>CANTUZ010000002.1:81343678-82543678 GCA_947846985.1 Fratercula arctica
TGCAGACATTAGAAATTCGGATTTAAATAATCACTTAGCTAACTGTAACAGCCTAAGTAAACTATGAAGGTAGGACATGATTTAATCTCATTTTAATGACAGTTTTCCCCAGGGTCAGCCTTATCTTCATTTTTGAAGTACTGTAGTATTAATTATTTCCTTTTTTTTAGTGTTCAAAAGTGGCTTGGCTGAATAAATGGCTTTCTTAATTGGCTAATTAAAGAGGTGTGACTGAAAAAAGTTTAAATATTGGAATTTAGATCTTTTGAGGTGTAAGAAGCAAATATTTATGTTTTATTACTATGTTTAGTACTCCATAAAATAAGATTATTACTTAAGTTTAATTTCTGAGGTAAACAAGATCTCATCAAGACACAACAAATGATACTGGAAACCTGATGCAGTGAAAAAACTTATTCCCTGTTGAATTATAGAGTTAATGAAGTATGAAAATGATGACATTTAATATCTTAAATGAAAACTGCTTCACGGAATGCTTCAGTACTTTAAACTGGTATCTCATAATTTGATCTCATCTGGCTAATCCAATATCAAAATATAGCTGCCAACTTTTCAAACTCTCATGCAGTTAAAACTCAAGGCAGTTAAACACCGCACGGCCATTCACTCGCTCCCACCCAGCAGGATGGGGGAGAGAATCAGGGGAAAAAAAAAAAGGTAAAAACTCCTGGGTTCAGATAAAGACACTTTAATATGACAGAAAAGGAAGGGAAAACAATGATAACAACAATGATAATGATAAAAGAATACAAAAACCAAGCAATGCACAATGCAATAGCTCACCACCTGCCAACCGATGCCCAGCCAGTCCCTGAGCAGTTACCTCCCCCACCACCACCTCTGGCCATCTCCCCCCACTTTTACTGTTGCATGACATCATATGGTAAGGAATTTCCCTTTGGCTAGTTTGGGTCAGCTGGCCTTTCTGGGTCTCCCACCAACTTCTTGTGTACCCTCAGCCTCCTCACTGGCAGGGCAGTATGAGAAGCAGAAAAGTCCTTGACTTAGTGTAAACACTGCTTAATGATAACTAAAACTAATATGTGTTGTCAAAATTATTCTCATCTTAAACCCAAAACACAGCACTATATCAACTACCAGGAAGAATATTAACTCTGTCCTAGCCAAAACCAGGACAGAATTATAGGGTAGAGATTTTGGGAGGGTCACTAAACCCACAAGAACAATTTCAACAGAAATTAAAACAATGTTATAGTTTTTTAAAAAATATTAATCTTATAATTCTTCTAGATCTAAGGGCAGTATATTTTTCCATGTGAAATGTCCTATTATTAATTGGTAGAATATGACTAAGTGCTCTTCAAAGTATCATATATATTATTTTTGTTAACTTTTAGTACAATAGCATATTACTTGTGGGGGGAAAAAATCTTTAGATCGGGTTTCTTTTGGTTGGTATTTATGCATGGAGATAGTGTTATAAATATTTATGAATAAAAACTAGTTGTTGCTCAGAAGCCCCTTCACACTTACAAACATGGACAAGGCAAGCAGGTAATTCACGAGATCACAGAACTTAGGTAGCTTTGCATCTTGACTAACGTGGATATATATGTACTCAGACATTTGAGAGTGATGGGGAAACTTTCAGCATACAATTTACTCTAAAATGTGTAGCATAAGCTCTATTTCAAAATTAGAGGAAAACAGTAAGTGTATGCATTAACAATAGATGTTTTTCTCTGTTCCTCAATGCTAGGATAAGAGGCAAATACCTCGAGTATGGATGGTAAAAGCTCTAGCATACCAGTATGAGAATGTGCAATGGTAATTTTGTGTCCCATTCTGCATTTTCTTTAATTCAAAAATTTAGATTAAACTCTTCCCAGAGTATATGTGTCCATACTAAACTAATGGAACATGCTTTATATCAGAGAGGAAGATAAGTATAGGTATGGTGATGGAGCATAAAAGTAAGCTGCAGTCATGTTTGATTTGCTCTTAGTATTTTTACTATTTCCTCCTTCATTATGTCATGAACTGCTGAGAATTTACACTTCTTTAACTTTCTTGTTCCTTATATTGGAGGCTTAATGCTTCTTTACAATGAAAAAAGAAATACTTAATCATATTGCTGTGGTTTAACTCCAGCCAGCAGCTAGAGCCACGCAGCCACTCGCTCACCCTCCCCAGTATGGATAGGGGAGAGAATAGGAAGAGTGAAAATAAGAAAAAACTCATGGGTTGAGATTAAGACAGTTAAAGACAGTAGAGCAAAAGCTGCACATGCAAACAAAGCAGAACAAGGAATTAATAGAATAATTTTGCTTGGAAAAGACTATTAAAATCATTAAGTACAACCGATAACTTATCACTGCCAAGTTACCACTAAACCATGTTCCTCAGCATTACATCTACACGTCTTCTAAATACCTCCAGGGATGGTGACACAACCACTTCCCTAGGCAGCCTGTTCCAGTGCTTGATAACCCTTTCATTGAAGAAATTTTGTCATAGAAGAGCAGGTTAGTTAAGCAGGACCTGCCTTTCGTAAAGCCATGCTGACTGGACCAGATCACCTGGTCCTGTACATGCCCCATGATGCCACTCAAGATATTCTGTTCCATAACCTTGCCTGGCACTGCGGTCAGGCTGACAGGCCTGTAGTTCCCCAGATTGTCCTTCTGACCCTTCTTGTAGATGGACATCACGTTTGGTAACCTCCAGTCAACTGGAACTTCCCCAGTTACCCAGGACTGCTGATAAATGGTAGAAAGTGGCTTGGTGAGCACTTCTGCCAGCTCCCTTAGTACCCTTGGGTGGGTTCCATCTGGCCCCATAGACTTGTGTGCGTCTAAGTGGTGTAGCAGGTCGCTAACCATTTCCCCTTGGACTATGGCGACTTCATCCTGCTCCCCATGCCTGTCTTCCAGCTCAGAGGACTGGGTACCCTGAGAACTATCTTATTATTAAAGACTGAGGTAAAGAAGGCATTAAGTACCTTATCCTTTTCCTCATCCTTTTTCACTATATTTCCTTCTGCGTTCAATAAAGGACGTAGATTCTCCTTAGTCCTCCTTTTGGTGTCCATATTTTTATAGAAACCTTTTTTTATTGTCTTTTACAGCAGTAGCCAGATTAAGTTCTAGTTGGGATTTGTCCCTTCTGATTTTCTCCCTGCATAGCCTCACAACATCCTTGTAGTCCTCCTGGTTTTCCTGTCCCTTCTTCCATAGGCCATAAACTTTCCTTTTCTTCATGAGTTCCACCCAAAGCTCTTGGTTTAGCCAGGCTGGTCTTCTTCCCTGCCAGCTTCACTACTGCGAAGTGTAGAGAATTCATTCACTACTTCCCACTGGCAGGCAGGTGTTCAGACATCTCCGGGAAAGCAGGGCTCCATCACACAGAACGTTTACTGGGGAAGACAAACGCCAAAACTCCGAACGCCTTCCCCCAGCTTTACATACTGAGCATGACATCACATGGCATGGAGTATCCCTTTGGTCAGCTGGGGTCAGCTGTCCTGGCCGTATCCCCTCCTAACTGCTTGTGCCCTCCCAGCCTGCTTGTTGTCAGGGTGGTATGAGGAGCAGAAAAGGCCTTGACTGCCTAGCAACAACCAAAACCATGAGTGCACTATCATCATTGCTTCTCATCCCAAATCCAAAACATGGCCACACACCAGCATCTGGCAGGAAAGTTAACTCCATCCCAGATGAAACTATGACACACACAAATCAAAGGTTTAGGGAAACATTAAGTAAGAAACATGGCTTACAAGAGTTTAAGTGCCTAAAATCCTAGGTGTTGTCCTAAGAATCTTCAGGTTTAGCACAAAGAAAGGTAACTATTAGAGGTAATTCTACCAAGGCAACTTTTTCTCTTCTACATAGTTTTCAAATTGTAGTCCAATTCAGAACTTTTCGCAACTGGCTTTTTAAACCGATTTTTAGTGGCATGTCATAGTTCACTTTTTCTAATGCAATTAAGCTTAACACATTTACTTACCTTCCACATGAAAATAAAACCGTCACCTACTGGAATTGAAGCAGGTATAATGTGACCAAGATACTCAGATTATTTCCTGCCTGAGAGGGATCACGCCTAAAATTTCTGGGTTTTGCATAGTTACTTAACCCAAAAAATCTTAGGTTAGATTTAGATTATTTATACTGTAATCTGAAATTAGCTAAAACCACGACAGTTTTAGAAGCCTGCTTATATCTAATTTATAGGCATAAAAAACTGTGTAGACTGTTGGGGAGGGGCAGATGAGGGTTAGGGAACACGAAGGAAAGCATCTTGTATGCCCAACTAAGTACCAATATAAAGCTGAGAGTTTATATGTGGATGATCTACCTGTCAAGTTGTCAAGCTGGAGTAAAGAGGGAGAAAGCAGTAGGTCTAAAAGAACATTGGTTATGGCACTGGCTATTAGTATGAACTCATCAATGCACCAAGTGGCATTTTTGACCTGTGCAAAGACAATTTTTATTTTTATTTTTAAAAAAAGACTTTTTAACTGTAAACTTTAATCTAGGAGACCTTTATGGTGACCCCCTCATGTTAATGAATCATATGTGCTTAGCTTTGAAACTGGATTCATCTTTCCAACTATTAATATTCATCATGCTGGGTTTATAGTTGTAGACCATAGTGTTATTAATAAAACATTAAAAAGACTCTTAAGAGAAGGATCAGGATTTTTTTAGAATAACTGTAAACTACTATACATAAAGAGAAACCATGATAAGGATTTTATTCCTAGATGGTGAAGAAAAGCTAGAAAAACATTTGTTTTTTTTTATGAAGACAGAAACTAACTGTCTTTCAGTGTTCCCCCTCCTCAGCTGCTTGTCTACTGGAAATTCTGTTTACAATTAACAGGAAAAAACTATGCTGTGACTTCAAATCAAAACAAACTGTATTGAAGGGCTTTGTGGATCACTCTACTTTCTTGATAACAAAGATTTCCAAACTTCTATTCCTACTTATTTTGAAGATTCAGGCAAAAAAATCCATGCTGCTTCCTTGAAAAGTTACAATATGGAATGAAGCAAAATACAAATGTATTCTAAAGTTGATTGCAGGCATCTCTTGAACACTTTCCACTCCATGAAAAAATTGCAGTCTGTCTTTATTTGGTAGTTTTCAGAATTGACCTAGGCTAATATATGTGCTAAATGTGGAATATATATCTGTCCTGCTACAAATATCTTACTATTAAAATAGATAGACAACTGTGGGAGGGAAAAGGAATATTTTGTAACTCACACACAGATGGTTTGGCCAAGAGTGCTGACCAAGAGCTGAGGACAGGATTCAGATTTTGACTGGCATTCTAGTCTTTCCTTGGCGTGCTCCAATTCATTTTATTGTTATGGTTACAGTTATTAAAACAATACATAACTTGACAATCCATGTGATCAGTAGAGTAGAACTTGACAGTATTTAATAAGACTTTTTCTTTGCCCTGTCAGCCACATACACATCTCTGAAAACTTATTGATATAGTAAATATATCAAAGGGGTTTTGTTTTAATTCACTTCTAATGAGTGAGAGAAGTGCATGCAAAGTACAATCACAATTCAAGAGACATCTGATATCCCATGACAGCACAGCTAATCAATATAAAAGCAGCTGAGACAACACAGCTCTGGCACTGTAATAAACTCCGTCCTTTAAGTGTACAGATTCCCTGTAAACAGTTGGAGGCCAAATTTTCAGTTCTAATTAAAAATAAACATCATGGCCCAACCATTTACATCTCAAATATTGACATTTCTTTCTCCAAGAAAATGTCTGTTTTGACACTTTTTTCTGATTGATTCTTCTTTCACAACTGGAAAGATCACTATGATATAGAAAACCACACAAAACGTCCTTGTCGTCATAAATTTGGTATGCAGGTATGTACCTGTTTACATTTAAGAAACCAGGACTTAATGACTGGGCTTAATAATTCAAGTCAGCTTTCTGTGTCAGTATTAAGTTGTTTCCTGTCTCAAGAACATGGAATAATTAATAGAAGGTCTAAAAATATTTCAGAATCATTTTGGAGAAGAACTAGAATAAAAGCAAAGAAATTTCATACTATCACACTACTAGAAAAGCATACTGTCTGTGCTATGAGTACAGCTTCTTTTACCCCTGTCACTTTTGTGCTTTCAAGAGTTTCTCGTGTTTTCTTCAAACACTTTCAGTGTGAAACTGAGCATACATGTGATGTCATGCTTTGATTATTGTAGTCGTAGCACTCAGCATTTAGTCAGGATCTGGTCAGAGACCAACAGGGATGTCTTAATGCGGGGGGGGGGCGGCACACGACACACCCACACAGCAGCAACTTGAAGCTATTTCTACCTTTATAGAATGTTCATGACTTGTTCACGTAGAATGTTCATAGACAGGAATTGGTTCTAAAATTTCCCCCCTAAAAATCCCCTAAGTTTATAGCAATTATTCCATCTGCATATCTTTTCTTGTTGAAGTGGAGCTTTTGGATATCTTTTGATTGCTGAAGCTTTCAATTATAAGCACTTCAAAGAGAGTTGTAGGAGATCTAAATAAGACTTTCATATACTTCCTTCTTGTATTGCAGTTTTGCAGTGATACCTGTTTTCAATAATGAGATAAAGGCTTATTTTTAAATAAGTCTGTGAACATTTTTTGCTTCTGCTATAAATGACCACTCAAATCTATGTGCGCGGCTGTGTCCAACAGCGTTTGGATGCATCCGAGTAAACCTGGCCTGTGTATTTAGACAGATCTGATAGACTTCAATTTCATCTGGATAGATCCAGAGGCAGCTCGGTTTTTCACATGTTCCTTAGAAAAGCAAATGCATTACCTTCAGAAGCAGCATAAACAAGGCTTGATCTATATGCTGGAGTGCTTCCTAATGTTTAGACAGAATTATGGAGGTTAAACCTAGAGCACCATAACATTAGCTTGCAAATGCTCAGGAACAGAGATTACAAATAAATTAAACACCTAATTTCCATTTATTTTCAATAGCTCTTGGACTTCAGAGTACCAAAATGACTGGGGTTTTGTGAAATCATCTACATTTAAAAATGAGTTGTGGAGACAGTTGTCGAGTCCTCTAATGTACAGAATTATCTCTTTAGACAAAATGCTGCAGATTGCAGGACTGACCAAAAGAATGTCCTTGTGAATAAGAGGAAGATGAAGGAGAGAGAGGAAGATAAGTCATGGGAATGCTTTCTTCCACTTGAATACAGTTAATGAGGGTGAACAAAGTTAATAAAGATTAATATCCTTAAACTTGAAAATTTGATTTTGATGTCAGAGACTGTGGGAGCATTCACTCATCAACTTCTAGCAATCTAACTTCAGGAACCTTACGCAACACACCTATGCCTTTCTAAAATTAATAGCTAGTGAAAAGCCCTTGAAATGGTTGACTTGGAGAAGGACTCTCAGACAAGCATGGCACCTATATAATGCTATAGAGGAGCTTAATTTTTTCTCTCCTTTATTTCAGTCATTTAAAGATGACTGTATGCATATCCTTTTTTCCAATATATGTTGAATTCTGAACTCATGTTCTGTATGTTGATCATATAACTTGGGCTGTGACTGCAATGAAATTATCTCTCCCCTGGGGAAAACACAAAATCTTCGTCTCCTCTGTAGACACTAATCTTTGCTGTGTTATGCATGACCACACTTTCTTTGAAGTGCACTCTGTTAGTGTACATCATTCAAAGCACTGTAAGGAACTTGTTTGTGTACATCATTCAAAGCACTGTAAGGAATTAACGGTCCTCTTAAAGTCCAAAACATATACATTCAATTATAGTACTTCTACCTGTTTATACAGAGGGTACTAGGTGTTTATACTTTGGGTACCTAAAAGTCACTTTAAAATTTTAAAATGTATTTGTTTATGTTTAAGAACATTGGAAGATGATTGGATGTAGAATTCTAAGTCAGCTGAGTATTTCAAACATCGAGTTATCTTTAAAACATGACATTTAAGATAGCCCTGTGACAGAATTGGAAGAAAAGTAACGAGAAAGTAAATAATTTTAGTTTTTATTGTTTTCACTGCCTGTCTAAATATTTCATGGATCTGATCTTTTGAATGGTAATAGTAATAATCAAAAATACACATGAAGGCTGCTCTGAGGAAGTCCAGTTACTATGGGAACATTGTATGAGAACAAATAGTTGGAAAAGTTATTTTAACATGTAAACAAGATTTCCTGTGGAAATGGGTGTGCTGGGTATTTTCTTCATTTGGAAATTTGATTTTGCAAATCCACAGTCCTTTAAAACCTCCTCTTACACAAAAGATGTCTTCATAATATATAATAGAATAGGATAAGACTATTTAAAATACAAAGCAAGATAACTTGTATATAAAATGTGTAAGGAGAAAAGTTGTTTGTCTAGACAGTGTAACCCCTCTCTTTCAAGTAGCTGCTTTTAAAGTACAGTATTTTTCACATTTAAAAATCTGGGGAGTTTGCTTTGCTTTTTTGCCAATTGCTTTTATATTCTGGTACTATTACATCTAAATAAATCTTGAATAGATAAAGTGACCTGCAAGTGCTGAATTATTTAGATGTGTTCAGGTAACTTAGCAATATTTTAAGAAATATTTTTCTACAACCGTTTGAGTAAATGTGTATTTGAAAGTAAACAGCAAATGATTTTGTATAACAAATTAATTCCTCAAGCTCCGCTTGTATACGTTGCTGTAAATTTTTTTCCCATGCAAAGATGAAAAGCTCTTATGGACCTGTTTGCATTGCAGAATATTTAGAGAAAGAATTTTTTAAAATAGCACTTTAGAACTTGCAACTACTCTTTTGTAATAGTTTGTGTAGATAAAATCTATGAAATGTTCCCTAGTAGATATATAAATAGAGTGTGGCTTTTTTAGTGTTATGGTCTGGTTTTAATCTGTTTTTTTTTCCCAGGCTTAATTGTCTAGCAAGTAAAAACTCTCTGTAGTTCATAAAATGGTGATAACATTAGAAGACTTTTTTTTTTTTTTTTTTTTTTTTATATGAAGAAGGAAGACAGTAGGACTCTAGAAGGATTCCGGCCCAAGGGTGACTTTGAATAGAAACAACCCAGCTTTCACTATCTTATCTTACGTGTCATCTGAGCTAAACGAGCTAGTTCACAGAAAGCTAGATGGCTTAAGTCAATTACTATATTGTTTTAACCCTATGTCTCAGCTTTGTGGAACCGTGCTGCAGTTCATGAAAGTATAATCTGTAGTCTATATCACTATAGTATTTCCCTTCACTGATTCCTAATCTTAGACTTTTGTCATCTAAATACCAACAACTAAACAACATACCAGCATGGTACTACCAGATTATCCACCCCCAGGATCATGCTCGTTGCAATACAATTGCCCAAAGACTTTCAGTGATGTTACCAGGCACTGCACTACTTTGCAATAGTCTAGCACAATTGTGTCACTTGGGGACAGTAAAATGGTGAAGCATCCCTACGGACAGAGAGCCCAGCACAAGTGGTAGGAAGGGGTATTTTTTTTTTTTTTTTTTTTTAGTTTCCTGTAATTTTGAATTTTTCTTTGACAAGGGGGAAAAGATCATTGTTAAGTTTTAATTGCTAGTAAAACTAGCTTCTGTTCCAGGCTGTTCATCTGTCCTGCTAAGGAACGACAGACATCCAATATATTTTTTTTAAACATGATAGAGCTGCCCTACTGTTGGCTCAGAGATCAAACAAAACAGGTATTACTCCCGCTCCATGTTCCAAGAGCTCATATGTTCAATACACTTTTCCTTTCGGTTTATAGAAGATTTTTGAACACAGCACTCTGTTTATTTCTAATGCTATTAACTTTTCATGTTATGGGATGGGCTAAGTAGAAACTGAGTCATTCAAATACTACTCAGGTCAGTAGAGGAAGAAAAGATGGTCTCTGGAGTCCATCATGTTTTGGAGTAATCCCTCAAGTAGGTGAGCTTTAGTCTTTGGATCTCTCAGGAAGCATGAGCATATGTAACATGGGTTCACCCTTTCACTTATTAAAATAAGTGAGAGCTCACAACATTGTTTTTAAATGAAGAAACTCTGGACTGCTTGGTTATGGTAATTAGTCTTCTGACATCAAATTAATTGTTGGAAACAACGCTGAGGAAGGTGAAGCAGTCATCAACAGGAAATGCTAGACTTACACACCAGTGTGCAAAATAATAAACATCTTAAAATGCAAGTAAAAGGGAATGATTAATGTGTAATCTATTAACTCTGTAATACAAAAATAAGCAGTCATGAGAAGAAATCATAAAAGGGACAGAACACCATCTCGTGTGTGGGATGTGTATAACTTACTGCTACACCACTTGCATGACCATGAACAGCTGCTTCATTTTTTTCCTCTCTTTTTTCCCCCCACCAGCAATAAGCTGGAAATAAAGAGTGTTCACCCTTATGTTATGCATCTTATTATTACATGGGATTATTTTCTTTCTATTAATGGAATCTCTTCCACTGAAGTAAAAAAAACCAAATCCATAGGAGAGAGCTAAAGGTGTTTTTCAGAAGTTCTTTGGCTGAAGAGTAAATGGGAATAAAAACTGCTTTTGCCATTGAAACATGATCATGTAAAAATGCTATTGCTGTGAAATCTGGTATATAGATAAACTAACAAGCAATAATCTGTGAGGGTTTTTAATTGGTTCTTGGTAATTTATGCTAGTGCATATTTCACAACTATATATGGCGAGATCTCATAATAATGACATTGAACAATACAAGATAAGTGTTATCCATATTTTGCATATCGGGGAACATAGAAAAGATTACAATTCTAACAATTACAGTAAACACAAATTAGCCTCTTCTATTTTAAAAGCAAATTAAAGTCTGTCGTATATTTAAGAACTCTAGTGCCTTTAAAATGTGAACGAAGCAAACTGATTATCATGCCTGTCATGTTATCATTCTTTTTCATGTTCTGGTAAGTACATTACTGAAAATGCTGAATAAAACATGCAAACAATATGACCACTATTGCAAGCTGTTGTTCTATTGCTATAGAAAGCTGCTGCCTCACTTTAATATGGGTTGGTGGTTGTAAGGTACAGAATGGTTGTTGAAATGGATCTGTCCTTGTATAAATTGCAATGAAAACCAAATGCCTCTCCTTTACTCAGCTCTGGAAATATCCTACAAAATTGTTAGAAACGTTTGGATGGCTTTGTCAACACTTAATGAATTTTGGCCATCATAAATCTCAGATGCCCTCACTGAGTAAAACCCAAAATTATCACAGTTTCATAGCCTAAGCTGCCCTTGCCATATGGTGAGTGCAAATGTTTCTAAAGCAGCAAATGTTCTGCCAAGGGTTCCCGGTGATGTTTTGATTGGATTGCTCTATTATCTGAACAAGTCTGCCAAAAGAAAGCACCTGCACAATGAAGAGTGTGCAGAAGCTGCCAGTCTTTAGCAAGGGAAGGAAAGTGAAGCATGTAGTGAAACGTTACCTGTCATCAGAAGATATGCTGAATAGGTTAGAATAGATTCTACTGCACACTTGGTATCACAAGACACCTCTAAAAAAAAAAGAAAAAAAAGAGGGGTGGGTGGGGTGAAAGAACTAGCCTAGCTTCAGTAACCTTCTGCCCTTGAAGATGCCAAGTCATAACTTAGTGTGCTGGAACAGCTTACAAAACAATGAACTCTTCGGTGGCCTCTTAGCCAGACCTTTACAGCGAGGTTGTCAAACAATAACTGGCAGAGATGGTATATACGCTTCTTTTCCATATTCAGTTTTGTTTCAGTGCTAGGATGTCAATGCTGTATGCATATTTTTATTCTCTTGGATGATCTGGCCTGGGGCATATCGTTCACTTATTATAATTGATAGCTGAATATGCAAATGCATTAAAGAACTGACAGAAGTAAAATTATTTTTTCTTCTGAGGAGGAATACTTAAAGAGATCCCCTTGCTACAGTCCACTTTACTGGACTGTATATCATCTCTAAGTAGATTAAAATTAAGATTTGCACAGAAAAAAATGTTTCACATGAACAACATGTGGCAAGTATTATCAGTTATGTATATAACTTTACAGATCATTACCATTTTTGTCACTGAAAAGAATTTATACTGCAGAAAAGAATTCATATACTTATACTGCACCCATTGTTCTCAAGAAACAATGAAATTCAATCTTACTAGTAGCTAGAAGTGTGTGAAGTGTTGCCAGGACATATCTCTGTGCAAATCCCTTGACTCAGCCTTTGTATTGTAAATTTTACTGTGTACTCTGTCATGGAACTGCAAAGAGAGAAGTGGTCCAGAGAGGTCATTGTGTATCAGCTCAAGGGCACAGAAGTGGTCTTCACCAAAAGGAAAAAAAGATAATAGCAACTGGATGGTGGGGTGAGGTGGGGGTTGGGAGACCCCCCTTTAAGTAATGTACATTATACCTGAGTGGGAGTAGATTAAAAATTCAAGGAAAAAAAAAACCGGGGGGGGCTACTACAGGTATTCATATCAACAGTTTACAAGAGCCTTTGGGGATAGATTTTGGGTTTTATCCCCACTGTAGAGAAGGATAAAAATCTCTTAATGGATTTTAAATCTCCAGTTTAAGTTCAGTAAAATTTAACTGTCCTTCCATACATACCTTTGCATATCTCAGCTCTAAATTTTCATCAAAGGTAAAAGGAAGAGCTTGAGTGTGATTCAGTGTCTTACCTAAAAAATTATCTCAGTGTACCTGATCTCCTGCCCATGACACAGTAGATGTAGCTGTTGCACAGATGTCATATAAAATGTTAGTTGTGCACTGACCAAATGTCAACTGTCTAGATGTTTTGAGACACTGTATTGGGTTTGCATGGCAAGGTTTTGTTAGTGGGGGGGCTACAGGGATGGCTTCTGTGAGAAGCTGACACAGAAGCTTCCCCTATGTCCAATAGAGCCAATTCTAGCCAGCTCCAAGACAGACCCACTGCCGGACAAGGCTGATCCCATCAGCAATGGTGACAGCGCCTCTGTGATAACATATTTAAGAAGGGGAAAAAAAAAACAACAGCACAATTGCAGCCAGAAAGAAGAGTGAGAATATGTGAGAGAAAACGCCCTGCAGACACCAAGGTCAGTGAAGAAGGAGAGGGAGGAGGTGCTCCAGGCACTGGGAGCAGAGATTGTCCTGCAGTCCGTAGTGAAGACCGTGGTGAGGCAGGCTGTCCCCCTGCAGCCCACGGAGGTTAATGATGGAGCAGATACACATCTGCAACCCATGCTGGAGCCGGTGGATGCCCCCAAAGGAGGCCGTGACCCTGTGGGAAATCCGCACTGGAGCAGGCTCCTGGCAGGACCTGTGGCCCTGTGGAGAGAAGAGCCCAGACTGGAGCAGGTTTTCTGGCAGGACTTATGACCCCGTGGGGGACCTGCACTGGAGCAGTCTGTTCCTGAAGCACTGCACCGCATGGATGGGACCCACGCTGGAGCAGTTTGTGAAGAACTGCAGCCTGTGGGAAGGACTCATGTTGGAGAAGTTCATGGAGAACTGTCTACCGTGGGAGGGCCCCCACTCTGGAGCCAGGGAAGAGTGTGAGGAGTCCTCCCCCTGAGGAGGAAAGAGTAGCAGAGAAAATATGTGATGAACTGACCACAACCCCCATTCCCTATCCCCTTGGGCTGCTTGGAGGTGGGGGGGAAGAGGTAGAGAAATTAAGAGTGAAATTGAGCCTGGGAAGAAGGGAGGGGTGAGGGGAAGGTGTTTTAAGATTTAATTTTTATTTCTCATTATCCTGCTCTGATTTTATTGATGATTATTTTTCCTCAAGTCAAGTCTGTTTTGCCCATGATGGTAATTGCTCAGTGATCTCTCCCTGTCTGTGCCTTGATCCATGAGCCTTTTGTTATATTTTCTCTCCCCTGTCCAGTTGAGGAGGGGGAATGATAGAATGGCTTTGGTGGGCACCTGGCATCCAGCCAGGGTCAACCCACCGCAAAGACTTATGTTGTAGACCACGCTGTAACAAACAGCTCTTTGATCTCAGAACCAGGGTTGTTCTAGCCCTCAGTAAAGCATTATGTTAAATAAGCTAATTCAAAATTCCTAGAGGATGTGTCTTACTCTTGAAAAGTCCAATTCAGAATAAAAGCAAATGTGAGAAAAAGTTGTGTTTTCTTTTGAGATCTGTCTGATAGAGGCAGGGTGGTCCATCCTACCAACGTTTCGATCATTCATAGAGCGTAGAAGTGATGTTCTCACTTTCCCCTGCTCAAAGTATGCTTTATCCATTTCATCTTTTCTTCATTCAGCTCTGTGCATCCTTTCATAATTCACCTGAGTCTGAAGCTGACAAAATATGAAAAAAAGCCTGGTGCTGTTTTGCAAAACCCTCTCTTGGATGCTCTCATCTAGCTTCAGGCCACACTTGCTGGTATTTTCCTTCTCTCCTCTGTTGGTGTACTACTATCCAAACCCAGTCATAACCTAATTGGGCAATAATGCAAAGTTTTTCATTATCACGTCAATCACGTATCCTGTGCATTATCATTATTTTTCATAAGTTTTTCTGCACTTTTACAACTGTAACTTTTTCTTCATTGATGCTAAGTATTATTCAGGGTTTGCAGAGTGCTTAAGGCAATGGAACTGGATACTGTTTAGGTCTTAACCCCATTTAATTTTGTAATTCGTAACTTTTTCCTTCTTTTCCATTATTTCCTTACTTAAAGTAAGAACTTTCATAAAATGGAAGGGCTCAGAAAAAGGGAAAAAATGTTTTGGGACCACGATGTCTTGAATGCTAAAGAAAATGCAAGCAGATCACTGAAGACTGTCTTGTACATAGAATACCTCTCAGTTATCACTGAAAAATTTCACTAAGGATATGAACGAGTGATAGGAACATGATTGGTAAGAATATTGATGCAAAAACATATAGATCCTTTTTCCTGAAATATCAGTTTGAAAAGCAATGAAGTTGAAGCTGATTGAAGGAGATGAATTATTTTATTTTTTTAAATCTGCAGTAATTTAATTTTCACACACTGTCTAGAAGTTTTTCTTTAGTTATATATGATTTGGGGCAGTGGGGACTCTACATGGACCATGATCTGGTGGGTAACCCACCTACCCGCGTGATAAATTACAGGAAACACCTCTGACAGGGTGGATTAACTTCTTTAATTGATAGTCTTGGCATTTTCCACGAAGCAATAGAAGGTAGCCACTGGATGAATAAAACAGATTTTTTTTTTTTAATGTATGTCCAGAGATGTCGTGTTTTGTTTACACATATGTATTAATTTTAAGAACATGGAATTAATACTGAAACTAGTCTAGATATGGAAGATTGTAGCTTTTATAGGCCACTGTAGTATAGGCATTTATTAATGTATGTTTTGAAGAATAAACCTGCTAAAGCACATATATCATGAAGCGGAAGAAACATTTCACTTTTAACTGTTACTGGATCACACAACTGGTGCTACTGCGTGACAAGCATTGTACTCTGGTGATGCCTAAATAACGAAGCAGCCTGTGCACCTGGTGACTGGCCATTTTGCTGCTACACTTAGACATATTCATCAACCAGCGGGTTTATATTAGATCCATTAAGTAAAAAATTGAAAAACTCAGGCTGATTTTTCTAAAAGTCTCAACTTGCTATTCTTGTTTTTGTGAGAATGGTATGCAGAACAAGGTTATTTCATCCCCCGACTCTTTAATTCAATTATATCCTAAAACTCATTGTGTACTTCAAAAATAAATTAACTTGAGATGCTATTCTGCTCTCCATCTGCTGCATTTCTTTAAATGTATTCCTTCCACTCTCAGATCAGTTTAAGTGATTTTTTTTTTTCCATCACAAGCCATAGGCGTTTTTTCTTCTTTGCTTTTTTAATGCCTTTGTTTCAGAAATTGCCTCATAAACCATGTGACTGTTTTGTTTTCTCTTTTTTCCCTTGCATGAAAAAGCAGCCAGAAAAATGTAGTTAATGGCTGTTTTGTACCTATGTTGCTGTAGCTTGTGTTTCAGCATGCTTTTCGTTTTCTGTCCGTGGTCTATGTCTCGCTTACAGAAGATGATGTGTGATTGTGAAGCAAACGATCAAAGTACAGTTGCGTCGTTGCACCTTGATATTGAGAGGCAGAAAATGGCAGAAGAGGGTACTTGAAATAACCAGATCTTTGGTCTGAATTCAGCTTTTTTCCTCAGAGGCAGATATTCGCTTCCAAAGTATTTCTTTCTTCAGTTTAATCAGCTGCAACTGCTACCCATGTCAACAGTAATGTTAGCCATGCTAAATAAAAGATTTTAAATGTCTTCATAGCACAGAATGTTTCCTATCTGCTCTTCCTGATGTAAGTACAGCTTTAAGGTCAGAGGAAGGAATAGAATAAAGTTGTGCAGATTTCTCACGAATCTTAAATGAATCACGAATTAGTAGCATAGCTGAATATTTATGGTAAACTAATAAATCACAATTACACCTGGTTGATAGGAGCTCAAGAAAAAAAATTAATAAATGTCACAAGTTAGAAAATGGGGACTGGTCAGAAAGGCTGAAGCACTTTTGCTAAAGAATTTAAATACTCTAAGATATAATATCACTGTCCAAGTTTGGAATATATAAATATACATTTATACTCAACGTATCATACATGGAAGTCAACCATGCTTTTAATGGGTTAAGAGTAGTAACCTGTCCAAGACTTTATACAGGAGGTCAAAGAAGTTGGTATAATTTCCTTAAATACGGTAAACACAATTTTATTTTGTCAAGCCTGGAGGATTATTTTTAACCGCATCCAGAGTGTCATTCGCAACATGAATCTTTGTCAAGAACAGAGTAATTCAACAGCAGTGACAAAAATATTGCTGATGGTAATTCTAGTTATTTTTAAGAGGTACAAGCTTCTTTATGTGACAGGTTTAAATGGTTAAATTCCAACAACTTGGTCAGTCTCTCACTTTCACTCCAAAACTGAATGAAAAAATCTGGATTTCTTAGGCCTGTGTCACAATTGGTTTACTATTTGACAGATGTGCCATGTGATATCCATTATTTCCCAAAAAATAAACATCTCATTTAAAAATCAGGAAGCCCTAATATTAGTATGTCTTTTTTTAATTACAGCCATATAGGTTAAGCTTATTTAGTCAATTGCTTTTTTCACTTCACAATGTGACTGACTGTTATCATGAACATATTAACTGTTTCTATTCAGAGATTATTTGGGGGTTATTTTAGTATAAGATCTGTATTCAAATCTGAATCTTTATTAAAAATATTTGCTACAAGGGAATGACACAGTTCTATATAGGTCATGTTTATGTAATTCCAATTTTGAACAGATATTTTCTTGTAATTTCTGTGCTTACCTACCCTTGTTTATAATCTTGGTATTCAACAAATGAAAGATGGAAAAGTTTTTTCTCAAAAGCCCCACTTCCCTCGGCTGTATTGACATATTTATATAAGTATGTTTGTATAAACTATACGAATTTTACATATTTCTAAAATGCAGGATGTTAAGGAAGATTAGTTAACCTAGTGTCCTCCTGTCCACTTTCTTTCAAATGTTTTTGTATAGCAGCTGTACTTTAATATTGTCTTGTAACTTTTTCTGGAATTGAACAGTGGAGTAGGCAGATAGAAGCAGCGCTTTCTCTAGTGGTTGGGGCAAATGATTCTGTGTGAAGTTCACTCCCTGGGAATGCAGTCAGAAGGCAGCCATGGACTCCCCTTCTTGTCTTGAGCTGTAGGACTAACCTGCTCACCTGAGCTCTGTATTTAACATATTCTGAGCCTGGGAAAATCACTTACTCTTGTCTCTCCTTTTCTCTATGAAATGCACATAGCACTTGTATACCTTATAGAGTTTTTTACGTTCAATTTGCATTTTTTAAAGTATTTGACATCCTTAAATGAAGAATTATTTAGAAACACAAGAATTAGCAAATCTCCAAGATAGATGTATGTGCAGTTGAACAGATGTCTGTCTTGAT
The DNA here is from genome assembly GCA_947846985.1 of Fratercula arctica. Lineage (NCBI taxonomy): Eukaryota > Metazoa > Chordata > Aves > Charadriiformes > Alcidae > Fratercula > Fratercula arctica. The sequence goes on from CANTUZ010000002.1 coordinate 81,361,663, forward strand.
ACCTTTATGGAGCTCTAATACTGTCTTCATAGTGACAAAAATTGAACAGCTGTTTAGTTTGCAAATGAATATAGTGAAATTTAGTGTTCATGTCACTGTGATAGTCATCCTAACAACAAAAAAGGCCAGTTTCATGCCATTCATGTGGTATTTAGTACAATCATTCTTAAAAAGTCCTATGTAATCTGTTTATCAGATCTGTGTTGTCTGAGGTTTTGCGCTCTGACTGTAGTGAGTAAATGAATAAAGTCTCACCTCTTCCTCAGAGAAGATCGCTGCTTTTAAAAGTCTGATTCATACATTGCATTGCTTGTCAGTTTCTTTATCATGGATGGCTTGCGAGATTCAGAGCTGAGTTACAGCTGAGAAATTCTAATTTTCACAGTAAACAGAATTTACAGGTAACTATATGGAAGCTGTGTTGGGTTTCTTTGTTAAGAGCAACTGACCTTTCATCACAGAGTTTTATTTCATTCTAATCTGTTTTAGAAAATTATATTTTAGTTCTTAGTGATACATTTGTTTGTTGGTAATTTTCATAAAGTGTGAAAAAAGTACATAGAAACCATTTATTTCTTGATTTATTATATGGGCCACTAACTCCAGTAATTAAGGTAATTGAGCTAAGGCATTTTTAAAGCCACTTCATTTAGATTAAAGTCTTTCTTCCTCAAAGACTCTATTTCAAATAGACTTTTGTTGCAGATAGTAACCACAGGTATTTTCTCTTTGTTTCTCTTTGGGGAAGAACTCTTCTCCTACTTATCCCTACCTAATAATTGCTTCTCAGACACAACCACTGGAAAAGAGAGTGTTTCCTTTCTAAATCTTCACTACCAAAAACCTGATAATTCCCAGTATGTGTAAGAATAGATCACTATTTTCTCAATTAGAAGGATGTGAAAAAATTACTAGCAAAAAGTTCTGTGACTGATCTATAATGTGTTATGAAATTATTGTATTTTGCTGGAAAAAATATGTCTAGATGTTTCATTTCTAGGTGTACTTTAGATACTACAAAAAATTAGGAATAGTTGATTGAGTGCAGATAAAAACTAGTCTGGTTAATTGATTCATATTCCGTTACAACACACTGGTTTTTTTTAAGACACATGGAAAATATTAGTTTACGCATTTATGCTATTTATAGCTTTTCATGAATTGCAACATTCACTAACAAATATCAGTAAATTAAGAGTAGTTATAGAAAAGTGTGAGTAATAAAGCATTTTTGCATTGCCAGAAATAAGTGAAGACTGAAATACAATAAATGCATTAAATATAATTATTGAGGAAACTATGCAAGTCTGCAGGTGAGTCAGTTGATGTGGCATCAGCAATGTGGATGAGAATTTTGAAACTGTACAGTCCCATCATGATTTTACCCAACTCTGTTAGTATTCTTTTTAGCCTGGAGACCTCACAGTGTTATACCAAGAAGTCAATAGAATTTTTATTTTATGTGTTGGAAAACTGAGATACAGAGAAGAATAACTGGATATTCTTGGTACCTTGTCAAGCTCATAGTAGAGTGGAAATAGAATCTACATCTCCCGAGTTCTCTCTTTAGATCCAGTGAAAGGAAATAGTTCTTACCCTACAATTTAAGACGTAGATTTGTTCTGTTGAGTAAACTTACTGGTTCTACTAAAATACAGAAATACTCCGCTTTAGTTGAGGCTCTGGTTCATGCACTAAGCCACATTTCAGGTACCATGTGATTTACATTAATTTATCTCCAATTATCCTTGATTTTCATTGACCTATTTATACACATATAAAAAATATTATGAGAGAATATTGTGTCATTAAGGCAAAAATTTTCCATCTCCAGCTTGACATTTAAAACCCTGATTTAGAAATTTAATGACTCAATATAATTGATTTTGATACCTATGAAAAGCTCTGGTATCTGTGATGAGAAATTGTGCAGGACCTTATTAGCAGTTTTTTAAATGCTCTCCTGAACCTAGATATCTGATATGAAAATAATTAGGAAGCAGATGGAAAGCCAATTTTCATTGCATATGTCTTCAGACCAGGCAGAAAAAAAATTAGTCAGATCCTAATAGAATATAATGGGGAAAGTAAAATTCTGACTGGTGGGGCTAATCCAGACTTTTGGCAGTACTAAAGAATCAGTGAGAATATCTTGCGATTTGCCTGTTTCTGTCTCTAGTTGAGCATAACAGCAAATTGTTTGGAAAAAAAGTAGGAATACTGGAGGACTGAGTACTCAGCCAGTTTCAAGCATCCAGTCCTAAATTATCCCAAGAAGAATCATCTGTGAAGGAGAATGAAAAATGTCCTCTGTTCATATCATTACCTCCAAGAAGCCATGGGATTAAATCCAGATGCAGGAAGTGGATAGCATCCCGCTGCAGTGAATAGACAGCCACAGAAGGGAGCTGCAGTGATAACAAAGGAAGGAAAAGGTGAATCCCTCCTAATTATTGAGATGCCTTCCAGATGTCATCTCTCATAGGCACTTCCACTGGAGTAATGGGGGGAAAAAAATGCAGCAGCTGAGGAGCTATGAAACTGGTGGAACCACCACCCTTAGCCTTGGAGATTAATCTGGGAAGGAAATGGAATGACATATTCCATCAAATGTAGTAGGTAGCTGGGATGGTCCATTAGCAACAATTAACATCATTTTCATAAGGCAAGATCTAGCATATCTCATACACAATTTTCCTACATGGGTAAAACAATGTGTTGTAGGCCCTCTTTCCCCATCCCCCAGACAACAAATTTGCAGCCAGGCACAACCAGCATTGTAAAAAAGGGCTGTCGCCCTAAAATGGCAAGAAACATGCAATAATTATGCAAAGGAGAATTTTTCATCAGGTGAATCAAATTCTTAGTAGCAGAGATGATCAGAAAATCCCATGTTTAAAAAACATTAAGCAACTGAAGCTGATGGGATTAATGCACTGATTTAATACAAGGATGAGAAGATAGAACATAAGCAAAGCACTTTTCAAATCCTGGCAAACAGAATAATAACTAGACAGTAATCCATAGGTTGAGGAACTTTTATTGTGAAGAAATTATTTTAAAAGTCGTAAAAATAGATAACCTGTCCTACAATATATCATTTGTCCACTGTCTGTCCTGAAGTTCCCAATAATGCATTGTTTGTCTTAGCAATTGCACCACTTTCTGTACTGTAGCAGTTAATAAGTCACGCCATGGATGTTGAATGTTTCTAGCACTTTCTCTACATAGATAGATCTTTCCCCACAAGATATAGATATTTTCCCAACCAAAGAAAGAGAGAGCGAGGGAAGTTCATACAACAACCATTTTGGGTTTTGTTTGTGTGTAACACCTCCATTTAGAGGTTTAATCTTCCATTGATCTGTTTTCTTCCATTGGTAAATGAAAATTTTGTTGGATTTGTGTCATTGAGGAAAATTTTAGTTTCCTTTCTTGTCATTTTGCATTTTATTGCAGCACTTTAAATGAAATATAAAGGTCACAGAGTAATTCTGCAGAGAAATCCTATATGAAGCAATCATAAGGATCATTACATGTGACAGGAATCCCCATCCCACAAAGAAATAAATTCAAGCAGACAAACTCCTGAGAGATATTGATGTTAAAGGAAAACCCCTTTGTGATAGGAGCTGCCAAAATGTCTGACATGCCCACCGTCAGTATGATCCTTGGGAACTAAATCAAACAACAAAGCATTGAAAACCTTATTTAGATTCCCCTGTAAAAGTCTTTGACAACGTTTCTTCTCAATAAAGGGAAAACCATGATTGAATTAAACAGATATTCCTCTTAACGTATGTAGACACTAATGGGCAGCATTAGTGGTGTTTGTTTTGTTAAGAAAAAGACAACTGAATATATATTGGCTGTGGAAATTAACGTGTGATAACGCAAACAATCACAGAGTTAATGAAAGAGCAATCACTGGAGGAATTCCATTACTGAGCAAAAGAATTTTTTTCTTGGAAGGAAATATATTTTTTTTTCCTTCTAAAACCTTTTCCTGGAAGAGAATGACAACACAGCAGAAAGATCTATATAGGAAGAATTTGAGAAATACATAGTGAGTCTGGATGTCTAAATATAGCTCAGTTTCTATCACTAGAAATATGTACTAAAATTACAATTTAATTCATTCCATAGTTATTCTTAATTAAAACATCTGTTCTGATACCAAAAGAATTTATGAATAAATAACCAGTAATATAAAATTTGCTTATATACATTTTCTTCCAATGTTATTCATTTCACATGATTATATTTGCATGTATTAAAATTAATGAAATTTAATCATTATGGAAGTAGGATGTTAAAGGGCATAAGCAGTGAAAAAGTCTTTATAATACATAAAATAATTTATAATTTATGTTTTTATAATTTATGCAATAAGGATATAGCCTTGTGTACTAACTTCTTTACTTAAAGAAACCAAAACATTTTTTTTGTGGGGAGTAACATTGGGGTTTGGTTAAGGCAGTATACTGGGAAACAGAAGATTTTATTTCTATTCCACTCCTTTGTTTCCTACTGTCACAAACTACTGTGTAACCTGGGTAAACCAGCCTGCTGGGACTCAGTTCACTTTGCAAAATGGGGATAATACTGTCTTTCTGCAACTTGTCTTGTTTGTTTAAGTTAAAAACTTCTTATTTTACCGGTTGCCTTTTGTTGTATGGTTGTACAATGCCTAAATTGTTACTCTAGTCTAGGTGGGAGCTTTTAGATGCTATTGGAATACAGAAAATATGGTTTTTTTCCCTGAAATATCTTCCACCATTCTTGAGAAATGCATATGAACTTAATTTTAGATTTTGAAAAAGTCTCTCCATAGAAGAGTAACTATGGAGGTGTCTGTAAAAGAAAAGTGAGTGATATCATGGACGAGACTTGCTAATAGAAATATCTGAGTTTAATTGTTCAGATGTTCAGCAATTCCTGACATTCTGCCCTCCTCAAACCACAAAATTTACTGAGCCAAATTTACTTGAAGGCAGGGGAAACCTAATCCACCAAATCCTAATCCTAAATGATTAACTTGTGTGTCAACTTTCTGGCAGTTCCAGCATCAACTTTGTTCTGCTTTACAACACCAAATAGTGAGGTTGAGTAGATTATAGTCATCAGCTAAACTGTAATCCCAGCTGTTTTGTTTTGCCAGAATAGCATTAAAGTAGCTGATGTAAATTCTCCAATATCTCTCTACCCCTTTCTTGTCAGTCCCTCATTTTTCTTCCAGAACCACATCATCCCTCACAAAGTTACTGCATATTTCTTTTCTTTATTGTTATCATATAAATTACTATCTCTGTCATCTTCCTCTAGCTCATCTGTTTTTATTTAACACTTTAACAGCAGTCTTGAGAAAGAAAAGAAACGTATTTTTGTCATGGTTTAACCCCAGCCAATAACCAGGACCATGCAGCCGCTCACTCATTCCCCCCAGCTGGGATCTGGGAGAGAATCAGAAGAGTAAAAGTGAGAAAAACTCATGGGCTGAGATAAAGACAGTTTAATAGGTGAAGCAAAAGCTACGCATGCAAAGCAAAACAAGGAACTCATTCACCACTTCCCATCAGCAGGCAGGTGTTCAGCCGTTTCCAGGAAAACAGGGCTCCATCACACGTAATGGTTACTTGGGAAGACAAACCTTCCAAATGTCTTCCTCACCTTTCTTCTTCTTCCCCCAGCTTTACATACTGAGCATGACATCACATGGCATGGAATATCCCTTTGGTCAGTTGGGGTCAGCTGTCTCGGCTGTGTCTCCTCCCAACTTTTTGTGCGCTCCCAGCCTACTCGTTGGTGGGGCAGTATGAGGAGCCACGACTGCTTAGCAACAACTAAAAACATCAGTGCACTGTCATCACTCTTTCTCATCCCAAATCCAAAACATGACCCCACACCAGCTGCTAGCAAGAAAGTTAATTCCATCTCAGCTGAAACCATGACAGTTTTGAAGTCACTCTCCCAAGGACTGAGAAGGGCTAAAGGTCTTCAATGGCTGCAGATGGGCACTGATGTGCAGGCAGGGAGTCAGTGCTGGCCTGCGGGGAGGGAGATGAGGTGCGAGGGAGATGGGTGAAGGAAATAATTCTTCTAAAACTGAAGGTGCCAAACTACTATAGAAACCAGGTGACAAAAATTCTATAATGTGGGAGTGAAGTAGCCAAACCCTACTTCTTTCTGTATGCACGCTGTCATATATGCAAGTTGTATTCATGTGTACTTGGCAATGTTTCTAAGTGTTAGACTATCTGGGCTAAAAGAAAAAAAAAAAAAAAGTTCTCAGTAGAGTTGGGTGCAGTGGAGAATTACTGAAAATAAATATTTTTACTTCTATGGTCGTATTGTGCTCTTAGACATTTGCAACTTAATTTATCTGTCTTTAGAGAAATTACCTGAAGTTTCTATTCCAAGAAACATGTAACAGTTTCCTTCCAAAATGGCTGCTGCGTCTCATTCTTCTCAATGGCACTGAAAAAAACCGACGCCTTCCAAAAAATCCTCTGCCTTTTGTTATTTCCCCTGAGGAAGAAAAGCTAGGAGATACTCAGGCATCTTACACTGCCAAGAGTCAGATTCACATTGAGAAGGGTGTGAGGTGGCAGCCATTTTGCAATTGGATAGTCCTTTATGGAGTTCCCCTTTTTGAAAACTTCATCCCTGAGTCTCTGCTGTTAAACCTTCAAAACACAGAGAACAAGACATTAATTACAGAAGAATTAAGAAAAACATTCATTAAAATTGCCAAAAAAATTGAACAAAGCCTTGAAATATTTCAGAGTTTAAAGTACAGAGTTTTTTTAGAGTGCGTGCGATACTTGTTTTTTGCTTTGCTCATTAGGGGAAAGAGTTAAGGGAATCACAAACAACACTTTTTCATATAGACTCTGTGTCCTATTTAAAGGATTTATTTGTAAATGGATACACGTTTCAGTCAACACCATTTTGAATTAAAATAAGTGTATGTTGAAATCTCCCCAGAGCTCACAGAAGAGGGACGGAGAGCCAGCAGTGCTTTATCTTATTACCTGATTAGTATATCTACATATTCATTATATGGGATATATTCTGGCTTCTTGCCAACTAGAAAGGTGCATGCTGCAGCAAACTCTGCTGTTTAATGTGGTTTTGCTTTACGTGAACGCCTACTTTGGTAGGAAACTGTGTTCACAGGCATTGAATTTGGACAGGGGTGTGCATGTGTATGTGTGTGTTTGTTCTAGAGAGGCTATGTGGCCAGGGTGACGAAAGCCTGCATTATAGACTCATGCATCTTCCCAAGAAGCAATTTGCAGATTGTTTTTGTGTGATTCTTGGAAGGTTGCTTTTAGAGGTTTTCCGTTTTGCTGTTCTGTATTGCAAAATTATAGAATCATAGAATCATTTAGGTTGGAAAAGACTTTTCACATCATAGAGTCCAATAGTTAACCTAGCATTGCCAAGTCCACCACAAAACCATGTACCTGAGTGCTGCATCTACATGTCTTTTAAATACCTGCAGGGATGGCAACTCAACCCCTTCCCTGGGCAGCCTCTTCCAATGCTTAATAACCCTCTCAGTGAAGAAAATTTTCCTAATATCCTGTCTAAACTTCCCCTGGCTCAACTTGAGGCTGTTTCCTCTTGTCCTATCAATTGTTACTTGGGAAAAGAGACCAACATCCACCTCTCTGCAACCTCCTTTCAGGTAGTTGTAGAGAGTGATAAGGTCTCCCTCAGCCTCTTTTTCTCCAGACTAAACAACCTCAGTTCCATCAGCCACTCCTCATAAGACTTGTGCTCTAGACCCACCCTTCACCAGCTTCATTGCTCTTCTGTGGACATGCTTCAGCACCTCGATGTCTTTTTTGTAGTGAGGGGCAACTGGACACAGCAGTCAAGGTGGGGCCTCACCAGTGCTGAGTACAGGGGGACAATCGCTTCCCTAGTCCTGCTGGCCACACTATTTCTAATGCAAGCCAGGATGCTATTGGCCGCCTTGGCCACTTGGGCATACCACTGGCTCATACTCAGACGGATGTTGACCAATACCCCCAAGTCCTTTTCTGCCAGGCAGCTCTCCAGCCACACTTCCCCCAAGCCTGTAGCGTTGCATGGGGTTGTTGTGACCCAAGTGCAGGACCTGACACTTGGCCTTGTTGGTTGAACCTCATACAATTGGCCTTGTTGGCTCTCATACATTTGGCCTCAGCCCATTTATCTGCCCTGTCCAGATCCCTTTGTAGAGCCATCCTACCCTCAAGCAGATCAACACTCACCTGCAAACTTACTGAGGATGTACTTGATCCCCTCATTCAGATCATTGATAAAGATACTGAATAGAACAGATCCCAACACTGAGCCCTGGGGATCACCTCTTGTGACCAGCTACCAACTGGATTTAACTCCACTCACCACAACTCTTTGGGCCCAGTCACCCAAACAGTTTGTTACCCAGCCAAGTGTATGCCCATCTAAACCATGAGCAGGCAGTTTCTCCAGGAGAATGCTGTGGGAAATGGTGTCAAAGGCCTCACTTAAGTCTTGGTAGACAACATTCACAGCCCTTCCCTTGTCCACTAAGTGGATCACATTGTTGTAGAAGGAGATCAGGTTAGTCAAGCAGGACCTGCCCTTCATAAACCCATGCTGACTGGACCTGATCTCCTGGTTGTCACGAGATGGCACTCAACAGGATTTCTCAATAACCTCATGAAGAACTTTTTTAAGACTCAACAGCTTTTCATTTCCAGAATGGGAAAATTATTTTTTTCAAATTTATGAGTATTGTCATTTATTTCACATAACGTTTTACCATATGGAGTGACAAATGACTTCTCATAACTCAGGAAACTGTAGTGTATTAGCAGGTGACTGTGTCAATGAAAAAGAATAAAATATCCTTTTAATAGAAAATATTGAAAGCTAACATTAAAAATATAGTTAGTGATATTTGGTGAAACACCAATGATGACATATTGATTTATGTAATTTTGCATTATATATTCACTTTTTAATAGTTTTCTATTTATTTGATGATCAATATGGGTTATTTTCTATATAGGCATTATTTTTTACTATGGCTGAATATTGCATACCATTTTTTATTACCTGAAACTCCTTGTATTTCTTGCTTTTACTTAGAAAAAAATTATTTCACATCTGCACAGAGAAGCAAGGAATTTCATGATCTGTAATGCGTAAGGTCATTAGATGAGGTTAAAGCCTGATTAACTTGATACACATACACAAATCTTGTGTCTTCACTATTTTCTTGTGTCCTTAGCGTTCTCCGAATAGGTGTCTATAACTTGACTTTTTTCAGATAATATGAAGCACCATGACATGAAAGGTTGATATGCAATTACTAGATCAAAACATGATAACATGCCATAATGTGATTTTAGACTCAGATTTTGTCAGAAAAAACAGTAGTTACATCAGACCTGATTTGGCACTGAAGACCAAATGAAAAATACCCCAAAGCTAGGAATTCAGTATCTTAGATGGCACTGTTGCTTCTTGTGCCAGATCTGTGTTGATCAGTCAGCACTAATGGGCTTGTGAACTTCTGCCCAGGGTAAGAGTGCTGTACTGAACAAAAATAACCTTTGTAAGCTAAAGGCCACCTTAGATGACCTATCTTTCAAAATTGTTTAGATGATAAGCACAGTATTTCCATTCTGTAACAAAGGGAACAACACAGAGTCTTTTGAATTGCAGGTAGTAAGGAAAAGCCAAAGCAGAGTTTCCCATAGTGGCCCAAGACAGGTAAAAGGCTTTTCCGTAATAGAATTAGAGATGAAAATAGTCTTAAAGTGTGAGGACTCTTATCATTGAACCTTATTTTGGATGTATGACATAAGGTACTAAACTAGCTCTATGTGCCAAAGGAAGGTGTTCCTAATTTACTACCTTTAGTAGTCAAATAGTGTGGTTTCTTTCTTAAAATTCTCTTTGGAAGGATTCTGTCTTTTCTAAATGTTATAAAAGGTGAGTAGATTATGCTGTTGCTCTGGTGATCCTGTCTAATGAAAGTTTTATATCCACCTGGCTAATTGGCCCTGTGCAGCTGACATCCAGGGCTGGCTGTTTCTAAAGCAGTCTGGTTGAATCCATGTTGAATAGCACTAGTGGGACAATCTGGATGAGGAATACATCTCAGACACCTTTGTACTTACTCTCCCACAAGCCCTTCTAGCACGTGCAATATATACAGCATTTCTCTAGTTTGTGCACGCACCATACACTGGAACTGAGCCGAGCCCTAGATACCATCTGTAATCTGTTACCTTTCATGTAATAGTTGTGACAACTTAATACCATTTCCTGCTCCTTCTTCTGCTTTGACATCTTCTCCAGCTGCTTTCATTGATCATGCTCCTGATGGAACAGACGTTCTTACTGTTTCAAGTTGAGGAACCTGACTTTTCAGGATGGTGCTAGACAAGCTGCTGTAAGATGGGTATGATCTGTAGGAAGTGGTACCCCCAGGCCTACCACACATAGAGGAGACAAACAGTGTATATGTGGTGACCCATCACTCACTGTATGTTAGTACTGAAGCAGTCTGGGTCATCTCCGACACCTCCTTTCTGTTGATTGGAAGCTGCTCATCGGGGACACAATACCCACAGGTGGGACTGGGCAGTACTCTGCACCTGAGATGACAGTTATCGTTTAGAAGATACAAAATATACACCTGTGGAGGTCTCCCCAAAGGTACCTTGTTGCTACAGAGCACAAGCTCACTTTCTTGGAGCTAATATATCAGTAAAAAGATGATTGCCATCAGAAGCCTTTCAATATTTGTGCTGTTTGTAAAAAAGCAAAATAGAACTGTCTTATTCCTCCTTTCATCTCACAGATGGGATCCACCTCCAGCTCCCATGCTAGCTGTAGCACTATCTAGGAGACTGCCAAAGCAACCTCTGTGCCTGGTGACGTTCTGAACTGACAGAATAAATTTTAAAACATTAACTGAAAAAAATTAAAAGTTATGTTATAACATTTCTCATCATTTTGCATATGGAGCGATGAGTGTAGTGTGTTCTGCTAAGGAGATGTGCTGCCGCACCAGGATTAGGATTCATCTATATGTCGTGTAATTGCTGCACACCAGAGGAGCACAGCCTTGTAACCTCAGCACCTGGTACAGCAGGGTCACTTGGTTAAGCTCGGAAACTCATGAGAAACTCATTGAGGTGTGAGTCAACACATGGGCTAAATAGATGTGAAATAAGAAAAGTTTAAAATAAAGAAATAAAAGGAAGCCAGCAAAGACAGGACATTGTTAGTGGAGGCCACCACACTAATGCTTAGCCTAACTCATTAGTCCTAGCTGTCGCCTTATGTGAATTAGCCAGCAAATGATTGCTTTCTACTCCTTAGATGGCGTTTACTGTTCTCTCAGAATCTCTTCACACATGGGAGAAGTTTGCCCAAGGAAAAGCGGTACCCCTCACTTCCCCCAAGGGGGACTACAGTGCTATGCCCTGTGGTGCTCTCTGGTCCGCTTGGCTTGTCCTCGCAGGATGCACCACACCTCGTGCATGCTTGTATATTGTAGAAATAGCTTAACGATCCATTTTTATATTCACACACAAGCATTTTGTCCAAAAATCTTCTTCAGAAGATCTTTTTAATATTTATTGCATATTTCATATTTATTATATCAATTAGTTCTGTTCTTTTCATATCAGAAGAAATATAACTGCTACTGTGATCTGTACGCCTGACCTAGAAAAGCCGGACCACCTATTAGTTCTCTATAGGCCAGAAACTGGCCTTCTGCGGCAGTCATATCCTGTTAACATTGGCTTATGCTGGCATTCATTTATAAGCTTTAGAATCAAAAATTGCTCTGAATACTGTATCTTTCTCCACTTTTTCTTCTGTCTCAGTAGTGAATTCTAAAACATTTCAGTAGGATTCACCCTAATGATAAAGTATTCGGGGATTCTTAAAAAATGCATTTACTAAGTTACCTGAATTGTAAAATACTGTTTGGAATCGACTATAGGGATACAAAAACCCCTAATTTCTACAGGTGTCAGTAGGTTAATCTGCGAAAACACCATTTGCAAATAAGCCTATTTGCTGTCTGGAATGCAATCAGGTTTCTGTTCAGTTTCCGAGGTCTTGCTGCCAAACTATACAAGACCAGCTTTTCAGTCCATCCTCTAAATCTACCAACAAACTGTAAACATCCTTCAAAGGCAAACTTCCGTAAACAATTGGTTCCTATCTTATAAGGGAAACAGTGTTGCTTGGAGGATAATGGAGGATACAGGGTGATGAGAGAAGGCAATATTTCACTTCCAGTTGACTGTTTGACGTGGTAAATAAACTATTACCTATTTATTTATCTAAGCAGGTTGTAAGATTTGCAAGTTTGCTTTTGACAACTCGTGTGAGAAGAGGTGGAATCAGATACAAGTAGTTTCTTTAAAAATAAGCAAAATAACATTAGCTCTTTTTTCAGCTATTAATAACAAAGGCACAAAGCCTCTAGACTCCTTTCTCTCCAGTACAGGAATAGGTAATTCATTTAGTGATAACTACATAAGCGTTACTGTACTATGAAATAGGTGTGGAAATGTGTAAAACCTCTAAATAATTCCTACCGGAGATTAATTTATTATGTTGTGCAAAAGTTTGTTTATAAATAAGAGCTGAATGGAGAAGTGCAAACATATAAATGGTTGATTGGAAAATAAAAACAATGTGTATCAGGTTTATTTCTTGCCTTTTGCTTAAAACCAGACTTGAAGGTTTATGAGAACAGGACGCGCAAACCTGAGCTATGCACAGAGCCGTCCATATAATATGATGGTTGTATGGCAGTGCAACTCCACTGAAGAGAAAAATCCATCCTGGAAAGAGTACAAGTGACTTGATCATAAACTGCATATCCAAAGTTAGCTTCCTTACAGCTACAGCTTCAACAGCTTAGCATCTAATAGGAATTACAGGACATTACTCAGTTTTGTCTTCCTCAGAAGAGATGGTCAGCATTTCCAGAAACAGGTGATCAATATCATAGATCAAGACAAATTTTGTATAGTCAATTTAATGCGGTTAAGTGATGGAACAATAATTTCAAGGTTAAATAGATTTTTAGTGATAATTCTGAAGTTATTTATTGTTTCAGACAAGTATATCCTTTCATCTTTCAGGCCCAGGTTTCTGTATGCCTTGGATTTTAATTCCAGGTCTTTAGTAAACTTGATTGACTTTTTAACCCTCCAGTTTATTTCTGTCTTTTATTTTAAATGTGCTTGCTCTTTTCGTACTCCTCATAAAAGCCATCTCTGCTGTTCCATCTTTAATGTTAACCTTTTTATTGTTGTTGATTTTAAGCAGACGGGTGCACTTTGTTTAAAGATTGAATCAAATCACAGTCAGAAAAGAGAGACTTTTTAAAGGCTTAGATTCATAAAGCTGGCAGCCAGCCAGCCAGCCAGTCCTATGACACTGTTCCCTCAAAAGCCTCACTCTGTCTTTATTTAAACTTTGTTTCAATATTACATGACATAAATCAAAAGAAATGCTTTCAACAGGTGAAAACTTTCCCCCCCCCCCCCCCCAGACTACTTTTTTTTGGTTTTGTGGGGGAAGTTTTTCATTTTCTCCCCTCTTTGGACCCAAGGGATGCTGAACGGGCGGGACTGCTGCCGGGCCATACGCTCTGCTGTGGGCAGCTCCGCAGCCGCGTGCGTGGGGGCGAGTGCCCCAGTGCATGGCAACAGCTCCAGGCTGGCCACCCCACACCTTCTGCCACCCGGCCCGAGGGAGAGCTCCTCGGGAAACTCTCGCCCAGGCTTACGCAGGGCAGTGGGAGGTACCCCGCAGCTGGAAATGACTCATGGAAATGAATCGTTTCCTAATTATCCTCTCGTTTAGAACAGACTTGCTGCCTTCTTGTGTCTTGAACTATTATTCACACCTGAACCAGTATTACATGCCGCTGCTGTGATACGGTGACATTTTAAGCTCTTTCTGGACAGCCATACATGATTCCACAAAGGAAGGGGTAAATCAAGCTCTAATTATGCAAACTTGACATTGCTCTTTCAGCCTGATTTTCTTCTGATCTTGTTGCAGTTGAAGTGAGAGAAGAAAAAATTACACTTCGTTATTTTTTCCCTTCAGAGGTTCTCCCATTTTCACTGGATTAGCAGGTCAATCACTGTATTTGGCTTGCTTATTGTGCCACTAATAATGTTTTTTATTAGAAATTCAATGCTGCAGTCTTATAGTAGGAGCAATTTAAGCACTGCATTTGAAGTTTAAAATGAGTAATTTTTGAGTATTCTCGGTGTTCTGGGAAGTAGGATGGTTAGAACTGTTCCATAGATAAGGGAAAGGGATGACCTTATTAAAGCATTTGGCTTTAAAATTTAAAATGTTATTTCAGGGATGACCTATACTGGTTTTTACTACAAAAGTGAATATTTGGTGAAAAGTAGATCAAAACAAGGAACTTAAAAATGAAACCCTTTTGAAGGTTTACTGCAGTTGCTGGTAGCATAAACAGTTTTGCTTACACATGCATACTTATTAGTTTCTTCTACTGAAGCCCTGCACGAAACAGACAACTTATTTTTATCTGATATCAGTCAAAGTGATAACACTTACTAGTTTCATTGTATTTTCTCAATGCAGTATTTCCTCCCTATCCTTGTCTGAGAAAACTGTAACCAATATATGGATGTAAAAATAATTCTGATGTTTTCATTTATTTGTAAGAGGATGTCTATGATTGTGTGTATATGAACATATACCCACTACAAAGATATGGTCTCTAAAAATATAGAAAATGCAAAGGGAAGTAATTTTTTAGATCTTTTTTGACATTTGCAAATCATATAGCTATGTTAACTTGGTTCTCAGCAGATTCCCTGAAGAAATTCACACAGTTTGTATATTGTTTTGCATGCAGGAACTCTGTAAAATTATGTAAGCGTCTGTTCCTGCAGGTGCTTTTGGAGAACGTGTTGGGCGCTCCAACTGAATGCAGTTACAGTATGCACACGCTAAAAGTTATGGATATCTTAAATCTTGTCTAGAAAAGAGCCAAAGATTGATGGTTTATTTGTTTTCTGAGACCAATATATATAGAGAGAACATAGAATTAGTGACTGTTTAGTGACTGCTGGTTTTGAGACAACATCTTTTTCATTGCTCCGTTACTGAATATTGGGGTTCTGACTTTTCCATCTTGCATGAATGAAAATAGAACATACAAAGAAATGCTCCAGAACTGAAACATCTTCCCCTTTTTCCAGCTGCAGGTAGCTAGGAGCCCATCCAATACCAGGTATTTTTTAACCAATAAAGAATGTGAATGCCTCCTGCTTTTTCAGTTTCCACAACAGTGATTGTTTTCAGGCAGATGGGACAGACAAGCTCTAATTCTCCTTTTTTTCAAACTCATAAATCTTTTTTGAAAATCCAAGAAGAATTTTAAACTATTGATTAACTACTGTGGTTTTGGAGCATTTTAAGACATATAGTTGATAACGTATCTCACCTGTAAAATCACAAGCCAGTTCTGTACCAGATAAAAAAAAAAAACATGAAAAGAAAATTGGGAGTTAAAAGTATATGCATTGATTAAATATGTGGAAATATTGTGCAGCTGGTTAAAAAAAAAAATTAAATCTAAAGGGTGGGGAGAAATGTAGAAAAAAGTAATACTGCAGGGCATAAAGCTGAAATCAGATAGCACATCGACAAGGGATTTTAATATGACCTGTACCCAAAAAGGCAATTGTCATTTTTAGCTGCTTTCACCAATGTTATGAATTAGAGAAGCAATAAAACTTTTTTTAACCTCAAAACTTCTGTTGCAACTGGGTTGTTGCCTTGATATTTTTACAGTATCCTATCAGAATGCTATTTGTAAAATGGATCCAGGTTCAGAAAAGAGCAATAAAAGTTGTTGGGAAGAGGAATGAATAATATCTGGAAGGAGAAAAACAAAAAACATCCAAAATGGAGAAATGTGTGTTTAATTTAATTCTAATAAACTCATGCATACATAAATTATCAAGTATTAGCATACGTAATTCAAATATTCAGATGTTTTAGCAGATCAGAAATTGTTTCAGGTAATCTGGCTTTTATCACAAGAATGCAAGTGCAGAAGGATCTACATTACCATTTTTTTTCCCTACAGGAATAGTGATTCAGTAGAAAGAACAGTGTTCTAAGAGTTATTTGGAACTCAATTTAGTTTTATGTCATCATTCATTCTCTACTGTGGTGCCATATTTTACTTTATACCATCTCTATGTTGAACTGCCTGTGGAATAACAGGTGGGCTTTTCTTCACAAACCTTTATTCATTTTGAAAATTCGTCTCCAGGAGAGGTAGGAAATATTATCTCCATTTGACAGAGGGAGAAATGGCAGAAGGCAAAGTAAAAATCATTCAAACTATCCACTGATTTGGAATCTTAATCTGAAATGACAAAAGCTTAATTTTTTTTCAAGTAATTTACCGCTTCTAATAACTTTGAGCTACTTTAGTGACAGCTGTGGGTACTCACGAAGCTCTGGCAATAAATTCTCTATTTTTTGGTTATTTAAAGAAATGCAACATAGAAATGGTGGCCAGTAATGTAAAGTATTACTGGGGAAAAAAAATAGAATTGTTCAGTATTGCACAGGAATTTTGAAAGAACAGACAGCAACCAGTTCTCCAGGACAAAGTGCAGCTGCCCATAGCTGTAATGCATTTTCTCTGTTTTGTGGTAGGTGTTTTTTTTTTTTCTTTTGGCATCTTCCCACTGTAAATAAATATCTCATTGTGCAGTCATTGTTTTGTTCCTTGAAAGTGGGCCATATTATGTATGGAGACGTGAAAAATCTGCAGAAAATTGACTACTGAATTCTAACAAATTGCCCATTAGAATTGCATGGGCAATTTTAATTCTAGTCTTCTAAAATTTTGTAATCCTGGTTTTTATGACCTTTTTCATACATGTTCTAGAAAGAGTCAGAAAATTATGCATTTGAAAACTTAGGCCATTGTAAGAACTATAAGAGATTTCTGGGATTGACAGCTACTGGCTTAGGTGGGGAACGCTCACAGATCACAATCTCTAGTTTAGAGTCAGATCTATCTGTGGTTAGGAGTACTGTTAATTGTAGTCTGTTTCCTCTACCTCTTACATTCATTTTTGCTTCCCCCTTTCATGCTGGTCTACTTGGTTTTGAAGAGGCGGAAGCACAAGACACATGGGAAGAGAGAGCGCAGTCCCACCACAGCTAAGCCAGCGCCCTCCTCGCTCTCCCACTGTGTCCGAACGTGCGTGTCCATAGAGTTTCTACTCGTGCTGGTGCCGGCACAGACATTCGTGGGTTTGCTGAAAACAAACACAGCTAAAAAGCTTTTGGCTGGCTGTGCTGCACCCGGGCTGGTGTGAGAAGGCAGGCGAGAGCGCAGGGCAGAGCCTGGGAGGGAGGGAGGGACCGTGAGGGCCTCAGTTTCGACTCATGCTGCCATGCGATAACGACACACACCTTCGCAGTACCTGCCTGGCTGACACAACCGAGGCTCTCAGCGGCCAGAGCAGCAATTTCTGAAACGTATCTTTTTTTTTTTTTTTTTTTTTTTTTTTTTGTATAGGCAGAGAAGCAAGGTGAACGCAACAAGTTCTACGCAGGCAGCCCGCAGAGGCAGAGCCTTAGCAAGGGTCGACTGCAGAAACGCTCTGCTTGGGCACTGTTTTGCCAGAGGAATGGCAAAAGTTGCATCCCTGACAAACTGACAACTGTGCGCTGAATTTCAAACTACTAGAGCTTCAATGAAGCCATTGTGAAAAAGCAAAGCAACAACAACAACAAAAGTGTAAGTAGCATTCCTTTATTGTAATTATGGCAATAGCTTCTTTTTTCTTGCTATTTAAGAAAACCCAAATAGCTGAAGTACTACTATTTAAATATCTACCATGTAAAGTTTCAGCCTGCATTTATGAAGTTTAACAAAATTATAATAATCTGAAAATGGATTCAAATACTGGAAAATGACGTGCAGGACTAAGTATAGGTGAGCTAATACTTAAATTGCAAGTTGAACATTGATACAGAGAAAACATATAAATTCTGCAGATGAAGGTGAACCTTAAATATTAGAGAAGGTGATGTATCCGCATCTTTTTTTAAAAAAAGAATATTTGGATAATCTATTTAATATCAAGGCAAATGACACTGCTTTGTCCTTACAAATGTGTCTATGATGCAATTCTTATGACTCTGTTTTGAAATAAAACTGTACTATATAAGGCCTTAAAAAGAGTACATAGAGAAGTTCAGCATTATTCAGTTTTGTCTTTCATACATTTCTAATGCTGCCAGGTATACTGTTATTCTAAGTGACATTATGGTGTGAGTCTATTGCTGCTTCTGGGGCATGGCATGATATACGCACTACCTCCCAGCGCTGCATATGCCTGGAACTGTTTTGGGAATGGTTGTTATAATCATATTCATGGTGCATCAGAAAAGGTATTTAAAAGATTAATCTGGATATTAGTCAGAATTTCTTCCTGGGAGACCTCGAATGATTAAATTAGTAGTTATCTGAAACATTCACAACTCTCTTGGCTTCTGATTTCTCATAGAAAAACTTGTTTATTATGGCCAAAGTGCTCTATTGTTAACCTACAGTCATGGAAGTCTAGGAGGACCAGAAAGCATTAAGGAAATAATAGGCAGAATTCTCTTCTGAATTGCATCAATATGAACTTCAGTTTCAGAAGTGCTAGGCTAGTTTGAGTTGTTCAACTTTTTTTTTTTTTTTAACAATGTCGCAGCATGTCACAGAAGCCTTTGATTGTGTATCGTGTATGCCCACATCTGCAATTATCTTAGTTCACTAGCATGACACTTTGTTAATGTAGAGTATCTCATGCTGTCATGTTCTGAACACCAGCCAGTGAGGAAGAATTCTTGGAGAAGAACCTGAAGTCTTGAAGTTTGGTTCATCAGTGGCAATTTGGCAATTTTTCTCCTAAAGGTTTGCTTCTGTTTATAGTGTGACTGTCAAGAGGAGGTCTATGAAATGAAACTTTGCCTTCTTCCAGGTGTCTGTTGAGCTGAAGAAAGATCAGCCCTAGCATATTTATAGCTCTCCATAAGAACATCTTTGTCCATCACTGTCAACATATGTAACACTTGCCTGGAACAGTATGAAAAGGCTGTAAAAAAAAGAGGAAATAGTCCTGCTGTAGAAACATCAACTGACTCCAGCTCTTACTAACAAGAGCCCTTAGTACATGGAGCTACTAGTTGGTCTTCACTGTGTCTCGAAAAATTCTGAGATTATGTTGGACCGTGATGGCTGTCCTCTTTAGATACTAATATTCATTGCGTGGCTAGTTGGATTTCTTTTTTTTTTTTTTTTTGCAAACAACAGAAGAAAAGTGGTGAAATTTTGTACCCATCAGTGCTCAGGTGATTATTATTTCACCAGGTTTACTCTTTGAATTGGTAGGAATTTCAGAGAACTGATAAAAATACATGATCTTTGCCCCACAGACCACATAAGATATTGCTTATCTGCATGTGCCAGAAATGATCTCATACATTTTGCATGAAATGGTCAGTGATCACAAATTCTAAAACATTATTCTTCAGCAGTCCAGCAGCACACACAAGCATTTGTGCAATAGAAAAGTGTTCACTGATTTCTCCTTTCTCCCACACTGAGTAGTGTCAATCCTCTGAAACCAGAGTTGTCTTATTTCATCTGCTAATCGTAGCATTTGTCTTCTGAAATTTGGTATGATTTGACAACAGTTGAAATCACTATGTGACATTTTCCTTCCCCAAATTAGATTAATATGATTACTATTAAAAGACATTAATATTAATATGATTAATATCAATATAGAGTGATTGCAATTGATTTTCTCTAAAAATTCATCAGGGTGGGATGGGAAACATAATTCTTGATTGTGTGACTACAAGAGATTTCCTTGTTTTCAACTGTTACTTTTCCATGCAGTTGAATTAAGACATTTCTAACGACTAGCAAAATTGCACACACATTACATTGACTTTATATTGCCTAGAAGCAATGCAATAGGTCATTATCTGATTAAGTAAGAACTAACTTATTGATCACATCAATGTCCTACTGTGAAAGTTGTTTAAAAATTTTCACCTCAGAGAAGTGACTGGTTAACTATGGAAATTATTAGCATGCTGGCCACTGTCTGCCAGAATCAGACCATGCCCAAGTTAGGAAGGTTTTCTTTTATTCGGGTTTGTTCTCCTTTGTACTGTCAAAACATTCAAGTAAGATAGAATTTCTGAAGAATCTCGTGAAAAATATCTTCTATACATTTGAATTGCCCTCTTGATCAAATTGAAGAGCATCTGACAGGCGTAATAGAGATGCAACTTGCAGTGTCACTTGTGATTATTTAAACTTTAAATTGACTTGCTGAAATATACTTTGAATGGTTGTGAATACCTAGTAGATATTTCTGACATCATTTTGGAAGTTTCAACTTAGCATACTCGTTTTTAATATTATTTCTAATTTAAGCCTCATAATATTAAAAGAACTTTTTTCTAGATGTAGAATTTCTAAATAAGCGTGCAGATGCATACAGAAAATCATTCCTAACTACTGTTATTCTCTGAATCTTGACTGTCAGGTGCCTTACATGACAAGTGAATACTGCAAAATCCTAGAAAATTATTTTGAGAGGAATCAGTGGGGAATACTTAAATAGCTGTTCTGTAATCTTTGCAGATAGTGAACTTGTCACCTAAGAGTAGAAACCACATTTCAGAGCAAGAGTGCATTGATCAGAGGATGCTGAGCTGTCACTTAAGGGCATAAATATTCACAAAAATAGTATTTTATTTTTAAAGCTTAAAGCATAATAACAGTTTTGTCCTTTCTGCTTATTTAGAAATGCATACTTTTGAAATTTCACAATTACTGAGAAAAAAAAACTATTGATGAAACAAAAGGTTTTATTTTTCATCCTTGAAGTAAAAACTATGTAAACTATAGTAATTAATCAAATTAATTCCACAAACCACGTATCACATAGCCCATATTGCAAGCAAAATATAATACTTCTGGCCAGTGCACTAAACAATTAATAATTGTTGTGTAAGCTTTTCCCCTTTCCAAAATAAACTAAACTAGAACTTTTAAAAGTATTTAATGGAAGGTAATTATTCTTTTGCCAGATGAGGTTCCTTCCTTGAAAACAAAAACAAAAACAAAAAAACCCAACAAGAACAGCAACAAAAAAAACCCAACAACAAAAAATCCCAAACCAACCAAAAAATACAGGCTTACACTTTAAGTAGGTAAGTCAGATGTAAATTGAGATAGCAGAGTCACAGCAGATACTGCAATTATTTACTTTTACTTGGAAGACGAAGTAAGGTAGGGAACACAACAGAGGAGTAGGAGGGTAAAGCAGCAGCAGGGAAAGTGCGAGGGAAGAGCGTTTGTAAGCAAACAGCCACAGAATTGTGCTTTTATAGTTACATCTCTTTTTAAAAGTTCTTCCTACATCTTACAAAATGAGTATTTCCTGCTTTGGCAGAGCTTTCAGCTTATAATATGCATCTGGATCCTGTCTTTTGTTTTCCCTCAGTGACATTTGGTGAAACACGAATACACAACAGCCAGGTACTTCCCTTAGCAATTATGAGTGTAGCAGTACAATTAAGACTATTTTCTGATTCCTTTTCAATGCAATAAGCTTTTCTTTATCTCATCTTTATCAGTAGACTGTTCTGTGGTACCCTGAGAGAAAATCATAGGTCATACTTTCTCATTCCTATGTTTGTCAATATTCATCATCGTATGATCAATAATTTACCAGCTGCTTTCCTATAGCAACACAAAGTAACGATGCAAAACCAGCCCAAGAATGTCTTTGTCCTTCATGGCTCCCTCAGTTGCCCACTGTTATTATGACATCTCAGCAGTGGCTTTATCTATGCAGTTATTGTGCTGCTATCATGGAGCTTTGACCCAAAGATATGCTTTCATTTGGATAAGTCACCAGTGCCTATTTTGCACAATCCATTTTCCTAAGTGGATACACTATGTGCTGGTAGAAATGCAGTACAGTGATGAGTAACAGGACGGAATCTTAAAGAGAACAAAAATTTTGCTATTTTGTTGTAAATACTTACTAGCTGTGAAACTTGTGCATCATTTATTACTGACCTCATTTTGGTGCTTTTATAGCAGGTGTTACCTTGCCATATGAACGGTCTGAATCTAGAAGGGATAAGATTATTATCAGTGTAGAACAGCCATTCTAACACTCCTTTGTGTGGGATGAATAGCTGCTCTGGGAGAGGAATGCACTCCCACAGGAATTTAAGACTATTGTAAGCATTATCTGCTTCATCTGAACAGATAACATGATTTAGAGATGAGGACACCTCTTTGGTTGTGCTTTCCCTAACATAGGCACACAACAACATAGTTTGCATATTGAAGAAAAAAAAAGAAACGTCAGCAGTATGCCCTTGCACTGCAGAAATGCAACTGCATCTTGGGCTGCATTAACAAGTGCTCAGAAAGTCAAGGGAAGCAATTCTTCCCCTCTGGCATTTATAAGACCATATCTAGGGTGCCGTGTCCACTTTTGGGCTCCACAGTACAAGACAGGCAGTGACATACCATCAGAGAGGGACACCACGATAAGAAGGCTGAAGCCCAACAGGAGAGACAGAAAGAGCGGGGTTTGTTCATTCTGAAGAAGGGAAGGCTGAGGGGAGACCTTACTGCTGTATAGAGGTACCTGATGGGACAGTACAGAGAAAACAGAGCCAGACTCCTTTAGAACGTGTGCAACGGTAGGACAAGAGGCAACAAAACTAAGCTGGAGGTT
Organism: Fratercula arctica; assembly: GCA_947846985.1. Classification (NCBI taxonomy): domain Eukaryota; kingdom Metazoa; phylum Chordata; class Aves; order Charadriiformes; family Alcidae; genus Fratercula; species Fratercula arctica. The sequence goes on from CANTUZ010000002.1 coordinate 81,384,540, forward strand.
AGTAAGTAAATTTGGTTAGATATTAAGGAAAAAAAAAAAAAAGATTCGCCCTGAGTGTGGTCTTAACTGGCACAGGTTGCCCAAAGAGGCTGTTGGATTCTCTACCATGGAGATACTCAAATCAGACCCGGACAAGTCAGACAAGACTCTAAGCAACCTGGTCTAACTGGACCAGCTTAGAGAAGAGGCTGGTCTAGATGACCTTCACGAGTAGTTTTCAACATGTAAGTCTTACACAGCAATGATTCTATGAAAAAAATCAAAAACCAGCCTAAATAAAATACTCCAGTATATGAAAAGAAGGTGAGAAAGAGAATGCTACAGAATTTTGCATCCAAATTGTCTAATCTGTATAGCAGATTCCAGTATTTGGTCACAAGGGGAAAAACAAAAACATAAAAATATATAAAAATATAATAGTAGATATGTTTACCAAATATCTTGATTGTTATCAAAGTAGCTAAGGAAATAATACAACTTTTTTGGTGCATCCTAGATATTTTCATTGTGATTGTGCTTGATATTGCAGTATATTTACAATGCAATTGATGTTCTCAAGTTAAGTTGCTCTGTGGTTGCTGTACTGGCATAGTATTTTATCTTATTTGTCAGCCACAGCATGTGATATGTTATGACATGACATAAAGCTGTGCAACATAAAAAGAAAAAAAAAAAGCAACTGTGACACAATTTTTGTAGTGCAAAACAATTTTTTTCTTCTAATTCAAGCCTCAGGACCAAGTACAACGTACCAGTTGTCCATCGTGAGTTGTGTTAATGCAAATATATTACTTCCTAAAAGAAACATAAGGTTCCAGAAGTACTGTTTTTATTTTGTTATAAACAGTTGTTTCCATGTTTTTCATGATATAAGACTGTTAGACTTCCTACATTAAACTTATTAAAAGTGCACTTCCAAAATTGTCTTTAACAGTATACTTTTCAAATATTATGTAAGCTTCTTTTCTATCATGATGCCTGCTATGGCAGTAGAAGATAATCCTATACATTAAATCCTAAAACTAGCAGATCAAGTCAGACTAATTTGAATCAAAATAAAGCCCGAAAAAGTAATGGAATTGGAAGCAGATTCTCTGAAAACAGCAAATAGCCACTATTTTTCTCTTATATAAGGTGCCTGATTACAGTATCCAAGCATCTCGCATATGTCGATATATTTGTCCTTACAAGTCCATTTTCAGAAAGAATTTCAATGTGTGTTGCTTGTTTATTTTCTTCTTGATTGACTCTCCCAAATCTACTGCAGTTCTTAAGTTCATAGTTACAGTAGCTACAGTATTTGAAATTTTTCTGGAAAGATTGCATATTTATATCCTTACACACAGATTAGGTACCACTTCTAATGATTTCTCGGATATACAGTATTTTAAGGACTTTACTGACAAAAACTTTAATGCTTTTTTAAGTGTTGTGCTGATAGATTAATAGTGCTTTCATGGAAACTAGCTCTTATGTTTAAAAGATAATGCTTCTGGTAATATAAGAAAGATTGTCTCTGTAACCTTTCCGCTGACTGAAGTTTTGTGAGCAGTAGCCTGGCTTTCCACTTTCTGAAAAGTTGAGATATGAGAACCTATGCAATTTTTTTTGTGTTTGTGAATAAAGTTATTAAGAATTGTCAAGACTATAAATTACTTATGCTTCATTAAATACACGTTGTATACAATCAATTGATGATTTGCATACCCAGTTTCAGATGTTTAAATTTCTGTCCTTGAATATAGTTGCAGCTGTAGGCTAAAGGAGAAAAAAATACTTCTATTAGGCACCGACGATCTCCAACCAGAATGACAAAGAGTATCAGAAAGAGGAAGAAATTGTCAAATATCTTCTCTGGATAACTTAATAATGCATGCAATCTAAGGTTACATGTATGAAGGCTTAAATAGCTCTTCCATCCCAGAATCAAGTATGGGCATACTAAAAGACTGACATCACTGCATATAGGATTTTTAAATTTAAGATGTTTTTTTTTTTTTTCTTAAATCAAGACACAAACTAGTTCTATCAAATAACCAGGTGATTTACTAAGCAGAGAAGGATTACTGTATTGTTCTAAGATTTTTCTTGGATAGCCTTAAAAAATGATAATTTTTGTTATGCAGTCTTGTATATCCTCACTCTCTTGTATATTCTTCCCCTCCATACACACCCCCGGTTTCTCTTAGCTTTTATTGCTGAGTATGACATCATATGGTATAGAGAATCCCTTTGATCAGTTTGGGTCAGTTTTCCTGGCTGTCACCTATCAACCTCTTGCTGATCCCCAGCCTACTGGTCTCTGAGGAGGGGTTGGAGAGACAACCTTGACGCCATGTGAGCACTGCTCAACAGGACCAAAACATTGGTGTGTTATCAACATGGCTCTAGCTACAAATACAAAGCACAGCAAGAAAGGGCTGCTATGGTGAAAATTAAGTCATTCCCAGCCATATCTAATATAAAAAGTTTGGAAATTTGATGGTAATTCATTGTTTATAGTGAAAATGAGACGGAACTTAATATACCAGGATATTAGTTTATGTATCAATCACTTTTACAAGTTCATGTCTCTCCTAGACAAATACAATGTTGCTCCATGTCTAACCATTGACTGCTGATACTATATAATTTTATAAGCATTTAAAATCCATCACATTACTCGTCTCCGTCCATCCATTCACTGGCTCCCTTTCTTTTTATGATAAAGTAGTACAAGCCTCTCAACTTCTCTCTGAGGCTGAATAGTCCATCTTCCAACCTTCCTGTCATCTGTAATTCAGTATCAAGAATATTGCTGCAGATGACCAGTCTGTGCTGACGGCTCCTCAGATAAGCACAACCAGGCTTTTTCTACTGCTGTCCATCAGCCCACCTACAAGTACATGAGCAATTTTTAAATTGTTTCCCTTCAAATGTCTCCTTAAGTTTTTCTTGTCACGTGTTGCCTACATGAAGTTCCTGATAGTTTAAATGGTTGTCATGTGCTTTCGCCTACCACAGTGGTTCCTGTAGTTTCATTGCTTTCTTGAATATCCCATTCTCCGAGTTACTCAATTTGAAATTCCTTTTAAGACCATTTTCAATCTCTGTTTGTACAGCATCAAGCTCAATGGAGTGGTGGTCTCTGAATGGGGCTGTGAGCTATCCTGATAGTTTACCCATGAGTGAAAACCCACATGATTCACAACTGAAGGGTAGCATTGTTTTGTTGTTTGTTTGTTTATTTTTTCCTGTTCGACTGGCTGTGATTAATCATTAAAAGCTGTAGACTTTTAAAATTAATGGATTTATAAATAGAGCAAAAGGCAGCCTTTGTTATAAAAATGAATAATGTTTACTACAGATTTTTATTAGAACTTAATAAAGAAATAATAAAGACAGATTTAAGTTAAAGCCATCATCCATAATTTGCCTGAGAACCTCTTTTTTCTTATCACTGCTTAGTGCTTTTTAATGCAAAAACAGTACACAGTTTTCAATGGAAATCAGAAGTAGGGAAAACCTTTTAAATAAGAAACCATTCAGGGTGCAATTGGTTCCTGCTTAGTTTGGTAGAGCCTGGTTCTTCTGCCATTCTGGCTTGCTTATAAGCACCATATATTATTCTGCAGTGTGGTGTCTGAGCGAGTAAGAAAGGGAAGTTTGAAGCAATTACTGTTTGGAGTATCTGTATTTGTTAGCCAAGTCCTGCAAATTAGTTTTGCATCAGCATTCAAAAACTGCTATTAGCAACTGTATTGTTTTCATTGCTCATGTACTGAGGGAATGTAGTTAGTTTGCATATTTTATAAACTGAAGAAAAATAAATAAAAGAAAAAAGAAAACGGAATGAGGAAGCAGTCCATGTTTCTAGAGGCACTGCCAAAGGGTTTCCAGCCTGAAGACTGTTAAAAAACCAAAACAAAACAAAAACAAAAACCCCAACTTTTGAGACAACTTAATCTCAGTATAACATGGCCATTATCAGCCTGAGGAATGCTGAGTGAAAGATTAAGTATGTTTACTAACTTGACATCTAATTAAAAAGCTGTGTGATGAAAGAAATGAAGGAGAACACTTCTTATAATAAAATTCTCTGAACTAAATCTTAGATGTTGACAGAACTTGGACTAAGAATAAAGCTAAGAAGTTATCCTGTCTTTAAATACAGTGTTCCAGTAAAAGACATACTTATAACAATGTTCCAGTCTGTGTCAGACTTATAAACCCCATAATTTTATATGAAAATATATATAACTGTGTCCTCTTATCACCTATCCACATCCAGCAGGGTACACAGTTATTTGCTTTTTTTGAAAACAAGAAATTTTTGAAGAGTTACCTCTGTACTCAGATCAGGAACTGTCATGTTTGTTGTTGCAGCAATTGAAAAGACAATTCAGGGGTTTCAGAAGATTATCAGCATTTTAATGAGAATAGCAAGCCTGACTTCTTAAATTTTGCCAAATTCAAAGAATTCCAGTTAAATATTCAGAAATGAGTTGAGAGAAAGATGGAAGATCAAAGTTCTTAGAGAAAAAAGTAACGGTTCTCAGGGAACAGGCACAAGCTTCCCCTGTGTTCTTCCCCCCCGCAAGGGTACCGTTAGGTCACGTCTGCCCCAGTTTTAGTTTGACATTTCTCTAAGTTGCACGTGTCATGCTATCTCATTACAAAAATTATCACAAAGATAGCAATGATCGTGGTGTCATATACTGTGTCATGAGTAAGGCTGGGAAGTTCTAGGGTGAAATTTGCCTGAAGCACTTGCTTCGATTGTTTTCCTATTCCCAATTGAATGAACATTTTAACTTTTTCTCACTCAAACTCTACCTACTTGCTTATTTTTCAAAGACTGTTCATTTGTGAGCATAAAACATCCTTGTAATCTGTTTCATGAATGTTCCAGTTTCATGAATGCTCTAGTCTTTTTGTGTCTTTTTTTTCTTCAGCATCTTTTTTTTTAAGAATTTTTGTCTTTCCCTGTGTCAAATAGATGCACCCAGTGGTTGTACATTTTTTTTTTCACGTGCATTAGTTTTAGTTTTTGTATTCCCCAAGTTTCATGATTACAGTTCTACTAAGTGAGACAAAATTAACAGTATAACTCTATAATTGCTATATGAAATGACTTAGTTTTCTTTGAAAGAAACAGATCTAAAATATTTTTTTGCCTCTCAGTGTTTATATGATACTGTTTTGTTAAATCAATATTAATATATATATTGCAAATAACATATATAACCAGCTTGTGTTGGTGAAAACACACTAAATTGATGGAAAAACTCATTCATATTTCTGTGGTTAGATGAGGTACATATTAGAATAACAATTTTAGTTAAAATAGATTGAAAATAAGCCTATATTTGAATTAATTTCAGAGCAGAACTTTTGATAACCACTTAAGGAGGTTTTTTGCTTCTCTTAGACATGTTTTAAAAGGATAATAGTTGAGATTTTAGACTCTATACCTAGATAGTATTGCAATATTGCTGAAAGAGTGGTGAGAATACTATCTTTAACAAAAAGTTTGCCAGCTGTTATATATTGATTTTAATGTGTCATTTTAAATGTCACAATATTATTAAATTTAAGTTTATTTTTCACTTCCATAAAAGAATTATGGAAGAACCTATCTACCTTAGGTCTAGATGGCAATGCAATTTCAGTCTAATTACATAGATTAATATCTTTATTACGTGTGCAGTCACTTTTGCAGCACCTATAATTCTTGGAAAATTTAATAGTGGGAAAAAAAAATGGAGCATATAAATCCAGTGATTCAATGATCTGGAAAGAAATAGAAAAATGATACTAAGAATAGGAACGAGGCAGGTGCCTGTAACGCTTTTCAGAACTGCAGCTTGTCTCAAAAGAAAGACGAATAAAACTATTAACAGCAGATGTTGGTCAGAAAGAGTATTCGTTATTTTGGAAACTGAAAATATCAGCATTGGGTAGATTTTCTCAGTATCCTCTGAGTCTTACTTTAAGGCATGCAGACATTCAGATTGTATACACAGGCTCCTTTAACAACTTGGAAGAGAGGAGAAAGCCCATCTGGTGTTACTCTATTCCAAACATTTTATAGTTTAGGGAGGATTTTAGTGGCTGCCATGAGTGTCAAAGATTTTTTTATCCTAATTTCTTTGTTTGAAAAGTAGATTCAATGAAACTATTTCCTTGAAGTCCATACTTTATCAGTCAGTATCTACTTTCTAAAACACATCAACTCTAATAATCGTTCACTCCAAAGATTGAATCTTTTCACACACAGAAAACTGTTGCTGATTTCAGAATTTTGCAAACTGACATCTAATCCATATTGCTATTATTTTCTTCATTAGTGGACGATAGCTGATACTGAGGCTGAACTGATAAGAATTAATAGGTCTTTAATGTATTTGATATTTCAGATATTCAAACTGAATCAGAATCATAGTGCTTCTTAATTTTCTACTGCCACAATATTCAGGTTTTGAAGCGCAAGCATAGGTTGAAAACCTGTCCAAATGCAAGAAAGACAGAAAGTTTTAATATCCCATGGCAGAAATAGAACTTTTTTTTTTTTTGCTACTTAAATATTGCCACTTAACATTTTATGAAATGTAATAGGCTATGCTGCCCAGGTGGCTTTCTCCCGTGGTACCTTGATTAAATATTTACTTTGTTTAAGAGTCAACAGAGGACAGAAAAATCTCTGAAAATACATTTTTAAACATTCTCTAAAGGTTCATATTAAAAAGGAATTTTAAACAGAACTCTGTAAAATGCAATTTATTTGCATGAAAAAAACGTTTCATATGTTTCTTGAAAATGTAGATGGTTGTACAAGTTTAGGTTTTGAATTATTAATTTAGAGATATCTGCTATGTACAAATATGGAGAAAAAACCCCACCAACCAAACAAAAAAGAAAAAACCTGGTGCCTGCTTCAGATAGCCTAAATGGCAATTGGAAATTACAAATAAATTACATCAAACATGGTTACATGAGTTCGTCTGCAAGCTGTTATTAAACAAAATGACATACAAGTTTTTTGGAAGGAATTTGTGTGAGAGAAGTCTACAGAAGAGGAATATTATTGCAACTTTACAGTAGTATCTACATTCCTCTACAATAGTTTATGTTCCTTTTTGCTGAATTATTCACAAGCAGAGATGGTGTTTCAAAATTTCAAGGGATTTCAAAGAATGGAAGAAATGAAGTATCCACATCTATTTAGATGGCAAATACAGGCATAAGAAGGACTTGTCAAAAGATAGGCAAGTTGTCTGTAGGTAAGCCATAAGAGGAAACCTGTTCTTTCTCTGAAGGATTTGCTCAATAACTACCACCAAAACACTAGATTTCTTAGTAGTGTGGCAAAATAAAGCACCAGCTCTAATCTGAAGGCATCATTTATTACAGGTTATCATGTGGTTTGACCTCTTTTCTGAAATGACCAGAAGGCAAGATTTTCCCTCGTGTCAGCTTTGATCGTGCTGCTGTGGTAAACACAAAAGTCCGGTAGGAATCACACTGAAATAACCAGTTGTGGTTTTTTCCACAAGCCACAGAAGGATACTTTGATAGTAAGATATATTTCCAACACTGTGCCACTGTCAGTCCTAAAAAAGAATTGTTAGTTTCCAAATGATGTATGAACTGTCCTAAAACTCATGGGATTAGACATATAACATAATCTTGTTAGCCTTAATATTTTGTGTTTCTAACATAAGTTCTTATTCCATTTTACAGTTTTAAGACTTGATAAACTACTGTTTGACTGACAATTATTTGACTGTAGGAGCTACATCTTTAAGAATCTGATTCATCACAGATAGTAAAAGACCATGATTCAAAACAGAACAGGAGATTAAAATATCCATGTGGCAAGTATGCAAATATAATTCCCACAATTTATGTACATTCTAGCCTTGTAACAAAATAATAATTAAAAAATCACATATTAGGTACCATATCTATTATGTTTTTTTCCCTTATTTTTCTTGTGGTGCATGATATTGTTTTATTATTTTCCACCTTTTCACATAGTTAAATTTTGTAAGACTTGTTATGTATTTCATCTATACCTACTATGTAGGAGTGAATTCTGTATTTATTATATAGGACTATATTATGTAAACAAAATGAAAAGCAAATTGTAAAATAACTTTCTTCTTTTAGGAAATTGGAAATCTGAAATGCATTAAGAAAAAATAGTAACCCAAGTATGGTGGGAAAAGCCGGGTGCAAGATGTTTGCATTCGCTGTCATTCTGATTGTTGTTCTACAGTAGCCTTTAGGCGATGCTCTATCAGTGTTTTAGTTTGGACCCAGGGTGGACATCTGCAGTGAATCTTCCAATGGTCGCCACCTTACTGGGCTTTTGTTTATAGTGTAGGGAAGCCTCTCATAAACCCATGCCTTTTCATGTGAAAGAGACAGAAGACAGATCTCAGAAACATACCTCAGGTGCTCTGTCCACAAGCAGGGATTCCTTCCTTGAGACCAGATTAGACACCCTTAAATTAGTACGGTGAGGACCACTAGGCTGTCAGCATAGACTGTTTTGCCCATAGCAAGTAAAAAAAAATGCTTACTTCATTTCCTAGCTGTATCACACTTCTATTGATTTAAAAAACAAACAAAAAACCCAAAACCAAACAAAAAAAAAAAATCAAAAAAACCCCAAAAACCAAACAACCACAAAACAAACAAACATACATAAAACCCCAAACATAAACAGAATAAAAGTTAACTCTTAAAAAAACATTCCTAGTCAATATATATATCCTTGCTCGTAAGTTAAGGTGAATCAAACCAATAAGCAACCTCCAAGAATGATAGTTCTTAGAAGTTTGCTTACCCAGCAAAAAATATGATTAATAAAATGCAGTTGCTCTGTGAGTGTTTGTTAATATGTGGAGACTAGTAAAATTGCTGAGTTTAAGAAGGACAAAAATAATGTATTTTTGACAAGTTAATGTGCACTCTTGCAGTCCTGTTATATGCTTAGAAATACATTTGCCAACAAGTTACTGTCACTTATTTCTCTTGCTGATATGAAGGTCCTGCTTTTAAAGCGTTATTCCTAGTGCCATTTATATCCACTTCAGTCTGGTGTATATATGTACAAAGTGCTGAGGGAAGAATGTATCTTTTGAAAAAGACCCAGAATCACACTTTCCAGAACACCAAGAAGGACTCGATTACTGATAACAAAGCTAAGAAAAGTATGCAAGATTTTTAACTATACACCTGACATAATCAGGTTTCTGCTTTTTTTATTTCTTCCTAGGTAATAATTCATAGACATTCGTTCCATGCTCTTGCCTCTTCTCATGCTTGAGCTAATAAGACTTTTGAAATTTGTACAAAGAGAGTCCTGTCTCTTGTGAATTGCTTGAGAATTTAAAAATACATACTTTAAAATTGTGTTGCAATTTACAGTATTTAATTTCTTCGTATTTTTTCAGAAGACACATTGTCTCCCTCCCACTTCTGCCTTTCAATAACACATAGGATCAGAAGGATTTATTGAGGAATACTTAGTATGCATTAAAATGCACAACTACATTTCATAGTTCTGGAAGTGTCTATTTTAATACTCTAGCACCATTTCTTTTATGGACTTTGCAAACCAATGTTGTAGATTATTTTCATGAAAGAGTTGCCTTAGTTATGAAGTAGCTGATATTTCAGAGTCACAGTGGTGTTTCTATAGATGTAAATCTGAAAAAAATCTAGAAAGAAGAAGAAATAATGGCAGAAAAGTTTGAAGATGACTTTATAAACCAATAGAAAATCAATTACTGTTGCCCTGTTGCAGAAAACTTTTTGTGATTTTTTTTTTTTTTTTGTAGGGATGTAGAAATTGAAATTGTCATTAGAACAAAGGTGGTTACAGAGTTAATCTTGTGTGCTAAAAGCAACAGTGACCATAAAAAAGAGAGTATTTTTATGTGATAAAGAGCTAGTTCTAAGAATCATTGTGCAGTATGAAGGATGGGATATCCAGATGTTTTTTCTCTTCTATCAGATAGTAAAAGAAAAAGAGAAAACAAGATCAAAAATGGGGAAACCTCCAGAGTTGCAAGAGGCAAACAAGCACAAAGAGAATTTGGTAAATGAAACCATCTATACTAAAAATCCATGCTGAGGAGTTTGTTACTACTGAGATTTAATTAGCAACTCAGTACTGGGAGAAGAACCGATTACACAAGCACAGAGAGTTAACTGGGGAGGCCGAATCCTGACCTGCATCTTTTAAAAAGCTTCTTGTTTATATACAGAAAGTGGTTTTGCTTTTCTTGTTTGATTTCAAACAGTAGCCAAAATACTGAAAATTATTCCTGGAAAGTTTGGAGATGAATTTTTATTTTGGATTGCCATCCAAATTTTAAAGGGACTTCCAAATTTATTTTATCATACTTTTCTCTGGAAAATAAACTAAAAACCTTAAGAAAACGTGTTTTTCTCTCCCCCCGCCCGCAGTTTTTCTGTCCATGTCATGGCTCTTTGATATTTGAAAAATAGTAACACATGCTGATATCTCTTTATGTATAGACTCAAGAAAACCAGAAAACATGAAAGTTCATCCAGTGTAAAACCATAAATAAATCTTCTTTATTTTTTAACACATACCCTGACCTTCAACTACTCCAGAAATATGTTTCTTTTCATTTTGTAATGCTAGGTGATGCTTATTACTAAAACATTTCCTTTTATTGGACTACAGTATACTACTTGATAAAGGAAAAAGAGATTATTGGTAGATTGCTTTGTATTTTATATTTTAATCAGTAAAACTAATCAAAATCCTTAATTTACAGGCCTTTGCTAAATTTCTGAAATGCACATGATTTTAAATACGTAAACTTGAGCTCATTTGTAGCTCAAATACCTGCTTAAGCTGCTACATCAATTTCATCTTCAGATCTTTACATTGATTATCTGTAGATATGATACTGAATTAAAGATTGGTCATTAGTCATCAGATTCTTTAGTTATAAAGATCAAGTTTATCTCTTAGACCTACTGCTGCCATGCAATACAGTTCTCTAAACTGTTCCCTAAGACAAGCAAGTACTGAATATCTGATAGGACAGAGTTCTTGAGAATCTGAGATTTCAGCAGATTTCCATCTGTGAAATCAATGTCCAACTGAGTTCTGAGCGCTACAGGCTATGTTGTGGTTTACACCCAAATGGCCTGTTTGGTCTCTTTGTTATCACGTACTGCTCTTACACTGCTATAACCAGGTACACAGAAAAAGCAATTTGAATTGAAACACAGCCATACAAAATTAGCAAAAGAAAGAGGTTCAGAACTCTTCATATCCATTAAACGTCATTTGGACCCAACTTTTGAATGTGACAACGATTTAATTTTGTGTGCAGTTTATGGCAGCAGCCATGTTCAGGACTCAATGGAGCTGCTGTTTAGATAGGGGAGATTCGGGACTCGGGAAAGGTGAAGACTCATGTGTTTGTTCCTTCACCAGGTGTTCTAGAAAAAATATGTCTTTTTATGCCTTTTGCTGGCAACCTGATGACTCCAGCCCTATTGGTCTACTCATCTTTCCAGAAAAACCATCCCAGGCTGTAGTTAATAATTTAAACACTGATATCGGTAAAAATCTGGATTAACCATTAGCATGTCTGCTTAAAACTCCGTTTGGTCTGACTTGATGACCAGAAGCACAACATTGCTTTTCAATATTAATCTCAAAATACCTTAGATTTTATAGTGCCTCATTGAAGCTGCGTTTGTTTCTTGCCCATGTTCCCACAGAGTCTGCCTTCTTGGCCAGCCCTTATCTTTCAGCCTGTCATCAATTATGTGTATTTACACTGAATTAAACTTACTATCATAATCATACAAGACAGTAATGTTAGTGAAACAGATATTTTGAATACCTGTGTCTAGAGAATTCTGGTTCTGTCCAGATCCATATGAATTATGCAATTTGGTTTGGTGTCTGAACTACAGAAATCCAAAATTATTCAGGATTAATACAGGTATCAGTTGTTTTCAATATGAAACAAGATGCTGTGTTTCATTGTGAACCTATCTAACAAAATCCAAACCAATAATTATTTGAAAACACAAACTTTTTGAGTTGAAATCTGAAAGATTTTGTTCTGAACATCTGAAACACTAGTATTTGATATTATTAGAACATATTTATCCCCATTTTACTCAGCCAAAAATGTTTGCTGAATTTTACGTGGATTATCTATGATTAATTCTGACTTAGTTGTTGCTTCCATTTTTTCTGCATATCTGATTCACAGCTGTCCTATTTCTAAATTAGAAGAAAATGTTCAAACTTAAAACTATTGTATGGCCAGTATCTTCACAATTGTATTTGGTTGCAAAGTTCAGGAGTTTCTCCAGTACAACCCTCAGTTTCCACGGGGGACAACATCTGTGTGCTTAGCACAGCAGGCCACAAAAATTAGTCTCCCAACATGCAGATTTCAAAATGCACATAGTAATAAATACAATTCCACAAAACATACACTAACAAAGCACTAGGTAATAAATTGCTACTTTGAGATTTATGTGCTTTATTCCCTGGAAACTACTGTCTGTCTGTATCTGGAGCTAAAAATGGCTGTTCACCTTGTAAGGTTTTATAAAAGTCCCTACTGCTTTTCTAAGTAAATTATTTTTCTGTAGCCTGAAGCTACTAACAGTACCTGAAGAATTAATAACGGTGTTGGCACCAGTCAGCTCGTATCCTGCCAATTCTCTCTCACACTGAGCACAGGCACGAAGAATACAATACTTGCAACTCCAGTGGGTTTTATTACAGTTGCTGATAGTGATGAGGGTAGTAATCTTAAGTGACTAGCAAAACAGGAGGGCACTAAAAAAGATATAGCTAAAATATGTCGATAATCAACAAAAGAAATGCATCCTTAAGTGGAAATTTTCAGGACTCCATAAAAAAGCCCTTGGAACAGTTTGGGTTATCAAGTACTCCATCAGTGCTTCACTGAGGAAGTTTAATTCCTTCCTGAGAGAACCTGGCAAAATTAACTCATTTTACCTACCTGAAATTTTAGATAGAAGCTTGAAAATCCGAAATAACAAAATCTGATGTTAATCCTGAGATGTTTTCTGGCTAGCTTCTGGTTTATCAGTGTACTGAATTGTCATCTTTCTGAAAGGTTTGAAAAGTGAAGTGATATTCCCGTACACTTAATGGGGGTGGAAGGTTGTGTTTTCTTTAGGTTTACTTGTCAGGGTTCACGAAGCTGAGCTGGAGACTGTATTTAGAAGTTTTTGGAAAGGTTAATTAATCGGGCTGAACATTTTTTGGTTATTATTGGTTTTACTTTTCTTCCCTGGTGTGAAACTGAGGCGAGGCCAGGCCAGGGTTCCATTATAGAAGTCTCTAAGTTCACAACCCAAATAATAGCCTGACATTTCAACACTGCTAACTTAAAGTAAATCAGTGAAATTTTATTCCCATTACATAATAGGTATTTAAGCATTAAGAAATGTGTATGAATATGGATTTAATTTACATCAGAAAGTAATATATTTTAAATGGTAATTCTAATAAAGTGGCATAATTTGAAGTGATGGACATTATGTTACACTAAGATGTCAGTTATTAATTTACAAAGTAAATATTTAAAAACATTATTTTTAAGAGAACATAAGACCTTTTATGTTCTTCTAACTTTTCTAGAAACATTCAATTACTTTCCATATGAAAACATGTTGAAAATTCTCCTTTTGGTGAGATCTTATCTAAGCGTGGAACTGTATATTTGCATTCATCAGGCAAATTACAGTATTGATAATCATTCTCAAGATCAAATGAAATCTCATACACATACTAACCGGGCTTTGTTCACTACTTTCATTTCTGCCCTATTCAAATCGAAATAATGATTTTTTTTTTTTTTTTTTTTTTTTTTTGCAAAACCTATTCTGGCTCAATTTAGACATGTCATCCTAACCTTAGTGATACTACCAGAATACCTGTAGACAGTACAAGCTTCCGAGGAAGATCAACTGAAATGAACTAGAATATATGAAAGCAGTGTTAGCATATAGTGATATATGCTAACAGCAGGTGGTGCTGTACCTTTAAATTAAAGACAATCTGTAGCTAACTCTCCATATGTGCATGTATTACTATAGGTATGAAGGCAGATGAAGCTTGAACCTTATATTATTTTTTTTTACCTCTGTATGGATTCATATAAGTATGCATGTATGTATATATAGTATTTGCTATTTCTGGTTTAAAAGTTCTTGTGAGAGTTGTTCTGTTGTCTTTGTGACTCTTTACAGTGCTAGCAGTCAGGGGGTTAATGTGTATTACTTGCTACAGTCAGAATCACTCCTCTCAAATGTGACACTCCTCTTCTGGAGGAGAAACCTTCCCGTTATTTTCATTATGCTTTGAAGCATGAGGTAGATAAGGCATACAGAGCTACCTACATTGGAACAACTCACGTCTATGACAGGTTTTCCTTTGGTCATCACTCTGTTGTAATGAAGTGCCTCGAATGTATGGGTTTTTGTTTTGGGGTTTTTTTGGGGGGTTTTTTTGTTTGTTTGGGTTTTTTTGTTTTTTGTTTTTTGTTTTTTTTTTTTAATGCCAACTCTACTGAAGGGGCAGCAAAGCACAGAGACATTATGTAATTTTACTGGGAAGATTTTGAGCTTCCCTCCTCAAACAAGTTTAACCCATGCTCTAGCTGTACGGTTTAATTATGGAATAGCCCTTCTTGGGCTGCTCCCTGATACAGGTGTCTCTGTAGGTGGTGGTGAGAGCTCTGTATGTAGAGCTAAAGCTGAAGTTTTAGTGTCTCTGACAGGAGTAGTCTGAGTATGTACTAAATTACAACAAACCACCACATTCCTAGAGGGTCTAGTGAGGATATTCCAGTGAACAGTGGATCACATGAAGTATAAAATAATTAATTTAACTCATCTAAAGGAAGGACTAACATTCATGCTAATCAGAAGCACAGAATGTTATGAAACTCTTAAGATTTCCCCCTCCATAATAATTTCTATTATGAATTTTCCTTTCTATATAGGTATAAGTCCACTGGCAAACAAGAGGTTCAAATAGAATATCATACATGGAAAAAAAAGTCTACATGGTGTACAAAAAATGCTATGTGCAAAAAGTCTGTGTATGAGACTTAATAGGCAAATTCTGTGATCTACTGAGTTAAAACACACTGAGTAACTAAATATAAGAATTTATTGTGAATGATGAGTGAGAGACTGGTATTTTGTGCAAAACTGTACCTGCAAATTCAAATCTGCCTTAAGTGATTCTGTGTCAAGCTGAGCACTACAAAAGTACGGCTACCATTGCACTGACTACACCTATGGAGACTCCTTCTATATTTCATGAGGAGAGTAAAGAGAAAGAGGTTATTCTTAGAATCTGGTAGTACCTAAAACAACTAAAGAGGTAACTCTTTGAGTACCTATTTAAATACTTGCCTGATAAAGCTAAATGAAAGCTACAGTTGTTATTGGATCCAGCTTACAGTCAAATGGACATAAGGAAGGACTTAACTGACAACCTAATTATCACTGGGAGCTGGATGTGTGATATGCTTATCCTGGAAATTTAGAGAGCTTTCAGTTTTATTGATAGAGAAACAAAGAATGATGAATTCTTTCAATAAAAAGAAGCAGTTGTTACATATTGAGCTTAAATTGTGTAATGCATAATTATTGTTCTGTAGTTTGAACAAAATAAATGCATATTAATAGGAGACTGATCAGACAAATTACCTTTTAACGTAGATGAAGAAAATAAATGAGAATTCTTAACATTTCTATAGTTTTCTAATATATGTGAATTATAAAAACTATTTTGGTTTTATCAATTTTTTCAGGACTGCCGCTAATGATTTTTTTTCTTTAGGTAGGGTTAAAAATTAGAAGAAACCAAAATAAAGACACCGTATTTTTTGCCTTGCTGCACATAGCTGAGACTTAATTTGGCGTTTTTATATGAGTAGATTAAGACCGTAGCATTTATTATCCTGTGCGTATATGGTAGGTACTAACAGATGAGCATGGGTTAGAATCTCATAAAGGATTTCATTGCTTTTAAAAGGCTTCTCTTAAGCATGCATAGATTTACATGTATTTAAATTGTCACTTAATCTTTGGATAAAAACTACTTCCTTTTTTTTACAGTGGCTATTACCTGAATAAGCATATTATGTTAGTTCCAAAGTGAGTGTTACTATAGAAATGTGTGTACAAGGAAACATCCTGGGTTTGCTGGTGCTAAATTCATAACTCCGCAAAAGAATAATTTAAAAAACAATAAATTAATAGACAAGCTTTATTTTGCCTCCTTTTAGTAAGGCTCTTTTCATCATATGCTAGACCTTCTTTAAAGTTAAACATTTACTTAACTGCCTCTTTGGTGCTTATGTTTTATTAATCATCTTACAGATGATCAATAAAATATTTTATTAAAATTTCAGAAAATGTTTGGAATGATGTCATGCTTGCAATAAATGTCACTGAAGTTCACTGCAGTTCTTTTGGAACGGAGTTGATACAGTCATTAGCAGGGAAACCCAGAAACAGCTTGTACAGCTTTAAAAGTATGCCTGTCTAGACAGCAGATGAATGGAGAAGAATTTCTTCCTGCATTGGCCTTGAGCAAACCCTATGCAAAATCGCAAGTACTTATATAAGCCAAGACTGCAGTGACCAGACAGCAGAGCTTAAAATCCTCATTCTAGATTACACTTTATGTAATCATGACTTGTTTACATATTATAAATGAACACACATTTTATGTGTTGGGTACTCTGCAATAAGATAATGTATGGCTAATGGAACCCCCAAAATAAAAAATGTATACATAGAAAGAAATATCCTTACAGCAGGAATAACAATCATATTCTTCCATCTCTTGTGTGCCATTCCTGGCAGAAAACATAAGCTTCAGGACAGAGCCATGAATCTGAGCTCCAGTACACTCAGCGACATTTGTGATGGTGCTGCAGGCTGACAAAAACTATGACGTGGTTCTTCCACAATGTACTCCTTGTACATTCTTCTCCAGTATAGACCAAAAGGCTCAGTTCCTGTACAAGGAGGTATCCCTCTCCCTCCAGAGAATTCCAGTCACCCTAAAGGGACCCTGAAACATGGTGAGCAAAGAGACAGGCAAACCCCTAACACTTGTTTCTGTCCAACAGTCGCCAGGACACATAGCAGTGTTGGCTGATGGCTTTCTCTTTCTCAGGGCAAGGGAGCTCTTGCCCAAATAGTCCCTCTCTTTCGCCTTCACTAATATGGTGGCAAATATTTACTCTGTTAGACATTCACACTTGCAGTCAAAATATGGCATGAACTGAACTAAGGGCATGTATCTGCACACTTAATTCATATATAGTATAGTTTAACCCATAGTAAAAGAGTTCAGATAAATCATCTTACTTCACATTTGTTGCAAGCTAAGAACATACAGTGCATATGAAAGGTAGGTCAGCTGATGCGTGGTAAGCCACAGTAACTTGATTTGTTCCCAGTTCCCTGGGAAGCTAGGCCACAAATCATATAAAGTTGCATAGGTTAAAATCTCAAGAGGTTTTAGCAGATTCCTGGTATAATGTACTCAATATATGACTGTCAACATATTGACATTTGTGAGTTTTAGCTGAACTCTGTTCGAAACAGCTTCAAAAGAGAAATTCTGCTCAAGAGTTTTTATTATGAGTGATAAAAGGGTACAGCAGACATTGGAAGCATCAGAGTATGGGGACAAATCTCAGGAATCAGGCAAGGAAGGCGTAAGCAACATAGTCTGTAAGTGTTGGCATGGACTTGATAGAAACCTCAGGGGAAAGGAGTGAAAGATAGCAGTTTGAACAGCTGTTGCCACAATGTGCCAACATGACCTCAATGGGAAGTGAAAACTGGACAAAGCGGATCGCGTGCAGCCAGAGCTCAACCTGGAAAGATTCCCTTAAGTCAGCACACACACAGACAGTGGGGCCATGCCAAGCAGTATTGCATATGAGCTATGAGGATAAGCAAGTAAGAATAATCATAAGGAGCTCAGAGCAGCAGCAACCTCACCAATACATGTCTGGCACTCGGCTCTGTCTGGCAGATCAATTATTGTACAGCGACATGCATTAACTGGGGGAAGCTTAATAAAAAGCATGCATATATTCAAGCCCACTAAAGCAGCCTCTCAACCTGAAGACAATGGCAGGAAAAAGGCGTTTTAAAGCGTATCATACTGCGTGTTTTAGTGTTGCCTGTGCTCGTGTTCATTGTCCAGTTGCATAGTTAATATCAGAAATGCAATTGACAGAAACTGTAACCTTAAAATCAAATAGGGGACAGCACACTGGGATGAGGTGCGTGGAGCTGCTACTTTCCAGACTCTACCTGAGGGCTAAATGACTGGTATCTTCATTCATCCCAGCAGTAACTTAAGCCACTACCTGCCAATGTTTTCTTTAATCCATTCTCAATTAAAAAAATTACTAATCTTTCCGCATTCAGCATGCCAGATGCTGTATTTCTTTACATTCAATCCACTCTGCCTCTAGGAACTTTTCCACATCTCACTGACTGTAAAAGGGAAGAGTAAGCAAAATTTGGTCAGCGATCAACCATTTCCTAAGGTTTCCATTGGTTTTTTGTACATTTGTGAAATTCATTAAGACGTTCAGAACAGCTACACAGAAGTTACTTTAGGGAGTCATATTGGCAAAAGGGAAGCAAGCCATATGCATGATAGCTATCTTTATTACTAAAATAAATAAAAGTTCAGACAAATTAATGGTTACAGACCTGACATGATAGGCACAAAATGAGGAAGTATTAAGATATAACTGGGACCTGGTGAGATACATCCACGGGTCCTGAGGAAACTGGTGGATGAAGTTGCCAAGCCACTATCCATAATATTTGAGAAGACGTGGCAGCCCAGTGATGTTCCCACTGACTGGAAAAGGGGAAACATAACCTCCATTTTTAAAAGGGGAAAAAAGGAAGAACCAGGGAACTACAGGCCAGTCAGTCTCAATTCTGTGCCCAGCAAGATCATGGAGCAGAGCCTACTGGAAACTATGCTAAGGCAAATGGAAAATAAGGAGGTGATTGGCGACATCCAGTATGGCTTCACTAAAGGCAAATCATGCTTGACAAATTTGGTGGCCTTCTACAGTGGCGTTACAGCGTTGATGGATAAGGAAAGAGCAACTGACATCACCTACCCGGACTTGTGCAAAGCATTGGACACTGTCCCACATGACATCTGTGTCTCTAAATTGGAGAGACATGGATTTGATGAATGGACCACTCAGTGGATAAGGAATTGACTGGATGGTTGCACTCAAACAGTTGCGGTCAATGGCTCAATGTCCAAATGGAAAGCAATGATGAGGGGTGTTCCTCAGGGGTCGGTACTGGGACCGGTGGTGTTTAACATCTTTGTTGGCGACATGGACAGTGCGATTAAGTGCACCCTCTGCAAGTTTGCTGACAACACCAAGCTCTGTGGTGCAGTCAACATGCTGGAGGGAAGGGATGCCATCCAGAGAGACCTGGACATGCTTGAGACGTGGGCCCATGCAAACCTCATGAAGTTCAACAAGGCCAAGTGCAAGGTACTTCACATGGCTTGGGGCAATCCCAAGCACAAATACAGGCTGGGCAGGGAACAGATTGAGAGCAGCCCTGAGGAAAAGGACTTAGGGCTGTTGGTGGACAAGAAGCTCAACGTGAGCTGGTAATGTTCGCCTGCAGCCCAGAAAGCCAACCACGTCCTGGGCTGCATCAAAAGAAGGGTGGCCAGCAGGTCGAGGGAGGTGATTCTCCCCCTCTACTCCACTCTCATGAGGCTCCAGCTGGAGTGGAGTACTGCATCCAGCTCTGGAGCGCCCAACATAGGGAAGACATGGACCTGCTGGAGTGGGTCCAGAGGAGGGCCACAAAGCTGATCAGAGGGCTGGAGCACCTCTCCTATGAAGAGAAGGCCGAGAGAGTTGGGGTTGTTCAGCCTGGAGAAGAGAAGGCTCTGGGGAGACCATATAGCAGCCTTTCAGCACTTAAAGGAGGCCTACAGGCAAGATGGGGAGGGACTCTTTATCAGGGAGTGTAGCAATAGGATGAGAGGTAATGGTTTAAAGCTGAAAGAGGGTAGATTTAGGTTAGATATTAGGAAGGACTTCTTTATTCTGAGGGTGGTGAGACACTGAAAGGGGTTGCCCAGGGAAGTTGTGGCTGCCCCATCCCTGGAAGTGTTCAAGGCCAGGTTGGATGGGGCTTTGAGTAATCTGGTCTAGTGGGAGGTGTCCCTGCCCATGGCGGGGGGTTGGAACTAGGTGATCTTTAGTCTCCCTTTCAACACTAACTATACTACAATTCTATGATTCTATGAACTTCGGGGAACAGTTAAAAAAAAAAAAAAAGTTCATTTTTCCTTTCCAAATCAGAAAATGTTCATATTTATTAATTCTCTGTATATAATACATTGGACCTGGCAGTAAATTCAGGATAATCACAGAATCACAGAATGGTAGGGTTGGAAGGGACCTCTGGAGATCATCTAGCCCAACCCCCCTGCCAGAGCAGGGTCACCCAGAGCAGGTTGCACAGGAACGTGTCCAGGCGGGTTTTGAATGTCTCTGGAGACAGAGACTCCACCACGTCTCTGGGCAGCCTGTTCCAGTGCTCTGCCACCCTCAAAGTAAAGAAGTTCCTCCTCATGTTTAGGTGGAACTTCTATGCTCAAGTTTGTGCCCGTTACCTTTTGTCCTGTTGCCGGGCACCACTGAAAAGACCCTGGCCCCATCCTCCTGAACTTGGTTAATTTATCCTGTTAATTTGAATCCATATCAAAATAGTGTTAAATATCTTTTTCTTTACCTTAACAATATATATAATTTCATTTTTGTAAGGAAGTAAACCTACTTAACATTTTTCTGTAAATTCATTAATGAGCCTCAGAAACCTTAAAATCAATTGGATTTTCTTCTTCCAGACCCCTTATTCTCCTACTAATTTTAATAAAACTCTTAATTTTTTTAAATTTATTTTTTAACTGGCAGGTAAAAGGTGAATGGGAGCTCTCAGTCTCAATCCTCTCTCCAAGTTTTCTGTATTCCCAGCTTCCTCAGAACAGGCAGAGACAAGCTGGCAGCCAGCCTGGAAGAGGAAGAGGAGGGGCTGACAGTCAGGGCACTCAGGCTCCAACAACTTGCCAGAGGAGCGTGTGCCAATTTACTTTCCCCCCGCAGTGAGAAGATTAGTTGGATAAAATCCTCTCAGGCAGGCAACAGGCAAATTACTTTTTTTCCATTTGTATACCCAGTATGGGATTTTTCTAGAAATCTTCTCTCTCTCCCTTCTCCTCTCGCTAATTTTTAAAAATTATCCAAATTTGCACCATCAAAAATACCTACAAAAAGCATGGAAGGAGAAACAGATGGAGGCGGATAGTGTTGGAGAGAAGATGTAAGGCTGAATAGCTTTGTATGGTTAATTGCGTGGTTAATAGCTCATATCACTTTATAGTATTACACAGGAGCTTCACCAAATAGACTGAGAGAACGGGAAGATTCCTTTCGAGGTAGGAATGGCCAGAAGAAGTGCAGCACAGGGTTTCAGGGGTCCTGTGGACTTACAGAAAAAAAATGCTAAGTAGTAAAAAAATAAAGAACATTTACAAGGACAACCAAATCATGTAATATTTGGACTTCTTGATCTAACCTGATTTTTTGTAAAATATGTCATATTAATGGATTCAGTTAAACTTTTATTTGTCAGGTATGAATATAATCCTGTGAATGCAAATAGTGGCTTTGAAGAGTAACAAATAGGGTGTAGGAAGGTAGAAAGCACTTAGCAACCAGGTGCCTGAATAGTATGGAGGAAGTCACTCCATTTTGTCTTCTGTAATTGCTAGTTAGTTTAATTTACAGACCACAATGTTCTACTGTGGTTTCTTTCAAAGCAAGGCCCTGAAGAGGTTTTAAATAAATGTTTACAGTCCATCGTTAACATGGAACATGTTGGTTTAGTTGCAGAAAGTTCATCGCAGAGAGACAACGTTTTAAGTTCATATTTCTTGAAGAACAAAGTAAGGACTCTGAGCTACTTCAGTAGAAGTATGCAGAATTTGAGTGTCCTCCCACGCTTCTTCGCATGAATGGTTGACCGGGGGATTTCTGTATCTTCCAGTATTGACTGTAAAAGGTGATTCTAGACAAGAACATTACAAAAATTGCAAAAAATAGCATTAGTATATTTCCAGGGTAATATTGTTACTCTTTCCGTATTTTCTTTAAACCGCACCCACCCTTCTGGAATCATGATTTTGGAAAATTTTCAGGTTTTCAGGTTGGTTATTTTCTGGGAAAATATGTTGCTACTTTTAGGCCCTGAAGTGTCAGATGATCAATTGAAAATATAACTACAATGTATCCTGAGGGGTTTTTTGGGGTTTGTTGGTACTCATTAATAAGAGGGACTGGAAAGTGTTCTTGAGGAAGGAGCAGATCCACGAACTTCATAATTTCTGGCATCTGAAACCAAAAGACAGTTGTCTTTGTTAGGAGGTCAGTGAAGCCATTGCAAACTTGTCATTTCTAAAAAGAAGCGACCCCCTTCTAAAGGTATGAGCTGAATCAAATGGAAGTGAACTTCTGAAGAGGTTTATTTTGTTGCCATACTAATGACCTACTAGGAAAATAATAACTGTGCCCGTGAATGAGTGTGGGTGTATGTCTGTGTGCTGAGGCATGAGAAGCGGGGCAGGGCTGATTTGGCAGGCAGAGGATGCTTCCCGTGTGCCCCCAAAAGTCTGCCCAAGTCTCCAGTGGCCAGGGGCTGCTACGGGGATCACACTGCAGTGACTGGGGACTGCTTACAACAGTTTGGTGAAAGAACAATTATCCACGTTTTGTTACATCAGCAGCAGCTCTGTATCTCTCCCTACATCTACTGTTTTCATTTCACTCTTAAAATGCACACTCCTCTGGGAGAACCAAAACCAGAACTGGAATTTGTAAGACTCACTAGAGAAAGGTCCTGGGAATGTACTTGAATTGTAGTAGCAAGTTGTTTCAACAAAATGGAGATTTTAAATGAGGCTGTTACACAGGCTATGTGACATGTAATTTACTTTAGCCTCAGTGTACAGTTGTTCAGAAAACAATGATCTACATGTATCTTTCTTCTCTATCTGAAATTATTCTTCTTCTGTTTGACTGAGAAATTCACCCGATTTGGAACCTGTAGCAATAAATCTATTGGCAGAAACTTATTCAGAAAACCAGAAAATGGGGAGATTTTGCTATAAGTTCTGGTGGAAAGTCAATGTTGCAAAGTGAAGTGTAAAATTATTCCTGTCTCAATGTTATTTTTAAGTCATATATCTCTGCCTTTTATGAACAGCAGGCATATTTTGAAGAATTATGTCTGAGTCATAAATCCCTATTTGCCTGGGACGTGACTAATAGGTGTCTTTAACACAGTAAGATGATATTACTGTCTTAGCTTGCAATTTTTTTAACCTCCGAAGCACATAGAACAGATGAAGTTTAAACATCCCAATGACATTAATCTATGACCTGTCAGAGTATTGTTACCTCCCTCTTTTTCTGGTCCATTGGTTCCAGCCAGCAGATACTGTAATTTATATGAGTCCCCAAATGCATTATTTCAATATTTAGCAAGCAGAATCAGCGTGGCTGCTTTCAGAACCTGCTGGCTGTCATGATCCACGGGAGAAAGGGAGCGAGCGAGTCGAGGGAGGAGGGAGGAGGGACGAGATCGTCATTTGGGCACTCCCTCACGCCGCATCCACTGGGGCTGCGACTAGGGAAAGCAAAAGTCTATTTAAATGAATAATGCTGCACAATCTTTCTGCTTTAGCTACCAGCGGGGGCTTGTCTGTTGTCTGTAAGCAGTTACCGACCCCTCGTGTTTTGAATAGCTATACAGCTCGAGTGCAATAAAAACCCCTTCATGAGCGGGTTTCTGTCATCCTCATTGTCTTGTGGAAAAGACAGAGAACAATTCTAACAATGCATCTAAACCATTAATATTTAATGTCTTTGAATATCTATGCTAGTCTAAAGGCTGTCAGGCATTGCTTACGAATAGGTTCTGAATTTTACAGACGAGCTTATTATTACAATGACACCACCATCCTCTCTGCATACCTTTACTAGCAGCCTATTACATTATCACTATAATTAGCTATTTATTTAACTGTTGTAGGTCAGACTGTGAACTCCTGCACAGGATTATGTACAGTTACACTAGTTGCCCCAAAACTTATGCCCTTCAAAAGCCAAAACCTCTTCATGTGTGTATATATGCACAAAATGTTATTGTATGTAACAGGAATGATAAATACTTGGAGTCTCCTGAAAATCCTTAATTGTTCCTGACAGTGTGTTACCTGCACAATTAATTTGTCTTGGCTGTGAAAGTACTATCCAGAAGTTTCTTTGTGAAATTTTGATGTGGTTATGTCTTTAATCGTTTGCTCTTCAGTATTCCTGGTATGCGATTTGTCCCTTAAATCACATGACATTGTATTTGCTCAGTCATTGTCATTAGACGGCCTAAATTCTTAGAAGAAAATAACTGTTGAGGAATAATGAATCAGGAATAATATATAATGCATCATTGCTATGGAAATTAATCAAAATTTATGCAGAAATTCACAAGCCCTTCAGCAGTGATCAGCGTTTTTCATAAATAAAGTGGTAGCTGTCCAAGTATTTACAAACAAATTACAAGCCCTACCACTATTATGGAGCTAACTGATAAGATATATTTGCCAAAGCATCAACAAATTACAGTTTGTGCTATTCGATCAGTTCTAATTAATTCTAGATGTTCCTCAGGGGAGATTAAGTTTAAATGAACTGATTATTTAGCAGCGATGAGAGCTGGATGGTTAAAACTGTACCCTTTCTTATACCCTTTGGGAATATGAAATCAATTGCTTGGACATGAAATAAGGAAGTGATCTGTGTATTCAAATATGACACACAAAAGAGATTTTCTGCTTCTGGTAGAAAAGATAATCAGAGCTTTTGCGTATTTTAAACTTATTTTTTCAATTTCATTTTTATTTTTTAGCTAGAAACAGATAGTGCCAGAAAACACTGCAGCACCCTAAGACGTAGAAAGTGACTGCACTTTACGTTCAACACATTAGCATCTACCTCCAGATGAAGCATGCTGGTGGTTATTTAGTTTAGTACCAGTTAGGAATTTGTATTCTTTACATTGGAGGATGACTTTGTGAGCTTTGGGCTTTGCTTGGAGAACAAATGGCATCTTGAGGTACCAAAAAGTACACGTTTAGAAACAAACAGCTGAAATGACAGCAGCTGTTGCCCCCAGGCTTATCAAGCTGAGCACTGAAGAGGATGATTTTATCCCTGTGCTATGGAGACTGTCACTTTCTGATGTAAACAACTAACACGTAACGTTTCTTCTTAAGCAGTAATAATTGTAGGCAACATTCCACAAATGAAAGAGAAACTGTGCTACTACATCTGCCAACCCTTGAAGGCTACAAGTGGTGACACTGGCCGCAAAAGTTAGGCAAATATTTTAAATTCTTTTCAATTTAATTATGCTAAACTGTTTTAATGGAAGAATGTGAAAAATAGCAGCTGCGAGAAAACTGCAAGGAAGAAGTTGATTATTTTTGGTTTGTCTCCAAAGTAACAACTTCCGTGTCACTGTGTTTAATTTTAAATACATGTTTAGACATGTTCAGAATATGGGCTTCTAGCTCCAGAGTTCTGGCTTTCTTGGACACTGTTACTTAATGAGTGGTGTTATCAAATGAGCATCACAATTTCTTTGGGTATTTGCCTTCACTATTATAATTTCAAACAGCTTTTCTACATCAGTGATGCCTTTTGTAATCTTCTTCTTCTATCTTTTTTTGTATCTTTTTGCACAGAATCCCACAGGTTATACATTTTCCAGGTTTTCATATGACATATCACTATTTTATGTCACTTGTAGCCAGGAGTGGGATTTGGCTAAAACACGAATATAGAATTATTCAGTGCTTGAAATATACCTTCTGTGGAAAGCTAATTTCCTATTTTAAGAGAAATCAAACTCCTGGAGTGACTGCCAGTGTTGCTTCATGTTACCAAGTATATTTGTTAAAAGCTAAAAATATCTTTAGGATAGATATTATTTGTCAAATATTTAATTTTTTTATTAAAATGGTTAATTTTCTTTCAGAAAGCTAACATCTCTAATTTAATCTCTGAAACTACACTGCACTCTATTTACTAAAGAACTATCAGACTGTAGCCTTTGCTCATAACCCAACTGAGTCACAAGCAAACTGGGTTACTGAGTGCCTCAATCAGAAAGTTCACTACCAGGCTCCTAGGTTTCTGAAACCCTCCTTCAGGAAGTTTATTATTTTTATTGCATGTGTAATAATATAGAAAAGCAACAAACAAGCTTGTGGAAATTTACCTTGCAGACAATTTCCAGATTCTTAATAGAAATGTGCTTCAAGAACAACTGAAAAATTCAAAGTGCGCTTTTTGAAAATTTAAGATATGAGATCATATTGCTGAGGTAACAAGGGACAAGTAGTTAAATTCATATTTTTTTAGTTCAAGTGGGGAGAGAGTAAACAGCTTTGCAGACAATTTGAAACCATTATCTTTTCATTTTGACATATGCTGTATATACTGTTTTCTGAGTGATGAGTAAGAGAGAAAAAAGAGGAAAAATCTCCACCCTAGTTAAAAAGTGTTTGTATATATACTATAGAGTAGTGAATTACCATAATCTTGCCATCAGTAGCTGTCTCTTGTCAATATATATGCTATGTGGTTTTCTGACAAAAGTTTATGTAGGGTCAATATGCTATAGAAAGTACAACGTTGTCTGCCTTAAATTAAAGATCTTTATAAAGTCAAGGTCATATACTGATAATGTAGGAAGCAGAAGAGAAATGCAACTTTGTTTTCAGATTTTTGTTTTGTGTAGCATATAAAATTGCCGTTTTGAGACCCATAAATATCATGTCAGGCCAGTAAAGGAGAAAAGGTCTGAATTCCCATAAGGTTATGCTATACTATAGCCTTTTTACTGGTTCAAGTTGATCTTTAAAGTCTGAGCCAAATTACAGAACTTCTCTTTTTTGTTTTTCAAATTCTTTGAAGCTATGCAAATATACCGAACTATATCCTTTTTTCATATCTTTCTGTCTGGATCTTCTCTAAAATCTGACTGTCGCTTTCACAGTTTTAATTTTTGAGCTGGTTTTGTTATATGGTAAAAACTGAATAGATGAATTTGCGTATCACTTCTAGTTGCCTAATCAGCTGAAACTAACTCTGGAGCTCAGGAAGAACAGGAAATCCCATCATTATTTATTGTCACAATAGAAGAAATCAAATGTACTACTTTAGCAAAAGATTCAACTCTGAAACAAATTCCTATGAAAGTTAATAGTCTGATGTAAGATTGCCCTTCTTCTGCAGTAATTTCAGTAGAATACCAATGGACATTTATTCTATCCAACTTAAGTTAGTACTATTTTATTCATTTATGGTCAGGCCTACTAAATTTACTGTTGTTTTCTGTCCATTGGTTTTCTTTATGTTCAGTCAAATATTGTCAGAATGTGTCTGCCTCGCCAGCAATGGCAGCATAGTACATCTAAAATAGTTCTGCCATTTCTAGGATAGAAAAACTGAGTTCCAGAATACCCCTTTTATTCTTTCTTTCTGAGAAATAGGTATCTTTTTGCATTCCTAAGAAAGTGGCAGTGAGTAGAGAGGAAGAGGTTTTGTTAGGAGCCGAGTATTTTTCCGGCCATGGACAGTTTTGATAGTTTGAAGAGGCATTGAAGCATTTACATGTTTACCCAAATAAAAAGCTTTTGAAATCCTCCTCCATTAGATTTATGTTTAATTTTACTGTTTGTATATCCATTCATGCCTGCTTACAACATGTTTGCAGTGGTGTGGCTGGCTTATTTGTATTCATAATAGCTTCTTTATGCTTCCATTTTCCAAAGTTAAAGACACATTTCTACTGAGAGTAGTAAAACAAAAAGAAAGAGCTGCTCAAGAGATACTGTATTTCCTCTGTCTTAGAAATAAAGGATAGCTGATTGATATATAGTCTGTAGTGAGCTTTTATACACATCTTGGACTAGACATTTAGCAGAATGTAACCTCTTTCTGTAGAGAGACATAAGTCTTGTTTCTTTAACTGCCTCTGGCAAGAAGGACATCCTCCACTGTTGTTAGTGTGTTTTTGAAAAATTGTATTTGCCTTTACGGAGATGGTGTCGGTCATCTAAATCTTAGCAGGCTTTTTTCTTAACGGTGCTTCTCTCCAGACTTAGTGAAGTGCATAGTGAACCCTCCAAATCATCATGATTTCACTGATTAAACACATATTTCGATAGAAGGATTTAGCTCAGAATTACTGTCAACCATTTCATCCAGATTTTTCTTAGTTTCAAACTTCATTAAAACACTAAGAACATCACAACAGTAGAATTTTATCTTAGACATCTAATTTCATCAACATTTTTTTTCTCACATCACTATTTAGAAGATGTAGAGAACACGAAAATTACAAGGCAAGGCCTGAAGACAGGAGATTGTGCTTTGGATGCAACAGCAACTTATAATCAGTTTTAAGAAAAGTAGCCCACTAGCTGGTTGGCTCGTATATGTATATGTAGAAGATATGATTTAAGGTAAATTACTTTTAAAAGATCAAATCAGAGTGTGTTCTATTTAGCTCTATGAACGTGACTTAGTTGAGTTATACTTAATATTTTACAGTTGCAGTGCAACCAAAATCAAAGATTTCTAAATGAAACGGAACTGATAAATATTCCTGTATTTTAAATCATATTACTTTCCCTTTCTTTTCTTTCTTTTTTCTTTGCCCTAGTGGTTAATTTTTGTCCTAAATACAGTGTCCTTGGTATATATTTGGAAAAGTAAAGTACTAAAACATATGAGAAATTCCAAATAAAATATTAGCTTTTTCACCTGCTGCAATTTTCAAATTGCTGCACTCCAACCATGCTTCTTAATTGCCTGCTGGTTTCAGTTTTTCAGGTATTACTTACACAATATTAACATTATCTGTCATGCATAAGTTAGTACTTCATAGTATTGCCTGTCTCTATCATCTGTGCTCTTGTTCCTGTTGCTTAAAGGCTATGTTTTGAAGAAAATTAGAATAAAACAAAAGGGGAGTACAAGGGAACAGATGAACACTGACATAGTCTACCTGTCCAGCTGGGTGAAGAAGGAAAACAAGTGGTTCACATATTCACAAATAACATATTCTGTGATTTTCTCTGTATATTGACAACCTTCCCACAAATAAGCACATGCAGCACTAGTTCCTTATAAAAAAGAAAATGCAGATTGCCACCCACCAAAATACCATTCAGCCCAATGAAATACCACGAGGGCTCAGTTTTCACTCAAGAAGTCACAAAGCAATGTCTATACATAAGTGGGATAAGAAAATGAGTTACACATACATTTGCCCTCATCTTTGTAGCATCCATTATTAGCCATTCCTGGGAGCAGGTACCTGACTTTAAGCAGTCCTTTTTTTTACTACCACAGTTTTCATAGGATTATACAATAATATCACCACAGCCTTTACTACGTTGTCTGTAAGTTCTTTTCATTTCTGTCACAGTAAGTCTGCCATAATTTTGTTATATGGGTTCAATGTTCTGAAGTAGAATGACAAACCTGCATTTCTTAATAATTTAAAATTATCTTTATAGTTCTTACATCATGCAACAATTTCACATCTCCTTGGAAGTGGGGCTATGTATAGCAATAGGCCTCAATAAAAAAAAATAGTGAGGGTCTTTTTTCACTGAAAAAAATACCTGCCTGCTTCACAACTTTCTGTTAATTTCCTTGATTTATTCATTCAAAAAACAACATAAGGATTTTTCCTGTTGTCCTCATTGCTTGTGTTCTTGACATGAAAGGAAGGGTTGGTTAGGACCCACCCTGTCCCAAGCAGGGACAACTTCTATCAGCAGCAGCAGTACTACGTGGCTCAAAGGTCTTTTGAAACTACTGTGTTGGAAGGAATGACATCTATTGCAAGTTTTTTTAACCTGAATTTTCAACCACTTTTAAAGTATTGTCTTGGAAAAACAATTGTTCAAGAATACTTTCAATTAAAAAATGGAACAAGAAAGTTAAACATTTTCCAATGTTTGAGACAGATGACTGTCAACTTGTTTATTCTGCAAGGGAGAGAAGGACAGCATGCAGCACTTTAGAAATACACAAAAATCCCCTGTGTTTCTTTGATTTCTTAGTTACACGTACAATTAACAGGATGTGTAGTAATCTCCTGTCTGTAGCTACTAATAGTACTTCCCATGATCTTCTGTAGGCAACTGTCTTTTTCGGGCTGCAACATTCATCTAGACCATGTCTGTATGAGCCACTGGCAGAATTTTTGTTCCATCTTATTTTTCAGCGCTCTTTCTTCTAATGCACTTGGGAGCTGGAGTGAGCAGTCAATGCAAATATACAAGATTCATGTGGACAGTACTGAAAGGTTGTTGAAACAAATGCCATAAAGCGTTTTTAAAAAAGTAAATATATAAGTTTAGAGGTAACGATTTGCACATGTTAAGATACTGTAAGCACACAGTTTAAGCTGAAAAATAGATAATTGTTTCCCTTCCCATTTTCTGTAATACTCATTTATGTCTGTTCTAAGCCTTACAAATGTTCATTGTTTACTTTTGGCAGGGACTGTGAAAGATTGTTTATGAATTTTGCTTTTATTTCCAAACTACTAGTTTTTTCATCTAGCAGCAGTAGCCTATTT
Organism: Fratercula arctica; assembly: GCA_947846985.1. Taxonomy (NCBI): domain Eukaryota; kingdom Metazoa; phylum Chordata; class Aves; order Charadriiformes; family Alcidae; genus Fratercula; species Fratercula arctica. The sequence goes on from CANTUZ010000002.1 coordinate 81,415,401, forward strand.
TCAGCAAGATAGCTGGATGCACTAGCCTATGTACATCAGCAGTAAACAAGGTACACAGTCAAAGAAATAATTCCCAACTACTAGATGTTTTGCGGACTGTGAACATATGTTTTGTGAAGGTAGGGGTTGGAAGTCCCCTGGTGTTTCTCAGGCATCTTTGTGGAGAGCACTGCATGAAATACTGCTGTGCTATATACTGTATTCACTTATCCAGTAGCTGATAAATCTTGTCACCTCCAAAGGCTTAGGAGGAGAGGGTAATGAATTTCAGGGTGATGTAGAGGTACACCATAGAAGAAAAAGGAAGGGCACTCTCTTGTTCAGGCTGGCTGATGCTAGAGCACAAACTGGATGTGAATACACTAGAGGAGCAGGAACTCAGTTGAAATTGCTGTCCCTCAGAGACTGTAAGAATACCCACTGGGGCAACACTTCATCCTGGTGAACATACGCTCAGCCTCAATGGGTTTTTACTGAGTTGATTGCCAGGAAAAAAGCCTTCATTGGTTGGGAATTATGTGTCACCTTTTGGTGCCCCGGTATGTAATATTTAACTATGAAACATACCTAATCTTCTCCCAGAATATAATCTTCTCTTGATGAAAGTGTCTGTATTCACATTTCACACGTTATTGTAGTGAGAAAATTGCAAGAAACTTGTAAAACAGTGTGTTGATTTTTGAGGTCATAATAATTGCACCTAGTTTCATCAGTAGGTATTAAAACACTTTAAATAGGTACACGTGAAATTTATGCTGCTCTTTTTCAGAGGACTTCCAAACAAGTACACACTATGCCTTTTTTAAGGAGATCTAGACAGTGATAAATCTGAAGGTTATTTCTCTGACTCAGTGTTCCAGTTCAGTGCTTTAAAACTTATCTATACAAAATAAGTATTTCCTCAATTTTCCTTTTTTTCTCTGTTAGTTCCTTGTGAAAATAGTGCTGCTACTGCCATGAAAAATAATGTGACACCTACATGTGTCAAATAGTTATTCAAGTGTGAAGTACTAGTATTAAACACATGATGGAGATGAAGATTTTTAAGTACATAGTAGCAATCTTAGCCTAGGCAGACTCATGACAAGTGTAAAGTGCAGACTTTCAACAAGTGCAAAGAACTGCTATTTATTTGGAAGCAGTTAAGTTCATTGTGTTTCTTGAGAGAAAACTAGTTGCCAGTATCTTTGCCTATATATATCATCTGGGTAAGTATATAAAATCCATGGCAAGATCTTTTCAATAGTTGCCTTAGAGATTAAAACAACAACAATAAAATGTAACATTGTTTTAAAGAGAATGTCTGTTGTTTAAAGAAGGTATTGTATTGGGATTTACAAAGTGTTTCTGAGTTGCAGGAAAATAAATTTCTCTCTCAGTGAAATAAATTCACTGTCTTCTTAGAGATGCAGTAAAATAAGAAATGACTAAAAATGGATGACATTAATATGTATGTATTTATAATTGCACTCCTGTGAAAAAGCTTGCAAGATTCTAATGTTAGTGATAACAATTTACAGAGATGTACTTATCCCCAGAAGAAAACAATGTTAACTTGCTAGAGCACAACATTTTCAACAATACTTTAAAAATACATAATGTGGAAAACTTACCATTTAGGAAGTGTGAGTCAATATAATACATTATTTAAACACAAAGTTTGTATAGACATTCAAAAATTAACTATTTTATGAAATGCTGCCAATGTACCTTAGGACTGATTTCCATTCTGTGGTAACCAGATAGTTCTCATCTGTGCTACTGATAACTTTGTTGGTATTTCTTAAAAACTACAATAATCTTTGGAGTCCCTCTCTTGTTGATAATTCGTTTGGTGCTGGTGATGCTAACTAAGTTCGTACACAGCCGGCTTTGATGCATAGACTTTAGTTGACATCAATTTAACAGACACCATAACTGTATGATTTATCTATATGATTAAGTCAGGCTTATTTCTTCCATGAATGCATCAAAACATGACTGTTTTACTGGAAGGTGAGATAAGTAGTCTTTTGTCTGTGTTGACGATGATGGTAGGGAGCAAAATTAACCGAATTAGTAGGCAGATGTTAAATGGAGATAAGCCTCAATAGAAAGATTCAAGAAGAGTGTCCTGATGCTTTGTTTTATGTTTTCAGCAGCAGGCCGGGCAAAGTGGGACTCAGTGCTGGAATAATCAGCAAAGAAAACTGTTCAGCTGGTGTAATCTACTCTCCCTTTCTTACAAGTACTTATGCCATTGTCTAAAATACAAGAGAAACACATTTCAAGAAATGTATAGATTGCAAATTTGGAAAAAAAAAATAGGTAAATACTTATTTTAAATTAAATAGTTTGCAAATTGATTGTAGTGCAGGTTAGGTTTTGTGTCTCAAAGATTAATATTCCAATGGGTAGATGGTTAAAAAAATCACTACAATTTGTGGACATAGAGACATTATGGAAAGTAGGCAGTTTGGATGAGAAAAAGGTAGTGGTAGTGACATTGACATACTGAAAGTTTTGAGGAAGGATGTAATAAGAAATATGAGAAGTTCAAAATGCCTTGTGCAAACACTGTTGCATCCTGGTTTGCCTGTCAGTTCCTGTGTCACCGATGACTATTAACAGTCAGTCGTGCCTGGACTGTTATGTTCATAGTGTGCTGCTGCACTGATTGCATCTGAGAGTTCTCTCTCATTTTTTATTTAAAATGCAAGTTCTTTGGAGAAGGGACTGATTATTAGTATAATAGCATGACAGAGAGAAGAATAACATTGACCCTGCATAAAGACAGTGCTCAAATTTGAAGGCATTACATTCCTAATAATCCTCTGGATGTGCCTTACCAGCACTGAGCACAGCAGCTGCATTGTATCCAGTATTAGGCATTTAATTTTAGGAAACAGAAAATCTGTGGAATAGAGAAAACAGCAGAATGATCAGAATCTAGGAAGCAAAAAGTCCTGTGAAGGGAGATGGAAAGAATGGGGATTGTTAGAGATGATATATCTGTATTTCATATCTGCATGATATGAATTATCATAGCAAAAAGGAAGTGAATAATCCACATTATACTAAACCATAGTATACATAGAGCAAAAACCAGAGGACTTAAATTCCAACCAGACAGTTTTAAGTTAAACATCTGGAAAATCTCTCACTTGTAAACCCAGCTAAAATGTGGAGGGGACTAGTTGAGAGACTGTGAGTTCTCCGTCCTCGAAGGTTTCAAAGGACAAATTAGACATCAGTTGGGAGTGACACTTCTGTCACTGACGTTGCTTGTGATCTTAGGGAGGGACTTCAAATACTATCCTCTACCAACGATAATGCTGGATCTCTGGTCGGTTTCTCTAGGTGTCCCCATAACAATGTGTAACAATAACTCCCGTAAAAGCAGAAGTCTGATGGTTACATGGACAACTGATGAACAATGCAAGGCATCACTTAAGAGGCAGGTTACCACTTTATTAGTGTAATGTACTGGTTTAAGTTTAAGTACGTCTAACTGCAGAAGTTTCAGAAATTACACAAGTCATGATAGGTTGCTAGTAAGTGTACCAATAAAATTAAGCTTTCTCTTTTAATCTTGTCAAGAAGAAGATTACTCAAACGAAAGAAAACTCTCAGGCGCAGACTGCTTGCCTGATCTTTTATATACACACGTGTGAATATTTATTGATTTACAAGGTTCACCAGTGAAATCTCAGATCTCTTTTACCTACGACATGCAGCACACTAGGCTTTTACTCCTAGTTTGACACCATAGATGAGCGAATTCTCCATCAAAATTGCTAAGCCTTAATTTCTAACATACCTACGAGTCAGGTGAATAAGTCTCTGCATAAATAAATTCAGTTATTCACATAAATGTACTTCCATGAGGCTGCAAGGTGGAAAGTCTCAGACTTTATTTTGTCTAGATTAGGAAATCTTTCTTTTAGACTCCATAATGGGGATTTTTCCAGCCTGCATCTTCTCAGCACAGGTCTTTGAAGGATCCTAGGGGGACTCTGAGCATCTAGCCAAAAAAAGCAAGAGGCTTGAGTTATCTGGACAAATGTGTAAAAAATTAGCAGGGGAGCTAGGGGCAGGATTCACTCATGTTTACTTCTACTGTCAGGAGAGGACCTTTTCAAAAAGGAGTAATTCCAGTTCCTTTAGATGCATTCTCCTCCATCCTACATATTGTGGACCACTTTCAGCCTTAATAAGTATTCTCTCATAAGTAGCCCTATCTCCACTTCAGGTTGAGCCTAAAAAATGAGCTGTTGGCACGTCAAGAATTTATTTTAAAAAACAAATCAAATTTGAAAGCACACACGTACTTCTTTATGTCAGCCAAATAGAGCAAAATTTGACACTAAAATTAGCAATTTATCTCTGTGGCTTTACAAATACTTGTATTTTTTCTATGTAAATGATACTGGACCATTTTTGGTTTTCTTTTGAACTCTCAATTGCCAAACTTTAATACAACTATAAAGCTAAAAAACATCATTTAAAGCAAGCTTTTAAATGTTGCAGTGGTTTTGCAGATAGTGTGAGTTTTATTGTTGGTATATTCCATTTTAAGGAAATACCTAGAATAAATGAACTTTTTAAAGCCACCTCTATGTAATCATAAAAAGAAATGCAGTAATGAAGTTTTCCTGGCCACCAATTGCTAGGAATGACGACAATGAAAATTAGGCTTCCTGATGATCTCCTAGTTTAAAGTGTGGAATACCATAAACTCTTCTTCAGTCACTACACTTCTGGAGTACAGTGACTTGAAGACACTTTCATGACTTATTCAAATGTTGGGCAGGAAAATAAATAGTTTTATTTGTTGATTCCCTAAGAGCTTTGTGAATCTTTCATGACACTCACAGCTTTCTCCACAGCAAATAGGACTCCATTAGTTTTCTTTTTGAAGAACGCTGTAAGAGGAGAACCTAGTGGCTTTGGTAGTCTGTATAAACACCTTTTAGGGCATCTGTTTTTTTTCTGATTGACTACCAGCATTTTCATGTACAACACAGTAAATGACTTTTTTTAGGAAGCTGGACTTTGATGAGTAGCTCATGTACTAGTTTAGAACGCATATTGTCTTCTGTATTTCAGTATGTGTATCTGTAAGGGATAAGAAAGAGCTCCAGGACAGGACTGTGGCTGGCCTGAGGGGTGACCAACTGTGGAGAAGGCCATTCCCCTACCTTCAATATTACAGCCTTTCTTCTTGGTGGGCTTGGTGCTTGCTGGGAGGAGGAGGGTTTGCTTTTATCAGGCTCCTTTAGCTGCATGATAGTTCCCAAGCTACTTACTCTGGGAGAAGAGTTTGCCCCCTTCAAGTCATCCTAGAAATTCGGTTTCAGTTAAATGTTATCCTTCAGATATCCTGCATAATTTTTCCTTTTCATGGCACGTATCCTGCATACTTACTACTTTCTGCAACATGCTTTCTGACTTGATCTGAGAAGCACATGAGCAGACTGAAACAGACTTTTCCAGGTTTCTTCAATGATGAAGTATGGACCAGCAGATTTTTCTGTTGGAGGTACCGTGCTCAGCACTGGCATCACATTGGGGAAGCGATTTCCTGGGAGTCAGAGAACTCAAAACGGTCTTGCAGCTACCGCCAGAACTGCTCAGTATTCCATACCCTCTTCCTCAAGTTACTTTTGGAAAAGAGGGTTGCTGAGACTGACCCTGCAGGTCATATGAATTAGCCTAACAGGCTGCAAATGGCCCACGAGCCAGAAGCCAAACCTTTCTGAACTATGACTTTGTAATGCAGGAGGAGGTACCTATTTTCAACTTTGGCCATGGAAAGATGAGTAGACTGAGAGGAAGGCCTCATCTACTGTGTGATGGTTGCTTTGTGTTTCACAGTGCAGTTAGCCCTGTTTCCCTATTTGACTAAAATTAATGAAGTTGCTGCCTGCCACTTAAAAATCCATGCATGTATCTGTTTGCCTGTCTCTGTCAACTGAGTATTATGTTATATACAGCACTGCACTCGTATCAGCTAAACTGAGGAAACCTAAGTGTGTTTTTACTAGGCAGGCTATCTAATTTGCAAGTACAAACTTTAGAACATTGAAATGTTATGAAGATTGCATTGTCCATGCTGAGGGGGGCAGTGTTAAGGTTGCATGGCTGATTTACCTCGGTGTTTGTATATTTTATCCAGTTTGTTCAAAATTTAATGTAAGTCCTTTTTAAACATTTAAACATGTAGCATACCTTTTGCTTTAAAGTTAGAAAAACTCTCAGATTTAACCTGTTTTACAACACTTCTTGCCTGCAAATAAACACCAAGAAACAAACAAGAAGATGGTATATGTACTATGAGGGTCTAAAAGTAATTTCTTCAAACGTAAAGCATTTGATATCCTTGATGAAATGAAAAAGCCTTGTCCATTAAATAAATTTCAGCACTGGCCAAAAGAAAAATCTCTTTTCTCTAGACATGTTATTGTGACCGTGTATGCCACAATTTAAGTTCTTTTTTCTTGTTTGATTGTAGTTCAGACACGTTTTGTGGTCAGAAATATAGGAAGGCTGTGGGGGGAAAAAAAAAAAAAAGATGATATCTGGATGATAGATTGCAGTGTAGTTTCTTTGGGGCTTTTTTTTTTTTTTTTTTTGGTTTTGTCATATGCTGTATCTACTAGATTGCAAACATATCATCCTCGCAGACAGCTGATTGCAGTTTGAGATATTTCAATTTTCTCAGTGAATGTTACCCAGCTTTAGAGAGTCCGGGAGGGGATATTTTGGTCAGTCAGATCTTTTCTTAACGCAAAAAGAAAACAAGAGCTTGTCTGGAGATCCGAAAGCATAAGGTGGTTTTCAAGCAAGGGGTTAAAACTACTTTTCACAACTAATAAAATTTCACATGCACACAGTGTATTTTTGTGGGAGGGGGTTACAGCGAGGGAATCCTCAATACCAATTGGCTGGTCTCTATCAGCTGCAGTTGAGCTCAAGCTGCTGCTGAAGAGCAGTATTGATCTGAAGGGTAAATGTGTGGGGAACCACAGGGAGGGATTCAGTCGTTTCTGAGAAGGGAGCCGACCTCTTCCAGGAACAAAGTGGTTTCTACCTGTCTTTCCTGCCTGTGAGACCCTTGGTGAATGAAGGGGACCGGGAGAAAGGGCAGTTTGTTGCTACAGTGATTCAGAGAAAGAGGCATTGCTGCTGCGCCTGCTGCTGCTGCCGATCCTGCTGGTGCTGCTGCAGCCTCATGTAGCAGGTAAGGCTGCTTTTTCCGGGGAGGGGGAGGAGGAGAATTTGGGATTGCATCGCGGTGGCTGGGGCTGCGGTGCCGGGGGGCGAGGCGAGTTGGGGGGCAGCTGAAACACCGCACAAAAGGACGCTGGCTCCGCGGAGGAGCTGGAGGGGCGCCCGGGAGAAGCGCGTCGGTGTGGATTAGCAGGCTGTTATCTCCTGCTCATCCCGCTTTGGAATCGCAAAACTTCAATAAGTTCTAAACAAAGTGTGCAAGTCCGCAGTGCCGGGAGGAAGAGGGGGGCGGCGAAGGGAGAGGAAGGAGCTGCTCCTTTCCCTTCCCGCTTTGCGGGCGCCCAGCCCTCCGCCAGCTCGGGCAGCGGCTCCGAAACACACAGGTGCGGGTGCAACTAATTGGGCTGCGGTGGGCGATAAGATCAGTGCCGATAAAAAAAAGAAAAAAAAAGGCAAATGCGTCGTGCCAGGGCGGGGACTTGATTCAACTGAAAGGGGAAATAAATAAGTGATGGTGTGAAAGTTGTGGGACTGAAAATGTATTTGCCATATAGATGTATATATATGTTATTTTTTTTAAGCACTCAGTCTTTTGTCTGTGCGTGAAGGAAGGCAGGGGTATGAGGCGGAGGTAGGGTGGGGGGAAAGAATTTCTGCAACATTGACCTTTGAAGTGATCAGGTTCAATTAAAAGAAAGAGGTAAGCAGTGCGAATTCTACTTGAAGCAACTTTGAAAACACCTGAGCAGCCTCCTCCCTTAAAAAAAATAAAAAAAGCACTGCAGAAAATAATGTAATGGTGAGAAATAAAATTTATCCCTGACGTACAAGATTTTCAAATGCAACCCATGATTTATTATTGTACTGTTTCAAACCGATCTCCTACAAATTAGTCACGTGATGAGCAGTAGAACATACATAATCTTTATACAAACATCATAATGGTGAGTTTAGCCCTGAATTATAAATCACACACAAGTGTGCCTGTAATAGAGATGTGTGAAGGTACTTAACTTGATAAATATTTCACACATTTTTTTACTGTGAATGGCTGTGTGGTTTTGGCATTTCAATTCTAAATGTGTAGTCTAGATTAAGAAGGATACGTGTTTCTTGTATTTTAAATATTCCTTTCAAAGCACATTACAGTGGGGATGGACTAGTGTTAATTTCTGTGTGTACTGAGTAGTGGTTAATAGAGTTTTTTTCTGTATCTGCAAATATCTATGCATAGCTGAATAGGAAGGCAGGTTATTTTATTGCTGGATGGCATCAATGAACAGTTGAGGTTTTTGCTGTTTTTTTCCCTATTTTCAAGTTCAAATATAAATCACAAAAAGCCTAACAATTCAGGAATACTAAGTAAGTCTTATGATAATGTACCTTTTGCTGTGTATGTCATTGCATTTCAGATACAAAATAAATCAGGATTGAAATGTTTCCATGAAACCATGCTTTTAGGAAATTCACAAATTGGTCAGGAGGTCTTCACGTCAGTCCTCTGAACATCTTGTTAGACCTTTCATTGATCACAGTGTGTTTTTAAGAGGTTTCAAGGCTTCTTACAAAATATTTCCTCAGATCTGAAAGCCAGATGGTTACATTGCAGAAGTCATAAGCAGTTAATTGCTGAACTGACTTGAGTGCTCCAGAACATACCAGTATGCAGACCAAAGGCTTCCATCTCGGCTGATCAAACTAGTTACCTGATGCTCGTTGCTGAGATTGGCGTCCCTGTTAGAGATGGTAGGAAAAACAGATTCTCTTTTGGGGAAGCAAGAAACAAAATGCTTTAGTTTGAAAAGATTTATTTTAAAAGGAATTTGTTCGACTTTCTCACATCTATCACACATATGGCATTTTCCCTCAAGTTTACTTTATTTGGATTAATTTGCTGCACACACCCCTCCCCCCCAGCTGTTCTTAATGTCAGGTCTATGGTATTTGTTTACCTACTGTGTTGAATAGTATACCAGACAGACATAGTATGATCCCCCACAATTTCCTTTCTTTTCACAATATGTGAATTCATATAAGAAGAAATACTATTTCAGTTGCAGTGACATACAATAGAGAATGACATACAATATAGAGTAGAGAATGGCAAATACAAATGTTACGCTTGCTTTGCTATATGCAGTTTCTCATTTTGTACCCAGCAGTTGGACTTTTTGTTCTGAAGAAAAAGACGATTAGTAATCGGTATTCAGAAGGAAAGCAAATGCTTATTTTGCTTTCTTTCAACCTTAAATAACCCATTAGTTCAATAGTAGTGCTTGAGATGATTTAAAAATTTTATGGGCTAGCAAATTCCTAAATTGCTTTTAAATTTTTAGGCTGACAGCTTTTTCAGTGTGCAAACTATTTTAAATACTTTTCTGTATAAGAATGTTTTAGAAATTGTTGACCTGTGCATGATGAAAATCTCATGATGTTTCTGTCTTTATTGCTTTTATCTGGATACTTCTATCACACTATCTTAAAGGTATGGTTATAAATGATTTATAAAAGGTTAAGAAGTTGTGTTTAAATAAGTCTTTAAATGGCTATTACAGAATTCGAGAAGTGGGTAAGTTACATGTAACTGTGCAAAGCATCATTATAAAATTCTTAAAATATTCTTATAATCATCCAGAGCTCAGGTAAACTGACTTTAACACGCTCATAGGATCTATTAATCCCATATAAACCTTTCTGAACTATTCAGACATGCACGTGCAATGTAAAATGTTACAGTAAACCAGAGAGGATAAAGTCAGGGTTAAAACTTGCACCACCTTCATGTAATGGAGCACACAGGCGAGGGGGTGGCTACGCAGACTTGTATCTGCTGTACGTGCAGCCACACAAGTACCTGCAGCCACCTCATTGGTAGAGCAGGGCTTTTCTTAACATGCCCCCTACATGATCCAACACTCAGTTTCCTGCGCGTTAACTGACTCTTAAAATATGTAAACAAAGATTATTTGCAACACATATTTCTCATTAGGCATATCTGATCATAAATATCAACTTTCGTGAGGAGGGTATATAAAAAGAATTTGTGCATGCGTGTCATTCCGAGCATGACAGTGCCTGCCCAGGGGGACATCATACTTCTTGCTCTCGAATATATTTCTTATGCGTATCTTTATGCTTTTAAAAATCATAAGATAGTGCATGTGATCTTTACATCTGTATTCTTATTTTCTAGATATAATATAATTACCTGCAACTGTTACAGCAAAGAAACAAAAAAATATGTTGTTAGGATATATTTACTTTAGAAGCTGTATTTTGATCAAGCATTCTACTACTGATTCTGACAATATATATCAATTTTCATATAACAGTATTCAAAGTTTGATATAAGTTTTGCCTCTATTGCTTATACTTTAATACCACACAACACAGTAAATAGTATAGAAGTGAGTATAGTGTGAAATAATTTTGTGATGAGAACTTGCATTTTGATTAAGTTACCACAGTTGTCCAATCCACAGGCATGAGGGTGTGAAAAATAATCACTTATATGTATTTCTACTAAGTAATTCTATTTCCTTCTTTTAGGAATACAAAACTGTTTTCTGAATATTTTTCATAATATTAACAAACAGTGATATATGTCCATGTATGTACTGAATTATAAACTATAAATAAAAAAGCAAAGAGAAACAAATTGTTGAATAACTCCAGCAGAAGTGTCATCATCTTGTGGAAGTCTAGAAAGGAAACACGGTCAGTTAAATTATAGTGTACAAACATAAAGAAAAATATTTCTACAAGATCCAAATTATGTAATTTTAAACAATATTTTTTCAGTATGCTGCCGAGTAAAAGTCACATTTTAATCTCATTTCCACATTGTCATTCATTTCTGACAGCTGTTATGTTTGAACCTGTAAATTAAAGAATGTTAATAGAGGCAGGTGAGAAAGAGAGAGAGAGCAAGAAAAAACATTAATTCTGATTCCATACTGTCTTTGATTTTTCTTAATTTAACCAGGCATTTCTATTCACATTTCAGGAGAAGAAACTGTAATACCTCTGCATTTATCTGCTCCACTGCAAATCATATGTATTTACCTACAGCATCAGCATATTTGTTGGTTTCCAGGCTATTCATTTGCAAAGTGCTTTGAGGGATCTTGAATGTGAAAATTGTTATATGAAGTCAAACAGTATTCTGCTTTTAAATGACTCATAAAATGCCTCTACTTAAAAGCATTTGTATGTGTACACGGTTCGAGTGTGTTTATACAGACCCTTGAAACAGAGACATTTTTATGAGACATTTTAAAAGGTGAACAGAATTTGAGTTTGTATAGCACTTATCGAGTTTAAGGTATCACAAAGAAATGAATTACGGTGCATGGTGGCAAAAGAGACTTAATAGACAAATGTTACTAAGAAGGGATGTTGTCTGAAGTGTTATAACACTCTGATATGAAAAATACCATGTGATTTTTGCATTTTCTTAGGCTACTGACTGTTCACTAAAGGGACTGGAATAGAACATCTTGTATGAAAGACAGCCCCTCTTCTTTTCCGCTCTAGATTTCACTTTCCTAAAAGTCTTTGGTGAGGAGGGAGGGCTAGGCTCTGCTGTGGTACATTAATTCGTCTCAGCGTATTCACTCCTACTGGCCTACAGTTAGGAGCTGTACGTTATTTATAAGTGGTCGTGTCATAGTAGTGGAAGTAATATTGGGGTGTATTTTCACGTGTGTTATTTTCTATTGTGATACTACCAGATTCCACGGAACAAACCTGAAAGCATATATCTTAAGGTAAAAACTAGGGTAAAGGAGAACAGATTCCATCATCCCTCATTAATACAAGTTGCTGTTCACAGACCTCAATTTAAGAAAGACAGTCAAGTCTGACTCTGTTTAGGATGCCACTTAAGAGTCTGCCTAATATTAAGACATGATTTCCATATATGCCAGCATGGTTTTAAGAAGCTCTCTGCTAAAGTAAGTACTCTTTTTCCCTGAGATGTACAAGATATTAATCATCTCTCGTTACCGAAGAGCCTACATTGTTATCGAATAATACAGAGGTAAAACGTACTGTCTTAGGCACTTTGTTTTATTGCATCCTTTTTCCTAATTTCATTGGTTTTTATTGTTTTACCTTGACTATTTGTTTTCTTTTATCCAGTGAAACCCGTTGTGAGGGACTCTGACATAGCTGCTTTGCTAAACACCAGAAAGGGGTTGCATTTCCCTGACAGATTAAGTGAACTTTATGCCATAGCTTGTTGCAGCTATATTTTTTTAAAATCTTCTAACAAATATTTTACTGCATTTTTTGCTTTGTGTTATGTTTCTTATCTGCTTTGTGTCAGTACATAGATTCTTACTATCTACAGCAAAATCTAGTTATAAACTGAGTTTTGAGGTGCCCTCAACCTCAAAGTAGACACTCCTATTGTACTTATTGTATCTTAGTTCCCACTGTTACTTACCAAATGACAGATTTTCTCCCAAAATCTGTCCTCTGGTAGTGGAGTCAGAGGTGGCAAACTATGCAATGCCTTCCCCCACAGAAGTTGTCTCTTTTTCAGTTCTGTTTTGTAAGTTATGTCTTATAAACCACTGAAAATTTTGACACCAGCATAAAATACGATAGGTCTTGTGTGGAATTAGAGGTGCATCTTGAAAATTACTTCAGCTAAATGAAGACACTTCAAAATAACAAAATGAGTCTCATGGAGAATGTGTTAATGATCTGATGGATTGAACTGCATGTTAAAAAATAGTGATGGTAGATGGGGAAATGATAGTACTGAAATCCATTCTTGATTTAAAATGCTTAGCTAGAAGAAGAGAAATTAAACCTAGCTAAAGTCAAATGAAAGGTCTTTGCTTCAACTTTCCAGGCATTGATGGAAATAGCCCTGGTTCTGGTCTTTGTCAGAGAAATAAAGCTGCATGATTCACTGAAGAGACAGCTCAATGAACAGGCGTGACAGGCTTGATTCATCAGCATCTTTCATGTTGCATTCCAGCAGTAATTATTTATTCCTGTAGAAACTGGCTTCAGTTTTGGTTGATCCTAGCCTCTTTGGGAGCACAGAGCAGGAATAAAGCTGGCTTAACCTTGGTTGGAGACTCTCTCAAGATAGTACTGTTCTGTTATTGGCAAATAGCGGGCATTTGAGTATGGCTACCATGTTGCCGCTCTGCTCACTACATACCTGCTGTTAAAGCAGGGTAGCAGGGTAAAGCTGCGGGTAGCATGATTTAGAGAGACCATGAAACTGCACTGTGGGGTTCCTTGGAAATGGAGCGAGAGCCAGCAGAATGGCCTGGGTCTAATCTTGTCAGAACAGATTCTCCTGTGAAATTCTTGCTGTCTGACGTCTGCACTTGGTTGGGCTGGTACAGGAATATGAGGAATTAATGAAGCACTAACTAATAGTAACATGTAAACTTAATGAAGATTCACCTGAAGTGTAACGCATGGCGGTGTTTTGTGATTTGTTTGGCATGGTGAATTGTTTCATACCAGTCTGCCACTTTCTTACCACATTTCTCATTTTTTTTTTAATTTATAAGCTATATTTTAGGTCAAAGATTTGACCTTCCCATCATGTATTTTCTTTCTCTAACCACTCATAAGCATTAGGTAACCTGCTTCAAGCCTAAAGCTGTGCTTTTGACTTACTGTCGGAAGAGGCATTTTCACACACAGGCATATATATGAATGAGAAAGCAACTCTGTGAGTGCATCTGAAGAAGGCCACTGTGTGACTCAGAAGCATACGATGTTTGAAGCACTTCGTTTAATATGTATGTTCAGGGAAAGGGATATCTCACTCTAGTGCGTAAGACCTACAATAGTCACCTAAACTAGGCAGAAAGAAATAGGTAGGAGAGTGCCTATATTTTTCCAATAGCTGTTTCTGTAAGGTATGCCAAGTATCTTTCTGTGTTAAAAGACAGACACATTCAACCACATACCACTTAATGAGGATACATTTTACTGTGTGAAACTTCAAAAGTCTTTCAGATTGTCTTTGTGTCCTGAAACCTAGGTTTTTAACTGTCGAACTAGTTGAACTCTGCTAACACATGAAAACTGGGTACTCTCATCATCCACAACGTTGGCCAAAGGCTGTTCTTGACTGCACATACAGATGGATTTCTGATGTACGTAAACAGATGCATATAAACAGCAGTGAGGTGTATAGAAAATGTACCATGTAAAAATATTGCTATTCGTTCTCTATTTTTTATGATAGCATGGCATCTGCCCTCGGTGTTAGGAGCAGAAACTAATTCTATCCATTTAAAAACTAGTATCAGTAATGGAGACACAAACAAACAAAATTTTGCTAATGTTGGGTTCTGAGAACTCATCCAGATAGTCCAGGAGTCAAGGATGAATTTTTCATGTGAATGTACCTATTGTTTCTACACTGTGTAACTCAAAAAAAGAACACAGTGTCAGTGTCATTTGCTTGGCTGTGACAGAGAGACAAGGTGATCAAGGAATAGGTAGCAGCTTTGTTGCCCTATAGTTCTAAGTTTTGTCATAAGCAGTTGTGCTCATTTCTATATGCTCTTCTCTGATTTATCAGTTGCCCCTTTTCACTGAGAAAATGCATTTTTATTCAATTACTAGGTCAAACAGCAATCAGGAAGAAGAACTCAACAGTGGACTGCACACAATCCTAACTGTTTAAGGGTAAAAAACTTTTACCTATGACAGTTAGTATGCTATTTAAATTTTATAGAAAATCATATTAAATCATCAGGTAGGTTCCAGAAATACAGGTGTAAGACAGACTTCAAAGTTAGAGAGTTGTCTGTTACAGTAGCTACTCAAGTGTCTAACATTCAGCAAATGCTGTATGTGGTTCATGGGGACTTCATTATTATACACAGGAAAAGTATTTCACTGGATTTGGTTCCCAAGGCTGTAGAGTGAACTGAGTTACTTAAACATGAATATGAATGTCCTTCCTGAAGCCGTGATGAGAAAAAAAAATTTACTACCCTTATACTCAGGCTCCTGACAGTAAAAACAGTATGCCGTACTGAATTTTAGAATTAAATAAATTTGCAAAACAGCATGTATAGTAATATTTAGTAACTTATTCTGGTACACCTTTAGAAATGTAATCAAAGTTATTCTGTGTGGATGCCCAGGAATTCACAAAAAGTGCAAGACAGACTCCCTTAAAACACCTTAACTATACTCAGAACAGGTATGTAACAGAGTCATACAGGAAGTAATCATTGATATTTTTTAATTTTTCAAGATGCAAATGAAGAAAGTGGAAGCAAATCATCTGTCCTTCCTAGAAGCAAATACAAGTGTTTTCAGGTGTTAGGATTACCAATTTCTCCACTATTTAGCAAGTTCTGCTGCATATGCTACTCCCAAATTATTCAGGTAGTTCCTGGAGAAGATGGCATCTTCCCAACTGCTAAGCCCATTACTACCTCTGTCAGACAAAACTGGTTTGCTAGCATATAACAATTTGCTTAATAGACTCATTTATTTACTCTTTTTACAAAGATTTGCTATAATCTTTATAGCTGTAAAGTAAAAAAGAAATTTTTTTTGACAGAGAAATAAGTAATTATTGATATAAACTTTATTTCAGGAAAATTTAGGAGGAGAATAATTCCTTCTTCATTTATGGTTTAGCAGTCTCAAAGGATGTTGTCCATAACTCCTTGTTGCATCCGCAATTAAATAAAGCTGCCAGGATGCAGTAAAAAGGGGAGAAATCTTTGAAAGGTTTCTCTTAATTGGTTCTGAAGCTCAGTCCTGTTATCTAAACTGAACAGTGAAGAACTGGTATTAACACCTGGACTTATGTCTATGCAGAATCCAGAGTTCCTAAAGCAGCAATTAAATGGCTTAATGTTGAAAACCTCCTCAGCTGAATTCTGAAGCTCTTTTCTGAAGGGCAATGTTAATTTGTCATGTAATGCCGATTCAGATTAACTGGAAGTGCATTAATTTTCACACAGTCCCTAAGTCTTAACTCCTTGCACTATAAAAGTTTGTGAGGAATAAAAGATTTTGAAATTAGTGATTATTTTCTTCCTTCTTTAAGACAAAACTTAAATTGAGACACATATAAAAATACCATTCTATATATGTGCAAATAAGTATGTTTCAATGGGATGTTCTAAAGTTATTCTTGTCTAAATCTTAGGTTTTCCCTTCTGTCCTACCTATCCTTTAAGAGCATACTTACAATCTCAGTTATACTCAGGCTGTATGTTCTAACAGAATATAAGTCCTTGGAGCATTAACAAATCTCTCAGCTTTTAAATAGATTGTGACCTATTCATTTACAGGGCTACTTCAATAAAGCAATAGCTCACTTAGGTTAATGATGGATCATGGTGTGATTCGATTTGCAGAGTGCAGACTTGCCCATTATCCCCTAATGTTTGTATGGGTCATGTTATCACATCCAAATAATGATTCAAGCCACCCCGTGTTCCTGGAGATATCGCAGTGATTACAGGAAAGCTTGGCATGCTAGTATACAAAGCCTTAAAGAGTTCTCTTGGCTGCTGTTGAATTAGTATTTTTGGCTAGAGTATGACAAAGCAGGAAAGGCTCTCAGGTTTCTCTGTGACTGTGACACCTGCCTCTTGTGATTCAATTGGCCATCTGGCTGAGCAGACGGGCTGGACATTAGCAGAAATAAGATCTGCCTTTCCCTGTCTTTTGCTACTTGCTTTTTTTTTTCTTTTTTCTTCTTTTTTTTTTTTTTTTCTGGTGAGGAAAGTTAGCTGACCCTGACCTGCTGTGAGAGATTATTTGCAAGTCGAGTGCCTTGTGATCTTTTTCTTCCCTCTCAGCTTGAGTATCTGACATGAAGATGGAGCAATTTCCAACCAGAAGAAAACATATCAATATTTTTGTACTCACTGTAGATATCACACAGGAGAGACTTCGGCTGGTAGCCACATTGAGGAAGGAAAAAAAGGATATGTTTTCTAGTTGTGAATACACTGCAAGTACCAACATAATAATTTCTTTTTCCAATGCCTCCACACTGTCATTTACTCTGAAGGATAGTCCCCACTTAGGCACAGCAATTCAAAACAGTCTAAGTGATAGGATAAGAAGTGAAATTTTGAATGCACTTGTGAATGCTTTTAAAGTGCTCTTAAGGTTTATTTTTACTTCTCATTTTTGGGGATGATCTGGGCTTTCTTGCCTCCTACTGCATTTATACTCAGTGACCATCAGGCTGCTCACTGGACCGGCTGCTGAGAAGACATTGAATCATGTAAATGCTTCCAATAAAACTGTCATAAACCTCACTAGCACTAAACCTTTCTAAACATAAACCACTCTAGTTAATATATACTGCAGCTAAAACATGAATGGAGAGAGGAATATTTTCCTTGTATTGTCTAATAGAAAGATATAAGACCTAAGGAAATAGAAAAAATGAATTTCTGTCTTTGCTACCAACTGCACATGCAACCTAGATAAAGAAGAGGTTGTTTTAAGAAATAATGCTGTTCTTCAAGTGAATTAGTTTTCTTATAGCTGAATGTAAAGATTCTCTAACAGCTTCTGTCTCTAAGGAGAAAGAATAGTTGTACATGGTTCAAGAACACTTTTCTAAGGAAAGCCACCAGTAGTGAAAAATCCAAATGAAAAACACCTGCTAACATTGGGGTTTTTTCCACTTTCTCTGCTTCTAGACAGTGACAAATACAACCGTAGTCAACAGTGTCAGGGAGGAATGAAATATTTTAATATGTGCTTTTTTGACCCTTTCAACTTCTTTTCTCACCCACCTACACATAAAAGCTACATTTCTTAAATAGTTCAAATACTATAGAGGGGGTTGGTTGCTTAAATCAGACGTTGGAAATAGAATTGTATGTGATTAAAATAATATTACTCTGTCAACCTGCTGGGCGTGGAATAGGGGAAAAAGATGGGCACTTAAAATAAACAAGTGAAGCCATTTCATTACCTTACAATAGATTTGGCTCTCATTATATAACATTTTTATTCTGCTCTAAAAGCGTTATAGAAGGACCTCCCCAGAAATAGTGCCAAGGATCTCAAAACTGTAAGCAGATTTCAAACCTAAATTAGATTTCCCAGCTGCTTAGTGGTATATGCTCACAGTGAAATAGTGAAAAATGGCTTTTGAAATGTTTGCTACATTAAAAATCTGAAAAGTTTCACATATTTTAATTTGCTGAGTGTTGCAGCAAATTTAGGACTCGGAAGTCCCTTGTGATAGTTGCTTGAAGTGTTAATAGAAAGAGGTTTTCTTCCTTTTCCCTCCCCCTGCATCAACAGTATAATGATTTTTGAGGATCAATATTGTATTCCTGTGTTTGGAAGCTTGAAGTCATTCGATCTTATTTCTCTCAAGTGATTTTCCTCATTAAGCATCTAGGGCTTATTGAAATTTGAATGGATACTCAAACTCACCATTTGCAAAGACCAAAATCCAAGGTCTTGCTCCCTCCTTCGCAACTCCCATTTCCCATAAATTTATCCAAAAATTCTGGTGCTTTGATCGTATGTAAGAAACATTCATAATTAGTTCATATTCTGCATACTATGACCCAACTTTCAAACTCTGCAGACTACTACCAGGGAACATGTGAACTGTGGGCATTTTTTGCAAGTAAAGCAAAGATTGTCATTCAGACCTTACCCGTGGTTGTAACTATCACCTAGCAATTTTACAGCAGAGTAATATTTGTAATGAAATATAAAGGCTTAACATTTCAAGATTTCAAAGTTTGTGTTAACGCTGATAATTGTAGATTAACTTGTCTGCCAGTTATAATGTAAAAGCATGGGATTTTTCCATTTAAAAACAAAAATTACCTTCAATATGTAAATACAATGTGGCACATCTATATCACTTTGTCCTTATTTTCTTTACATTGAAAACAGTGCAGTGAAAAAGATGGCCTGAAAAAGATTGTTGGTTCTATTGTTATTTTTCATATAGACTAGTGGAATCCATCCCTAGAAAGAAGAAATTGTAAATGTCGCCATGACAAAATATCTACATAGGAATTTGTGAACTATTTTATTTATTTGTTATGTGAAAATATGTAATGAGAACACATACCTAAGTCATTATTCTTTTTATCATCTTTGAGAGGACAGAGTTAGGGTTCTTGTTCATGTCTTGATATTTTAAATGGAAAAAGAATATCCTCAGAGGAGTTTAGGGCCATAACTTCCTTCTGTTGCATTCTAATTCTCAAGTAGGAGCTAAGTGCTTGGATTTCCTTGAGTATTTAAGTTAAACCCTTATATAGAGACTGAACCTAGATGAAAAGCAATGCAAAGCAAGAAACAATGCTTTTTATGTCAAGTGCAAAGCTTTTTCTTCGGAAGCTATCAAATATTTCTTGCCTATGTCTTACCTAAATACCCACAGACATGTAGACTTATCCCTGGCAGGAGTGTCGAGAAGCTCATTAGATCTACTGTAAGACAGAACACCTGACAGGAAAAAAAAAAAAAAAAATCATCTTCTTACAACTTCTCTTGGAGTTTGCTTTATATTATGTAATCTTTCCTCTATGAAGAAAAGACTTTTCAAACTTTTCTGAACTTAGTATAGAATTATAACATGGGGCTTTTTTGTCCAATTCATTTCAAATCACAAGGACAATGTTTATTTCTGCTTCAGATATAATTTAACAATTCTAAGAAAAAGTTGGTACTGTGGTATCTTGGTAAAGGGAATGGATAAGAGAGAAAAAAAATTTCTTATTTCAAGAACAGTAGTGGTTTTCTGGTTACTGCTGTCACTGTATCATTTTACTTCAATTTACTTATGTAATATGAGAGGCTAGTCAGCAGCTGTAGGTAATATAAATTAATTTATGTGGATCAGTCTATTTTTGACACTAGCCAGTTAGTCCTGATGCCCTGTACATCCATGTTGTACATGAAAATTTCTACATTCGAAATTCTTATCATTATTTTTCATCTCCCTGTTAAAGTTGCCATCCAGCTAAAGCAATAACTGTTGGCATGATGACATACTTATTAAAAAAAAAAAGGAAATGTAAAAAAAATGGAATCGTAAAAACAGGAAGGTTTCTATGTTACCTAATAATACTAAGTAAACATACAGATGTGATTGTCCACTTCTCATAAATGGGTAACTGAAAAGAGAGATGCTATGAATTACTGAGAATGAGTCCGTTTTGTCAGCCTCAGGATGAGCTGTAGAAGCCCTGGTCAAAACCTTCCTGATGGAAGTATTTTCTAGTGAGAATTTGATTTTCAGCTATAGAAAACATTTTGCAAACAGAATTTGCTTTCACAAAGGAAAATTTAAAATAAATAAATAGTTTAAACAAAATATTCCCCAGACAAATGCATGAAAATGGAAAGCGATTAAGTCAGAAAGATTGCATGGTGTTGAACTTGTAGTTGTTGCCTCGTGCTTCTTCTCACTGAAAGACAGAAATATTGTTTGCATTTCCCCCCACATAATGCTTCAGGGCCTCGATGGCCTTATTCACTATGGAAGGTGTTGGTCTGTATAACAGCATGGGGAATACAGTAAAAAAGAGCAGATACAAGTCCCATTAGAACAAGAGGAACATACCTTGAATTCCGCCTATCACATGACATCAAGGAAATATCTCAACTGAGCATTTTGGTTAAAATGGTATTTTGGCCCTTTTTTCTCTGAAAAGCTGAAAGTTGTCAAAAGCAAATCCCTATATTTTGCACGCTCCTAAACTGTCTTATTTACTACTTCCTAACTCCACTTCTTGTGCGTAAGATTTAATCCCCCAAAGTGTGTTTTGTCTGTGGCTTGTGAACTTAATCATATGGAAACCTTTGTTTATCCATCTTCTTTGTAGAGGTTTGCACCTGTAATTTATTCAGCACTCAGTTTATTCTGTCACTTTTAAACTCCAGATCAAGAGTTGCAGGACAAATGACACCACAGACTAAATTATAGAAGTTTAAAAGCTTGGAAGAGCTAATAGGCCTTAGTTGTTTTCTGACAACCTAAATAATTATCTTAACATCAAGCTCTGACCCTCTTCTACACTTGCTCTGACCCTCTTCTACACTTAGTGGAAACACTGCACACTGTTCCGGCATTCTTGTAACAGCTACGGCTGATTATTTTCCATCTTTCCTTGAGGATATTTATCAGATAGATAGCTTACTGCCAGCACCTTATAATTTCTTGACAGCTGGCCATAAAACCTGATAAATGCTCCTGCCAACAAAGCAACACGTGGCTTCCAAAAAAAGTTTGCAAATTTTAATAATGTAGATTATTTGATTGATGCGCAGTATGCAATTTAATTACAAAAATAAATGAGGAAGAGGAAATTTGTCACTTCCCCATTCATTATTCCTTAATTAGACTACAACTAATCAGGGTTTCTGATTGGCTAAAATAACCTCAGATATAATTTACTGCACTGCCATTACAGTCGGATGGAAAGGAAAGCATGAATTATCTCTCGCTGCCAAAACAGCACAAAAGAACAAGGAAACAAGATGAACCTTAAAATATTGTAAACATTACTCCGTCTGCAATCTGTCAGATTAGCAATTTATTACAACAAATGAAATGCTTCTCTTGTGAAATGACAGAGTACATTTTTTTCAATATGCAGTATTTATGTATATTGTTTCTGAGTACCAAAGTAGATCAATACTGCACCTGAAACCAATGTATTTATTTTGGTTTTGGCTTGTGTAAATGCATTCTGCATACTTTGCTTAACATCAAAACACATCAAATGGGCCAAATGAATGGTGATAATAACACAGCTCTGAGATTGTTATAATTTCATTGCAGAGTCTAAATGTGGAGTACAAAATCTAATTTAGGTCTTGGTTTTTTTCTTAAGTTAATTATATTTTACCAGTCTGTTTATGCTGTGATTTCTGTTGTGTGCTTCTACTACCTGCATTGCTGGTCTATGTTTTAATGCATGTATATTAGGGAAGAAGACAGGACAGAGAGAGAAAGTAAACTTTGCTTATTATGGACTCATACATGCTATTTTCTTGCAAGGGTGACATCAAGTTTACTTATATTCCCATGATACATTCACGTACATATGAAAAGGGTATGCATATTTGTTTATGGGAATCTGGTAACTCTGCAGGCAAACAGTACATGTGCATGTGGTGCAAGGAGTGGAAAATTCTGACCAAAGTTAGCTCTTCTGAGGTACTGTAATTGCTTCAAGATGTTTTGTATGCCCAGGGTAGAGGAAAAGAGAGATAGGAAGAAAGATGTCAAAGCAGAAGTTAGCACGGTGGTTAAGAAACACTTCTGGGATGTAAGAAAATAAAGTTTAAATCCCTATTTGCCTTGGCTTCAACCCAGCTCTCATTTTAAGTAACTTCACCTCCATACTATTACAGCCTGAGTATCTCCAAGGAAGTTATTTAAATTTTTATAAAAAATTAAAAGATCGTTGGTAGAGACAGGAATTCTAAATGACTCAGTAGCGCAGTGGGTGGAATACTTACCCACACTTTCAGAGGCAGATTGGGTTTCTGTTCTGAATTGGGCCAAGCAGGGACTTTAAACCTTGGTCTCCCTAAATCCCAGATGAGTTACCTTCTGCAATATTAGCTGGTCTAAAATTTACCTTCACACTCTTTACAGCTGAGTCAACATTGGCTGTGAGGAGTGGGAACACTTGAAGTCTAAAAAAGTGTAATGGACAAAAGGTACATTTTAACCACCTCTTCATACAATATTTTTTTTTTCCCCAAACAAGTTCTCATCTAGGGGATATGTTCTGGCTGCATTTATTTCCTCCTCTATTAGTGTAGACCCAAAATGATTCAAGAAAAAAGCAGAGAGTGAGAAAGAGTTATCTATAAAGAAAGGTCTGTAATCTTGAATCTGTCTCACAGTGCAAAAACTCTTGAGGTTACGGCTAAAAAATAAGTAATTCATTGAAAAGTGCTTATCTCCTTGTAATACAGCTGCACACGAGAGCAGCTTATGTGCCTCACTGAGGGCTCGAGCAATGAGCCACAGAGTCATTTTTATTTCCTTTGATTCTATGGCTCATAATTAAGCAGGTGCAATGTGCAAGACTGAGTCATGTGCAGCCACCTTTGGTTCTTACTGCTTCAAATAGCACATAAATAATGACCAATTCACTAGTCTGTCATCCGCAAAGAATCACTGAAAATGGCAGAAAACGGTGTACTTGCCTCTGTTTATTTCTGCAGTAAGATTGTTTATTATGAGGGTTTTTTTAGGTAGTGCTTGTCTATGACATGCAGGGCATCTTTTCTATGTGTGTGTGCACATGTGTAGTCCCAGCATCCTCATACTGTCCTTATTATCCCTTCTTTCTTCTTCTAAGCTTCTGATTTTTTTAATTGTGCTTTTTCTTTCTTTTGATTATTTATTTCTTCTAATAATTTCTACCTCTTTTGGTCTTTCCCTGTCTTTCCTTCTCTCATTCAAAAAAGGCAATGTAGCTCAGTAATGCAACCGTATTAGATTTAAGGAGCCTTCTGCTTCATTCCAAGAAAGCTGGGTCACATCTGCAGCAAACGATAGTTCTCAAATGCATCAGATACAGAGAAAGAAGCCTGAGGCTTTATGTTGCACAAAAACAGCTGGAATATTTTTATAGTGCTCTGCATTTGCATCATATTTGTAGCTTAGTAGATGTCTCTGCTATTTGATTGCACCTCTATTTTTACTTCTCTACTTTGTAGAAATACACATTGCACCGCAGAACTGAGGATGTGAAGACACATCCAATATCTCTGCATCTTTATCTGTAAATAGAAGAAAATCTCCATATAGCATGGTCTGATCTATGAGACAATTATTTAAAGGATGAAGGTGGAAATTCCTAGATATATGTAATCAATATAACTGGATTTCTGCAAAGGTTCTGAAAGGATTTTATTGTGCAAAGAGGAATCTTAATTCAGATGACTATTAAAGCATCACATATTATGATGTCTCCAATACACAAGCAATAGTTTGCTAAGACTAGGGTTTTTTGCTGTAGAGACACTTGAATAATTAGACAACCAGGGTAGGTGAAATAAGGCACCCTGAGATCTAGCCACCTTTTTAAAAGGTATAGAATTATTTTTATTAAATTTGTTCACTTCAGGCACCTCCTGTCTGACCTTGGCAAGACTTGCAACAAGGGCTTTTACAAAATGTTTTTAAGGAAAACTCGTGAGTTTGGAATTTCCACACAGATCCAGACATCTTGGCAATCTTTAAAAAAATGTGCAATATTTTATTTGTTGAACTATTTAACTTATTTCTGTCAAAAGTACAGGCTCTGCATTTATCCTGTTTGGTGGTAAGTTTTGAATGGTCTCCAGGTGCTGCTCTGTCTCATGACAAACTAAAACAATAGCTTTGCAAGTGATGCCATCTGCCTGCATCCTTTGAAATATGTTAACTGAAAACCAGTAGCTGTGGAAAAGGATTAACTGTTTCAGGACCAATCCTATGAGCTGCAGTTGTACTCCTAATACTGTGAAAACCCTGGCTGTAACTGGGGCTACAGAGCCACACAGGATCTCCTATGTCACGTTACCGGGACCCTCACTGTCACAGCAGGTGGATTCCAAGGAGGTCTGTGGCCTTCTCAGCCAAGTAAACCTGTACCAAATAGTGCCTAGCTAACAAATGGTTCCAGTAGGTTGACCATTTCATTGTTTCTTAGTTTAAGGAAGCTTTGTATAGGTGAACAAATAAATGCTGTTTCCCGTATTGCTAAATAGGATGAGGCAAGAAGGCTTTAAATAGGGAAGGTGGAGGAAGAGAATCTAGTTTTGAACACTTGACTATGCGAATGGAGGCTGCTCAGAAGTGAGCTGGCAAGTTTAAAATGGCTAATTGAGCATTCCGGCAGATGTTTCAATGAAAGTTTCTCCCCAAGGAAAACTATCCTCACTCTATTTTTCCCCAAATCCTAGTTTTATGAATGTGGTTTGATCATTATATGGAATATGCTTAGATTTTGATCCGTAAAATACTTATTTGCTTGTATGGATACAGCCTGTGGACAGTAACTTCAAATGTAAGGCATTATTCAGTCAGAGAAAGAAGGAACATACATTTATTGGTGATATCTTAAAAAAAAAGCTGGAAAATATTTTCCAAAATATATTTGGCTCTATATTGAATTAAATGAAATGTGTAAAACTGCGTCTAATAGTTCCATCTGGCATAATTACTCTTAACATAATTACTCTTACTATTTTTCCAAATGCTGAAAATCACATTCTGTCCAGTTTCAGTTTAATCAGAAGACTGCAGCTGATTAACTTCCTTGTGTCTATGAGTTTTTCCATAGTGTAGTCCCCATGACACTAAGCAAAAAATATCTAGTTGAGCCAGCTGCCACTTACCATGTCTTTGTATACACTGGCATATTCTGAAAATGCCGTTACATAGCCTGAGGCAGAAGCCTGAGACATGTAAGCAAGTAGGGATAATAAAGCTGCTGGGCAGGGTGATGAGGCCAGATAGATGTGCGTAGTGTCACAGAAAGTAGGTCCCCCGTGTTCTTTATGTGGCTTGATTTTATTTAAAATCTTATTTACACGATGCAGGGATTAAGTAAAGAGGAAAGCAATATAGACAAGATGTTGTGAACATGGATGGATACAGATGGTATTACTTACAGAGTATATATAATAGAAAGCTAAAAGGATAGAAACCCATAGGGTTGATAACAATAGCAAACGGTTTGCTTACTAGGGATTTTATATAATATGTCATACATATACATTTCCCAGATCACGTTCTTTCTGAAAATTGGTGTAGTCAGCAAGATCCTAAATTAGGATTCACGGCATCTGTGTACCTGCAGGTTAGAGCCTATGTGGAACCTGTAAGTTCAAAAAAGGAGGAATGTTGTCTCAGAGGACTCTATCATTACTTTTCATTAATAGAGAATTATCTTGCCCTAAATAGAGCAGGCAGATAGGTCTGTTTCATTATTTATTGTTACGTAATCTGTACCTCTTGAAAAATAGAAAATTTATTGTTTCAAGATGTCTTGTTTCTGACTCTTTCCCCGGTATTTTAGTTGCTATATGGACACCCTAACTTAAAGTATGGTCTGTAGTCTGTTTTATATGACTATTTGTTCATCTCCAAATATCCATTGTCCCTTAAATGATATTTTGCTTAATTTGCTTGCCTTACGTAAGACTGAAATGACAAAGATCGCAGGCCTTGTCTACAGATACGTCAGGTTGGTCCTTTTATCTAATTCCATGTGTATCCGTACACAGGTGTAAACTATTAATCCCACCTAGATGGGAGGTCCAAGAGAAGCATACAGACTGATGTGAAGAGAAAGAAGAGATGCCACATAGGTCTTACAGTGTCCTGAAAGCTAAAGAATGCATTAATAGTAAATTTGACATGAAAAGAATTACCCTAAAACAGTTCCGCCTTTCTAACTCCCAAAATAATTTCCTTGTTAGCCTAAGCTTTTAATGCAGCTTCAGCCCACTGTCTTTGAACAGTGAAAAAATGCGTCACAATCTTTAAGGTACCTCCATGGTGGCTCTGCCTGGTCTTGATAAATTGAAAGAGCATTAGTTTTGTCCTCCGAGATACAAGCATTGTGTTGCTCAAAGTGTTCTTTCAGAAGTTAATGCCTTCCACCACCTCCAGGGAGACCTAACTTAGTGACTTTTTCAAAGTTTCGAGAATATGCTGTCCTATGAAGCGAAAGATTTGGTTTGGAAATAAAAGTTTGGTATATGAAAAGGAAAAATAATGTGCTGGCTCTCGATTACAAACTCAATGTAATTTTTATGCCTTTACCTTCTTCTCTAATGAATTCAAATTCCTACCGGGACATTAGCGTTGTTCCTTAAACAGCTATGCTTGGATTCCTTAGAAAATGAGATTTATGCATCCATTTTGTCTTTGTATAACCATCTGTGTATTTTCCTATTATGTTTGAGCTTATCTGTCACCTTCAACATGATTTAACAGAGAGGCAGAAGTTAAAAAAAAAAAAAAAATTAATTTCTTACAATGGGTAAAAAAAAATGGTTTAGAGGCAGCATGCAGCCTCCAAATCCAGTCACTGAGCCTTCCAAGAGCTAGGTGCTTGTTCTTTTTGGCTTGTCCAAAAGCTGAGAGCAGCCAGCGGATTGCTCAGTTGACACTGAGTCTGAGGCAACCACAGTTCATGCTGTTTCCTGCCTGTCTGGATGAGGGGCCAAGCAAAGGTCACAGGGAAGGCTCAAAAAGGCGAGGGGAATATGCCCCAGGATTGTTATAAAGGGAAATCATAGATCAGTCACAGTGACAAATCCACCTAGCGTCAAACTTTGTAAATTCCAACATTCAAGGAAAAACACAGAAGAGGTACTGTGATATTTCCTTATACCTTTCTGTACCTATAATTATCATAGTTAT
Source organism: Fratercula arctica (assembly GCA_947846985.1). Classification (NCBI taxonomy): domain Eukaryota; kingdom Metazoa; phylum Chordata; class Aves; order Charadriiformes; family Alcidae; genus Fratercula; species Fratercula arctica. The sequence continues at coordinate 81,443,011 of CANTUZ010000002.1, forward strand.
TTCCACCTTCTCCTTGTTGTTAGAGCATTTAATTCCACGAAAACACATTTTCCATACAGACAGACTTCTGTTTCCATTTTACATTGACTTAATTCATATTGAATTTAATTAGATCTTCCTAACTTATAAAAAGAGCATTATCAACTTCTTCTGTAAGGAATAACTTTAAGGTCACCTTCCTTATTCCACACTAGTTGACTTGTTCATTTTATGAGTTATCCTTTGTGCAACAGAATACAACATAGATAATTTGGTATGTGTTGCCATGCAAATGTGCAGGTAGTTAAAATAACTTCCTATGCTTTCTATTAGCAGTAGGCTGACTGAAATTCTGTCTTTGGTACTTGTTATCATATTTGGTATAATCTCCTTCTTTCTATGGGGAGGCAAGTGCTGAGAAAAAGAGAGGTAGCAATGAAACCAAGCAGATGGTACGGCAGCTAGAGAGTAACTGGGAGGGTGCTTCTGCAGGCATAGTATCTCAGTTAGCAAATACTGTACCACCGCTATCCTCAAAACGGTATTTGACTGTGTGCCCCTTGAAGCTTTATACCTGAAAGGACATCGGCAGAATAAAGACAGAGAGAGATGACAATGAGCCAACAGCGAAAGTGCTACTTCTACAAAAGTTCCTGTTCCCTTAGCTCATGTGGGGTGAGTTTAATTATCACGTGGTTAAATTATCTTGACTTTTTTTTTTTTTTTTTTTTAGTTGCAGTGTTGATTATTTGGATTTTAATTATCAGTTATTACGGAACTTGTTACAGGGAGGACATTTTATTGCTCTGCACACATTCACTCAGTACATTTGTGCAATATTGTCTCTGGTAAAGGTGACCAGTTTTAGCACGAAATAGCAGTAAAACAAATAAAATAAAAACATTTTAAGGCAATTTACCACACAGTTATTAAGAATTCCTCCCATTTCTGGAGCAATGCTTTCTAAAAATTATCTGGTCAGAGAGCAAATGACATAAAAGAAACTGGTAGCTGCTGTTCATTTACTGGGCGTAAATATATTAGATAAGATCCCTTTCTTGCACTGTTTAATTAGCTTCTACTCATCTTCACAAGCAGATAAAATTTGTTGTATGGATTTACATGTCTAAGATTGTCTCCTTCACACATTTAGGAGTGCTTAAAACGCAGTTAATTTGCAGGGTAAATATCTAGTTGTTTGTCAGGCCCTGCATTGATGGTATGTGCTTACCCTGTTATTTAGCATTTCAGAGCTTAGAATTTGTGGACTGCTAAGCTGAAGTAATAGAACTGGTACTCAGTTTGCCATAGAGCTACCATGTACTTTATACCGTTACTTGGAAAGAGAAGAATTAAAATATATCTGCCACTGCACTGGGTAGATAACTGTGACCACTGCTCAGTGGTATTACAAAATCAGAAAAAAATATTTACCTCTAAAAGCATTTTTTTTTTAGCATTACATGTTATTTGTAAATCCATTAGATCACCTTACCTGAATTTCAGTTACCTTGAAATAACTGATGCTAAATGACCGTTTATGCTTAGCATTATTAGAAGACATGGCTTTGAATGCTTTTGGATGACTGAAAATACAGTTTGATTCTGTGTTTACTTGCATTAGTTTTTCAGTAGTGTCGCCTGATGGTTTTAGGAAAGTAAGGTTTCATTTTTGGGCAGTGCAAATGACGGGAAAACCAATCCGAGATCATTCTTACTTTGAATATGTATGGTTAAAAAATTAAAAATAAAAATCTTCATCAGACAAGCAAATGGGGCTCTGTTTTACTGAGCTTTTATATTGTAGTTCCCAGCATAAGGAGTGATCTCTCTTGACATGGTAGGTCATCCACTAGCCCTACAATAAAGTCCATAGTAAATAAGTAAATCCGCAAAGCAGGGAAGCTTTCTTGGAAGAGGGCACAGAAAGAGTTTTTCGAGCTCAGTTAAAATCTGTCTTTCCTACAGAGATAACAAAGGTGACATACAATGTCTATGTACACTTGCATTAAGATCTTAAAACACTCGAAGGTCCCTGCCTCTGAGTTACACATCTTACTTCTCTAGGTTCTCCTTAGAAATATATGGAAGAAAAGGGATAATCACCTTACAAAACTGTCTAAACCAATTGGCGTACAATTTTTCATACAGCAATACATGTCGCTTTATTCACTGATACTTGCATCATCATCGCAAATATGCATAAGAATTTCAAGAAGTGGGTAGTATATGGTATGTCCATTGATCAATGTTAGTCCGTTGGGTTTTGGCTTATTAAATGTGTAACGTTGTTGGAATCATCAGTGAAACTGCTACTGGTTTTGTATCCACATCTCTGCATCACACTTTCTTCTCTGTGTGTATTGCTCATTTGTGACACACAAACTCTGAGAACTCCCTTAATATAAATGCTAATTGTTCAGTATTATTTTAAATTTTTTATGTTTTCTCCTTTTGACCTATTCTGTAGAACTTTCCTGCAACTTTTTCTCTAAGCAACCTTTTCCCTCCTTTCCCAAAGATCTCTATGTGTTTCTCCACAACATATAGCAGTGCTTCCTGATTTTTTGATATGCTGTATATTGTTTAAGATGTATTCATATCTAGGACAGGGACCAGGCGACCTCTGAGACCTCAGGAAAAAAGAAACTAAGGAGAGCATAGCCAGTAATGAGTAAGAAAATGAGCAAGGAAAGCAGAACAAATGGTTTCCTCAACTGAAGAAATTATTAAAGACTGTTTTGGGGCAACTGCACTAAGTTTTCACTGTCACAGATTCTTGGCAGTAGCTGCCCTAGTTTCAAGCAGCATGAAGTGTCTGAATTTATAGCTGGTGTGAAATTATGCTCTGGTATCAGCAAACAAAAATATTGAGTTCAGATCATGCCTAAGTGCTTCAAAATCTAGAGCTCTGCAATAGACGTTTAAGTATCTAATTTTAGGCAGTCTGATTTGAAACCAGACCTATTATTTGTATATGTTTTGAAGACCAACTGACAGTTCATCACACTGCTTTAAATCTCCAACATTTCAGGCAGTTTGATGGTGCTAGAAGGTATGATATTTGAAAGGCACTTTACTGTGTAAGAAAAGCATTCATTCTTATTTCAATGAAAGCTGCAATAAATTTGATAGAAGTAAACAGATTTGAAATGTAATAAACTGACAGTTCACTAGTTATATCTGAAATATCTGACCATGAGCAGTCTAAATTACAAAAGAGACAGAGTATTTCAGTGTCGGAGAACATATTCTGGTTTTAGCTGAAGGGCAACTAAAGGATTCTCTTTCCTGCTCAGACCAAACTGTATTATTTTCTGATATAGCAAGGACCAGCATAAAAGTCAGTACTAACTTAATTTTCAGATAAACAGCAATAACACTATTGAATGTTATTGACTGTTATATTGAAAATTAATAAAAAATTGTCTCTTCAAGTGCACCAACAGTAAAAACGGGTGTTTTCAACTTTAGTAAGTATGCCAATGTTGAGGCTACCACATTGTGAACTTGGAGCATTTTGGGAAATAGAGAAGAACTTGCAGTGTACAGTAGCTCACACAGATTAGTCATATTGCAAACTTTTGAAGAATTCACGCAACATACAAGAATTTAAATCAAAGAATTTTTTTTTTCTTTTGCAGTAAAGATTAATTCAGCTTTACATTTTAAAAATATAGTCAATCATTTATAATTTGTCAAAATTAAAACTTCAGAAAAAACCCTGTGTTTTGAAATTGTTTCAAAGAAGGGATCAAGTTGACAGGAGGTTTTTTTGGCTTTGTTGTTGTTTTTTTTTTTTATTTTCAAAAATTTACCTTTCGCATATAACTTTAAGTAAAAGATGAATATGTGGCACCTTTGACAGCTGGGACTGTGTGTGTGTTTGTGTAAAGACTTACCCTTTATTATAAGGGATAGTGACATCAGATCTTGAAGTGGACTTTCCAGTAGCCTTTGAACAGGTGAGTCATTCACACAGGTGAGCAGGTTGCTCAAATAAATAATCTCACTCACTGACTTGGCAAAAGCCTAGTTAACTGTGCTAAGTTCTTGCACATAATGGAATTATTCAAGACAACAGTGTACACTTTGACAGTGAATCAGCCCAAAGACTTTGCTGTAGCTCCACAATGAATTGCTGAGTTGAGGTCGATGTAATATTAAAACAAACCTCTTGAGCAGGATGGTGTTTGCCTTATATAGCAACTCTAACTGCAAATATAAATATTGGTTTAAAAGGAGTCATCTTAGAAAAAAAGCAATGACATTTAAAAAGAAACCTATAAATGTCAAGGCAGAGGCAGTCTTGGAAAAAAAAATTAATCTCCTGTTAACTGTTACAATCACAAATAAAATTATTAGAATGGAAAATAATTAAAATGAGCTGATTTGGTTTATGGATGTTTGAAGTGTGAATAGTATCAGAACTTCTGTCAGAGTGGCTGAACTGAGAAGATATTTTTATTAGAACAATATAATGTCACGGCCAAAATCCTTTTCTTCTGTGCTTAAGAAGCTCTTCTTTTCCATACTTGCATAACAGAATTTCCTTTTGGCAGCAAATGCTTGCAATAAGAGAATATGGCTAGTCAGAAAATGCTGGTTTGATTTGGGTTTTTTAATTATTTTTTTTTCCCCAAACCTATTATATTTCAACAAGGAGTTTCTCAGGAAGCATTGTCAGCTGTAGGATAGCTGGTGAGTGTTACAGTACAGGCTGTGTGTGGGTGTCTGTGGATATGCAGGAACCAAAATGTTCACCTTTGATACATAAGTCACAGGCTGAAATCTCAGTTTCGGCTGACTGAGCAGGGATTTCCATTTGCATCAAAGTCTTCTGAAATAGGGCACTTGCAAGGGAGAATCATAAACATCAGAAAAGGGAGAGTCTTTCTTTACAAGAGGTATTATTTAATTATTTTTAAAAGGTGGAATGACATAAAATATTAAACAAGGCATTTACTTTTGAACTCTAGGGATACAGGACTTACAGTATATAAATTAAACAGATTAAATCCTCTAGTTGAATGAGTCATACATTCACCTGTGTCTTCTGTGGCCCAGGTGAGTATTCTAAACACTGTGCGCTTGCCCGTACAGGGACAAGGCAACACGTTTGCCAACAGGAAATGTTGAGTTATATTGTTGGCAGAAAGCAAGTATGACTGTAGAACGTGCTGCCTGCTACCTGTGTTGAGCAATCGAAAGAAACAGGTCACAGAGTTATACGTGGTCAGACCTGTTTGTAGATCTTTTGTGGTTCTGAAGCAACATCTTTTGAATAAAAGTTCCTTGGATTCAATGTTTTTATCCTTCTTCACTAACATTTTTAGAAGTTTTATTTCATTCCAAAATTATTCTAAAATCTCACAATTCCCATTAAGCATCTTGTCTTTTGGTCAGTTGTACTCAATAGTTTCTGTTTCTCTCCTCTAAATATTGATGTGGTACAGTTGTTTCAGATTCAAATTATTTTTCTGTATTTAAAAAATAATCCCTTCCTTTTTGTTTATAACAAAAGATGTTAAAATTGCTTTTTGTCTGATGTTACTCATCAGTGGGTTGCAGATCTGCCAAATCCTTTTTAAGTCAATGAGGTGTCCTGCTTAGAGATGCACCTATAACATATTAGGACATAAATTAGTAATGCAGGAGAAAACTTACCCAGATATTGAAGTAGATGTCTCACTACACTATATTGACATAACCAAATAAAAGTCCTTTATAATTGTTAAGACAAGTTAGCCTGAAATTTTCAGTAATTACTATATGTACAGTCTTACTCATCTGATAGACCTTGTTTAATTCCTGCATTGTTAATAAAGCTACATAAAGCTTTAATTTTTTATTCTGTGTATTATTCATGGGACAGTCCTGAATTCTACAACTATATTAACTGTCTAGCATACTTGTGAGAATACAATCGCCTATCGAGTATGTGGACAAAACCCAGTGTTTGTAATTTGGTTGATCTGTGAAAGATTCAGTCAGTTTTTTTCACTTTTGCTATCTACCGCTTGTAGTGTTTGATGGCTGCATAAGTCAGGTGACACTGTTTCAATTTTCTGATTAGGGAATTGAAGTTTTTTTTAGAAAAACAAACAAACCCACAATAAATTCTTTAGTTTGTATGCGTATGCACTCATTACTCAGAGGATTTTGGTATGAACTACTGTCAGTCCTCATGAATTTCATATATGATCCTTTGTAGATAAAAGTACAGAGAAAAGAAAACCAATCCTATCCTGACCTTTGGAGCAAGTTTTTTAAGTAGGAATTTTCCAACTGCTTTCTTTTTTGGCAGAAAAAAATCTTAAGGTTTAGTAATAGCCAAAGCTCACATCTGACTCAGGGAAGGCCTGATGTACAAATAGTTGAAGGATGGCAGGATATTCTTGTGAAAAATCACTAGATGCTTGCCATGTTCTTCCACTTTTCCCCCAGGCATACTTTGTTGATCACTGGAGGAGACGGGATACTGACGTAGGTGGATATTTTATTTGACCTGACTGTGTTCTCCAAAATAACTACTCCCACAATTTCCCAGTCCTCCTATAATAAGGGAACTGCTGACCTATATTATTCCAGCCACCCACCCTCTATACACACATCAGCCTGCCAGTGACCTTCAAAACTTTTAACACTTGCATGTTTTCATGAGATTGATTTAAAAAATTCCTCACGAATGAGACATGCTATAAAATTACAGGACCCTAGAGAATCAGAACTGGGAGTTCCCAGACCTTTTGGAATGAAGTTAAAATTCGCCTATATCTTCATACAAAAACAGAGTCACTTGAAAATTAGAAATATTTAATGAAAAAAATTATAATTAAACATCTGTGCTTTCCAGTTGCAGGTAAAATTTTGAGTTGCTATTCAGTTTCTCTAACTGTAATTGGTATCCATCTCACTGACAGTATTTTGACATGAATGAAAGCAGAAAACTCTGCAAACTTCTTAGCAGCTTGTTCCTCAAGACTTCTAAAGTACTTTCTCCTTCAGTAAATATTTCAGCAATGATAGTACTTTGGCTCTTTATGTCCAACCAGTCCATATCAACGTGCCCATCCTATGTGTACTGATAATAGCTTATAGATTGTTGGAGGCTGAAGAACTTCACAGATTCTCCCAGGAAAACAAGCTGTTGCACGTTTATCAGGATTACTGCGAGAAGGAGTTGGAAGTGTTTTACATTGTTAGGTTTTCTGCTTCTCTGTCTTACATTGACTATTACTTCACTGTGCAACATCACAAATTAACACGAATGATTTTTTTGAAGTCGGTTTGTTAAGTTCTTTGTTTTGGAGTAATACATCAGGAATTTTTACTGTTGCCACTGATGACCTCCTGGTTTAACAGAATTGGAGATGGAATGCATTGAAATTTTTCAATGTTAATGAAGTTCAGAGTACGTTTTTTGTAATAAAAAATTAATTATCAATTTTTGTCCAACTTCTCAGATAGGCACACCGATAATGCCAGTAACGTCAGCCACTAAAGGAAACAAAAATGTGGAAGAACTGAAAAGAAAAACTATAAAACTCCTTTTTTTTCTAATTAGAGTTAGGGCGGTTTGACTTTTAAAACACAAGAAAGACATTTTTAAAGTTAGGATTAACTTGTGCGTGGTTGTGTCAATAAGTTTCATTGGTAATACAATAAAAAATAAGTTAAACATTCAAATATTTATTACTTTAATTTTGTTTCCTTGCTTACAAATGTATGTGCCTCTGCTCTCTCCCTTCCTTCTAATGATATCTGGATCATAGGTATTCCACAGATTATGGTTGAGGTACAGTGCCCTGTAGTAGAGTTATGAGAATATTTTGAGCTAGAAAAAGAAAACACTAGTAAGATACGCATTTTTAGTTCTAGCCACACATGAAATATGTGTGTCCTATTATGGAAAGACATGAAACCTGCACAAAAGAAGCAATTGTTCTGTGGTCTTAATATGCACTGTATTTTCTTAATCTAGTAGTATTTCTTTCAATTTTGACATTCACTTTGAGGGACTACATCTTATGAAACTATACTGCAGTTTGTATGGTCTTCACGTAAAGTGCAAGAAATATAGATAATATTCAAAATGTGGTGTCAGACTTCACAACTGAAAGTTTTTCTGCAACTGCGTGGAAATAAAGAACAACAAATATTTTATAGATACTAGACAGGGAAAAACTGGGAGGAACAGTAACTTTTTATCTTTTTTTGACATTAAAATGAAAACAAAATCTAATCAGGTCCCCTTAATACTAGATTATGCAGTGAACATGAATAATAGTTTGAGAAGAAATGATACATAATGTGAACTTTCCAACCATTAAAGGACCAAAAAAAAAAAATGAAGTGTACACTGAATTATTCACTTAAAACTGTATCATGGAAGCACTGCTAGAAAGTAACATGTTCTGTATATGTCTGCTGATATGTTCATAAGCAAAACTAACCATATGAAGAAATATCAAAGGCCTCTGCCATAATAAAATATTATACCTTAAACAAGATCTGTTAGGAAGGGATTTCTTTACAGCACAGTAAAGTGGATCTAATTTACTCTTGATTAACAAGAGGAGATAAGCCCCATTTTACCCTCATTTTCAAAGATAATAAATAGCATGACTTCCTCCAAGGCAAAGATCTGTCTGAATCATAGTCTTTCTTTTTTTAAAACATGTCACTATGTTATCTGATTGCTTTGAGTTTTGGGTTTTGGGTTTGGTGGGTTTTTCTGTTGTTTTATCTTTGTCATCTCTTTTCTGCATCATTTTAGCCTGTGTTACACTATTTAATGTATCTCTCTCTTGTATAATTTAAATTCAAGCTCCCGTTGTATCTTCTTTCTTCAAAGATCAAACTTAACAGTGGATGCTGTGATTAATGTGCCAATTGTGCTTGTTGTTTTACAGCATGCACTTGCACCAGGGCATATGGCATGAAAGGTCAGTGATACCTGAACTGAACCATTGATTAAAGTGCTGAAAATCATCTCTGGACAGAGATGTTTCCTCTTAAAATAAGATAACAGGCTGTCATTTAGCTGTCCTCTTTCACTCTTGTAACTGAGCGATTTGTTAACCCCCTAACACTTAAAACTAGGTTATGTTATATTGAAATTTAGATTTAAAGAAAAAAATAGAGAGAGTTAATTTTTTTAAGATCTTGTCTAATCCACAATCCATTTCACATATTGCAGTAAGACAGAATTGTGTGAAGGTGGTCTCTTCAGCCAACAGAACTATCTGGACTAATATTGTTATACTGTGTTGTATTGCATTTTAGCACATTTACGTGCTACAGCAATTGAGTTTGCGTCCTTTACAATAATTGTAAATGCTACCAATTTCTTTTCCCCAAGGATTCTGGGAAAAGCATCATAAGATCCCCGAAAGTAGTATTTGTTTAGTGCTTTCAGAAGGCAAGTTATTAGGTTCAAATGTTCATTAAAGATTAAGATATGACCAAAAACTTAGAGCTATATGGGTATCAAGAGAATCAAAGTAGTACAGTTTGTTGAGTTTTTTTCCCTCTCGGATTAAAACTGGTGGGTGGAGGAATTATTTTACTGTCTTCCTAGTTCTTTCCCAGCTGAACTGTGGAAAGCCAATACGTGGACAGTCATTTTCTACCTTAGATCTACATTTAACAGTTTGATTTAGGATACAATAGTGGTTTTGGTTTTGGGTTTGGTTTTTTGGTTTTTTTTTTAATGAACTCTCCTAAGAAACAGCATACCTTGTTCATTACTGGACATAGAGATAACTTTAGCAATGTTATAGAAATTCACCAACTTCTATTAACTTCCTTGGGTTTCTTAGAACTGCTTGTTTAGAACTATATATTTTTCACTGACTTTTTTTTCCACTAACATTTACTGTGGTTGTATGTTCTTGATCATTTTTCTGTCTAGAACATATGCCGTAAGTGGCAATGTTGGAAGGTCATAGAGATATTATTTTCTCATCTAATACTCTTCCTGGTTACCATATCTTCTGTTTTTTAAACTCTTACATTTCAGTAGTTTTCTTTTCCAGTGATATTCTCCATCTTAATGTACAGTTAGTTTGTCTTCACACGTAGAGTATGATGAGTCTTTTGATGGAAGCTTAAACCATAGATTTTTAAAATTTATTAATTTATGGCAGTTTATTAAAGGTGAAATTTTTTGAGGGAATGAATATATGAATCAGTTCTGTTAGAAAAAATTCCTGGGTCTGCGATAAGTCTGTGAGGAAGGCAGGTTTTCATACCTCTTAAATGACCACAGAGCTATAGAAACCACAGAGCTATAGAATCAGTCTCATTCTCTGCCTGGCCTACTGACTAGGTATATTTAAAAATCAGAATTGTTTGAAATTCATACTGCTATGAAGAGGAATAGAAAATTATTTTTTCTAAGAAAATGTTTGCAATTTTGACTTTTCTCTTCTGATGCTTCAGTAAAGAGATCTTTTAAAAACTAGATGGAGAGAGACCTGGTCTTTGGAACAACTTGCAGCATACTGGTCGCATTTGAAACATGGAGTGTGAGATGCTGGTAGAACGGCTAGCAGAATTTAGGAATCCTTACCGCTCCATTGATTGTGTTAATCACTAAAATATCTGCCTTTTAGTGTTTTACAAAATCTCAAGCATTTTTCTGGAATTGGATGACTCTTTCTGAAATGTCTAGTCATCTTTCTTGGTTTCTTCCAGTTATTTAAATGTTTTACAAAACCCCACATTCTCTAGAAATGGCACCTAAGTATCTTCTCAGAAATTTTTCTCAGGTATTTATACCAAATATACCATCAACTTCATTTCCTTGCCATCACTTATTGACTCTCATCAAATACAAGTCATAAACAATACATCTGGTTTCACTAATAACTTTCACCAATATTAATGAAGTTAACATTTATGTATTTTCATTTGCATATGCTCACCTGTCTCTCTGTTAGGAAGAACTACATTCATATAGTGAACACAAGAGCTTTGTAGTCAAATTAATGCTAAATTCAATTTGATCTCCCATCAGGAAGGAGCATTCCATAGGCAATAATACAGCACGGTGGCTCTTTAGCAAAGGAAAGATGACTTTCTCTCTCAGCTAAGTTTCTGAAAGCCTTAACTGAAAATTTAGACTCAGTGGGAAGCCAAATGAGAAAGGATGAAATGAGAGAAAACAAAAATACACAAATGAAAATCAGTCTCAGGCTGGGCAGTGTGCTAAGAGACAGTGTGCTAACAAACACCATCTCTTCCTTCCTGATACTTGCTAATACACTGACGCAGAGACAGGTAATCCCAAAAACAAGAGGGAAGGAGTCTGGTCCACAGAGCTGAAATAGCCAATTTAATAGTTGTCATCAAAAATAAGAGGAGTCTTCCAATGGCTATTGATACCAGCACTGCTGTGGCACAGCCTTAGGAGTAGTGGGGAGGTGGCTAAGAAACCCTAAGTGATTGTAGAGATTAGATTTTTACATGTGAAGGAAGGACAGAAGAAACTATTCTGATCAGCTGGTCTGATCTGAGTTCACAAGCAACCTGGAGAGAAGGACTTTCTCCGATTAATTACTCTTTCCAATCAAACACCATTCTTGATTTATAAATTCCTGGTTTGGATAGTTTTCTGCAATGCTTACCTGATGGATTCAATGGCTAATTACTGACATTATGAAACCAAGTGTATGCTTCATTTGCAGGCCACATTCAGCTAACATTATCTTCCAGACATTGGTTGTTTTGTTGTTGTTTTTTAATCTTTTTTAAATAACTTTATCTGCCGGAAAAAAATCAGTCAAAATTAACATATATAGATGACATTTTTAAAGAAGCTAAACCAAGAGAGAAACTTTAGACTTGTGGCATTCTTCCCTTTCTCCAGAAACATAGGCTTGACCATCTTAATACTGCCTGATACTTATGAATATAAATAACATTAATTTTACACAAGGAAACCATCAGGTTGTAAAGTTTCATTTTAAACAAAAATATTCTTATAGCATATGAAATATTAGCAAAGTTTTGTTTTCTTATCTGATAGGAGTTATAGTCTTACATAAATCAGGGATATTACAAAATCAAACCTATGAAATCTTGTGTCAACCATAGAATCATAGAAGGGTTTGCGTTGGAAGGGACCTTAAAGATCATCTAGTTCCAACCCCCCTGCCATGGGCAGGGACACGTCCCACTAGACCAGATTACTCAAAGCCCCATCCAACCTGGCCTTGAACACTTCCAGGGATGGGGCAGCCACAACTTCCCTGGGCAACCCCTTTCAGTGTCTCACCACCCTCAGAATAAAGAAGTCCTTCCTAATATCTAACCTAAATCTACCCTCTTTCAGCTTTAAACCATTACCTCTCATCCTATTGCTACGCTCCCTGATAAAGAGTCCCTCCCCATCTTGCCTGTAGGCCTCCTTTAAGTGCTGAAAGGCTGCTATATGGTCTCCCCAGAGCCTTCTCTTCTCCAGGCTGAACAACCCCAACTCTCTCGGCCTTCTCTTCATAGGAGAGGTGCTCCAGCCCTCTGATCAGCTTTGTGGCCCTCCTCTGGACCCACTCCAGCAGGTCCATGTCTTCCCTATGTTGGGCGCTCCAGAGCTGGATGCAGTACTCCACTCCAGCTGGAGCCTCATGAGAGTGGAGTAGAGGGGGAGAATCACCTCCCTCGACCTGCTGGCCACCCTTCTTTTGATGCAGCCCAGGACGTGGTTGGCTTTCTGGGCTGCAGGCGAACATTACCAGCTCATGTTGAGCTTCTTGTTCACCAACAGCCCTAAGTCCTTTTCCTCAGGGCTGCTCTCAATCTGTTCCCTGCCCAGCCTGTATTTGTGCTTGGGATTGCCCCAAGCCATGTGAAGTACCTTGCACTTGGCCTTGTTGAACTTCATGAGGTTTGCATGGGCCCACGTCTCAAGCATGTCCAGGTCTCTCTGGATGGCATCCCTTCCCTCCAGCATGTTGACTGCACCACACAGCTTGGTGTTGTCAGCAAACTTGCAGAGGGTGCACTTAATCGCACTGTCCATGTCGCCAACAAAGATGTTAAACAACACCGGTCCCAGTACCGACCCCTGAGGAACACCCCTCATCATTGCTTTCCATTTGGACATTGAGCCGTTGACTGCAACTGTTTGAGTGCAACCATCCAGTCAATTCCTTATCCACTGAGTGGTCCATTCATCAAATCCATGTCTCTCCAATTTAGAGACACGGATGTCGTGTGGGACAGTGTCCAATGCTTTGCACAAGTCCAGGTAGGTGATGTCAGTTGCTCTTTCCTTATCCACCAACACTGTAATGCAGTCAAAGAAGGCCACCAAATTTGTCAGAACCCTGGAATTAATGTTTTTCATTCTCTTTTATGAATGCATTAACTGTAAAAGATTTTCTGCAACAGGCTACTAAGTAGTTTCAAAAAGATGTCTATAATTTTTCATTAATTTCCTTTTACCAAATGTAAAATTCATGCTCTTTTCTGAAGTTGAACTTAACTGCACAATAGTAATTTCCCATAGTTATACAGGTCATCAGTACTTTGTATTGTTACATTATTCCTATACCCTTCCCTCCCCCATTACTTACAGAATAATTTTGCTTAATATGAAGTCACATGTAAACTCTCTGTGGTACTGTCCTCCTGCCTAAGCTTTCTGTAATCTTAGTTTCATAAAGTCCTCAGTTACATTGCTTTGCTTTGCAATTAGAGCATCTGGCATGTCCAAGTGGCCTCATGCATGAGCCAGGAACAGAATGCATTCGCTCTAGTCTCTCTTTTTCAGGCTTTGGTATTCACACAGTCCTGGTTATTATAGTTTTATTTATCCTATCATCTAATAAATTAATACAACATTCCTTGGAGTTACAGAGGAAGTACTGCTGTTCATATTTTATTGCTGGGTGTTGAAGCATCACAAAAGAACTGATGTATTTTGAAAGAGAATTTTTTTTTTTTTCTTTTGTGTTATGTGACTTTCAACATTTAGATCCCTGAAGTCAAGATTCAAATAAAACCCTCCTAATTCTCTGGGCCTATTGTTCCTTAAAGACTGGCTGGGAAGTTGAGTGACATAAAACCTGATGTGGCTGGTGGCCCCAGCTGGTTTGATAAAAGCTTGCAGTCCCGATTAGTTCAGGTCTTTCCTCACCAGTCTGCCACAGTCACTCCCTGCCTGGGAGGAAATATGAGTCATCCGTAGACAGAACTTCCTATCTGCGCAGCAGTATCAGGCTTGAGCTGCCTTGACTAAATAGTAGCTTTCCAGGCCATCTATCTCCTTATGGACTCATCTTCTGTATTTAGACCTCTGTCTTTTTGATGGACTAAGGTCTTCTGTCTCTTTAATGGTGCAGCGGACCTTAGCTAGATTCTCTTTTCCCTATTTCCATTTTTTTAAAATTTATATTTAGCTAATAAAAAATGCTAAAATGTGAATGAAATTCTGCTCAGGTGCACAGGTGACTGTTAAGGAGATGTTTTACTAAACCTCTTAGACCTTGCAAATTTGGGCATTTAAATACTTCAAACATTCTGGAAGGAAGTGTCTTTCCCAAGATCAAATAGGAGGAGTGTTGTGTCGCATTTCAAATTGGTCACCTCTGGGACTGTATCTTTCTCCCTTTCTATGCATCTATATCTGGAATGTTGTGTTTGGATTTACAACAACCAGTGTATTTACTTTTTATTGTAAGAAAACTGTCAGAAGATGAGGTACTGAAAATAAATTACCTCTCCCACTAAACACAGGTGTTTCGAGTCCCAGATGAGTTTCTATATTTTCTCCTTAGTTTCACACTCTAGTTTTCCTAACTCTACCTATTAAGAGTGAACTAAGGTGAATTACAAAGCTTTTCATAAAAAATTGTGTGCAAATGGAAAAATATATGTATATATGTGTATCCTCTCTGATGTAAAAAAAAAAAGAAAATTTGAAATTGCATTAGAATCAATGTCAAATGTTATATTTCTGATATTATTTTGAAGAAAGAAAAACAAAATGTACACTCAGCATTTGTAACATTAAAGAAGTAGTAATTGTCTTATTTAGTTAAATTATAACTGGTTAGTTTTTAATTAATGCAATTTCATGAATTAGTCTTAACACTAAATAAAGATCTTTCTTGGGGAAAATTTTTTCAGAAAGGGATTCACACTGGAAATATCGTTTTATATGTTCAGTTCATCCTCACACAGTACTAAGAGCCCACTTTTATTTTGATTTGCAACATCTGACTTATATTCAGACTATAGTTAATAATTTTCTTGGAAGAATAAGAAGGGGTAAAAAATACTTGTCTCCCTGAAATGCAGTCCAAATGCCTTAGGGAAACCTGGATATCTTTCTAATATAGTCAGAACCCAGAGCAAAACGATTGCTAGAGAGCTACATGGTTAAATGGGGAGAGGTGAGAGTCCTGTGTGTGCCGTAGGGAAATCGTGTAAGTTGCCATGGCTGGTTTATGAGCTATAGCCCACTTCCCACTAAGCCTGAGGATCACGTTTTCATTTTCAGTAATAACAAGGGTTCAAAATCATTCAGCTTCTCTTTATGGCTCTCACTGCACTTGTGTAAGAATGTTCTAGGCCAATTCTTGCATTTAAACCAAAATTCTTCTGAAATTATCAAAAAATGCAAAGAAATTATGAGATTCCTACACAACTTATAGAGTATATCGGTAGTTTAACAAGGCGTATCTGTTTCCTCATAAAAGTTAATCTGTCCTTTATATGAATTCAATTTTATTTTATATGAGGAATGTTTGTTGTTGCTACATAGAGCCGTATTTATGCAATATAAAGGCAGTGATCAAGGTTGTTGAAAGAAGTATCAAGGGCTTGTTTGGTATGTTTAGGAAAAGCGAACGTTACCAATTTCAATGCCTTGCATTTGGTAGAGTCAATATAAATGAAGCATAGTGGTGTTATTTTTCATAGTTAAATAGTATCTCCTTCTTGCATTTTCAATGGTGCGCTTTTTTTCAAGCCACTGCCTGAGAACCCAGACTTTGTTGGAGGTCAGCTGGTGCATGAGCTACTAGTAGATAAAGCAGATGGATATATCTTAGATAAGGTATTATCTTTCACGTTCATGTGTATTTGTCTCCACAGACATTATAGCTACTGGTAACAACACTGAGTCTATTCAGAGAAGTCAGTTATTCCAGAAAAAAAAACAAAAAGAAAGACAAGGGTGAGGAAAACCCGTGCCACCAAGCATAGCAATCTGCTTATATAGTTCATGCCAGCAGAGCGCTTTTCTTTGGGCATTTAAGTATCTGCTAATTTAAAGGAAGCACTTAAGAGTTTTCTGAATTTAGACTTCAGAAAGTAGGGTGAGTAAAACTACTATCTTACCTATTGACTCAGATAGAATCACCTCCCAGTTTTAAAAATATCCATTTTTACCATTAGGAATCATTTTTGTAGGGAGTAACAATGCCAATGAGCTGTTAATGTCTGTAGGACCAATAGTGTCATTATAGAATTGGCAGAACTGTGGGCTTTCAGATTTGAAAAAAAGTATTACTTATATGTATGCAAGAGCACAGGAAAGAGAACCCTACCAGATGTAATTTTGAGAAATGAGATTTGCATAAGGTCTTGGTTCACAATGTTTGCAGGTGTTGTGACAAGGGCAAAATAAATTATTTAGACATACCAAGGTGAGGAGAGGACCCACATTTATATCAGATACTTAACACAGAGGACAGAAAACCCAACCAGGGAAAAGAAGAAGGTGCCCTTTAAGGGCAAGAGAGTCTAAATATGAAAAAAAGAAGTATAATAATGGCTAAGGAGGGAAAAGGCACTGAAAAGAAGGAAATTAAAGTGAGTGGGTAACAGCTATAAAAATATAGAATCTAAAAAGAATAAGGGATCTCTAAATTTATGAGAGCAATTTAAAATAGTAAAATGTGATACTGTGAAGAGGAAATGGAAGCTAAGATCGAGATGCTGGATTCGGTGGCAAAGATTTAAAATAGGTAGAAAATATATGTATAAGCAAATTCTGTAAACATGAAAACATTGCACGAATAATAATAATAATAAGGTAAATTAATAATAAAATTACTCAAAATTACAGATATCTCTTAAAGATTTTGAAAACAAGACATTTGAAACACAAGCAGATTGTAAATGGAATGGCCTTTAAAATGAGAATTGGTCAGAGGATGATGAAACCAGTTCAGGATGGTAACGCTGCTCTGTTAGACAGCAGTGATTAAAAGTGTTATCTATTGAGATTTCACCTATTTAATGCTTTGCCCTTTCTCAAGGATAAACAGTATTATAATTTCAGGATCTTAGAGCGCTGATTGCTGGACTGATGAAAATTTGCCAGGTTAGTCATGACTGAGAGTTGCACTTGTTTAGCCCTGTACTGAGAATCCATAAAGTCTGATCATCCAGGAGGACCTGAATTCAGTCCCTGTGTAGTGCAGAATTGTTCAACCATTTATGATGAGCTCAGGCTGCAGCTGGTAACCTGGTGCCAGCTTTCAAACTCAAGGCTCGGGTCATAGCCTTAATAAGCCTCTATCGGAATTACATATAAGTGAATTGTATCTCTGTGTTTGATCTCACCAACAAATGCATCAGAAATGCGCTAAACATTTGAACCCAGGTTTGCATTCATATAATCTGAGACATTTAAAAGGGTGTTCTTACGTATCCACACATAATATGATTTTCAATTGAGACACGAGGGATCATTTTACAGGGGAAATATTTGTGCCATTGAAAAGTATGGGCAGAATGAAGGACAAGAAGGTTTAATAAAAGAATGGGAAGTAAAAATAGTATTACAATTCCCTCTCCAAGAACTGCACAATGTTTCAGATTCATCTCAGTGTTCTATCTCTTTTAACTAAGAAGAAATATAAATTGACAGAAAAAAGGTTGATAGGTGAGCCTGGAGCAAAATGTTAATATTTTTCTGGATCTTCCACTGCATTGGAGAAGATGGCCAGTAGTATGCTTTATATTTATCTGACAGCTCTGCTTTTTTTCTTCTGCCTACAGCAGAGTGAAAGTGTAGCAAGAATTCTCCACTAAACATTTAAAAAATGCTGGAAGCCTGCTGCTTCTCAAACTGGAGTATTTCAAATGACAACAAAGAGTTTCTGACTCCAGACTAAAATCTCAGTTAAATCTGAATCAAGATTTAACATAAAAGTTTTGATTCTTGTCTTATCAGGGTGGGGGAACTCTGCTTAGCGGGGTGGAAACAGACTTCTGCTTCTTTACAATATAGGAGCTTCATATAGATAAAAGGAGTTGTATCATTTCCTATATAAACAAGTCAGTTATACAATATTACTGACACGTTGAAGAATTCAGAAGTGTGTTGAAAATCCTTACATCATGATTCACAGAAGAATTTCAAATAATTACTTTTACTTTACAGAACATCTGTATTCATTCTTTAAAAAGATGCCAAATACTTCACGTAATCTATATAGATAAAGCCGATGGACTGAGTGGATACTAAAGAGTACTACAAAGGGGAAAAAACAACCAATAAAAATTAAATGAAAGCTAAATTATTTTGTTAATTTTTGTGTTTAGGAGTTTTAAATTTCTGCTATTTTGGGCTTGTGTTGAAATGGATTTCAAGGTTTATAAGGATGGATGTGAGGAAAATACGTCTAGTTTCTAAATGAGATTAAAATCTCTGTGTGTACAAAAAAAAAAAACAACCACCACCTTGTTTAACGAGAATATAATCTTATGTTGAAATTTCTTCTTTCCAATCAAAGCATCTTAGTTTCAAAAAATGCACTATGAGCCCATTCAATCAACTAACATGAACTCCACCTGCACAGAAATGATATCATTTTCTGGTACTTAAGATAGCCTGTCAAAAATAATTTGCCTACTTAAAACTATAAAAGGGAATTGAGGTTTAAATTAAGAGAAATATAATTATCCCGAGTGGAATTTTGTCTGGGACATTCTGGTTTATTTAATCAGGAAAAGTACCCTTGCACTTTTCTGCATAGATTGGTAAAAAATTTAGATAAAGGATGTTTTTTGCTTCAGCATGGTGCTTCCCCATACTCAGCCGTGGGAAGTATGGTACAGTTTACAAGATGTTCTTTCAGCTGAATTACCAGCACAATTTACTGGATGTTTCAGGGATACTTCCCTCATTTAAATATTTCCTCGTCAGGACTTTCCTCATCATTCAACTGGTATGAAAGATATGGCTGCAAGCCAAGACAGAAGAAATACTGAAACATACAGATCCAGGAAGTACTGGATTTAGACTCAAGACTGTAGGTATGCATATGGAGTGAAAATACCAATACCTGAGATACAGAAGTAATTTCAATATACACTTAATTAGGACACTAAGTGACAATGCTCAGTATATTCAGCTTTAGTGAACAGCAGTTATAATTTACCAATTTCTGATAAATTGAATATTTTTACTTTAGTATTGATGCTTATAATTTGTTTATTATGATCTGTTTCAAGAACTGGATGTAGTTCACTTATTTTATTTCTTTTCAAAATGAGGGTATTTCACAAGACTATTTTCTGACTGCATGAAGGAAATGAAAATGCCTGATAGAACTAGTATTAATCAAACTACATCTTACCTAAGTGTGTACGCATATACATGTAGGCATAATTTACGTGTATATATATGTGTATATATAGTATGCATATTTGTGTATGGTGTGCAAATTTGAAAATATATATATGCATCCATGTATTTACATATGTTACATATATATATCTTCAAGTGCAAGAACTGTGTTTAAGTAATATGAGCAATTATGGCTATGAATTTCTCTACAAAGCATCAGCATTCAGACATTAAAGTAGCTTCCTGGTAGCTAAATAATTCTAATATTCTAAACTTGCCAAAATGTCTGTTCCTTTTCTCCTAGTGATGTGCCAGTTTCCTACCTTAGATAAAATTTATAGCCAAGAGTGGTAAATTTTCAGTTCAGTTTATGCATAAATTTGTGACTTAAGCTTGAAAGTCAAGTTTCCCAGTTATCTCTTTACTTCTTTAGAACTATAAACAATTCTTCCATCTTCATGATCTTCTGTTGTCTGCTGGGAGGTAAGAGGGAAGTGTTAGGGAGTTTGGGTTACTTCAGCTTTGTCAGTCCCTAATCACTTATTTGTCCTGACTCTATGAGCTGCATATCAAGGTTTTTGTAATACCAAGAGCCACAAGATGTACTTCATTCCATGTAGACAGGCAGAAAACAAATATGGAAGTACATCAGAGGAAGGAAGTAACTATGGTTTTCCAGGGCTTACTCCACTCTGCTGAAGGATGAGACATGGCTGGATTGCTCCAGACATTAAGTTCAAATGTTTAGCCTACAGCCAGGGCAATGGGCATGCAGCCAACAGCCACTGGATATTCATCTCTGACCTAATGTTACATAGATTAAAGGGAAAGAATTATCTGTAGACAGAGCTTCTTTTCAGAGCAGCCATACCTGGCAATACTAAACATCAATCCAACATGGTATGTCACCTCTAATAACAGTCAAAAGGCTGAAGTCTAAAATAGTATAAACTAGGCAAACACATAGAATCAAACAGGATGAATGAGGCTGGAAGGCACCGCTGGAGATCATATGGTCCAATATCCCTGCTCAGAGCAGGGTCAGCTAAAGCAAGTTGCTCAGGACTGTGTCTCATTGGGTTTTGAATGTCTCCAAGGATGGAGACTCCACAACCTCTCTGGGCAACCTATTCCAGTGCTTGACCATCCTCACAGTGAATTTGTGGGGTTTTTTTGTTGGTTGTTTTGTTTGTTTGTTTGTTTGTTTGTTTTAGTGTTTGAATGGAATTTCCTACACTTCATTTTATGCCTGTTGTCTCTTGTTCTATCACTGGATACTACTGAGAAGAGTCTGGCTCCTTCTTGACTCCACCTGTCAGGGATACACATTGATAAGATCCCCCTGAACCTTCTCTTCTCCAGGCTGAACAGTCCCAGCTCTCTCAGTATCTCCTTCTATGTCAGATGCCCCAGTCCCTTAATCATCTGCGTGGCTCTTTGCTGGACTTGCTCCAGAAAATCTATGTCTATCTTGTACTGGGCAGCCCAGATCTGGACACAGTATTCTAGATGTGACTCAGCAGAGCTGAGCACAGGGAAAGGATCAATTCCCTTGACCTGCCAGCAATGCTCTTTCATATACAGCCCAGATCCTATTCGTCTTCTTTGCCTCAAGCACACAATTGCTGGCTCATGGTCAACTGGTTGTCCACTAGAACTCCCAGGTCTGCAGAAAACATTGCTTTCTAGATGGTTGTATTCCAGCGTGTACTGATGCAGGGGGTTATTTCCCCAAGGTGCAGGTCTTGGCAACTTCCATTGAACTCCATGAGCTTCCTGTCAGCCGATGTCTCCAGCCTGTTGAGGTTCCTCTGAATGGCAGCGTGACCCTCTGGTGTATCAACCACTCCTCCCAGTTTTGTGTCTTCTCCAAACTTGCATCCATCTCCCAGGTCACTGATGAAGATGACAGGCAGTGTTGGTCCTGGTATCAGCCCCTTGGGCACATGCTGCTGCATCCTCATGATTCAGCTCACTGACTTCGTGAGGCATATGTGTTTTCTATAAATTTAATAATTCTGTATGTATGAGTTTCTCTGTCATGAACTTCTCCTTGCCTCTTTTATACAAGCCACTTACTAGCAGAGTTAACTTGCCCAGATGTCAGTGCTCCTCAGGATTTTAGACCTGTCCACAAAAAAAACACAGGAGGGTCAGTAGAGTGCTTTCAATGCATAATAGTCACATTATTTTTTCTAAGAGCCACTTGGTTGCTGAATTTTTGTAATTTATTTAGTGACAGACATCATATAGTCACAGTTGGTAACTCTGTTACAGTTTCTATTTACAAGACGAATATGTGATAGCTTGGATATTGTTGGATATCTTTTGACAAATACTGTCACAGATAGCAAATACTATATTAGTTCATAAGGGTCCGATTTGTTAGTTTTTTTTAAATGATTGCACCAAATTTAAAGAAGGTTTACGTTTTTAATATACCAGTGTCCTGGTTAGAGGTAAAACAGAACCATTTTCTTTTCAGTAATTTAACTTGTCAGCTAAGCCTCTTCTAACTCTCTGAAATTAATGGCATATTTTTCAGACAGTGTCCACTTCTAGCAGATAAGGCCTGATGTTTATAGTGCATACCAAGAAACAGTATGCAGAGAGGCTCCTGCTTATACTTACTGCTATAACAACCAAGGTCAGCATCAAGTTGGAGGGTCGAAAGCGGAAGACCATAGAGGGGTCACACCAGCGGGCAGGAGCGGACAGGACAGGTGGCCCAAAACTGACCAACAGGGTATTCCATCCCATCTGCCTCATGCTCAGCATAAAAGCTGAGGGATCAAAGGGGCCAGGCTCTTTCTTCAGTGGCCAGGTCCGAGGAAGACTCTATCAGTTTGTCTGCCTTTGATCCTGATCCGTGCATTCCTGAATCCAGATCTGGAATCCAGTTCTGTCCATTGCTGAATCCAGTCTGGGACTTTCCCAGTGCCTGCCAGTGACGTGATCATCATCCTGGGAGCTTGATGCTGGTTTTGCATATATTGTATATATTTCATTAATTTCTTATTGATATTATTATCTTTCTCTTATTAATATTTTATTATTGATATTTCATTAAAGTAGTTTTGTTTCTTTTCAATTCATAAGTCTCTCTCTCATTTTCTCTTCTCTTCTCTTCTCTTCTCTGAAGAGGAGAGAGGTAAAAGAGAGCATTTGTTATTTGTTTTAGTGGCCAGCCCAGCCCAAACCATGACAACTAGTTATGAAGAAAATTGCCTCTGGAAATCAGAACAAATTACAATAATTCTCTTATTATAAAATGACTTGGTTTTTGTTTCACTGATGCTTTTTCCAAGAGACTGACAAAGCAATAGAAATTAAAATCAGTTTGTTGGCTGAATAATTTTGAAACTCAAATTCAACTAAATGGTCTAAGTGGAATTAAGTTTATCAGATATTTAAAACTGATTAAAGTGCCTGTTTGACTGTTACTTCCCCATTTGGAATCCAGGAATTTACTTCCCTTCCTCTCTTGAGTTTTAGGAGGAAAAATACAGTACTATAGTAATATAGTAATAAGAAATTACAACTCTAAACATATGATTATAGAATGGTCAGCATTCATCTAGATATTAAAATAAAAATAATCTGAAAAAAGTACTCTATGCCCCATTATGTTTCTACATTTTTATCAGTTGTTTTGTTTTGCCTTTTTTTTAATGAGTGAGCATTTTTCAGAAACACGGTAATACTATACCTTTTTATAAAATTCTGGATCTTTCATTGATTACTGTTTAAAAAGTGTTTATACACTTGTCACTCTGTGGACCTGATAATATATTACTGAAATACTTGATTTGACTTCAAGGGTTTGAAATGGTACCATATGAGAGAAAACTCTCCTATTGGGACTTTTGGTGGGTACAGATAGGGGAAAGTGACAGGGAGAGTCTAACTTGTTAAGAGCCCTTTCAAAAATATGGTCAGAAAGCCACTAATTTCCTGAATACTATCACACATTTGCTCTTATGATAGTGGTGATTTGGAATGCACTTCCCATGCCAGTGATACATGGTAAGCAACAATGACACAAATCACAGTTTGTTTGTTATATCTCTTAACCTGCTTATTGTTTTGAACTATAGTAGATTTTATGGTTAGATCACACTATTCTGAGTCCTAGAACCTGAGGCTGATCTCAGTTCATCATAAAAATAAACAAACAATCTTTACTTTGAACTCTGTAAAAAAACATTACTGGAGCAGATTCAGTGGTCCATAGTCTTTAATAATTAAGATTAAATAACAACCATTACAGAAATCATTAATGCTCTGCTAATACAGTATTCAGACAAAACCAGCAGGCACACCAAACCTTAATATCAAAAAAAGGTCAAAATTTTAAGAATTCTGGCATATATGTAGTTTGGAAACGAGTCAGTCCCTTTGTACGTTTTCATTATGTAATGTCTTGTTTTATTATTTTTCTTTGAATTTCTTTGAATACAGCTGGATATAAGTAAGTTGTAATTGCTGTGTTTTGCTGTAAGTTTAAAAGCAAGAGCACACCTTTTACGTGTGACATCTGTTACGTTAGCAGTATTTCTGCACAGGCTGCGGACTAACTAATGCAGGTGATAACTATGGGTTTCACAAGTATTGGAAAATGAATGACAAGACTTATGGCTCATTTAATATGTTGGAAAGAATGTACCAAAATCATATACGTACCCTAATATAAACATAAACGTTTCTAGCTCTGACTGGATTTCTATTCCAGCTCTCTTTCCTCTCCCTCCAGTTCCCCCACCCCACTCTACACCACACTGGTACTTCCAGGTCCTGTCTCCAGGGCTGATATGTTGTGGTTGCTCACTAGACTAATCGGTTCAAGGCAGAGGGTACTTGCTCACTCAGCTGCAGCTCCTGATACTCAGCTTCTCACTTGCCTTAGTCTTCTGTCCCACCAGTCAGAAGCAGTCACACTGTTGCTGACATCCAATCTTTAGATCTTGCCATTCCTTATTTTAAGGAAATGCAATTCTTCAGAACCTTTCAGCCCATCATCTGCACAATATACAAAGACCAAGAATCTTTTAAGGAGCTACCCTTACTGATGCTTTTGAGACTAAATAAGGTATGAAGTGATTTTAGTGTCTTTATGACCTAGCTCCTGAGAAGCTGAGATAGATGAAAAACTCTACATATCCTTATTTCTGGAAAAGGAAACATAGTTTTTTAACTAATACATTGCCTGTTGTTGAGCAACGTTGCTGTAGTGTTTGCAGTTGTTTTGTAAACAAAATTGTGCTTGTTGTACACTTAGCTACATGTGCTTGCAACAATAATAAGGCACTGAAACTCAACACAGTGTGTTTTATTTGTCAATTAATAAACGATTCAGGTGCACTGAGTGGCCAAGTGCCTTTACCATCTGAAGTTTGTATTAATAGATTTATAAAACATGCCCTAGAGTGTCTTAATACTATTACCATATGCCTCTTTAAGCATCAATTAATTTATTTAAACTTTTTAATTAAAAACAGTTTTTCTCTTAAGATTAATTTTTACTGCATAAAATGAAAGTCATCTTAGTAGTAAAATGATGAAATAGGAAAAACACTGTTTTACTGCCATGGTATTTTTTTTCAATCGTGTTTTTTTCAAAATCTTTTCATTTGTATTCCCTGTCCTGTATTATGCTTGAATCTCATTGGTTTTTTCCTTTCCTTGCAGCTTAGCTGTGCTTTCTCGTTTCATTGTTTTTCCAGTTCTTCAAATATTTCTCTTCATTTACATTAAAGCAAAAGTTCTCTATCTAATGTACAATTTTCCCTGTTTTGATATTTTAACAAGCAACTGCAATTATTCTTATCTTTTAAGCTAGGGAATGGCATTGATGACTGGGTTTTCAATGTTTTTATTTTTTCTCTAAACTCCATCCTTGCAAATATTTGCAATAAATAGATTAAAGTCAGTGTATGTGTGTCATATGGACATGTATCTTGTGCCAAGCTGTTAGTTTATAAGATTACAGTTCTGATAATTTGAGGGATGGAAGTCTTAGTCAGCAAGATGAGATGTCCAAGATGTCGTTCATGGAATTTCTGAACTTAATTCTCCAGAGTTCTTCTCCTAAAGATGTCCTTTAAGAGATATCTTAAGCTTCCCAGAACCTGTAAGGCTTCTTTGAGAGATACTTCATAAAAATGCCCTAAATTAAAATGGTAGTTATGGAAAGATGAAAACTCAGTACTGAATCCTATATAGATAACTTTTTACTTCTGGGTCACCAGGTCCCTCATAGGTTGAAGAGATATGCTGGTTATTTCAAGCCCCCACAGACCATATGAGCTGTGCCCTTTAAATTCTGTGAAAGTCAATTGTAAAAATGTATAATGTATCCAGGAAAAATATTTCACTTAGGAAATTGTTATGCAGCAGAATTCTAGCATGTCTGACCTTTTCCTTAGTTGTGTAGATGTCACCATACGGATATAATGAAGTGCACACTGCCAGCTACTTTAAACAAAGTAATGATACTGGGCAACTTTTGATCCTTATATACTTCAAAGAAGGATTGGATTTTTTCATCATCTCTATAGAATTGGTTTTATCACGATTAAAACACTCCACTTCTTACAAATAGTTTCTGTCCACTTCTGTTAGACTGATATTGATGTTGTTACTTGTGGATGGCAATCCAGGTATTGCAGAAATGCAAAAATTGGGTGCCTCTACCATGCATGTCAAAAAACTTCATGATGCCATTTAAGAATTTTAAAGCCTTTTAAAGTCTAGCTACAACTTTAAGAGCTAAGTTGGGAATGTCCATTTAGCTGTCTACGTGAAATCAAAATGGAAAGTAAATCATTTCAACATGTCTGAAATGCTAATGAGATGAGCAGCCAAACTTCAAAGAAAATTGTCCCCTAATTCCAGAGTCTACCAGCTACATCATTTCTTAGGCAGCTCAGCTGCTGAGAGGCCTGCCTTTCACCAGAGAGGTAAATTAGCTCTCTCTGAAGTGCTACAGCCAGGTAGGAAGGGCAATTTCTCTTTGAAGTTTGGCCACTAGCACTTCTTTCTCAAGGAACTGAACTTCAAAGAGAAATATTGTTTCTCTTCCTTTTGGATGTTGTGTTCAGTAGCACATGTTACTCTTTGTGTAGTGGGGGAAAAACATACTTATAAACAATATTTCGTATACATATTAAATTGAAGTCTCTGATTAGTTTCTCTGTGATAGGATAAATTGAATAGTGATTAGGAAGAGTTACTAGAGACTTTTAACTGTGTAACTTAGAGGATTCTTAAAACAAGTTCAAAGAATGGGTAAAAAAGAGAGAAAAGATCAATATGGTGATTTTCCTTAATAGGGGACCAACACCTTATCAAAGAAACCCCAAAATCCAACAATTTGGCATCTGGTCAAACTTTTACATGCTTTACTCCATACCGTTTTGGAGTTTGCAATAGAAATAGAAATAGGGGTGGCTAGAAGCACCTCTGGAGGCCATCCAAACTCCTGCTCTCTCAGCAGGACTATCACCAATAGATCACATCAGCTGTGGCTTTGTCTACCAAAGTCTTGGAAGTTGCTAATGATGGAGACTGTGCTGCCTCCCTAGGTGACCTGTTCTAGAGCTGCAGTACCCTCCTATTTTATTTTTTTTTATTTTTTTTATTTCCAAATATCTAATCCCAGCCTCAGGCTGCTAATTTTAGCCACATCACCTTTAACTTGGTTGTCTGCCACTGTTGGGAAGAATTAGGCTCAGTCACCTTTTTAACTTCCCTTCAGGTACCTGTAGTTTGCTCTTAGGTTGCCCCTTTACCTTGACTTCTCCAGAGCCCAGTTCCCTCAACCTCTCTTGGAGGACATGAGCCAACCATCTTGGTAACCCTCCACTTTTTTTAACTGTGGGGCCCAATACTCAGTGATAATGAAGTCACCACACCTGGAATAGAGTGGGATAAATAGTCTGCTAGCCACAGCCCTCATAATGTAATTTAAAGTGCTGTTTGCTTTATCTGTGATGAGAAAACACTGTTGGATTAGATTCAGTTTTGTGTCAACTGTAATATCCACTTTCTCTTCGTCTGGTTTCTTGGAAGCAGGAAAACTATCGTAACTGCAGCTGATCTGATTCATACCAAGCAACCCCAATACCATACACCACTGCAGCTGGAGAAGGAGGAGTTTGTCATTAATATAGCTAGCTGGAACATGTCCATTTAGGCAAAGCTTCAGTGTTGCTCATAAGCTTCACATTTTTCCTTTGCGTGGGTGTGTTTCTTACCCATTAATAATAATCTGAAATTCAGAAGAATGAACACCAATTGTGATGATGGAGAGCACTAGTGCCTTCAAGACCCCATGCATTATCTTTAGAACATTTTTCTCTCATGATTAAGCAATTACAATCTACAGTCACAAGAAACAGACTTACATCCTTGAAATATTTATGGGTTTTGTATAGAGTAGATGAACTGTAAAATTACATAAAATGTTTCACAACTGGCCATTTTCAATTAACTTCAAGGAGGGATGTTAGGAGTAACTTAAAATTTTAGTACTTGCTGTAGCACTTAAGGAACATCAATAGGAAACTCTCATTGAATTTAATAGGTCTGGAAAGAAAGGTAAAATACTGATATATATAGAATTGTAAATGAAGGTGAAAAATTGTGCAGCCCCAAGTCCCACCGCTTCTTCCAATATTAATATGATACAAAACCAAAATAATAGCAACACATTTCAAATACTTAAATAAAATACAACTAATTTAGTTCCAAATAATATCCCAGAGAGTTTATTTTTGCTGTGCTGTTGTTTTGATTGTGTTCCACAGTGATGATGAGAGACTTATAGCTGTGTTCTCTTTTTGCAATAAAATATCTCCAACATTAATTAAGATTCCCTTTCATCTCTGCTATTCTTCGTCCTCTTTTCCTACCTGGGTGGTTAAGGTTGCTTTCACAGAACTCACTGTCATCAAGAGCCCCTGTGCTCTTCAAAGGCTGGTATGGGTCTTCTGGATTTGAGGACACATAATGAAATTCTAACAGTAAAAAAGACTAAGCACATTCATTGCAAATGTGAAGATGGTAAGTGGAACGTGTTCATCTCTGCCAGTAAAATTAAAAATACACAGGACTTCTATTGCACTGCATGGAACAGCCCACATCCATGTTGTTTTCTTAGCCACCAAAATAGAGTGGCCACAGGCAAACTGTTATTGGTGATGGTCCTTAGTCTGTGTTAGCTTCTGTTCCATGTTTTCTGTTCTATCTCAAGGAATTGCTTGAGAAAGCGTTGCTTAGCCTATGCCAAAACTTGGATGGGAACCATTATAATAATTAAGAAGGACAGACAATTAAAAGCATGGGAGTGCTCCTTGGCATTGTTTAATCTAGTAGAATAGACATACCTAATGTTTGCCAAAGTAGATAAATGTTTTCTTTTATTTTACTGAATTGTATTAATCCTAATTTATGCCAAGTTTTTGATCTTAGCTTAGGTGCTTTTGCATTTTAGTCGTTATGTGTAGGACAGGCAGAAGCTGCATTGTTTGGCCTCAGAATTACTCTTGTTTAGCAAAAGAATACAATTAGATTTTCTGATAGGAATCTTCTCAGCTTTTTTTTTTATTGTATTTTATTGTTTGTGTGTGTATGTTTTGTTTTGTTTTTGTTTTAATTCTAGATATGCCAGTGTTGTAGGTAAAGAAACCTAGACGAAAGAAGAAAACAAAATGTTCTGTAAGTCTGATCATTTCACTACAGCATGAGTCAAATATTGCACTTTGTTTTCTTCCAGTGTTTAGGTTTTGCGTGCAGTGTTTCATGACAGAGAGAGTTCTGGCTGACTACTTCTCTTATGGACATACACATGGTACACTGATGTAATTGCTGATAAAGAATAGTTTCTTGTGGCAGAGTCTTCAAGTTTTCCTGTACATCATCCCTGTAAGCAGAACTCTAGAATTTCCCAGGGATCTAAAAAGATTCTGAATTCATATTTTGACCCACTGGAGTTAACAGTTTAAATAAGAGAGCTGAATGATCTAGCAACGCAGTAGTTTGTTGGAAAAAAAAAAAAAAAAAGAAAAAAGGATTCTTCAGATTAAAATGTTATTGTCCCACCAGTGTGTAAGAAAAAGGAAATTAAAACAGTCGAGCTGGCCGTTCTGTCAGATGCTGCTATAAAGATAAATGTAGGGATATATATATGAAGTTCTTCTAAAAGTGTGGTGGGTGGCTAATAGCCATATACCCACCCAGTTGCTTGCTCACTTCCCTTCCTTTGCAGGTTAGAGGGAGAAAATAAAATGAAAACGCTCATGGGTTGAGATAAAGATAGTGAGACTGCTTACCAGTTACCGTTACAGCCAAACCAGACTCTATTTGGGGAAAATTAATTTAATTTATTGCCAAGTGAAATAGATTAAAGTGGTGAGAAACAAAAGGCAAACATTAAAACACCTTTCCAGCCCCCTTTCTCATGCCCAGCTTCACTCCTTCACTCTCAAGCCCTCCCCAGGCAGCACTGGGAGGGATGGGGGAGGGAGGCGTGTTACCGTCAGAACAAAGCAGTTTTCTCTCTGCTTCTCCTTTGTTCTCACACTTTTCCCTTGCTCCTGGGTGCGTTCTCTCCACAGGCTGCAGTCTTTCTGGATAAATCTACTCCATCAGACTGCAACCAGCTGTTTCCAGCACAAGGCAGCCACACTCTCTTTCCGCAGGAGTGAACCCTGTGGTCTCTCCCACCACCAAAACCTTGACACCTATACCCAGTGCATAAAGAGAACCTGATTTATCAAAGTAAAACATTATCAGTTTCAGTCTAAATGTCACTACTTATATGTCAAAGCACTTGTAGCATTGTGCAAGAGATGTGAATGAAGCCACTTGAAATTAAATCTAGCATTTCATTGATATTTGGGTGGAAATAGCAGCGTTGCCATTATTGCAAAGAGTTTGTGTTCTAACACCGTGTTTGTATGATCACTAACTGTGCACACAGCAAACTATCAGTAGAGATTTGACCTCAATTATCCATGAGAATGCAGTCACATTTCTCTTGAATTAACCAGAATACAAATTTCAATTTTTATGAATTTAGCCTTTCATGTCAACTGTAAAAGACAGATGATACCCACTTTGATATTTTTTTTTTCTTTTCAAAACTATTTAAATAGCAGATTGCATTTGTACTAAATAAATGCTTTGTATGTTAGGATCTGTGTTTTTTATTTTAACCCAAATCTAAATCATGCAAAACTACTATCCTGATTCTTCCAGAAGCTATATTCCAGTTTATCCCTCAATTATCATGAAAAGCTACTGAAAAAAGATAGACTATATATATACACCAGACTGGTAATCTGATTTTTAATGACACTTTTAGACAATATTTTTAAGTTCTTGTAAATTATTTTGCATTTGATTGCTTTACCATTTCTGAAGGACAGGCACTAGTTTGAGATGCTTGCCTAAAAAATACTCAAAGTTAGATCAGTTCACTGTTAGTAATGTCAACATTTTATTATTGGTGTAGTACATTGTGCCACTCCATCAAGTGCCTTACTAGGAAATAAAGCAATGTAATGTAACAGAGATATTGTTTCTGAAAAGTCAGTAGGCTACAGTAGGTGGCTTGAAATGTGTGCCAACTAGCATGGAAAACAAACTAGAACAAAACAACGCTTCGTAAGCTTATGCTTCCCAGGATGAACTTTGCAGCACTGACACACTGGGTTTTCATTGCCAGTAATCTTACATTGAAAAACTCTCTGCCTCATAACACTGAAGTTGTTTTTCAGAAGTTCTCTCTTATTAATTCTTGCTTGAAGCCATATAATTGAAACCTCACAAGGTGTTCCATGGTAAAAGATGAGTATTTTTTACATGAAGATAGAACACAAATCCCACTCCTAATACAATGGACCTTCTAACCTGGCACTCTCGTAAAACCAAGATGTTGCCAAGTAAATTGGCTGCTAGGCTATCAGCGCCCTGCAGTGCTTTTGTTAATTATCTTGCCAGAGTGCCTGACGCAGATAGCAATCTTTCCAAAAGAGCAGGCAGATTTAAAGAGGCAGCATTAATTAAAATTGATTTGTGCAGTCTGTCATGTTGAGCTCTGCTGGGAGAATTTTCTTTCCCCTCCTCTCTCTAATTCATGCTGTAGTAGTACATGAAACAGGTAGTCGCCTCACCTTGGAGTACTAATTATGGTGAATGAATGGGATTTGTCTGCTGTGATAGGTAATTCACAGGATGAGAAGACATCAAAATTTAGTTCATTTGAGTACCACCCAGAGGGAATACCTCTTTCTTCCAGCTTTCCAGGTTCATAAGAAAGGGGTCTAGAAAGAAAACTTCAAGGTCATAATTTTGCAACTGAGGGCATAATTTGATTTAACATGTCTAAAGATATAAGGCTTTAAACCTTCGATGCAGATAGGACAGAAAACGATGATGTGAGACTAGTGACAGAATGAAAATACTCCAAGATTATACAGAGAAATCCCAATGTGAACAGTGAATTTATTTCCTACGTATGAGCTTCGTTAGCAAGGAATACTGCTCAACAATTACTGAGCTCCTTTATCCAGCTCAAATTTTATGTAGCATTCTTCTCATATTTATAAAACTCAAAACATTGAGCATTATAAATAACCTTGAAGAAGATGACAACTGTTTCTCTTACAGAAATTTGCCTATCATACTGGCATACATGGGCAGAATTAATGGTTTTTAAGTATTTAAATCAAGTCAGTCCAAGCTGAATTTTCAAGAACTTGCTTTTTGGAAAACCATATCTTTAAGTGTTTTAGATTTGGTATATGTTTTGCAGTCAGTTTTTTAAAATGTGATTTATGTGTGTGAAAGTAATTTTTATGATTTGTCAAGGTGAGATAGGGCTATGATGAAGGCATAATCTATAGAAATAAGTTTCTCTTTATATTAAATATTTTTTCCAAAGTTATGTAAAAAAAACCCAAGTATGTATTTGAAATAAGAATTAATGTTTACTTATTAATGAGGGGGTTATTGAGCAGATCTTGGTACTTTTACCAGATTTTCTTTTTAATCCTTTCCTGGATGTTTTTAACTTTGGAAAGCTTTGCTTGGGTCTCTGGTACCGAAGTTACTACTTGGAAAGATATTTTGATCTAAGTTTGAGAAGGATTATAATTTGTATGTAATGTGAGAATTTGATATAGTATTTTAAGCAAAAAAAAATGCTTTCATGTAGCAACTGCTTACTGAATCAGAAGTTGAAAAATGTATTTAAGGTTGCCCACAACAGTCAAAAACTCAGGCAGCAACAGCTGAAATACTAGGTAGCAAAAGAAATACATCAGGCAAAATACTTACCTTGAAAATGATGAATTGGATATATTTGCATAGTGAATTTGCTGTTCAGCTTCTTCTCACCATTTTATTTGCTATTATGGCTGCCTTTTTCCTTATTCTAATAACAGATTCCCCCCCTCCACCTCCCACCCACCCCCGTGTTTTTTCCACAGCATTTCTATCAATGTAATTCAACATGAGGCAAATTCTGCTCTGAATAGCTGTGATTTCAATGGAAACAGCATGCCTGTTAGACTTAAATACAGAAACAGAAATAATAATTGAAGCATATTGGGTCTGATTCTTCTCCGATTTTCATGGACTCGGAGGACTATAAGAATTCATGAAGGTTCAAGACAAATTAGAATGTTATTATTCTATATCCATTTTTGTGTTTCAAATATGAATTTTTATACAAGGTGCAAAGCAATAAAAACATCTCACTTGGCTTAAGAAATAAATGTTCATTAAATAATACATTTTCCTAAATAGTAAAGAATATATGTAATAAATGTTATGAACATAGAAAGTGGAATTATGCTACTGCATGATTTTATTTCTGTTTTCCAAGTATACTTAGCAAGATTTTCCTATTTATTCTGTCCAGAAGTTCATACGTTCATTACAGAAGCTCTCAGCGGAAAAATCTCTGAATCCATGCAGTCAATGTTTGACTCTAACGAAACTAGGATAGGACAGAACAAGAATTAGACCTAATAGTGTTCTACTACATATATTTTTAATAACACTGAAATTATATCATGCTATAAACCCATTAATTATTGTTTGGTAATTCACTCAAGCTGTTCTGCTGTCTCTAAAGTAGGAAAATAATTCTGAAAGGAGAAAGAGTTTGACAAATATGGATCATTATTTGCTATGGGAGATGTATTACAAATCTTATCCTGAGACATTTTGGGTTTTAGCCAACAAACACCTGATATGTTTTTGAATCTAGTAAACTTGGCTTTATCGTGTTCTGGATCTCTGTCTTTAGCATATGCACAGAAGGGGAATGTAATGAATAGGAATAGTTAAACGCAAAAGTTCCTTATAGTTAATCTGGTGTCTAGTTATTTACATAATGTCTCCATCTTTTCTTTTTCCCTCTCTCAAACTTGCTGCTTTTCTTGACAAAATAACGCTTTGATTGCAAAAAAACCCAAAGTGCTCATCAAAATCCTCATGAAAAAAAGTGCTTACAGCTACTCCAAAGATATTTTATGTTCATTTCATTTTTTTGCTCTCTCTCAATATCTCATATAAGTTATCTGACAATTTCACTTTCCTCCTCTTTTTTTTTAGCTGTAGCCGTGAACAATTTGAAAGTACAAAACCTTTCAGATATCATGTAAAAAAAAAAGTAAGTTTAAACATAATCTTCTGAGAGTACTTATGAAATACCACTCCCATTTCAGACCCGAATTTACTCCCAACTCATAGGATGCGTGACAATATGCTTTACTACTTGTATCTGTTCCCATAATACTAACAGGAATGATACCCAGCTTTTCTGTGATGGATTTCTTTAGAAGATGTCTAAGCAATTTAGATAGTCAGTAAAGAGCTTCAGCAATGATTTGCATTCTGGGAAATGTGTTAGATGGGGGAAAAAAACGCCTCATTTATTTAGTCTTTTTTCCAAGAAGAGGTCATGTACAGCTTTCACACTGTATGACTATCTAAACATAGGAAAGAGGTATTTAAAATATGGTTTTGCTTTGTTTCTATTGAGAAAAGTCAGAATATATATTAGTAGCTGGAATACAACTTTTTAAAATCAAATTAAAGTTAAATTAAGGTGTAAAGTACTAAGGTGAGGTTAATTTTCTATGGCAACAATTTGCTCAGAGTAATGGTGGTTTCTTTCTCACTTCACTTGAACCTAGATGTTCTTCCTAATAATATTACAGCTCAAACAGAAATTGCAGCCTTGATGCAGAAATTGCTGTGTGAGGTTCTGATCAGGAATGCTCTAATCTAATCTCAGAATCACAGAAAAATTTAGGCTGAAAGTGACCTCAGAAGTTCGCCTTACCTAATTTCCTGCTCAAAGCAGAACCAACGGTGAAGATAAAGAGGTTGAATATCTCCAGCAACGGAGGCTGAGCAAGCTCTCCATCCATACTGATCCAGTGTTAGCAACCTGTGTTCCTACATACTTTTTTACACTTTTTGTTGCGTATTTATTAAATGTCTATGTGCATTTTCTTCCCTGAAAAGACATAACTCAGTCGTCAAAGGTACAAATCACTGTTTTGGAAAGCTATTTTCTTATCAAATAAAATGGTTTGTTATATAGAGATAATTTTTGTCTTGAGAAGACAAAGTTTTCAGCATACATGTTTAGGAAAAAAAGACAAGTGTGTGCTTTGGATTTTTTTAAAAAAATACTTAACTCAAAACCAGAACAGATGTGTGGTAAGCTCTTGTTGGTTATTGCACTGTAACTTTACTCTTTTTTTTTTTACCAGTCCTGTATAAAAATGAATAACTATATATTTTGAAGTCTTTGCATTTTTTAAAAAGCATTGATGACTGACAAAATGATTTGAAGAAGTTGCTGACTCCTCTAACAAGATATTGTTTCCTTTCAGAGTAATAGGTACCAGCAATAATTTAGATGCTTAGTATGGCAAAATTTTTATAACATGAAGAGTTGATAATATATTAAGTTTAGTTACTTTTATTTATAGGCTGTATGAGGTTGGAAGGGACCTCTGGAAATCATCTAGTCTGATCCCACTACTCAGAGCAAGGTCAGCTAAAGCAAGTTGCCAAGGACTGTGTCCAGTCAGGCTTTGAATATCTCCAAGATATTTCAGTTCTTCTGTATTTCAGTTTGTGTCCACTGCCTGTTGGTCTGTCACCAGATACCAGTGAGAAGCCTGTCTCTTTCTTCTTGACTCCCTCCCATCAGATGTATATGCACATTGATCTACCAAGCCATCTCTCCTCCAGGCTGAACAGTCCCATCACTCTCAGCCTCTCCTCATATGGCAGATGCTCTGGTCCCTTAATCTTCTTTGTGGCCCTTTGCTGGATTTGCTCCAGTAAGCCCACATCTATCTTGTACTGGGGTGGAGACTACACTCTACATGTATCTCACCACGGCTGAGCAGAAGGGAAAGATCACCTCTCTTGACCTCCTAGCAACACTTTTTTCTTATGCAGACCAGTATGTTATTAACCCTCTTTGCTACAAGGGCACATCGCTGACTCATGGTCAAGTAGTTGTTTACCAGAACACCCAGGTCTTTTTCTACCAAGCTGTTTTACAGCCAGATGTCCCCTAGCATGTGCTGGTGCATGAGGTTATTCCCCGCCAGGTGCAGGACTTGTCGGTTTCTGTTACTGAACTTCATGAGGTTCCTGTCGGTACGTTTTTTCCAGCACGAGCCTCTGGCATATCAGCCACTCCTTGCAGTTTTGTACAACCAGCAAAGGTTGCTGAAGGTACACTCTGTCTATCATTCGGGACATTAAGGAAGACGTTGAACAGTATTAGCCCCAGTGTTGACCCTTGGGGTACTCTACTAGTGACTGGCCTCCAACTGGAAGACGGCACTTTGTGCCACTGAACACAGTCCTTTGAGCCTGGCAGTTCAGCCAGTTTTTGGTCCATTTCACTCTCCATTTATCTAGTCTGTACTTCATCAGTTTCTCTATGAGGATGATACCAGAGACAGTGTTGAAAGCATTACTAAGGTGTAGATAAACAACATCCACTGCTTTCCCCTAAATTAGTATCTTGATACAGTAGTTTTCTATTACTCCTTTTAAGTAAATAGTGCAATGTACAATGTATTGAGACATTGTTTAATCAAGACAATGTTTAAGACAATTTTTAATCTGAAAAAGCCATGAAATAGATTGGTAATCCCATAAAATATTAGTGTTTAATAATAATAATTAGGGAGCTTATAAGTTGTATTGCCAAAGCAACTTTTTAACTGAACTTAGCCAATCTTTTATGATTTTTAAGTATTTTCAAAATCTCCTCAAGGTTTATAAACTTTCTTCAAGAATTAAGTTTAAAAAGTCTTTTTTGAAACTAAAAAAAGTCTTTCAGTAGAGTAGATAAGTGTTTGAAGGTGTCTGAAAAAAAATTTCAATTCCTGCTCAAGC
This sequence comes from Fratercula arctica, assembly GCA_947846985.1. NCBI lineage: Eukaryota > Metazoa > Chordata > Aves > Charadriiformes > Alcidae > Fratercula > Fratercula arctica. Next base: position 81,480,032 of record CANTUZ010000002.1, read on the forward strand.
CGAATGAAACCCAAAAGAAGGCTCAAACATTAACTGAATGGAAGAATGAATTCAACCTCAAAAGAAGATAGAAGCACTTCTTACCATATAGACAAGCTGAGAAGAAATCACAGTACCATTACATTTGTAGCAGATTGCCTGTACAGAAGCTCCAATTTCTAAAAAATTTAGCCAATGACAGTACTGAGATAATGCAAATACCAGCATCTTATTTTATTCAGATCAAGCCTATAAGAAGAGGGGATATTTAGTTTCATTAACCATCTTCCAGTGACAGAAGGAATTGTAACAAACCTTCTAACTGAATAACTTAATTGATATCAAGGTAGGACTGAGCAGATGCAAATATCTTGATGGTGAATAACTTTAAACTACAGAGCTATTTAAATTGATTGTCTTGAACTTCTTTATATGCTTAAAATATTTTTATCTTGATGATTTAAAATATTTTTTTAAGCACCGGAGATGAGAAAAAGAGGTTACCCAGGAAGCTTCCTAGTCAGTACATGTTGCTGTGTTACTTATATCTAATACATGAATTGTTTTCAGGCAAAGGTGATTTCCAGGTTTCTGAGTTGTTCTTTAATTATTTTTTTTTTTTTGGAGTTAGAGGAAGCAGATACAAGGTTAAAACAGTGAAAAAGAAATGGTATTTTAATTATCTCAATAGGAAGCTGCAAGCTACTCAAAGAGAAGGAATTAAATTAGAAAATGAAAGCTATAATCTCTACACAATAATAGAGTACTAGAAACAACATCAACCAAATTTTTCAGATTATATAAATAGGTATTGACCCTTTAAAATCAGTGAAGTTACACTGACCTACATCAGCAGAGAATTAGCATTTCTTTATTTTTAGGAAAATACCACTGAAATACCCTTGTTAAATGCATGGTACTTACACATGTCCCAGCTTAGCAGCAGTTTTTCAACCAACCTCGACAAGAGTAGTTTTGGGAAACCTGTTCCGTATACCTTTCCTGGCACTTAGGAAAATTTAAGAATCAAACAGGAAAGGAACTTTAGAGTTTCAAGTATGAGAAACTATACTGGAGTTTTTTTGTTTCCCCAGCAGTGCTAGAAACTGAATCCAAATCTAGTGAATGGCTTTGGAGAATTCAATTTTATCATTTATGCTTTGGTTTCCTTTCTGTCCTTGCTTTTCTTGTTCATTTACATTCATCCTTTTTGAACATGGGTTATCTCTGACAAGAAATGACAATGGTTCACATGTAAAGAGGGATCTGCAATTGCTGCTATATGAAATAATTGCTGGAAAAGAGATGTCCTGGTTTAAGAGCTTTGATTCTTCAAAGTGATCCGTGTGTGAGCATGTGCAATGATCGTGACAGCCCCCTCTGTAGGAACTGGACATCTAAGATGAGGAAAACATCTTTAAATCCAAATAATCTTGGGTAAATTTACTCTATTATTATTATTACTATTATTATTATTATTATTAAACAAATACACCTTTTTGATATATACATTTATTATAGACAAATAAGAAAAAACAAATATATTCCTAGTGGTTGTCATATCTAATGACAATCCAGACATTTTACTCCCTTCGGTTTTAATCACTTACAGTTCTTCTTGCCCTGCACTAATGTCATCAAAGTGGAAAACAAGTAACATTTATTTGAATAATAGTTTTCTCTTAATAGAGAAAGAAAGAAAAAACAAGACAAGAAAGACAAGAAAAAACAAGAAAAAACAAGCCGTGAGCAATTGTTCCACACCGAAATCTCTTCATCACATCTTTCTATGAACAGGTTTTAACTGGGGTCAGAATTGTGACTGCGACTTACCTAGGTAACGTAAATGTATATTATTTCATATGTCAACAGCTAAATTTACATAAATTTACATACATTTGTAATTCATCTTCTGGACAAGATGACCTCCAGAGGTCCCTTCCAACCTGCACCATTCTGTGATTGTGTGATTCTCTGAAATAGTCAAGAATATGTAAAATTATCAGGAGAGTTCCCCTCAAGGATTAAAGGGAATAGTGATTCTTATTTAGTCCTCTATGTTACCTTAGAATACAGCTACTTTACCTTAACTACATCCTGTGAAAATGAATTCAAAAATCTATCAATTCACTTTAAAGTGCTATCTTTAACAACAACAACAAAATTTAAAAGAAAAGTAATAATTAGTAAGTATTAGGCTTTCTGCATTCCAGAATAAATATTATTTCTTTTAGCTAACTGAGTTTGTAACACCTGTTCATGAATGTATAGTCATAACAACCTGATGCTTAACAGAAGAAGCTGTTAAATGGTAAGGACAATAACTTTCAGATTTCTTAAAGGAAAAAATCGGGCTTAGTCGTTGGCAATATTTTTACTTACATGCTCTACTTAGTCATGGCAGTTTGCGCTCCCTCATGCATAAAAGGTGCCAAAGTAGAAGGTTAATGATTCTTGAGTTATCTATAATGCTGAAAAATTTTAAATTTTCAGTTATTAATGTTGACGTTGGTATGCTAACAAAGTTTTCAACCAGTGCAAGTATTGAGAGAATTATGAATGATAAAAAGATCATTCATAGTGAGCAATCTGGGTCCCCTAGAAAAAGGACTGCAAGAAATATGCAAAACAAATATTTTTTACAGATTTGAAAAATGTATCATTTTCTTTTCCTGTATCAGCCTTCCTGGTCTTTGAGAATATACTCTTGTGGCTTTTTTTCTCTTAGATAGAGAGTACCCATAATTGCAAAGGGCAACAGTCTGAAGCACAGTTCACAATTATAGATCTGTGCAATAAAAAAAACCCCAAACCTCACAAAAACTATCTTAACTTTTAGATACAATTTTATAACATCAAATAAAAATATATGAACCATTAAAGCATTATAGAAATCTAAAAGCTGAACTTCCAAGTCTATGCAATGGACCTCAAGGTGATACGTGCAAGTTTACGACCCAGCAAGGGGTATTTATCTGGAAGCTTTTCATGGCCGTGTTTATTGAAGGAGAACTGAAATTTACCTTAAAGCAGAGGCTTATCTAATTAGCCTGAACTCTTTATTTAATAAAATGAGCAACCAAATACATGAACAAGTGAATTATTATGTTCTTCCAGGATCGTGTCTTGAGGGAGTGTGTCTCCAACAAATCAGTAAACACAAAGTCAATTTTACAATACCTAACAAAAATATTTTTTTTCCTCAGTATTAAAGTTTATTACAGCAAATTACACCAAATTTTCCTGGTGCAGGCTTTGGTATCTGATCTGCACTGGTAAATCCCCCCGTTTGCAGGTTTTTGTGTTTTAATAATACTGGGCAGTAGGGTAGATGCTTGTACTTGTAGATTCAGGCAGTTTCAATTAATTCCTATTGCTGAATATCTAAAAGCATAATGATGTAAATAATCGTCTGATGGACGCTTACACACAGGACCTCTTTTTACAAGCTTTTGTCTGAGCTACATGACTGGGTCTGTTAGTTCACACCCTGAAGCAGATTCAAAGTCCCACAGTCAAATTGTCTTATGGGAAATAAGATCCACAAAAATGAAGTGTGGATTCTTCAGTCCTTTTTCACCATTATTCAAGGAGATTTGCCATGAGCTTCTGAGAGGCTCCTGCCTGAAGTCCATCTAAAGTATTTGTTTAGACCATTGGTGATTCACACTAAGGTTTAAACACGGAACTGCTGAAGTCCTTGCGTAGCTGATGAGTGCAATGCTCTTCTAAAGACATTACATGAAGTTCCAAAAGCGTTATCACTGCACTGATGTAGTGCTGTCCCAATGTGAATTGGCTACAAGTCTCACGGTAGTTAACGTGGTTATTGTACTTATTGCTCTGCATTTAACTTTTCACATTTTCTGCAGACTACTTTGTTGTGTAACATAGACATACATTAAGCTATTTAATCACTTAAAGGGGAAAGAAAACTACCCTAAGCAGTGCTGCTTACACTAGTAGTCTGTCTTTCTGTTCTCATTCATTTAATCAAACATGTAAAATGGTTTGACTGACCATCTAAATGTGAGGTACTTCTGCTGTCCCTAGCAGTATTCTACTGAGGAATTGTTATTACGCAGTGTCTTTACAAACCTCGCATGTCTAAGAATTTGCAGGATTGCACTCTTACTATTCACCAGACACTCGCAACAATGAACATAAAGAAGGTTGGTTAGAAGAGAAAAATCTTCCATTAAATGTATTCCCTGAATATTCTTCCTGGTAAAAATTACTATTTTTTCCCCACAATAACAAGGGAAATTTGTAAAAACAGCTTGACTTTTAAGACAAAGATAATTTTAGGTTTAAATTTCTAGATATGGATGTTAAGTATTCTGATTGTAAATAAAATGGGAACCGTACCTGAGATTGTATTACTAACAATACTTTTGTTCTGAAGAGACAGAAATTAAAATCTTGTATGTAAACACATTTCATTTTCTAAGAACTCCTATTGACTATATATATTGACTCTAGTCTTTTTTTCTTTACTTTTTTTAAAAAATAAGTATTTATACTATTATGATAGGACAACTTTTGCTAATTTTGAAAAATGTAAAATCACGTCAGAGTGAGTGTGCTCTTCTAAGATCTCAGGAAAGATTTAGTGTTTAATGAATAGTGGCTGTTAGTTCATAAGTGGTGCTTTAAAAGGCAGAATATATTATTACATGTTACAAAGATTTTTGATTCTTGTGTCTTATATCTTGAAGTTATTGCTAAATATTTTCATTTCCCTTTTCCAAGTTTAAATAATTTGTGGCAGAAAATACAGCTGATTGCTTGTACCGAAAAATGTTTCTAATTAGCTCTTGAAGTCATCTTCTCTGAAGGGGGTTAGGACTCTCTCACAGATCACTTGTTGCTTTACTTCTCTCATGCATCTTCTTCAGGCATCTTGACATTTTACAGTGTGTTATTTTTTACACACCCTAAAGTGAAACTCTCAACCTGACCCTAGAAAGAATATTTTTCACTGAAGAGGGAAAAAAATGACTTTTGGTTTTGATCAGACAATCTCTAGGCCACCTGCCCTAGTGGTACATGAACAACTGCTGTGCCAGACTTCTGTTCAAGTCTGTGTCCAAAGACACTGCCACATAGACTTACTTTTTTAAAAAAAACTAACACCTTTTTATTGGTGCTTATTAATGAAAAGACAAGGTGACCTTATTATTTTCTCTCTTTTTAAATTTTTTTTGTTGTTTTGGGACTGGGGCTAGAGATAATTGGCATACTTCTTAACAGTCTCTAAAGACCAATTAACAACAGGGAGCCATGTACTCTGCCAGTCTGAGTTTCAATTAAATGTCTGCTCCAGGAGGAGCTAAACTAACACAGCTATTGAACAGCAGTTACACTATTGATATAGCTGAGTCCACTGCTGAGGACAAAGACTCTTCCTTCACGACAGATGGCCTAATGCTCTGGCAATTAATACATTTTTATGACTTTTAAATCTTTCCGACCTTTTGCTTTTCTGTGGATGAATTAGTAGGCACAGTTTTGTTAGTGGAACGGAAGTTTAAGGACACATTTATGTGATATCTTTTCAGGAACTCCCTTCTACTTTTTTTTTAAATGTTAAAAGTATTCTGTTGACAAGAATTATCAGCCCAATTTTAAGCATTCAGGACTGCAATGTACTAATTCTGATTGTAGGGAAGGTGATGATTTCTGGTGAGATCTTGTTGCTGCTATAGCTGGTCTGCCAAGGTAGTTAGGGATTAGAGAATAGCAATAAATAATAAGTACTAATTAGAACTCAAAGGCCAGGATACATGTAACAGAATTTAATACTTTTATCCTAACTTGTCATGTCCTAGAACTGTATTTTTAAAACATAATTTTCCAAAAATAGAAACTCAAGAATCAAACCAACATGGCATAGATTGCCATGTAAACATTCTCTTTCAAATTAAAGAAGTATCTGCAAAATTTGGTTATCTAATAAAATAAGTTGGTTTCTAAGGAAATGCAGTCAGCCTAACGTTATCTTAAATCTTTCAAGTATTAAAAAATGTACCAGAGTTTCCCTCATTTAGTTGTTTCTTCCCCCAAAATATCATCAATAGAAAGTATAATAATAATAATAAGAATCATCATCATCATCAATAATAATAGTAAAGAAAATTAATGTCTCTGTCTCAGGCATATTTTATACACAGTCAGTTTTTCAAACATGGCTAGATAAATTTAGGCATCTCACCTTTTTTTTCCCCTGGCTCTTAATAGAAGCACAATGAGTTTATGAAATAATAATCACCCATAACTCTAGTAAAAAAAAAAAAAAAAAAAAGATTATATGTGCTTGGTATTCATGAAAAACAAACTCACATCTAAAATAATGGAAAAAGGAAGAAAGTTACTAATTATTAGGTGCCTAGCACATATTGACAATGTTTTTAAGCATTGCTTAATTACTCACAGAAAGCATTTGCTTTCTGCACAGGACACAGTACTTCAGTGGGTCATTATATTACCTTTTTTTCCTATTTCCATCCAACATACAATACCCAAACAATGAACTCACTTGAAAGAAAACAAAGAACACTCCTGGTTATACAATTACTTTGTTTATAGACTACAGAAATGTTATTAGTCTCCTTAAACCTGTATTTTTATTCTAAGAACATAAATTATGAAGGTAAAGCCTTTTCATTTAAAATCCATCTCTTATTTGTGTCTTTTCCCTACTATCTAAATATTAAGGTTATCTGCCATGAATTTCCCCTATTAATACACAAAAAGATTTTGATATTATCTTGTCTACAGATAACTTCAAGGATAAACATTTATTAATAATAACAGTTAAGTGATGCATAGGAAATCTAATTTTTTTGTTACATAAAATATGCATTGAAGTTAAAAAATTCACATACTTTAAATAAAATCCACATTCTTAGAAATTAAGATTTTCTTTCTCCCCAAATTTGTGAAAATCTTTAAAAAAAAGCAACATCAGAGTGTTAAATTAAACCTCTGTTACCCATATCAGCCTCTTGAGGATGTCTTATATACAAATTTCAGACATCAATGGATAATTAGGCGACTCAGTCAAGTTCCTAGTTAAAACAGTCATAAACTGTGGGAGTTATTCAGCTGACCAAACTTACATGTGTTCTCTGCAATCCACTGACTTTATTGATTATGTCCTTATTGGGCAATGAAAGTTTCCACCCCCAAATTGCATGAAAAGACTTGAATGCCTAAATTCCCATGTTCAAAAATGGATCTTCTTTCCATCTGTAATGGTATTTAGAAGTGAGCTTCTGCTCCTGTTCATGCAAAGTTTTGAAATATCTCATTTTATTCTGATTTTTAAATACTGAAATACTACATGTAATAAAACCTTTTCTTGGTGGATCAAAGTCAGGGTCTCAGTTTTATATTCCTATTTTTTCATCTTGCTCTTTTTGTTGTTCCGTATTACTATTTTACTGTTTAAAAATACTGTTTACTATTTAAAAAATACACTAAATTAAAAGCAGTGGAGAATTACATGCCTTAATATGTCTAGGCAGGCACAAGTTCTGTTTTACCAAGTTTTAAGACAAAATCAATGTGAAAAAAAGCCTATACCTAATGACAAACAAAAGGCTCTTCTAAAAAGCTGAAATGTATCTCCCAGTAAAATTTAGTAATAAATAGGCTGCTCTTACTGTAAACTGAGTATACAGTCCTGCAGTCAAATTGACCTTGCTTGGGAATTTTCCAAGCTGTTTTAAAAAATGAAATCTCTGGACTCTAGTGCTAAGAAATATTCATCATTTTGATACTCCCTAGGTGTCTTCCTTGATGCACTTGTCTTCCAAGGTCTTTCTTGTGAGAACTTTTCAGCGTGCAGGCAAGAATCTAGTGAGGTTTTTTCAAAGAAAAATAAAACATAAAGAGAACAGGACTGAAGACTCCACTCTTCATCTTTGTAAGATGGAAAAAGTGAACTGAGACTATAGGGTTTTTGGTTGGTTTTGGTTTTGTTTTGGGTTTTTTTTTTTTTCTATTGAAGGTAAGATTATTCAGTGCCAAGGAATTGATACTTCCACATTGTCTGTGCTGAACGTGGACACTGCTTATTATTTGTAGGTGATCTAAAAAAAAAAACCAACCTGAAAGATTGGCTAAAGTGACTATATTGTTCTATTTGTATTTTGTTGGGTATACATTAGGTCCCCCAGTTCCCAAGCAGGCCTTTTCTATGCTAATTCACAGTTCGCAAGGGAAAGAGGAATAACAGGTGAAGGATATCAGGACCCTTTTTTGGTATAGGAACAGATAAACTGTGGGTGAATATTTGAACATCTAGAGGTAAATGGAAGATTCACCAAGGAAACAGCATCTTACAGTTATGCCTGCAGTTAGGAAAATGGGATGTATTTGGAAGTGAATGAGGTTGGTTCATTGTCTTCAAAAGCTTCAGGTACACTGTAAAAACCTATAATTATTCCCTCCGTATTAAAAAAATAATTTTTCTCAGCACACAGCTTTACAAGTTAACCTAGCATTTTTAATATCTCATCTGATGTGAACAAACCCTTCACTTATTTGGAAAAGTTTACTTTGCTCTTAGGCAAATGTGTAGGTGGTTGAATTTCCTTTTTCTTCAGTATTCTTAGATAAGGAACTTGTAAATGGGTAGAAAATTTTGAATTTTGTCCTTCAAATAGTGTTTTTCTATGGTTTCCATTAGTCTGTAGAGATATCTTTGTTCACATCAGCTTTTTACAAAGCTACTTCTAATCTTGGCTTTTATTTTTCATAGACCTATGATTTGGGGGATTTATGGGCATGTAGGAAACTACACTTTACTTTCCATTTAGGTCTTCACTCCTCATAGCAAGTGATTACTGAACTGAAGAAATCAGTTTTTATTGATAGCTTGGTTATAATTTTATTGCTCACAAAGCACACCAAGCTGGCAGCACTCTTGACTGATATCCTTTGTTTATCCAGGTATAAGTACAGGATCATTAAATCCATGCTTTTCATTAGCCCTATTCAGTGAAACTCCAGCTCCATTTAGGTGTATGATACCTTTGGGACAGAGAGTGTATAACCATCCTTAATGCTACTTCAGGATACGTGAAGTTCTAGCTCTATAGTGCACGGTTCGTATGGTTTTATAGGATTTTATCTTCTTTCTGCCTTTCTCTTTCTCCTTCTGTCTTTCTTTCTTGCTTTCTCCCTTCTCCTTCTGCCCTTCCCCTTCTTCTTCCCCTTCCCCTTCCTTTCCCCCCTAAAACAAACCCCATCCCACATGGTCCCATGCCTGTCAGTGTTTAAGAGGCATTTGGACAATGTCCTTAATAACATGCTTTGGCTTTTGGTCAGCCTTGAATTGCTCAGGCAGTTGGACTAGAGGATTACTGTAAGTCTCTTCCAACTGAGATATCTATTCTATTTTGTTCTGTTCTATTCTGTTCTGTTCTATCTCACTCAGGTTTGATGTTTGTAGGGCATTTCATTTGCAAAAAAAATATCGGTAGGTAATTAATTATGTATACAAAAACCTTTTCCCTTAAAACACAAAGTAATGGTGTAAGTACATGCTTTAAATAACAGTGAGCAAAATATCAACTTCAGAGGAATCTCAATATCCCAGTCTTGAATTTGTTCCTACTCTACTATTGTTTTTGAAGCTGCACTTGTTTTGAGCTTTAAAAACGTTAAGACCAAGATAAGCTCAAGTATACAAAGGCTACATCTGTTCAAAGCTTACAGATGGTCTTTTGTGTTATCTATGGGCTCTGTATAATTATACGTGACGCTGTGCTTCTCAGGGAGGTGTTGCAGTGTACAGATACATTACAATTGAAATGTTCCAAGGGGTTTTCCTTAATACTTATTATTATCTATTCCTCAGTGCATCCACCATAACCTCAAGAGCAAAGATTAAGTTCTTGGGCATTGATTTGTACTTGTTGCGGAATCCCTGCAGTTGAAAAAGTCTGTCTTGTTAGGTTAAAAAATACTGAAAAGCTTTCCTTCTCTTCCTGCATAATTTAGTAGAGAAGAAAGATGTGCTTTAAGTTTTTCAAACCACGCTAGAGGAAATTATCCTTTTGATATTTGCATAAAATGCATAAGATAAATATTAAAAACGTGCTTTCCAGTAACATCAACACAAACCTTTTGGTTCATGTTAGCCTCTCTAGTACTCTTTGACTTTCAAGTTTATCTCTTTAGTGAGCTTTCCTTCTTTCTGCCTTCTTAAATAAGCTAGCAGTCTTAGAAATGCTTATTCTGTTTGACTGCAGAATCTCCCTGGTTTGGCTCACAGAATAAAGATGAAAGGGTTAAATACAGCAATGTGAATGTGAAGTTGGTTGAAGAAGTGTGTGGAATTTCTTATGGATGAGACATATACACCTGAGTATTGAAACAAAAAGGAAGAGAACTATCTTGAATTATTTATTCTCCTAGATTCCAACAGCTCTTTTCTCAAAAAAACACTTTTCTGTTGAATAAATAAGCAATTCTCAAAGGTATCCCTGCTACAGTTGAATCTTATTAATCCCAATATGAAGGACAGGGAGACTTACTTTTAAGCAACAGACCACCATGCAGTATACAGGGAAGAGAAAAGTGGCAATATTGTAGACAATTTTTATGGGGGGGGGATATGCTGTAGTATATTGCTTAAAGTCTATTAGACTAATTTAAACTTTGAAATCTCTAGATGCATAGCTTGAATATTGCTAGATTTTCTATTTTTTAATTGTATCAATACGATTCTGTGGTAACTAGTAAACATTTCTCTGTATTGTTAATTACAAGATTAAGTAACAACAGGAAAATTAGATAACCGCTTCTGTTTTCTAAATCAGAGCCTTGCAAATAAATATATAATCTGCTGGAGGTCGATATGTTTCATCAAACACATTCTCAGTGCATCTTGACGCTAATAAGAGTTATCTGCATGCATCTGTACGCGAACTGAGCAGTTTTAATGGTCATTATTTATAAAGTTTGCTTGCTGTAACTTCATCTGTAACTACTAAACAGGCTGTTGCCCACCAAAAGTATAGGAAAAGCAAATATGGGCCAAATCATGATGTTCTAGCTATTTTCTGCTGAGTTTTTATTTAGTCCTTACTAAGCACTGCATTTGTGAATTCTGATTTCCTAGTCATATTTTAAAGCAGTTCATCTCCATTGGAGCTATGCATAGTATTCATTCAAGTAGAATTGGAATCATGAGCTCACCAACTAAAACTGCTATTTTTCTGATAATTTGTCTTTTAATTATATTTTTAAGTGTAAAGATTTTTTCCAACAGTCTGTATTCAGCAAAATCATAATTAGCATAGCTTTTCTTAATTCTGGTGACTTTGGTGATATCCCGGATATTCAAAAATCCAAAATAATAATTGAGCCTTCCAGTTCATCCTCTTCTGTGGGAGTATTTTGAACTTAATAAATGCTTGTTTTAGTTTTACCACTAGAACCATTACAGAACCATATAATGAAAAAAAAAAACAAAACCAAACCAAACCAAAGCAACCCCCCCCAACTCCCCAGAATTTTCAGTTTAACTTCATTTACCTTTCAGTATGTGAAACACAATAAATTCCTTTTTATATTAAGCAACCGATGATATTAAAGGAAACCCCTCTGTATACCTACTAAGTGCATTTATTTTTCCTATAGCTATGAAACTGTGCAGTTAACAGGGGCAATGCTTAAAGTTTGTCTTCATTTTGTGTGCCCATATCTGTGGAACGGGTAGGTCTCCAGCATCAAAAGAAGTAGTTTTCCTATATTACTATGCCACCACATCTACCATAGGAATCGCCTGGTCTGCCAAGCAGAATGTCGTTCTAAAGACATAGATGAGAGGCTGGCATAGTGACATATGACCACAAGTAGGTGTTATCTAGTTATTCTATGATTCATGCTGCACACAAAGAAGAATTTATAAAACCTGAAATACTAAAAAAAAATTTCCGTTTCTGGCAGCACTTGTTCTTGGCTTTGTGCCGGCATTTTTGTAAAATCATTTGTCTAAACTACACTATTATAAGGTCCTTTCAGGTATGAATATTGAATCTTGAAGATTACTACTTTGCTTCAAGCAATTTTCTGTGCCTCATGCAACTCACATTCAGACTAGAGATACGTATCATGCAAGCTGAGTTTTAAATCCCCTCTCCAGAACTTGTCATATCCCAAAGGCAGCTCCAGACTTCAATCTCTGCAGCTAGTCACGAGAAAATATTGCCACTTGGAGTGCTCTATTACAAGAGCCACTGAATGCATAGGTATTTCCCTCACCAAGAGAGCAGCTTTAAAATAAACAATAAAAATAGCTTGTGGCAAAGGTAACTTCTCTCACAAATCCCATTCTTCTAGAGCAAGACATAAAGGTAGTTTCCCAGCATTTGCTTCTTTGCAAAAATCTAGCAGCATAGTTTTTGCTCAGCACCTTCTGAAGGAGGTTTTTCTGGTGGTAGGCATGAGCAACAGCCAGTCATGACCTTCAAGAAAATTAACCCATTCAGATTAAATGCAGATTATTTGTTATCAGTGGAAAAGAGAATGGAGGAATCGGAGAAACACTTCCAGTTTCTTGGCATAGATAAAGGAAATTGGAGGAGGTGAAAACTCCTCCATTCTCAAGGCAAATCTCAAGGGTCAATGTTGTCTAATGTCAAGTTACCACAGGTGAAGGGTAAAAAGCCAAATGTTACAAATCTGTAAATATAACTGTTCTGAAGTATATTTAACATATGTCCTGAAATGGTAAGAATATTTTCTAATCTTCTGCAAGTCTTTGGCTTGTGTGTGTATCAGGTGCCTCTGATGTACCCCTGTGCTGGAAGGAAAGGCCGTACAGGAATCTTTTTTTATGCTGCTCTGTACCAACTAAAAAAACCTGAGATCTCCCCACAGAGTGTCTGTGTCATATTTCCTGTCCCTGCTTGGCACAGGAGGTGAAGGGAGGGACAAGGAGGTCCCTGTCTCGGAGCCACTGGCTGCTCCGTGCAGGTTGGGCAGCCCCACCATGAAATCTGCCCTTGGAACAAGCCAGCAGCAAGAGATGAAACTTCTGCAGAATCAGAGAGAAACCCTATTTGTATGAGCCCTCAGTTACCACTTTTCCCCTTGTCTGGAGCAGTGCCTGAAGACTATACCCAAAAAAAAGTCTTTCTCTATTAATGGCTATGAATACCTTAATACAAAAATATACTGCCATGACATTAAAGTATTAATGATATGACTGATTTTTTAATAAAAATATGCAGTCACTATAACGAATGAATAAATGACTAAAGCTGACTGTTCTTGTAAAATGTAGTAAATTGGTCAAGTTCCCTAAGAGTTCCTCATTTACTGTTTGTTTTTATTAATTTGAATTCAGCAATCAAACCTGCTAAATAATCTTGTGAAACACAAAATGCCTCTTCTTTGGCCAGCTCTTAAGAGTGCTAAAGAAACAATTGTTGTACTGTTGTGATATTATAGATGAAAAATATAAAGATACTTCATTCTACAAAAGTTCCTTATTTTCTGTTCCACTCTTAGAGCTGTTAGAACAGTTTAAAAAACAAATCACATAAATTAATACGACTTGAATACTTTTTATATATTTCTATGTATGTGAATAACCACACTTAGGCAACGCATCATTTGAATAATATAACACAGAGAGACCCGGTCCTACTGTAATACTGTTTTCTTGTTAACTTTTAAACTTCTCCATGAAAAAAGAGTCCTCTACGTGGAAGGATCTTGTAGTGAAAGCATAATATAGTTACAAGTAGTGCCCTACGGCTCTCGCTTTAAGACCTGCTGATTGCCTCAAGCAGTAGAAAATGAATATAGAAGTAAGTTCTTATTTGGATACTTTCGGTGTGTTTTTCTGTCTTTGAGAAATAATTTTTATCAATTTTTCCGGTGAGTGATTGATCATTAATAAATGGTTCTTGATATGAACCATTTAGAATCATTCCTCAGAAATATAAAAGAATCTTTTACATTTAGCTACAGTACGTGGCACAGTGATTACTACCTGTGACCCTGAATTGGCATACAGGAGTACAGGAAATCAAAATTAGCTTTCCAGCCTCAGAAAAATGAAGAAAATATAATTTCCCAGTCTTTTATCATATGTTTACCTTTTGCAGCAGGATGTGGACTCAATCTTTAGGTTCTAGTGTAATGAAAGTGTTTAGTCATATTTACAATAAAGGTGAACAGTTGCACAAATGTTTCATAATATTGTTACCTCTGCCTTCTGACAAACATAGAAGAATTTTAAAAACCAATGGGGATTTTCTAAAGAATAAATTTCAATTATTCTTAAAAATAAATCCCAAATTATAAAAATTACTTTAAATCTGTACCACATGGAAACCCTAAAACATTCATTGTAATCAGAAAAGAGTTAATCCTTGTCCGTTTTTTCCTTTTTGTATTTTTTTTTTGTATGTTTGTTTCTTTTTTAGCACATCTCTAAGAACTTAAAGTTTAGGTACTTAGCAGGGCAATGCAGGTAATTTTTTCCAGCAAAGGCAATTGATTTTCATATATATTTTAAATATTTTTCTGCAGCTGAGAATCTCAAGTCTTAATTTGTGGTGATATATCTAGAGAAACAAACCAGTATTTCTTCTTTAAATCTAGTGAGCAATAAAAAAATAATACATTTTCCTGGCTTTCTATTTAATTTGTTGCTTAACTTGCACTTTCTTATCATATCAAAATGAGGTAGAGATTAAAGCACTGATGAGCCCATGTAAAAGAAAACTCTGCTTGCTGAAGTTAATGGTTCTGAGTGGTTTGCAATTTACATTAGACTGATTCTATTTACCTCCTGTAAGTTTATTTATAAATATACATTAGCCTGGCTCTATTTATCTTGACTGTAACTAGGAAAACTAAGAAGTGATTTTGTTTCTGAACACTTAGTTACCTAGAATGATTGTATCATTACCAGTTTATTACTCAATTTGGGAAAAATTAATATGCAGAACTGGGCAAAACATTTGTTCATTCACATATGTGGCCTTAATCCAATGGAATTATTTCATCCATGTCGGAAGTGGAAGCTTACAAAGACCAGCATTGGTGATGGTACATAGAATTGCAGGCACATGCATCCAACAATATTCAATTTCCATTCTTTGGGCAGTTAAATTAGAAGCAGTTGTAATAATGCCTCCCCATGAACATAGGGGATACAGTCCATGTGGGCTTATCATAACCAGTTCCTGTTTTACATGGCTATCACATGGCTTTGAGAAACCTGGTCTACTGGGGCTTGATGGGGTCCACTTGTCAGAGAAGGGGAAGAGCCTCTTCCGTCAGAGGCTTGCCAAACTCGTGAAGAGGGCTTTAAACTAGAGTTGCCAGAGGAGGGGAACCTCAATCCATCTCACCCCAACCAGTATGATGCCAATGCCAGTAATAGATGCCCGGAGCCTGGAGAAGGGTTGCAGGTCAGCAGGAGAGCACCTGGAGTGCAGCACAAAGGAATTCCTGCCACTCCAGCCAGTAGGTCAGCTTCATCGGGGGCCCAACTTAAATGCCTCTATGCAAATGCACATAGCATGGGGAATAAACAAGAGGAGTTAGAAACGTGCACACACCTTGAGGACTATGATCTTATTGACATCATGGAGACATGGTGGGATGGTTCCTACAGGTGGAGTGTGGGAATGGAACAGTACAGTCTTTTTAAGAAAAACAGGCAGGGGAGAGGAGGAGGGGGTGTTGCCCTCTATGTCAATGACCAGCTGGAGTGCATGGAGCTCTGCGTGGGGATGGATGACAAGCCAACCAAGGGTTTATGGATCAGGATTAAAGGGACAGCAGGGACAGCTGATGACAGTGGGGATCTGCTACAGGCCACCTGACCAGGAAGACAGAGCAGATGAGGCCCTCTATAGACATACAGGAGCAGCCTCACATTCACAAGCCCTGGTCCTCATGGGGGACTCCAACCACCCCGATAACTGTTGGAGGGACAACACAGCAGGGCATAAGCAATCCAGGAGGTTCCTGGAATGCATCAATGATAACCTTGTTCTCCAAATGATAGAGAGACAAAGAGGAGAGGTGCTATGTTAAACCTTGTTCTCACCAGCATGGATGAACAAGGAGCTTCCGGACAAACTCAAACTCAAAAAAGAAGCCTACAGAGGGTGTAAGCAAGGACAGGTAGCCTGGGAGGAATACCGAGAAATTGTCCAAGCAACCAGGGATCAGGTTAGGAAAGCTAAAGCCCAGATAGAATGAAATCTGGCCAGGGACATAAAGGGCAACAAGCAAAGCTTCTATAGGTATGTTGATGACAAAAGGAAGACTAGAGAAAATGCGGACACCCTCCAGAAGGAAATGGGAGACCTGGTCACCTGGGATATGGAAAAGGCTGAGGTACTCAATGACTTTTTTGCCTCTGTCTTCACCTGCAAGTGCTGTAGCCATAACGCCCAACTTGCAGAAGGCAAAGACAGGGACTGGGAGAATGAAGAACTGCCCACTGTAGGAGAAGATCATGTTTGAGACCATCTGAGGAACGTGAAGGTGCACAAGTCCAACAGAACTGACAAGATGCATCTGTGGGTCCTGAGGGAATGGGCGGATAAGTTGCTAAGCCACTATCCATCATATTTGAGAGGTCGTAGCAGTCCAGTGAAGTCCCTACTGACTGGAAAGGGGGAAACATAACACTCATTTTTAAAAAAGGAAAAAAGGCAGACCTGGGGAACTACAGGCCAGTCAGTCTCACCTCTGTGCCCGGCAAGATGATGGGAGTAGATCCTCCTAGAAACTCTGCTAAGGCACATGGAAAATAAGGAGGTGATTGGTGACAGCCAACACAGCATCACTAAGGGCAAAAAGTGCAGAAGAAGTGTTCGAGGGAGGTGATTCTCCCCCTCTACTCTGCCCTCATGAGACCTCAGTAGGAGTACTGAGTCCAGCTCTGGAGCCCTGACCATAAGAAGGACATGGTACCTGTTGGAGCGAGTCCAGAGGAGGGCCACGAAGATGATCAGAGGCCTGGAGCACCTCTCCTGTGAATACAGGCTGAGAAAGTTGGGGTTGTTCAGTCTGGAGAAGAGAAGGCTCTGGGGAGACCTTATAGCAGCCTTCCAGTACCTAAAGGGGGCCTACAGAAAAGGTGGAGAGGGACCCTTTATCAGGCAGTGTATAGGACGAGGGGTAGTGGTTTTAAACTGAAAGAGAGTAGATTTAGACTAGCTATTAGGAAGAAATATTTTACAGTGAGGTTGGTGAGACACTGGAAGAGGTTGCCCATAGAAGCTTTTGATGCCCAGTCCCTGGAAGTGTTCACGGAGAGCTTGAATGGGGCTTTGAGCAACCTATTCTAGTGGGAGGTGTCCTTGTCCATGGCAGGGGCGTTGGAACTAGATGATCTTTAAGGTCCCTTCCAACCCAAACCATTCTATGATTCTATGATCACACAGTTTCAGCTTGTCAAATGGTCGTGAGTTCTGGATAACTTATACTTTTCCTGTACAACAAACTGCCAAACTGAGATGCTTTTCTGAATAATTTTATGAGGTTTCCCCCCCACCCCCCTGGATTATAGCAAAACACTTTACTACCTCAGATTTACTATGTGTTTCTTTATTTTCTGCCTGTAGGGTTTTAAATGCAAATAAGCTGCATGCATTAACCTTAAACTAGGATGCATATAATTAAAAATATATTCTTTCCTGTTGAGAGAATCGGTTTTGAACATCCACATGTATTTTAAATTCTAAATTTTCTTTTAAAATTCAGGTAATTAATTTTGGCGTAAAGAATTATGCAAAAAATATGCACAATGAAACCAAGATTTCTTAAACTTAGTATGTGTACTTTTGTGCTCAGAGTAGATAAAAAGTATGGCTACTTATAATTAGTAAACCCTTTTGAGTAATTCCTGGGCAAGTAAATAATTCATTTATTCATATTGCTCATGTTTTCTCATTTGATATGTGGCATATTTTTTCAGACTATAGAGTCAATCACAAAATTCCTAGTCATTAGGAATTACTAATGTCCTAGACATTACTCTTGGAAAAACTTCCTACTGAAATATCTAGGAATTCTGTTTAAAGGTTGAATATAGATATTTGACTTGTTCCTGCAGAAAGCAGAATTACCTACACAAATAAATGTATATTTGTATTCATGTTCTGCAGATTTCATGGAAAGTAGAAATTCAGACTATGGTGGATGTATTCCTGAAAATACAGTACAATCCCCAACTAACAGTATTTTGTATTCTTCCTGGCAAGAAACAGTTCAGAGTTTTCTCTAACATGTTAGATACGTTTTAATCTTCTCTTTGATTGCCAGGCTGTAATCTTTTAACGAAGGATTTTATTTGGCAACAGGAATTACTCCCTCCCCCCTGCCATTTTGTATATGTAATTAGTTATATCTTTAGCTTCTAAACAAAGAGTTGCCCTAAAGATATTTTGCCAGTGTCTAACAACAGGTATGGTAAAACAGCTATGAAAGAATTTGTTGACATTTAAATACTTTGCATACTTACCACGTCTCCAGCTGTTACAACAAACAATTTTCTCAAAGAGAAAATTTAATAGAGAAACATCATTGCATGGCATGATTATATTGTTTTAGCTACAGCTTTTACAATAAGATAAAAACCTTTAAAAAGACGAAAACATGAAAGAGAACTTACAACACAACTTTTCATATACCTCATCCACTTATAAGATCCAGTTGTTGAATGCACTTTAAACATTTAAAGATCAGCCATTTCAGAGTTATATTAGATATATAAATTCTCCCATTTAAAATTCCTCTGTAAAAGAATGATTCTGTCTTTCAGAAATTTTAAGAAAGCCTAAGTAGAAACTTAGGGATAATTGATAAAAAATACCCAGCTTGGCAGAGATTGTATATTCTGAAAAAATTCACAAGTCCTTCAGAAATTAGCTTTCTCTAGAACATTAATAATAAAATACAGTATTTCTTGAATTGCAAGCGTTGTGTCGCGAACACTTTAGCTGGTGGAAACCAAAATGAGGAAAGTATGGTGAGTAATTACAGGAAACTAATAGAGCTATTTCTGAAAAGTAAGCATATTTACCTACTGAAAGATAAAAAATGACAATAAGATACTGCACAAATGAGTGATGATAATAATCTCGGTCTTGTCTCTGATCTTTGTGTAAGCCCAGTAACAAATTAACAGTGAGTGACAGGGTTACAGCGAGTCCAAAATAAGTACCCTAGATTTATTATTAGAAAAAAAACCCCTTGTTCTTATCTGCCAAACTGTCTTTCTGACCAATTAACCTTATCAAAATATCCTTTTGAAAGATCTAGATCTTCTTTCTGTATTTTCAATGCCTTTCCTTCTATGATAAAAAAAAGAAACCCAGCTATTTGGAAGATCTTCTTGAAATATTTCAGTAAAATATTTATATGACCATAAATACCATAACACAATGGTGTAAAGAAGTGGAGGATGAAACAGCTTTTCAATGTTTTCCACAATGCAAGAATAAGGGAACATGCAATGACAGTTTTAGGCAGGCTTAAAGCTAACAAAACAGGCTGCTTTTTTTAAAGGTGCAAGATTAAAAGTAGCTCTGCTTGCCCCAGTATTTTATCAAGGCTAAAAGTATGTTTAGTAGCCATAGAGCAGTGACCAGTAACAAATGTCACCCAGGCACAATCTCATTTTCAGGTGTATTCTTAAATATTTAATTACTTCTTTCAAAGAATTAGCATTTTCTATGCTGTTTCTTCTGCTCCTTCTCGCAGTTTCTGTTACTCGCCCTTCTCAGGATTTCAGGCTACACAGAACTTTCATATGGGCCATTACAGCCATTTTTATGTTCACATTATTCCAGCTCTGCTCTCTGCCTGGTTTCATTTAGCTCTTTTCCACTACTTAGGAACTCCATTAGAGCCTGAACGTCTGTAACTACCTTTCCTGCGGTTAGATTCAGCGTCTTGCTTCCCAACGAGCCTTGCTTCTTTCTTGCCTCTTAGCCTTTTCTCCTAACAAGTGGATAGTGCAGTTGCATCCTTGCCTATTTTCAGCTTTCACATGGTATTAGATATCCTGAAAGTGCCTTCAGTTGAGCTCGTTCTCATCTCCTTCAGTTTGGGGTTAAGCCGTGAAAAGTCTGTACAGCTGCGCGGCATGTGGGGGTTGTAACAACAGTTTCCAAAGATGCCAGTTTAGTGGAACTGAATCGGGGTAGCTGCTAAAATACTGCAGTATTTTCAGGTTTGGTTAGGCCCAGTAGTCCTTTTGTATCACAGGCACTGTCTTAGGACAGAACAGTCTAAGTCATTTCAGACTGTTTTCCGATTTCAGCTCTGCAGTGGGATGGGGCACAGGGACAAAAGGCAGCCACCAGCAGACTAGCAATCCAGTCGGCTGAGGCCAACTGAAGCAGAAAGTGCAACTCCTGGACAACATAAGATATAAGAAAAGGTTCTGAATACCTGAGAGTCTCTGTATGGTCAGCAAAGCCTGAGACAAGATGCTAAACATTTCATGTGAAGTACAAGACTACTTTTTTCTGATTTAACAGGTTGTTCTTGTCCTCGAGAAGTTATTTTAGCTCTTGTATGATGGGAAATATGTACACATGGAGCACTTAATCTGCAACCTTTACCGAAAAGAATGGTATTGTTTTCTGTGTTTCTATTTATGAACCTTGAAAAAGTTCTGGAGGCCAGAAAGTGTCATGTTTTTCTTTTTCAACAGACAGTAATTAAAACGATGGAATATAACAAGTTTTCTTATATGAGTCATTTCAGAGGGGATTAGCAAGCATTTGAGTGCCTAGGGGGTAGGACTTTGTGTTTCTTGCTAAATTCCATGTTGCTTTCTCTATTCTACTTCCCAAGACTAGCATTTATTTCATTATTTTAAGACGTCAGTTTCTCTAACAAATGCTTCGACAATATTCTAATTTCCATGACCAGAAGTTGTTTTTAATGAATTTTTGTCATGATTGCTTTTATTTCCAAGATCTAGAGTATGTGTAAACAAATTAGGGAAATAAGCGCCCCCCCTCCCGAACTGGTCATGCATATATTCTGTATGTAAAGCAGGTAAGCCCTTGTGTAACATCTTTTTATAGAATTTAATAAGGATTACTTCAAATGGTCTATGCAAGTTAACTAGGATTCTGTAGTAATACATTCAAAACCTATGGGATTTCATGAAGGATTGTAATAGCTTCTTTAAAGTTTTAAACCACCTTTAGACGGCAATATGAAGTTATAAAATGTAGTCAGTTGGTTTAAAAACCCTATAGCAAGACCATTCTCCATTAAGTTCGCAGATTTTTTTTCTGTGTGGGAACAGTTTGCCTTTCAAATGTGAGTGCTATTAGCTGACATGACCCATGGCCTAGAAGTTCAGCACTCTGTGATCCTCAGCCTAGTTTTGGAGTGGCACAGCTGCATGATCTTAGTTCAGTTTTGGGGAGAAAATTGTGTTTGCCCTTTAATTTTCTCTTTTTTGTCATCTGAATCTTCTACAAATGGATTTTTTGGAAAATGCAGATTGTGTCCAGACTTCAGAAATTCCAACCAGCGCTAAGAATTTACTCAATTAGATGAATTTTGGTTGGAAGTGGAGATAGAAGAAAGGGTTAGGACAAAAGACAGAATGAAGAGCTCTGGGATGTGGGTTAGGGGAAATGACAATCTGCAGTGGGAAAAGATGCAAAACTTTCGTGAATGTCAAACACTTCTGGGAAGGATTTTCATGGATGGTATCTCAGGGAAGAGGGTCATGGTCAGAATTCCCTTCTCTCTGAAAGTTAGGATTCTTGCTAGGGCCTATGAGGGAAGCAAACATATCCACAGGACTGCTATCCTCTGTCCTCTCTCTCACTGTCTCGTTTTATAAATTAAAAAAAATTAGTACCCCTTAGGTCTTGATTATTATGGATATTTTTTATTCCTTTTCTCCCCTTATGTTTTCCTCTCTTATTTTGATTTACTTTGACCATCTCTGGATCCGTTTGTCTTTCTACTAGCATACTCTTAAATGTCCTTTTTCATATATATATTTTTCTTACAGTGACCTAGAGGGTTTAGTTTAGCCATGTAATCAGTTTGTAGGCAAAATTTTGTTTTGTTTTGTTGGTTTTTTCCTCTTTCAGAAGGTGAAAATGGATATGATTATGATGCAGGTCTTCTAAACAACCAAATTTGTTCCGAGCCAAATAAAGTACTTTCCAAAATCAGCCTGCAGATCGCTTCTCAGCCTGTCATTACTTTCACATCTGCTGCTGCTGATAGAATCCTCTGCGTTGAAAATGCATGCTTGAAACGAGAGCTGCACACAAATGGCAGGACATAAAACAATATAATGAATGTAAAGGAACACTAAAAAACACTTTCAAATGCCGTTTGTAGGCTCAATCCTGCAAGCTGCTTGGAGTTTTCAGGGAACAAAGGCCAATCTGTACCTCTGAAGAGGTGGTCAGTATCTTACCAGACCAAGATCTGTAAAACGATGACCTTCCCTCCAAAAGCACTGGTAAGAAAAATCTTTCTTTTGCTGAGAGGTCTGACAGAAGACAGAAAATAGTATGCAGGCTTATTTTGGTTTGAAAATACAGCTTTATGCTACTAAAATCTCCTTTTAATTTCTAAAAAAGTAAAAAGGGGGGGGTTTGATTCTCAAACTGATTTGTGAACAAAATATAAATCAGTGGACAAGGCTGCCACAGAAACCAAGGTTGAAGTATTTCTGCTGATTTGCTTCCCCTGTTGTGTCTTTTTTTAAGAAATTACATTCTTAACTCTGATGTCAAACCACGAACACCACTTGTTTATGTTTTCTGTCATAGTACTAGCTAGTTTGTAAATCATGGTAGTAACAGGAGTGTCAATATTTAACTCTGCATTATCTTTTCTATCGTAAGTCTTTGCTTTCATTTGTGTTCAGTATTGCAAAATTTAACTGGTGGGGATAATATACTCCATGTTTGCTATCTGCTTCAGGCTTACTTTTTTTGTGAAACAAACTTCAAGACAAAAGTTTTACTAATACACTAAGAAAAAAAACCACCTGAGTATTATTTATCCCAAAAAATTCCATTGCTTCTGGGCATTGGCAAGTGATTTTTAAAACAGGCCAAATTCCAGTGTCTTCCAACATGAAGGTCCATTCAGACCACAATCTTTTTGTCCAAAAGATAATACTTCTCTCTGAAAATAATCTTAAGACTGGCATTTTCATACTTCTGTACTTCAGTTGTATCCTTTGCATTCTTTTAATAAATCATCAAGTCTGTTTGGATGACTAGACTTTGGATGAAAGACTAGAATTCCATTTTTATTAACAATAGAAGGCCTCATTTAGTTGAGGTGATACCTTGTTATTAAATTGTAAACAAAATAATGCGATTGAGTGGTCTATATCCCCTATTCTATCCTTCTGTGTTACTGAAAATTTAGAGGTTAATTTAAAAGCAAAGCCAGCAGGAGCCAGACTGAGTTTATGCAGGCTTTAAATTACAGCAAGCAAGTGTAAAGAGAACAAACCAGGAAAAAAAGCTTTGGAAAAAGAATGAAGTGTCTCCAGAGGCAGTGACAGTATCTATAATTAGTAATATTGGTGATGGCACTTATTCTCAGGGAGGGCACATGCTACTTGTATCCCCATTCAGCATAATAAAAGATAAGAAACCTGGGATTTTTTTAGATGATTTGTTGTTGTTGTTCAAAATGATATATGGACACTATGCATTTCATGAGTGGAGGCATATCAATAGAAGGAAAAGGTATCAGTGTGTAGTTTCCAGGGAACATCCTCCTCTTAGACTTTTTTATAAAGAACGATACACATGCATGAAAAATGTGTGCAAGCAGCAGAAGAATGCACTCAAAAGTTCCCAGCAACAAAGTATTGGGAAACTTTTTAAAATTGCTACTCTGTACTTTCTCCTTCATGCCTCATAATTGCCTGAGATTTCTGATGCAAATTTGGCTTTCAAAAGTAAGCACATTTGTTTCTCACAGATAATATATGTTCATTCTTTAAAAGAGTGTTTCACTATGTTTATGCACAAGATGGCTGAATTCAGGCTGCACAGAGCATCTTATTTCTGGGATCCCCTGCCTTCTCTATGGCAAATTTTAAAACCTTTGAAGTCCCAGTGTATTGTACAGTAGTTCATATACAGGAAACAAACAAGCAAAAGAATACTCAAAACTCTCAGCAATCAGTAATTCTTTCAGAGATTTAAGCTGATTCACATTTAGAGTCACCAAAGGGATCAGACCATCAGATGTACAAAATAAGCTTTTCTTCCTGCATTCATCAGCCTAGGCTATTACACAGACTGACCTCCGAATAGGTCAGCTATCAGGTAGCCCAACAGGGAATTTAGCTAATAGTTTTTGCAGTTTAGGATTACAAACTCTCAGGCTTTATGGATTTCTGCAAGAAAGTATGTGCTGTTGATTATATATGCTGTCTCTTGCCCTTTCCCCTGACTCTTTACTTAATCTTTTGCTACCCACACCTCTGACTCCCTCCTTTCTTCATCTTTATTCAGTACTGTTGCATTTACATTTCTTACTAGAGTTCTGCATCCACATCTGGCTCCCTGGTGCCTACATCACAACATTGGGAGTACTGAGAAAAAACCCACAGTGTTAACAGGCCAACATCTAGTTATTGTCAGTACTTATTTGTTAGATGGACTTAAATGTAAACAGTGCCTGGAAAGGTTTTCCTTTGTAGCCTTACAGACAGACAGGAGAAACAGACAGACAAAATTGCCTTTTATTATTAGCTTTTCTGCTAGTCCCATTTACGTTATGAACTCTGTATTGTTAAATATTGCCCAGTCATATAAGGAAAGATTTGCCCCAGAAAGTTTATTATCTATGATATGTGTTACTCAGCTTTTCAGACTTTAGAACTTTGAAGATAATTAAAGAAAACATTCCAAATCCAGGATATCTAAATAAGGTAATGAACGTTTTGGCTTTGAACCTCATAAATTTGCTAATAGATGACCTGTAATGTTATGCTGTCTTTCCACGTTGAGGTATATATTTTATTCATCTTTTCAAATACCTTTGCTCCTGCTGAAGCCATGCCAACACCATATTTTTGCCTGTGTCGCTAGCAGTAAGCGTAGCCTTTAATTTCTAAAATCAAAAATCAGAAGTGTTTCTGAGCTTATGTAAGGCATCACAAAAGGGAGCAAACCACCATATCACATAGATTCAAGTCTGCTTACCTGTAGTCCCTGTATCTTTACTGCTTTTCCAGTCACATATTTTCCAAATGAAACTACCTTTCTCCATGCTTTCATTTACAACCTCAGTTCACACTTACAGTATTTCCTGTTCCTGCTACTACCTATTCAAACAAAAGCATTTTCATATATTTCCAATGAGAACATGACAGTAATTTTTTTTCAGAAAAGGCAATACTTCACTGACTGAAATAAGACACACAGGTTGATGCACACTTCAAACTGATTCAGAATTCCAATATGCAGAGGTTTTACACTGAATAAAATATTTTGTTCTTCCCCTCCCCAATGACTGCTGTCTTCTAAACTGATAGTGGCCATTTAATCAGAAACAACGAAAGCAAATTGTAATATTACTGTATGATTCTTTGTTTACCTAATTTGCTAACAAATATAAGTCATGTGTGTTACATTTCTTAGCATTTGATAGTCTGTTTGAGCTACTGAATAATGAATAACAAAGCCCTTTAAAATATAAACATTGAAAAATAAACAAGTCATCTTCGTTGTCTTTTTGCTTGATATCTCTTTCTTGTTCCTGTTAACAAGCAGATAATAATCCTGTCAGCACAGCACCATGCTCTGTGTAGGTTTTCCAGTTGGAGATACACCAGTGTATCTCAGCTAGGGTCACATCCAATATCCCTGTTGTTGACATACATGCATTTTGAATTTCTCTTCTTTCGTTCACCTTAGTTTGGCATAATTTAGTTCAGTGTTGTTATGTCTACTTGAGTTTCATTTTGGCTTGATCTGGTTTGGTATAATCTAGGGCTTGCTTTCATTACAAGAGGAACAAATATATAGGCAATTTCAGATGAGTAGCTCTCTCAAAAGATATTAGCATTAAGCAGACAGTGGAAAAGGGACTGATTAGAAAGGGAAAAAAGAAATTAAGTTGGTGTTTTAGAGCTCAGTAATGAATAAAGTAGGAACTGCCAAAAGTCAAGTTTGCAGAGGAATTAAAATCAAAAAAACTTGGTTTCTCCAGCTATATGCATAAAATACGAAAAAAAAATAAAGAAGCAGTGGGACAGCTATGTAATGGGAATTAGGCAGAAATTAGAGAAAACCCTTATTTGCATTGATTTTCAGTAAAGATAATAATGGAGAACATGGAAACAAAACAATATGACCTGTTAGTCAGAGAGAAGAAAGGCAAAAATGGAGATATAAGGCAAGCTTAAAAATAGATAAATGAGTTCAAGGTGGCGCGGCATGGATGGATCACAAAAAAAACCAATTCTGAAGGTGGAGGGGCTGATGGATGAAGGCTTGTTCAGCCTGGAGAATAAAAGGCTACAGGGGGACCTAAGACCAGCCTGCCTGGACCCGTGGGGAGTTACTGAGGAGGCAGAGACAGGCCCTTTATGTAAGTGCACAGCCAGAGGAGATGAGGCAATAGTCACAGGTTGAAACAAAAGAGATTTTGATTTTTAGTAAGGGGGAAAAAATCACTGTGGGGACACTTAAATCATGGAAGAGGCTGCCCAGAAAGGCTCTGCAATCTCTGTCCTTGGAGATTTTTCAAGACCTGACCAGATAAAGCTTTGAGCAACCTGTTCTGAGCTCACGTCTGACCCTGCTCTGAGCAGGAGGTTAGACTGGAGGCTTCCTGAATTAATCTGTGAAATGGTAAACAACAGGGAATATATTGCGCCTAAAGAAAATAAGGCCTGGGAGAACATAATCACTGTCTCTACTTATATCATGAGGTGGGAGTGAACAGACGGAGGAAATGTAAAAAGCATTACTGGCCCAACAGCAAATGAATATATATATATAGACTTTGAGTGAACTCAGCCTGGAATTAGAAGATTTCTAACTGTTACAGTCATGAAGGTTTTGGAACCACCTTCCAAATGAGAGTAGTGAGGCCCAAGACTAAACTAGTTTTGTCTTGGAACTTGATTCCTACATGGAAAGGATTATAGTATGTGTCTGCCTGCTAGAGCATGTCATTCCAGTTCTGCAGCTAGGCAGATCTTCCCAAGACACATTTTGTTCCTAAGAAAATTCCTTTGTTGTGACCTAATCTTTGCATCCCAGGGGTTTCTACAGTTACTCTGTAACAACTTGACATAACAGGCTTGTAACATCCTCTCTCTCTAGTCAGTCAATTGCAGATGTTATTAGGAGGTAAGCAGAAGAAACCCATAAATATATCAAACAGAAAGGTAAATCTTGTTTCTGACAGTCATCCTCAGTTTGTTCTCATCGTGCTCAGTTGAGTAGTACTTTGAGATATAGACTGCAGGGACTACTCCTGCATTGTAGTTAGTGTTCATGGTTTCAATCTTATTTGGTTGACATTAAACAGATTTGTTTTAATTGAAGGTGAATACGGTAATTTGCACCATTTTGAGAGTTCTTTAATAAAATCCTGCTGTTTTCTTCCTACTGATAAATCTGCTTTCTAGGCTTTCAATTTCAGTTCTGCAAAAAAAGTGGTATTTAAACACTTCTAAAGAATAAAGTTCTAGATCCTTTACAGCAAGTCCTTTAAAAACTTGAGATAAATGCCATCAAAAGATAGAGCGAGTGCGAGCAAATTTGATTTTTTCTGTAGAATTATTCTTCTCAGATTTCTGTGCTGTACTTATATGTGAAGCAATTTTTTAAAAAACAAACCTAAACCATCTGGCAGCATAATACTTGGTTAGTGCTTCATATCTACATACTGGGTACACAGAAAAGCTTTGATTTACACAATGTTTTTCTGAAGCAAATGAGATACACAATGCATAATTCATGATAGTATGTCTTGGAAATGGATGGCAGTCTCGATTCTGATGTTAGAACCATTTTGCTTTTTCAAAAGACTGTGACTCTGTAGGAGCATCATTACAGTTAAGTGCACAGATGAGTGTCAGATACAATGAGAGGTTGTGTCTCTGTCTTACATCTCTGTTCTGAGCATGCGGTTTTAGAGAAGCCATAAGCTGCAGGCCCTCATGCCAGGTAATGAAGCGTGGATGACTGACACTACCAGTGCGACCCGAGAAAAGCAATGAAATTTGAGAGGAGTTTGTTCTGATGCTTGGAACGTTTAAAAAAATAAATAAAAATAATTGAGTTTAAAAAGTCATAGCTTTAGAAACTTTAGAAGACCATAGCTTTTAAGCATAAACTGTATTACTTCAGAAATGGGTTATGCACCTGGTTCATGCCGCTTAGTAACACTTACATTCCTTTTAGTCTGAAGAGCATATCTGGGACTTGGAATGGTTGGAGAGATGCATTTTTGGGCACATGTGCTTTGTGCTTGACCTGCCTCTTGGCTGGCAGATCAGTGCAGGGAATGATTCCTGCCAGTATGCTTTTGGGTTGATCCTAAGACTAACTTCAGTGGCTGTTGACATAAGTATAGCATTGAAGTGGCACATGTGAGGGTTGTCCCAGCTGTTCAAAAAGTGTGATGCCTTTTACTGTGGAGAGAAGGGAATGCTTCCCACACACACATTGATAGGACTATATATTTTCTCAGTGAATCTCACTGTATTTCCTCTCTTGATCCCTCTCCTCTCTAGATTATTTTCCATAATGTCTCTGTTCACTCCAGTGATGGGAACACCTCCTATAATAAATGTGCTGTTTATGCCTTCTCTTGGATTATTAATGGAGTTGTTACATAAAATAAATCCAACTTCTGAAAAATGCAGTAGTCTAGCAGATTAACATCCAGACTCAATATATTGCAATGCCCTTCAACATCTTTTGTTATCAGACGCAATGACATGGTCTTCATTACTTCCTAATTGTCCATAACGTTTCCCCGTATTTTTCTTATTAAAGATAGCTTTAAAAAGCAGCCCAATAGCTACGATAGTTCAGAATCATCAATAATGTAACCTCCTTCTTCATGAAGGCTTGCACAATGACAACCCCGTAAATACTTTTTTTTAAATTAAGTGAAGTATGGTACAATCAGCAGCGAACGTTTTTTCCCAGTCCCCCCAACTATGAACAACCTTGAGGGTCAATTCCCCAGGACTATTTAGTCTTTGGCTTCTCTTATGAAATTGCTTACAAGACTGCAAATTAGCTTGCTAATAATAGTCAGGCAGACGGCCTGTACATGGATTCGTTAATACTTTTCCCACTTGTTAACAAAAACCTTTGAAGTCATCAAAGTTAGCTAATACAGGTAACCTTGCGCTTTTAACAGTAACAGTTTTGTATTAGCTATCTCCATATTAATGCTCTACTCAAATACTATTATGTACTCTGCTTATTCTCCCTTTTTGGCAGGGGGAAATCTTTGGGACATGGCTGTTTCCTATTTATACAGCATCTACAATAATGATTCTCAGGATGTTAACTGGGGTTTCTCTTCTAGTAGAATAACAGATTTCACAGCATGCAACATGTGAAGTAATTACTTTCCTAAAATGCATCAAAGAAAAAAACAATCTTACATTATATGGCAAATATAATCCCCAAAGGGACCATCTTTTTCATCCTCTTGCCCCAACTGTTCCTGACAGAGTTATTTCAAATCCTGGTAAATACATGCAATGATGGAATTTCACAGCCTCAATCTAATTTAGTGTTTAACTGTCTTTACAGTTAAAGGTTTTACTAATGTCTAATCAAACTTAAGGCTTCAATTTAAGCCTCTTACTTCGTCTTCTATCCCCAGTGGACGTTAAGAACAATTTATTCATTCCTTGTCTACAACATCTATGTGAATGTACAAGGCAGTGCATCTTGCTCTTATTGTAAGTCATCCAAAGTGCCCTTTGTCTTCATATATAGTTTTGTCTCTTTCCCATCAAACGTTTATACATTTTGGTCTCTGAAGACACGGTCTCCTAAGTTCTCCATATGTGGCATTTCTACATTTGACCACTGAATTAACTTTTTATTCCTAAATTCTTAAATTTTAGTATGAATTTCTGTCATGAATTTTTAAATAATGTTTAGTAAAGCTTAAATGTTCTTGCTTCTTGCACTTTTCAAATTATGATTGCTTTCAATGAGATGAAATTGTCCTGAGGGGAGATTCTTCTTGTACAATTCTAGAAGTCAAGTGCCCTGAAATTACTTGGAATAGCACATTGATCTATTAGCTATACTCGTGTACCTCCTATCCCACTGGGAGATTTATCTGTGTTTAACTGAGATCAGAATCTGGAATAGAATTTTACAAAAACATTTTTTTTACTTCTATTAATGTAAGTCAGACTTTATAATGTGAAGTGGTTATTTGTCAATAAATCTAAATTCAGTGCAGATTACACATTAATCTCTTTGTAAAACAGCTGCTTAATTTTGGTAGTCATACATGCCACATACATTCACAGTCCTTGTCCCTTGTCCAGGGTAAAACCAACTAAAATCAGGGTATCAGGTGCTCAACTCACTTAAAAATATATACTTGTTTAATGGAGCATTAATAGATCTGCTTACATCCCACAAAATCTATAAATTTGAATTGTTTTTCTTACGTGGAACATTAATGAGGTACACGGAATAAGTAGATCAATCTGACTATTTTATTATGCAAAGAAGAGGCCGAATTATTTCACTCACTCAAAGTTTAGAAAAATCTATATTAAACCATTATTTACCAAGTTTAATGCCTCAGCAGCCTGATTGGGTTTTTTTGATAAACTGACAGGTTCGTGTATGTTACTTGTCACTCATGAGAGCACATCTGGATACTGAGTCCAGTTTTAGGCTTCCAACATAGGGACGACACTGATACACTGGAGTGAGTCCAGGAGAGGGCCCCCCGTGCTGGCTGGGGTCTGCAGCACTTGTCCTGTGAGGAGAGGCTGAGAGACCAGGGCTTGTTCAGCCTGGAGGGATGACTTCAGGTGGATCTAACAGCAGCCCCTCCTCTCCTCTATCCCTCCCCCCAGCCTGTGAGAGGATTACTGAGAAGATGGAGCTGGGCTCTTCACTGCAGTGCCTAGTGGGAGGACAAGAGTCAACACACATAAGGTAAAACAAGAGAGGATCAGACTGGCTATAAGAGGCGGGGTAAGAAATTACTTTGAGGACACTCCAGCAGCAGAGCACATTTCCTAGAGATATTGCTGTCTCCATTCTTGGAGGTTTTCAAGACACAACTGGATAAATCCCTGAGCAACCTAATCTGACCCCATATCTGACCCTGCTCTGACATCCCTTCCAGCCTAAATGCTTCTGTGAGTACAAACTATGGAAAATTTAGTCATTGTAATTTGTTAACTTCTTGGAAGATATTAGGGAAATGCAGTTGCTTAGTTGCTTCTGTGTTTGTTTTGTGCATTTACTTCAGGTTAAGTTTAAATATTCCTTATTATTGGAATATTTTTTTTATTTTCAATTAGTTTTGCAGCATTCTTTAGAGAGTAATCTGATTCATGGAACAGACTGTTTGTTGTGGCACTTCAGTATATTTGCCTGAGGTGCTGAAAGGCGAACAATTGCATTTTCTCTCTGTCTCAGTCACTGATTTCTTGTATGATTCTGAAAAACTCATTTGAGTGGGACTTTTAACAACTGGGTATCATTCATTTCGGAATACTTAAAATGACTGATTTGCAGAAGCCCTGACACATAAAGCCTGAAGTTAACCAGAGCTGTTTTTTAAACTTTTAAGGTTATTATGAAAAGTGTTCTGGAAAATCATATAGTTGATGATACTTACTAGATACTTCTGACAATCTTGTTCCTATTTTCACAGTTGTAAATGAAACTCTATTTCCATGTCACATTACAGAAATGTCGATATCAGTGTTTCACTATCGCATGAAACTTTGAAGAAACGCTAAGAAAAAAGACATGGAGTAAGTGCCCCGTTCACCGGATGAGACAGGGACTTAGTGGAAAATAGCTGTATGTGATAGTGTCACAGTGTGTGCAAAGCGAAAAATAATAAATGGAACAGTTCAGCTCTTAATATTTCTTAAATTTGTAGTCTTAATATTATTTTGAAGTAAGTTAGGATTATTTGTTATTTTAAAAAATTATTTGAGGCTGTGTTTCACAGTTTTCATTAAAGAATGCATTCTTTGATCAAATAATGGGAAAACCTAATGCCAGTTTAAGAAACTGGTATCTGGATTGTGCAAGAGAGGCTTGTTCCATTGTCTCAACATTGAATGAAAGTTTCTTTATAACCACATTCAAACCTTCATTTTCCTTTGCTTTCTATTTTAGTTTCTCTTACACAAGGGGAGATTCAGGTGCTCACACCTCGTTCATATCCGCATCACTACTTCGCAAGTCAGTTCACTCTATTATCTTTCACTTCAATGCACATCTGATATATTTCTCCAGCAGAATACACAACATTCTCTCAAGGAGAAGAGCATATCAAAGGAAAAACAAACAAACAACAGAGGCCATCACTAGCCACACATCACAGGTCATTATTATTGCTGCTTTGTTATCATCTTGGTTTTCTCTCTGTCTTATCTCTCCTTCTGGGCAGAGAAAGCACATATGGCTATAAAAACAGGAATTTTTGTTTACTGATAAAAACATTTATGTACTAGAAATTTTTGTGACTTTTTCCCCACTGTCATCAACCAACTACCATCTGTCTAACAGTGGTGAAAACCATGCTTTCATTCTGGAGGACACATAATTTGCAGAAAGTTTTTTATAGTAATGGGAAGCTAAGTAAGAGATACTAAAGAGTATATGTATAATCTGCTACCCCTCTATGTCTAAATCGAAACTTTTTAAATTATTAGAGTACTTGAGCTTAGAATCCCTTGTTGCTTCATTCTTCTGGTCAGATCAGTTTTAGTACTGCAAATAAAGGCTTTCAAATTTTGCAGCAAAATAACTGAACATTTTCATAAGTATGTTGTTTATTTAAGCAAACAGAAATCAAACCCAGTCTCATAGTCTAGAAATTCATATTAGTAAATGTATATTGAGACTGTTCTACTAGATAAGCATAGTGATACTTTAATTTCAAAGAAGCGTTGCCACCTAATATAGCAGTCAAAACTTGTTTTCTATCAGGAACTTGCTTTCTCTACATTCACAAAATCTGTCTCTAGCTTTAAACCAACCAGAAACAGTACTCACTTAGTCCATTTACATTATGTCACCTTGAATCTTTTCTTCCTGACAATTTAATGTAATGTGATATTCAGTTTCCTGTGGAAAGGAGTGCCATACAAAAATGTATCACTCTGTGACAGGTTTCACTGTAATGTTTACTCAGTAGTAATATCCTTTCCAAAATGCTATGCTGGTTTCACCTCTCTTCATTACTGAATTCACCAATTACCTACGAAGTAATTCAGAGCTAACATAAGGTATTAGCTCTAATCTTGATAATTTGAATTTATGTAGATATGTGTCAGGGACCTGACCCTACATTGATATTGAGAATAAACAATAGAAGTGTCAGACAAATTGTAGCTCATTAGTTTTCCTAGGCTGTGAAAGTATCCCTTTTCAGTGATTTTTTGGGAACAACCAGTCCTAAGGAGGATGAGTAGAGATGGAATTGCTAGCCTTGTTCCTTCCTGTGGTGAATTGAAGTAAAGGCTGATGCAAGATGTGGAAACATTCCTGTGCCCTGAGGAAGAGATGGTATTTCTGAGTTTGGGAGCTGGAGAAAAAGGTAGACTGGTGGAGGAGTTGGAGAAAGAGACAGACTGGCAGAACCATGTTCTGTCCTCCCTGACACAGAAATGAACAGCCACCAGAAAAAAAAAACAGGATCAAGGGAATCCTGTATCCTCCTCCTGCCAGAATGAAGGCAGTAGCTTAAAGGAAAAGAGAGAATGGAGGCAAGTCCATGCTCAGGATGGCAGGCAAACCCCTTCCTTGCCCAGCTCACCTTCCCAGGTGCCTCTATACAACAGTTACAAAGTTCTGGATGTGGAAGACCTGTCAATGGATGATCTGAGTGATGGTCCATCTTCACCAGAGGTGCTGCCAAGGTCAGAAAGGCTTAACCCCTGTGTCATGACTATCTCCACAAGGAAGAAAAGATGGATTATAGTTGTAGATGACTCATTTCTGAAGGGAACAGAGGGTCCAATATGATGGCCAGACCCTCCTTTTAGGGAAGTCTGCTGCCTCCCTGTGGAGCCCAGGTTAAGGACATCACTAGGAAACCTCCTAGCCTGGTACGGCCCTTGGACTACTACCCATTACTGCTCTTCCATGGGGGTAGAGATGAAGCTACAATGAGCAGTCCAAGGGCAATTAAAAGAAAATTCAGGGCCTTGGGATGGCTGGTAAGGGAATCTTGAGCACAGGTTATTTTTTCCTCTCTCCTTCCAGTTGCGCACTCTGGCAGAAAGAGATGGGCCCAGTCTATCAATACATGGCTCTGTGGCTGGTATCACCAATGCAATTTTGGGTTTTTCAATAATGGGATGGCCTACATAGCACCAGGCTTGCTGGCATCAGATGGGACACACCTTTCTGAAAGGGGCAAGAGTATCTTTGCTCACAAGCTAGTGGGACTCATTGACAGAGCTCTAAACTAGGCTTGAAGGGGAAGGTGGATGATACCAGGCTTGCCTGTGACAATCTGTGTGATAACATGCCAAAGTTAGAGGGACAGGGTGCTAGTGAGGGCCCTCAGCCTGTAGCTCTGAGACGTGCTAGCTATACTGCAGTACACTTGTCTTACGGAGATGAGCCAGGAGTTTCTGACATAATAGGAGCCACCAGGGAAACACCAGTGAAATATGCAAAAGGAACAAAGAGGTGTTTCTCTAAGAAGGTGACACAGCCAACAGCCCAGCTGAAGTGTCTCTACACCAATGCATGCAGCATGTGCAAAAAACAGCAGGACCTGGAAGCCACTGTACCTTTAGAAAGCTATGACCTAGTTGGCACTACTGAAACTTGGTGGGATGAATCCCATGATTGGAGTGCAGCTGTTGATGGCTACAGCCTGTTCATAAGGGACAGGGGAGGAAAGAGGGGTAGAGGCATTGTCCTCTACCTCAAGAAATGGACAGTGTGTGAAGAGCTGTCTCTGAAGAACAGCCATGAGCAAGTTGAACGCCTATGGGTAAGAATAAGAAACTGAGGCAACAAAGAGAACCTTGTGGTTTGTGTCTACTACAGGCTGTCCAATCAAGGGCAGCCTATTGACAAAGACCTCTTACTCTAGCTACAGGAGGCTTTGCGCTCACAGGCTCTCATCCTGCTGGGGGACTACAACCACCCCGACATCTGCTGGAAAAGTAGCACGGCGAGATGTAGGTAATCCAGGAAACTCTTGGAATGCCTTCAGGATAACTTCTTAAGCCAGGTTATAGACAGCCCTACCAGAGCTAGATGATCTTTAAGGTCCCTTCCAACCCAAAACATCCTATGACTCTATGTTAAACATGAATATGTGTATATATTCATCAACTGGGGAATCAGAGATCACTGTGATGGGAATATCTAGAAGACTGATGTCATGGGTTAATTTGAAACCTTAAAAATAGCTTTACTAAGTTCTTTCATTAACAGCAGGCTTGCTAATAGTTAATTCTTACTCATTATTTATCAGCACTACATATACAGTACTATTAACTATATAACATTTATATATTAAATTAGCTGTAAGCATTTAATAGTTTAAGCTGATGCAGTATAGTGAGCATTGATGTCTGTGGTCTTTGGTGGCTCTTTGTCACTGAGGTCTCAGTGGTCAAGCTTGAGAGCTCATCAGATGTTTTCATGCAGTTGCCCCACTCCCAA
Organism: Fratercula arctica; assembly: GCA_947846985.1. Taxonomy (NCBI): domain Eukaryota; kingdom Metazoa; phylum Chordata; class Aves; order Charadriiformes; family Alcidae; genus Fratercula; species Fratercula arctica. Next base: position 81,515,923 of record CANTUZ010000002.1, read on the forward strand.
AAAGGGGATTTGTCGTCCCTTGTGCTTACCCTGTCCTCTTTCTGGAAAATTTTTGTTACTTGGATGCCTCCTATGAGCAACTATACCTGTCTTTACCCCTTTGGTGATCACATTGCGTATGAAATTACAGTATATGGTATGATCTTCATAAGTCGGATGTTTCTACTCTGCTCCCTCTGTTACTGCTAAAGCTGATTTTGCCCATTTTCCAAGTTTGCATTCTGATTATGGGCTGTAATGCTCACTGAGTTGTTCACAGCTTCTGGTTTTATCCTGTGCTTACACCTGCAAGGTTTCTGCTATCATTATATACCTCTACTCCACCATAGTTTTATTCTAATGCGACAGTTCATTCTACACAGAGTAATTGCACACCGTCACTACTTACTGCCTACCAAAATAGATAAAAATTATTACAATGGGCATAACATGCGGTTGTTCAAAGCCCGGCAAAACTTAAATAAATTAGGCAGTAATCATCTGATTGCTCAGACTGCTAATACAGCAAAACAAGCTAAAACAAAGATCCTGGGAAACCCAGGGAAGCCCAGACAAACAAGACAGCAGGCCCTGGTCCTGAGGCCTTGAAGAACTATTACAGCGTTAGTATATTGTTACCAGTGATGGCAATATTTTATTTACCAAGCTACAGGGCTACACATTTCTTAAAAGATGGATTTCATTTCATGCTTATGGCAGCTGAACTACATAATCAATAAGGGAAAGAGTTTAAACAATATATTTATTGCTAAATATTTGTATATAACAGCAAAGATATTAATGAAAATTATTAATAAACATGAAACTTGATTTTACTTACAAACAGAGCTAAGAGGCTGGGTCCGGCTCTACATGCAAACAGAACTCTGGGAAAGGAATTTGTTTCTTTCTTTTGTGTGATCCCAGACTTACAATGAACACTATTGCTAGGAATTCTTGTAAGAAAGTTACCACAGAAGGTAACTAAGAAGGAAGGGAAGCAACCTAACTGGAAGTGGTGCAAATTTGCAAAAAGCAGACAAAGCTTTTTGTTCATCTGTATACACATAACAGAAAGCCACCGACTGGCATTCTTAGGAAATTCTTAAATTTTCCAGCTGTTAGCCTCTGCCAAGGCACTTTATTTCTCAGTTAATTGTATATATGTATTTTCTTCTTAGTTCATCATAGGTTAAAACCTACTAAATTTAATTTCTTGTACTATATATTCACATAAGAATAGCTAAGAACTCACTGGCTGAGACATATGTCTGGCAAGTCTCTGTGTACGGGAGACACTTCCGTATACAGAAAGCGTCATTTGGCTAGCAAAGATGATCAATTATGACAGAGACTAGAAGATTTATATGTTATTGTAACAGTGTTTAGTGATCTTACAAGCTGATTGATTCGGTCACTATGTTTGGATTTCAAAATAAAATGATTTAGGTTTCTAAGAAATGTGAGCAAGTTAAAAAAATTCTAACAAAATTTCTTAAAAGTCAGAATTTGAGCCAAGAAATGAATCTGTCTTTAGAGATCCAAAAACTGTATCTATCGTTAGATCTTTAAGAATAAAACTGTAGTTTTCAGTGAATCTAAAATACAGGAACCAAGCTTTAAGGTAAGAAAGGTTGTCTCAGACAGCAAAGAAAATATAGCACTTTGCTACTGCTGATAGTATCTGTCCCTTGGATCTCATAAACTGTTCCTCCCAGTGAAGTATTTATATATTAAAATTTACTGACTGTGTGATAATCAGTGAACCTCAAAGGTTATAAGGTTTGAGGCTGATCATTTTGCAGGCGGGTTGTATAACAAATAAGACTTTTCACTAACACTTCTGCAACGTCTCTGTAGTTTGGTGAGGCTGTCTAATTGAAGATTTTCTTTTATAACAATATTCAGACTTTATGCAGCCTGGGGTTTTCTGCTAATACAATTGCTCAGGTACTGAAATGATCCAAATTAATTTTTCATATGAATGAACTGCACAGAGTTGCCACCAAGAACTGACACTGTTCTCTTGCTTGAGAGGAAGGTTTGAGAAAATAGGAAAAGGCAATTTTTTCTAATATTTTAAAACAGGCTCACATGGCAAAGTTGAGAGTCATGCAGAAAAGCTGTATGGCAGCTGTGGGCCAGACTGGAGGCCGAGGTGTAGGACTGGGCATGAAGGGAGAAGTCATCAAACAGGGAATTGTACAGAGGGACAGGTGGCTTCTTGGGTGATCAGCAGGTCTTGGCTTCCCACTGCCTTGGGACTGGGCAGGGGCTCCCCTGCCACCTAGGTGGGAGCAGAAAAAACAAAATAATGCAGGGAGTCATTCCTCGGAGAAGTCGGTTGGAGGTTTCATCAAATTAAAATTGAGATTTTTATCTGTTGCAGTGGTGTCTGCCTTGATGGACTGACACTTTATCCCCTGTTATCCATCTCATTATGGTAATATCAGTCTATAAGGAAATATGCTTAAATGATGTTCAGAAAATTTTCCTGCAGATTAAAAGTAAGAATGGAAAAAAATATATAGATGTATATTTTTAAAAAGAATATGAGAACATTTCTGCTCAGACACATTTTCAATTTTCTGTAGCATTGTCTGAAATGAATAATATTTTTATATGCCTATTGCCTTCCAACAGATAGAAGCTAGAAAACTGTGGAAGGGAGCCCCACTTCACCTTTCCTTCTCATTCTTCTTCTTTGTCTGCTCTCTCAAGAAAAATACATGAAAATGAAGAAACCTGGAAAATAAACTAATAATCCAAAATTACAATATGAAATGTTTGTGTTTCCTAAGAAGAAAGTGATATTAGTTCAAGTAAAATGCAATTTTCATTTTAATTCAGAGTACGAAATATTAAATTTAACTACAGGCAGTAACTAAACAAATGTAATCAATGTATTTCAAGTTTTGAAATTATTTCTCTTTTTTCCCAAAAAAAGTTTTTTAAGAAGCTATATTACAATCAGATATGGAACTATGAATTAAAAGAATCTCTTCAAAAACTTGTGGTTGGAGGTGACCATAATTTCCTTTTCTCTTATATTTATATCAATGGGATCTAACTACAGTTAATTCACATGATGATATAGTATTATAAATATTTGCATTCTGAAACATGAATTTACAAGGAAAATGGGTTCAAAACATCAATGTTCTGTTTCTGTTGGATGAACTTATTGAACGTACTCTTCAACTTCATGCTTATACAATCATATCATAGAATGGTATGGGTTGGAAGGGACCTTAAAGATCACCTAGCTCCAACCCCCCTGCCACCTTCCACTAGACCAGGTTGCTAAAAGCCCCCATCCAACCCAGCCATGAGCACTCCCAGGGATGGGGCATCCACAGCTTCCCTGGGCAACCTGTGTCAGTGTCTCACCACCCTCACAGTAAAGAATTTCTTCCTGATATCTAAGCTAAATCTACCCTCTCAGTTTACTTTCGTCCTATCACTACACTCCCAGAGGAAGAGTCCCTCCCCATCTTTCCAGTAGGCACCCTTTTAGTACTGAAAGGCTGCTCCTGGATTGCTTATGCCCTGCTGTGTTGTCCCTCCAGCAGTTATCGGGGTGGTTGGAGTCCCCCATGAGGACCAGGGCTAGTGAACGTGAGGCTGCTCCTATCTGTCTATACAGGGCCTCATCCGCTCTGTCTTCCTGGTCAGGTGGCCTGTAGTAGACCCCTTTGTAATGTCACCTGTCACTGCTCTCCCTTTGATCCTGACCCATAAGCTCTCTGTTGCCTCCTCGTCCATCCCCAGGTGGAGCTCCCTGCACTCCAGCTGGTCATTGACATAGAGGGCAACACCCCCTCCTCATCTCCCCTGCCTGTACTTCCTAACGAGCCTGTATCTTTCCATTCCCACACTCCAGTCATAGGAGCCATCTCACCATGTGGGCATCTCCATGATGCCAATAGTATCAGAGTCCTGCAGGTGTGCACATCTCTAACTCCTCTTTTCTTGTTTTATATCCATAAAGGAAAAGAAGACATACCAATTTCTTTTATGCATTCTGCTCCATTTCCTTTTTACAGTGTTTAGGAAATGGCAATTCAGTGAAGTAGTACCACAGGTTTTTATTTTTGTTCAGTGAACATTGGAATATCGGGTGTTTTGGTGTTTTTTTTTTTTACATTTGTTTGTATTTGCGATTTGTTCCATGTACAAATGAAATGCATGAATGGCACAAGTTCCCTTATTTACTTCAGTTTATTGCCTCTCTCACACCTTACTAGATTACATTTGTGCTAACCAAAGTCACTGTTTACACTTATTTAACAGTATTGACTGAAGTAACACTGAATCTCTTCCAGTGAGGGCTGATTTAGCTACAAATCACTGTTCCAGCACCAAGATCATTAATCAGCCTCAGGCTAGATCCATTATGTGGATATTCAACATAGAAGAAATATTAACAGCTCCACAGAAGAAACGTTACCATAAGATTAGCTCTGACTCCCTGCTGGAGCAGCAAATTACTCTGAAGTAATAATTATAATACATTAGTAGAGGTTTAATTTCCAATAAGTGCTGTCTGTTTAAGGGATGGCAATCTCACCATAGCTCAGAGAACAATAGATCATGTTATCAGCAAGAACAAACCTACATGGAATTAAAAAAAAAGATAATAAAAAATTCATTACAGTCTCCAAATTGAAACAAAAAGTCCCTAGAACTTTCCTAGTTAGAATTTTGTGGAAAAAATCCTGTTTATTCTGTTTCATAAAGCTTTCCCTTAATCAGTAAGCAAGGAAACATGTTTTATCCGTAAATAAGGCCTGATTGTGCAAACTCCAGCCGTCTTTTCAACAGTCATTTCTGGAACATGCTCACCTCTCTTTTAGGGTATATATAAAGCAAGAAGAAAGTAAGGTGTGCTGTGCCTGCATTATTTTTTGAGTAAGCATAGCACATGGATTTAGATGGAGAGACACCAGTTTATCATAGCTGATGGTCTGGATTTCTGTGTATAGCCTTAAACTTGGATATGAAAGGATTTGTTTAGTCTGCACAGAGCCACTACACACCACAACATGCAGTTTTCTTTGAGAATCAGATAGAGTTAAAAAAATCGTGTGATTTTTTTTTTTTTACTTTTCCTTCTTGTACCTCTGTGCTGATATTAATCAATTTAAAACTTTCGAAGTCAGAAAGTCTATGCTCAAAAATGTTTCACGTGCTCACGATGGCATTCTGAGGAAGTAATACAAACTCTTTGCACCATGTGGTGGCTTTGAAATATTCAGTACAGCTCTGATCAACGCTATTGTTTGAAATGAGTTACTAGAAACTTCTGAAAAGCAGTATCTGATAACTGTGGAGCAGTGTCTCCAGCAGTCCAGTGACTCCAGAGTTCCAGCAGTGACTCAATGTAATGTATTAATTTTCTCCACTCTGTGCTTGTTTGCTTATGAGGTTTGGGGGAGAAAGCAGGAATGGGAGAAACAAAGATGCTAGACTTCAAGGAAAGAGGGGCAAAAAGGCTTTTTGAATTTGAAGATCAAAATATTTAGCTACTAGATTTTTACTGCTGTAACTTCAGTTGCAAGTGTTGTATTATGTCTTGCCATTTTAATCATCAGTTCAGTTCCTTCACACAGTCAGAAAAAAATTATGAAGTTCCTGGGGTTGATGAAAGCTGATAAGGGTACGCATTGTGGAATCAAGTTAAATAACCTCAACCAGCCATCGCATGGCTGCCATCTTTGCCTTGGATGAGACCAGAAATGGCAATAGAGACAGTGTGTCTCCTCTTCCTCAAAAGAACAGCTTGGTAACTAGGGCCAGATTTGCTGCCTCAGCAGAGGCAGCCTTCTGCTTTCCTGAATATAAAGAGACTGGCAAAAATTGTGACCCAAAATATGCTTCCAAACAGGGATCCAAAGTAGGTCAGCATGGAAAAAGTCGTTGTAGATGAGTTCCCATACTCTTATTCTAGAACAAGAATGACCATTCTGATTTATCTCACTCTACTTTGGAATGAGAAAACTGAAAAAAAAAACCCCAAAAAAACACAAAAGTTACTGGTTGTTCTGTAGCAAAAATATACATAAGGATACTTGTTCAATAATACATAATCTATTTTAAATTCAAATCCTGTTTTACTCAGGCATAATTTTTCCTGTAGACAAGCTGGTTTTGAAGGTAAACCTGATGCATGTAAGGTTAGTGAGTTCAAGAGCTGCTTCTTCTCTTTCTCTCTATCGTATTGACATTTAAACTTTTTTTTTTTTTTTTTATTAAACATAACCCATCATGTATTCTGAGGATTGTTCTCCAGGTTCACTCAAACCTTGATTAATGGAATTCTTTGTAAATTCTAGTAAAGAAATGAATATATTTTAATCCTGTACATTTCTGATTTAATTTATCTCTCTCAAGAATATATACACTTGAAAGTTTTTTCCTGTTTTTTTCATTTAAAAAAAAATTAAAGCTGTGTTGTCAAATACGGAATAAATAAAAGCTGTGATGTCTAGATTTAAGCTTTTATAGCCGAGTTATAAATACTGTGTTAAAGAGTAACGAAAGTCTGTGGAGTTTCCATTACAGAATTGAATTAATTTTGTTCAGAAAGGAATAAGCTTCGCAGTTCCACTGGAACTGAGCTTTCTGAGATATAAAAAATAGTTGGGCACTCTCTTTTCCTTCGCATACTGTCACACTTTCAAACTAGGCAAAGAACTGGAAGAGACTATGACAACACTTCAAGAAATGCTACTTCCTTTTTATATGTGGTCAAATGAAAATTACTCTTTGGACAGCTTATGCTCAGATTAATTCTTATATAGTTTAATAACTGTATTATGTTAGGAGAAATCCTTCAGTTTTAAAATGTTTATGTGAGACTCCAGTATGGAGATTTCGTCTTAAATCATCAAAACTGCATTCACATTTCCATCTGTCACACTGTCCCATCCAAGAACAAGAATAATTACACTATAAGTCTCAACATATTTTAACACAAAATGATAAACCTGTACAATCATAGAAATGCATATTATCACAAATGTGGTAGCAGATAACCATACTTCAGAAATGCAAAATGTATAGCGTACATTATTTTAGCAAAATCATAGTTATTGCCAAGTCTGAAACTTGTAATTCATGAAAACATATAGACTGCAAATATTTTACTCCTTATCCTACTTCAAGAAAACTGTATTTTCTTTTATTAGAATGCTTTTTCTACCTGAATTGTATTGACCTAACCTAGTTAGGTACTGTTTACAGGAGTAGCTATTCTGTTGAATACATGCACATATTAATTTTCATGAAAAGTGGTCATAAATACTCAAGTATAGATGGGTCTTGGTATCTTCTTTACTGAGTCACCCATAGCTAGCACAGGATGTATGACTATAGCCTGAGAAGAATACATTATAAAAGTAAGTACTGGAAACATTTGGCAAGATATGGTCCTTAAAACATATTGAGCATTATATTGAAAATTGCATATTTTTATGGCTTTCCTCTTTTCTCCTGGCCCTAACTTTATTCAGAACGGAAGAAAAAGAGCAACAAGAAGAGGGAGAAAAGAAAGCCTTTCCGCCCTGCTCCCTTCAAACACTAGAGAAAACAACCTTTTTGGAATCAAAGAATTGTTTTGTAGGCTTCTGTTGCATTTGAGCTAAAACATTTCTGTATGAGAAAAGGTGATTTATACTATCCCAGAACTTTAACATATGTTAATGTTGAATCTCATATCTGCATCACAAATAGAATTTATTTTCAGAAATCTATAAAGTTCTAGGCAGGGGATTGGTAGAAAGTTTAAAAAATCAGTTCAAACTCATAGGACCTGAAGGCTTAGATTCCAAGGCTACTGATCTCATCTCAAGGTGAAGGCAGAGGATTCTGCTTTCCTCAGCTCGGTAGCATAATCTAAAAGATAATTCCAGATATATATATAGAACACTAATACATTCTTTCCTTCAAATATCTGGAATTTCCTCATCCTTTCCTCTCCCTCCTACAAATGACACTAAATAGCTGCCAGTCTGAGAAATATGTAGCCACATTTTTCAGCATTTCATCTGCAAGCCCCATAAAAATTAGTTTCTCTAGATTTCTGTAGCCATTTCTTCTATAAATCCTATTTAATATTCATTCTGATTTTGCTAGAGAGGGAGCACATTCTGTAAGTTTTAGATGACCATTGCTAAAGGTGAAACTGCAAAAAAAATTTCCCTACTCTCAAATTCTAGCAGTTATTTATACCTGCTTAAAGATCACTGGTAAAGATATGAAATAAGGTACAGCTTACCAAAAATGAGAATAAAGCACAGATATCATCATCCAAACCTTAAACAGATTTATTCTTCACCTACTGAAAACTAAAGGATGGCAGATTTTTTATTACTTTTTTTTTACTTAAAAATAGATAGGATGATTCTCAAATTTGCAGTATGTTGGTTGGGTTTTTTTTCGTGTAGAAACTTTCATTCTCTCAAAAGCCACCTTTTTGCTCTACAATAAACTTACAGAAAACCTTCAGACGGCTCTAATAAAATCTGCATACAAAACAGGTATAGGCATAAGCACAGGTCACAAAATAACAAAAGTTCTGATTTCAACTGACTACCTCCAGTTCAGTGATTAGGATCTGTAAATCCATGTTTTAGAACAGTCCTACATTACTGTCACAAGTACAATGTTTCAAAAGACCTTGAGAAAACATTTCAGAACAATTAAAATACCTAGAAGAATTAAAAATTAATATTTAAACATTCAGAACAAAAATGTTTAAAGATGTTTGCTATTATAAAAATAACAGAGCTCACATATACATTGGTTTATTCAACTTTTAGACAGAACCACAGAATTGTAGGGGTTGGAAGGGACCTCTGGAGATCACCTAGTCCAATCCCCCTGCCAGAGCAGGGTCACCTAGAGCAGTCTGCACAGGAACGCGTCCAGGCGGGTTCTGAATGTCTCCAGAGACGGAGACTCCACCACCTCTCTGGGCAGCCTGTTCCAGTGCTCTGCCACCCTCAAAGTAAAGAAGTTCCTCCTCATGTTTAGATGTAATTTCCTATGCTCGAGTTTGTGCTCATTACCTCTTGTCCTGTCGCTGGGCACCACTGAAAAGAGCCTGGCCCCATCCTCCTGACACCCACCCTTTAAGTATTTATGAGTGTTGATAAGATCTACCCTCAGCCGTCTTTTTTCCAGACTGAAGAGACCCAAGTCCCTCAGCCTTTCTTCATAAGAGAGGTGTTCCAGTCCCCTAATCATCTTGGTAGCCCTTTGCTGTACCCTCTCCAGCAGTTCCCTGTCCTTCTTGAACCGGGGAGCCCAGAACTGGACACAGTACTCCAGATGCGGCTTCACCAAGGCAGAGCAGAGGGCGAGGATGACCTCCCTCGACCTGCTGGCCACGCTCTTCTTGATGCACCCCAGGATGCCATTGGCCTTCTTGGCCACAAGGGCACATTGCTGGCTCATGCTCATGCTGTTGTCCACCAGGACTCCCAGGTCTTCCAGGACAGAGATGTTGCAATCCATTCTCATGTTTACTAGTCCTTAGGTTAGGACTCATCTCTGTCCTCAGGTGAAAACCATCATCTGAACCATTTCAGCATTTTTTATCCTTTTAATCCTTTAGAAATATGTGAAAGACTTTGATTCCTCTTTGAGGGGCTGATATGAGAATAGACATGCTACCTGAACTGTTTCGGCTACTGGGAATTGTCATTCATTTCATTATTTTCTCCACCGAACAGGAAAAACAAGTACTTATGGGCCCCAAGAGAGACACAGGTGTGGATTTAGCTTACTAAGACCTGAATGCTCCTCTAGAAGTATCTTTTCCTGTCCACTGAGTACAGACAGGACCCACAGTGACTACAGTCCTATATTAGGCATCTTAATTAAGAACCCAAAGTTAATCTCATTCCATGCCTTGTGCAGTGCTGACCGCATTGTTCATGTTTCATAAATAGAAAAGAAAAAAAAAATTAAATAGAAAAGGAAATAAAATCAGCAGTAGTTGATGTTACAGATGTGTATTTATATGTCAAAAACCTCAAGCATGTGGATGATATTCCACATCAACCCAAGTCAATCTAACTGCTGGCTGCAGCACTCCTGCCTTAACCCATAGCTCTACCTTCCAGATCCATTTCTCGTTGGACATTGAATTAAACGTTTTTGGGAAGTTAACAGAATCCTCCATCTCCCTCCCTCCCAAGAGCGAACAAAACTGACATAAAGAATTTATTATTTTTTATATACTCACCATGCTGCAGCTGCAGGCCTAAATGTCGTAAGTGGTTTGTTGGGTTTTTTTTCTATGTGCTTTCTCTTTTTTCTTTCCTTTATTTTAGGTGATGAATGTGTGTTTTCTTTAACTCAGCACAAAAACTGAGCAATACAGGATCACTTGATGACTACGCTTTGAAGCTCAGCCACTTTCCACACATATTTTAGATTTAGTTGGATTTAACATACTAGCTCGACTATTGCCAGGAGCTAATCCGAATTACACTGTGTGGTCCTGTACTGAAGGTTAAGCTTCAAACCTCTGAATCTGGCAGACTTAGGAAATCCTCCCTTGATCTATCATTGTCAGTAACCAGCAGAGCTCCTGCCTTTCAAGATGGGTGAGTTATGCTGGAGATGGGTCTATAAAATTGTAACTGTAAAGGTGAATATTCCTCTCTAAAGGTGCTGGCTGTTCTTCTTATGTGATCTAAGATTTAAATACCTTTCTCTGAAATGTGTGCTCCTTCTTTTGAAAGACAGACTTGAAAGTCTTTTTTCTGTTCCACTATTTAGTTAGTATCCCTTTATGTTTTGGCAGAAGTAGAGCATTTCTCCTGTTAAGGTGGACTCTAGGGGGAATTTTTTAATCCATTCTGTGCCACGATCCATGTCCCAGCCAATCTGCTCCAAGCAACATTCCCATCTCAGAGCTCTGGGGAGGGTGGACTTGGTCCAGGATCCCCAAGGCTGTTTGAGGATGATTTTTCCTGAATAAATAGAAGATTCAAATTATCATTTTCTGGTGCCATTTTGAAATTGTATTTTTCAGTGATTTTTAGTACCTCAAATACTTTTTTTTTTTTAAAAAAACACTACCAAAACAAAGATGTAAAATAGGAAATAAAAATATATTAATTATACAAACATGTCAAGGGCAATGAAACAAAAAAAAATCTATTTACAGTTTTCATACTGCAGTCTAGTTACAAACCTTTTGGGGGTTTGCTGTCTTTGAGTGCTGCAATTACTTTATACATATTGATATGCTTTGAGAATGTGACAAGAAATTAGAAATAGAACATCTTTTCAACAACTCCAACTCTCTCAGCCTGTCTTCATAGATGAGCTGCTCCAGCCCTCTGATCATCGTCATGGCCCTCCTCTGCACTCGCTCCAACAGGTCCATGTCCTTCTTTTGTTGGGGGCCCCAGACCTGAACACAGTACACCAGGTGGGGTCTCACAAGAGCTGAGTAGAGGGGGAGAATCACCCCCCTCGACCTGCTAGCTGCTCTTCTTTGGATGAAGCCCAGGATGCGATTGGCTTTCTGGGCTGCAAGCACACATTGCTGGCTCATCATCACCGAGCTTCTCATGAACTAACACCCCCAAGTCCTTCTCCTCAGGGCTGCTCTCAGTCCATTCTTTGTCACACCTGTATTTGTGCTTGAGATTGCCCCGACCCATGTGCAGGACCTTGCACTTGGCCTTGTGGAATTTCATGAGGCCCACATGGCACAGGCCCACTACTCAAGCCTGTCCAGGCATCCCTTCCCTCCAGCATGGTGACCACTCCACACAGCTTCTTGTTGCCAAAATTACTGAGGGTGCACTCAATCCCACTCTCCATGTTGCCAACAAAGATGTTAAATGGCATTTGTCCCAGTACCGACCCCTGAGGAACTCGTCAATGGTCTCCACTTGGAAATTGAGCCATTGACCGCAACTCTTTGAACGTGACCATCCAGCCAATTCCTTATCCACTGAGTGGTCCATCCGTCAAATCCATAACTCTCCAATTTAGAGACAAGGATGTCATGTGAGACAGTGTCAAATGCTTTGCACAAATCCAGGTAGATGATGTCAGTTGCTCTCCCCTTATCCACCAATGCTGTAACCCCGTTGTAGAAGGCCACCAAATTTGTCAGGTATGATCTTCCCTTAGTGACGCCATGTTGGCTGTCACCAAACACCTCCTGCTTTTCCAAGTGCCTTAGCATAGTTCCCAGGAGGATCTTCTCCATGATCTTGCTGGGCACAGAGGTAAGAACAACTGTCCTGTAGTACCCTGGGTCTTCCTTTTTTTACCTCTTTAAAAATGGATGTTTTATTTCCCCTTTTCCAGGAACTTCACTGGACTGCCATGACTTCTCAAATATGATGGATAGTGGCTTGGCAACTTCATCTGCCAGTTCCCTCAGGACCGGTGCATTAATTTCATCAGGTCCTATGGACTTGTGCACCTTCAGATTCCTCAGATGGTCTCAAATGTGATCTTCTCCTACAGCCCACAGAAAGCATTAATATTGTATTTTATTAGGTATTATAACTTCATTCATACACATATCATAGTGACATTAGGTATTGTTTATTTAAGCTTTCTCTATTTTTTTTTGGGGGGGGGGGATTGAAAGAACTATTTCTAACAGATGTTGACCTATCTAAATTATATTTTCACATCATCTTATTTAAGCTACATACATCTTACTTAAGCTACGTACATCTTACATCTTACTACAAATAGTGCTTTTCTTTATTTAGCCAAAAGAAATTCTGATTTGGACTTCATCCAATGTAAATATTCCTTAGTATAGTCTCCAACCTAATGAGGGCAATTAATTTTTCCCTTTGACCAAGTTTTTGTTCCTCATGTCCCTTCAACCTCCCTCCTCCCCTCAAAAAAAAAAAAACAAAACAAAACCAAACACTTTAACTTTCCAAATACTAATTCACTGTTTTTTCATCTTAACTAAAATTCTTATAAACAGACAACATCACAGAGAACAAGGGCAAACAGTCGTACTCCCAGGGACAAATTAAAGTGTAACTCCTTCTTGGATACCTTCATTGTACTGAAAATCAGGTGGAATAAGCATAGCAGAAAGCTTTCACTATGGAGACTAATGAATTAAAGCAGGACACCTGATGTGCTAGATCAGAGAAAAGCAATTACTTCTTGTCTGTTCTTTTAACCTGCAGAGCAGGGAACAGCTGGGAGCAATATGAGAGGTAACGCTATGTGAGGAAGTGGCAGGCAGGTGTCTTAGGGGAGGTTTGGAGTTGGTGGAGACACGTGTGGACGCTCCTGGGATTTTCTGTACGTTGCTGAGCACTTCTGTGGTGAGTTGGGGTGGTGGTGAGCTCTGTGTAATTGTTTCTAAAGTCCTTTGTTTGTCTTGTGTAGTGGGAGCAATTTGGCTGCTAGAAGAAGTTTGGGTTACTTGGTTTCTGGGTGTCTGAGGTTTTGGTGTGAGAGTAATGGTGAAGTACATCAGAGCAGCCAGAATGTTATTACCGAACAGCTTGAATGTAGCTGTTTTTGTTTGGTCAGGCTTGCAGGACAGCTTAGGAAAGATTTCTGTGAGAATTTGATTCTTTAAGCTTCTGGGTAAAGGCTGTGAGCAAAGAGGATTCAAAAAAACCCTGTGTTTAGTTCATATGAGATGGCTGATAGTTGTGTTTAGGGCGTTAATTCTATTGTAATGTTTTTCTACCAGCAACAGGTTTTTTTTTTTTCTGCTTTTTTTTTTAATTCTTATAGGTATAAAAATGAAGAAAAAGTTATAGGTGTGGGTCTACTGTTAAGTGAATAAGCAGTTGTTTGATATTTGACTATTTTGTTTTGGAAAATGCTGTTTAAAAAAAAAAAAACACGAAAATACAGCCTTTTCTTTTAACAGAATACTGATAAACACCATAAAGTTTAACGCAAGGTCTCTGACTTCTGTTTTTAAGGAGCCTGTATAGAATTCTTGTTATGAAAGAATGGTAATTCAACCAGCTATTGAAGTGTATGATTAAATCCTGTTCATTTCAAAAGTAAACATACACCTAAGTAGCTTGATTACTAAAACTTTTGTTAAAAAAAGAAAATCTGTATAATGTCAGCAGTTTGATATCATTAATAGGATGGTACTTTAAAAATCAAGCCTCTGTCTATGTGGCTGTCTGTATGCTTAATGCTTCTTACATGAATGAAATATTCACTTGCTTTTCTTGGGCTTTTTCGGCTTAATTCTGGGAAACATTTTCATGTCATCCTAGTGGATATTCTGGAAAAAATGTTAGTCCTTCCTGAAAATTCAGGGTTCTGTTTAGGCATGATTTTGGAGTTCACTGTTCTATTCTGAAAAGGCATCTCAGAGAGGAAAAACTGGTGTTCTAAAACTGGCATTCTGAGTGAGAAATGTGTTAGGGATTCTTTTAAGTCATTTCACATTTGTTTCTTCTGGTGTGCTTTCAGTGCCTGCAACAACATATCAAAACCAGCAATGTTTTGACTTTTTTTTTCCACTTTGTGTTTAAAAAAAAAATAATCCAAGCTATAATATTGGCTATAATATCCATATGCTATGTTCTCAGTTTTTGTGTTTAATTTCAATTTGTAAACAAAAATGTAGCCAAGTTACTCTGTTCTTATTTTTTTTATTGCTTTTTCCATGTTTGTGTATTGCTGAATTTATAAATATATATCCAACTTATACTAACCCTGGTATACCTTGGAGGTTTTTTTCATCCACGTGCCATTCCTTCTGATACTGTCATAATTTCATGTCAGGTCAAAAGACTACTATTTTTAAGTCAAAACTTCTTAAAATCTTGGATGGTAATTAAAGAAATAAAATGACTTTGCTTTGTGATGGTATCATGTGTGGCTCCTGTGAACTAATTATTGTTTTTATTGTTAATCCTGTTTCATGTTACACAGTTATGAACAAAACACGGTCCAGTTTTTGTTGCTGGTCATGTAACCAAACTATCTCAATCTGGAATGCTACTGGAAGAGAAGAGGCCCTCTTACAAGCGTGTTTAATGACAGCTTAGTCCTGCAGGGTATTAAGCTCTGCTCACATGAAAGAGTTTTTGACTTAACTGGATTTTTTTTTCCCAGCTGAAGATTTGAACTGTAGGCAAGAACTTGTAGGATAAACAAAATCTAAAAGATGCATCTTATCGTACGTACTTTCTAAAATCAAAATTAAGTGACCATATATGAAGTGTCTGAGACCCTAAAGCTGTATAAATATTTTTAGGAAGTCAGATGGTACTTATCATCATCGCTCCCTTTTGGGTCTTTGTGAAGTAAAGAAGGGAAACTTGGTTGCACGTGCACGAACACCTTGGTGGTGAAAAAAACATTTTAACTACTAGAAAGGACCTAAAATGACTGGTTTTATTTCCAAACAATTTTCAAGGTAGTTATTGTCAAATATGATTGTGTTTCTTCTAATCATTGTGGGCTTTTTCTCCCTCTTCTGCCCCCTCCTTCTTTTTCTTTCTTTGTTTTTCAGAAGCAACATCTTTTCTGGGTAATTACGGACAATTAGCAGTACAAGATCTTTTTTTTTTTGCTTGTGCCCAATAAATTCTTTCAGCTCTTCTGCTAGGATTTAGGTTTTTTTACTTAATTTATGTTTCCTTGGAGTGTCTGATCCAATTATACAGTCAGCTGGGCTTTGATACAGACAGATAAATTAGTATGTGATAGGAACCAAGCTTTAGAATTGTCCATAAACAGAAAAGGATGTGCTTTGTTCAATCTTTACTATATTCCATCCATGCTGAGTAATACCTGTAAAAGAATAACCATAAAGGAGTAATTAGGACAGATAAGAGACATAATTTCATTAGATATTCTAAGTTTTCATCTTCTAACAAACATGCACCCTATTTGTACGTAAAAGAAACAATTCCAGAGGACATGTACGTGGTTTCTTGTGTGTTGTGGAACCTGGAAACGTAGTTTTAAGTAGGTACCAAGTCACACTTTTTCAAATAATTTGTGAATGGAAAGGGAAGCAGAGACATGTGTGTAAGTCATTAAGTGTTAATTAATCTGGCCACCTAGCTGACTAACTTACATTTGAGACAACATCTATATATCTTCATTATCCATAAGCTTTGTGGCGTTTCCTGCTGATTGACTTCTATGTTCAAGACCTGGCTCTTCCAGGAGAGCCATTAAGAGGTTCTCCTGAGCACCAGCACCTTCTAGTGCAATTCCAAGACCTGCTCTAACATTAATCTGCTGTACTTTAACATGAAAGGAAACTATAAGTTTAGACTATACCTAATTTTTCACAGCCTTGTCTGAGCTAAAATACACAGTGTTTGACATATATTTCTAGACAATTCAGTTGTTTAATGTTTTTGTTGTCTGCCTCAAGCTTTCTGTAACACCACAGCCTGAGAAGGCAGCATGTGCTGTTATACCCGTGCTTCTTAAGGTTTTCAATTGATTTAATCTTTCCTATTGAATATATTCCAGAGAAATGCAAGGGACACACACAACTATTTTTTCCCATGTTTCACCTGTAATCATATTCCTTGGGATGGTTGACGCACGGCATGCTGTGATAGAATTCTAACACTTCCAAAGTAAGAGACATAAGATCCTGCTGATGCTTATACATTTTCAGTGTCCCAGCACGTAGTTATATCAGCTGCACCCTTTGCTGTTGTTGTACTGTGTGATGCTGCATAATCAGAATACGATGCCACTACAGCTATAGGCCTTTCATTACGGTTGCTGCTGAATGACTGCATTCAACATTCTGTATTCCACTCCAGGGAGTACTGCAGACGTGCTTTCTACATATTCTGCAGCCCCATTAAAAACACTTGACTCTTCCTTCCATTCAGTATGGGCTTTGACTGATTGCAAATATGAAGTAATAAGCACTGCATCGAACAAATAAAACTTATAGAGCTTCTGTTCTATCACCATGAATATGAACAATTTTGAAGAAGATGTAGAATGTATCAAAAGTGACAAAGCATCATTGAATTTTTTTAACATGCTTATTTACCATACTTAGGATCAGAGGAGGCTAACTAGGGGGATGAGAGATGTAAGAAAGCAGTTGTCTCTCCATTCTATTCAATCGATGGTTTGGGTGAAGCTGCCAGCCTTGTAGAAAACTTCAGGCTGAATCTAGCAATGACTGTGTCCCGGTTTCAGCTGGGAAAGAGTTAACTTTTTTTTCTAGTGATTGTGGTGAAAGGAATGTCAATAACCTACTGGTATTAGCTGTTGCTAAGTGATGTTTACACTATTTAAGGACTTTTTTCGGCTTCCTATAGAAGCATAGACAGAACAATGGAATGGCCAATTAAATATTCTATACCACAGACGTTATTCTCAGTATATAAATGGGAGCTTGCTGGGAGGGAGGGAATCTATGATCACTGCTCCAGACAGTGCCAATTAACTGGGCAATGAGAGTGACCTGTGTCATTATTATTATTGTTATTTTTCCTTTTCTGTTATTGTTTCTATTAAACTCTCTTTATCTCAACCCACACGGGGTTTTCTCCTCCCCCCTTTTTTTTTTTTCCTTCACCTTCCTCCTACCCTTCTGGGCAGGGGAAATGTGTGTGGAGGGGTGAGTGAGCGGCTGTGGGGTTCTAGTTTTTGGCTGGGGTTAACCCATGACACGGTGTCATGTTAATGACAAGTATTCCCCTCACGCCTATCAAACTGGGATTCCAAGCTTCCTCATGCATTTAGCTTCTCTGTTAGATTAGTGTTGTGATATGGTGGATTTGTTTTGGGAGGTGGGGATTAGACTTTACTCTCCTTATGCAGACTTTTTTTTTTTTTCAGAATTATCTAGTAATTTTAAAAAAAGTGAAGCAGCTTCATAATTTGGACAGAGACAGGAAAGAGAGAGTTGTATTCAAATTTTCAGGTTGTGGGGGATCTGAAAGCATCATTCTTGGACACCTTTAGCAAATGCTGGAGGTTCTTAAGTCTGGTCTTTTTAGTCCCCCTATCTGGCTGCCTCATTCAGAGTTCTGTAACTTTTGACACGCTCTTCTGTCTCCCCTCATTTTTTCCCCTCCCAGTTTGTCTTCTGCAGTAAATGTTTCTTGGATTTCTGTACTCTCATGGGGCATGAAGGCACACCCCACCCAGTGACTTAGTCTTGCACTTGAAATGGAACAGAGTAACAGGCTTTTGGAAATGCGGAGTTGGCTATTCTATTAAAAAAAAAAAAAAAAATTTCAACATTAAGTAAAGCAAAACAGTTTTCTGATGGTTAGAAGCACATTATGGTCTGATACTGCAGATGTTTTAGATCATTAAATTGAGTTCAGTTCACTGGTTTATACATAAAATGCAAACGTTACTAAATGATATATATTATTTCCCAGACAAATCAGTGAGGTTTTATACGAAAAAGAAGCATCTGGTCACATACACAGAAGGAAAGGGGGGAAAAAAAAAAAAACCAAACCAACAACCCAAGCAAAAACAAATTTAAGCTTTTTAATTGACTTGAAATTAAGGAAATGGTGGGAAATATGAGAGCTGACTACTGGTTTCAGCTCAGCTGAGGTTTGTTGTAGTATAGGTCAGTTCAGTTCATCTTTCATTGGTCTGTTCATAAATCTTGTTACTAAAAGGAGTTTCCATCTGGAAGTTACCTAATCTATATGGTAAACTGTAAATTGTCTGAAATTTTACTGTTTATGTATAAACCATGATCATTATAAATGTAGAATTAAAGTGGATTTACTCAGTGACATTGTTTAAAAAAATATGTTTTTGACAACACATTAATATTGTTATCTCTGTTTAAAAAAAAAATTAATTATAACTACTGTGATCCTTTAAACCTGAATGGTCTTAAAAGAGTTTTCAGAACAACAGAAGAATTTGCTTCCTGGAACGTGTCTGTATTGCAAAATAATGTGCTGTTAACTTGCTTTGGCTAATTTGAGTTAGCTTTTTGGTTGAGAATGGTGACTTGTGTCCAACTGGAGTTTAAAACTACTTTTCTCCCTCCTACAAGCAAAAGAAATAAGAAGTTAATGTTTTCCACTGAAGTTCATCATTCAGTCCCCTAGCTATTGATAGCAACAGCAAGGATAATTGGAGATTTTTTTCAATAACTTCAGTATAAGGAAAGATTAAATAACTAAATCTTTAACTTGGGGAAGAGACAAATGTGCTATAAAATGATCAATTTTCATTAATCACTTTATATTCCTCTTTCATGCCTCATGATACAAGAATGAAGGTATTTAAAAAAAAAAAAAAAACAAACCACAAACAGCAGGTATAGAACAAACAGAAAGACGTATCTGTCACATAAAGTACAACTGAACTGTGGTATCTTCTTGCCAGTCATTGTGGAAGGGCAAAGTATAAGAAAATCTAATCATTCTGTGATTAGACAAATTAATGAAATAACTTCTTCAAGAGCTGTCAAACACCAAGATGAAGGCACTAACTGTAGTTTAAAAGGTCCAGAAACTGTAGGTTAACATAGTTCAGAAAGGAGTGTTCCCAAGTCTCTTTTCTTGAGCACATAGTACTCTTTGGTATACCTGTCAAGGTCCTCAGTCAGACCAGATGGATCCTATGAGGTGAAGAAAATGGAAATTTCCTCTGAGACTACAGAAACCCAAGAAACAAATATTGCAGAAGACACTGGGGGTAGAAAGGTGGGGTGAGAGGAGATAGGGAGAAGAGTATGTCCAAAGCTTTAAAAAACAAAACCAAAATCAACCCACTAACGAAAAACGCCACCTCTGACTGAGGTAACCAGGTAGGGGAACTAAAAAAGTACCTCCAGTACTTGCTGAAGGCATCCAAGAAGCCAGCACGCTCTGCCCAGAGGCACAAACACACAGGAAAAAGTAGATCTATGAATATTTGGGAACTCCCTGACAACCTTTAGGCAACTGGTAATGAAGACTCAATTTCCTAATTATTCTCTCTTTGTTTTTGAGTTTTGATGTGTGTTCTCAGTGCTAATTGTTGACACAGATAGCTTGTTTAATCTTATTTCAGTTCCAAGCTTATTTGAACGTACAACATTGCTACATTTCCAGCATGGGCTATTTTAGATTTGCTGTGAACTTACTTCTCCTGGTTTTGGTGGCGTGTTTTTTTTTTTTTTTTTTTTTTTTTTCCGTTTCATTATGATTCTGGTATGTCTTGTAGAGCAAGTCCTTCTTTGGAGCTACGAATGTCAGTTCCTGTCTCTTATTTTTTTTTTAGATTTTCACCATTTACTTGCCCTGTACTTGCTCATTCCAACGTATCTTTGTGGATAGTGCTTTTCTGTCTTTCCAGGTGTCATCGGCCTGTACTCCCCTCAGTCAGAGACCTTTGCTTTAAATAAACTTTAAAAAGGGACAAAGAAGAAAGGGTGTGAGTCTTAAAATACCAGAAACTTGGAGTAAGTAAACTGAAGGGGGAGTAAGCAGAGCTTCCCGAGCAGTACCCTGTGATCCCAAAGGTATCCAGAGAGATGCTGCCCCAGGAACCCGAGAACAGGAGCAGATTCTACTCCACCTTCCTCTTTAAGCTCCTGTGACTGTCTGGGCCAGAGCTGGGGAAGGGTTTGAGGCAGAGCTCCTATGACTTGCGAAGATCTTGGGGAGTGGGAGGTTGTGAATTGTGCTGAGGTCTGGAAGAAGGGCGGCATCCCAATGAGTGCTGTGCAAAATGTGCACGTGGATGCAACCATTCAAATAGCTCTGTGAAGGTCCTTGCACTCATTGCTTGAGTGCAGTAGGATACCAGACCGAGCCTGACCCTCTGGGTTGCTGGCTACTCAGTGCTGCCAAATTCTTTGCAAGGTGTCACCTACATCTGGTGGGAGACACTGGTAACTGTTGTCTGTTGAATGTGTTTGTGGTTCCCTCCATGTTCCTCTAATTGTTAAGGACATTCTGCCTAACTTTAGCTGATGTTTTTACTTTCGTTTGGTTATTTCTCCAAATCTGGTTAGGTTTGTGGCTCTTTTTAAGGGCTACCATTCCTGCTCCCTCACTACCCCCAAAACCTCGTCAGCCAGAGTCTCTGCTGCTTTCCTGCTTTCTTTGGTGGATGTACAGGACAGGAATTAGTGTAATACCCAAACTACTTGGTTGACAGCGGCAACATCTCCAGATTATTTGGAGCCTTTACCCAGTAGTTTTCTCTCCTTTGTTTTACCTCACCGATCTCCACAGAAGTTTTGGAAGAATAATCTTTGTTGCTGCTTCAATGTGTGCAAGCTTTAGGTTTAAAATATTGCTCTATGTGCAGTTAAACTATTTATTTCTGAGAAATAAATGTTTTAAGACCAACGGATGGCTTTCTCTTTCCTCCAGACCTCTCCTCTGTCCTCCTATGGTTATAACAATGTAGTTTAGGCATATCTGAGCTAGACTAGTTTGGCAAACTGCCAGAGCTAGCAATGGGAAACCATTCTACTGTGTCCTCCAATATGCTGCATTTCTGGCTGTGCTCAAAAATTACTTAGATGTCAATACGGGAAGGAGGAGAGTTAATAAATTCCAGTCATTATGTGGAATAGATGGAATATCAAGGTGGAGACTGCTAAACTTTCAGTTCTTTGGATGCCTAGTTTCCATAGTTTCCCTATGTTCAATACGAATGGTTATCTTTAATTTATGATTTTGAAAATATCAGACAGTTGTTCTGACACTTTCTTTTGCTTATGTTTGCCTATTTCTTCTAGGTTGACTCTGTGTGGAACTAACCTTTTCAGTGTACCCAGGCATTCTGTTTGCATTCCTAATATCCAACAGCTAACCTCATCAAGTTTATGGTGAACTCCAAGTCTTATGTTTTGTGTGTGGTTTTTTTTTGTTGGTTGGTTGGTTTTTTAAAATGCTTCTGGGGGTTTCTAATCCTCTGTTCACTGGGAACATCTTCACTCTTGGTAACAGACAGGTTACATTTTATCTGCCATCATCTTGCTTAGTCCCCAGGTACAAGCACGCAATTCTATCTTGGGTTTCTCCCAGATCACTATGATGTTTTATAACAGAAATGGTGTGGTGTCACTGGAAAATGTCATCCATTTGCTAGCTATTTCCTTTTCCAAATCATTAACTGCACAGACCCATGAGATTTTTCTAGTTAAAAATATCTGTGGTTGTTTTGAGGAATAACTTTAAACCTTATTTCCGATTGCTTAATTAGTTTCTAAATCAAGATATTTGCCCCTTAGAAATCCACGTAGTACACAGCTGGCGATATAAAGCTAAATAATTAATATTCTTATGTGTAATTAAAAAAAATTAGTAGTCCTTTAGGAAAGATTTAATTTTATTTTTTTTAAATTGAAGTTAATTAAGCCCACCTTCATCTACTCCCCCTCCCCGTTTGTGTGTGTTTGCAAAGAGTACCTCTGTTAGGTTAAAGGCTTGAGATTCCTTTTCCCCATCCCCCTCCTCCCCTTACTGGTGCCATGCTGGGTTGAGTCTATCAAGTTATATTTATCCAACTGTTCTGCCATCCTATCTTTAATTAAATTCTCTATTGGTTTACTCAGTAACGGGACAAATCTCACCAGGCTGTAAATTCTACATTCCTTTTTAGCAGCATTATTTAAAAATAGGTACTGCATTATTATTTTCCCCACTATTCACCAGCAGTTTAAGTGTTTCTTTAAGGACATTCTGCAGGTTTCTTTTCAGCACTTTTTTTTTTGTTTGTTTGATACTGCAATTTGTTCTCAACCTTTTCCTGAGTATCACCTGATGCTTAACCCTCTTTTCCTCAAGATCAAACTTTTTTGTCTGATATCAAGTCATTGGTTTTAAACTAGTGACTTGAAGACTACCGTGCATGTCCATAAGGAATACTTCAGAAAAGTAGTCTTGGCCAGCATCTGAAATTCACAATGGAAGGCTTGGTGTTCTATTTGAGAAACATGGTGAGGCCACGCTCCAGAAAAGCTGCTCAAAATGACTGTCTTCAGCAACTTCTCTCTTTTCCTGGTCTTTGCAGTTTATAGATAATTGTGCACTTACAGTACGTATCCATTTGGAAAACTAAATGCAATGTGAATACAGTCAAATAAAGATGAAATGGAGGGTAATTAAGTGCAAGGGCAGAATTTAACATTTTAATACAAAAGGGGCAATGTAAATGATCTGATTTACTTAACAACTTTGGTCATATATAGCCTCATTCATGTGTGTAGTTGGAAAAAAATATTTCACGTTGACTCAAGAGCACTTCCACTATAGCTACTTATTAAATTTTTATTTGCAGAGTAACTTCGGCAAATTAATCTTGAAGCAATATTTTTATTTTAAAAAAATATATAACGGGGATGTGTTTTGGTAGAGTTAGTATTTCAGCTTGGCTTCAGCTGAAGGGGTTTGTATTGCTCTACTGCAAGTATCTTACTGTAAGTACTTGTGTTTAAAAAGCTCACGCGCCTATGTCATACACAGTCTTCTACTGGAAATAAATGCCTTTCAACTTAATTGTTTTGCCCAAGACCTTACATTTTGTCTCAATCATATTTAGTCTGATTTGCATGTATACAGATAAACATATAAACACCATTTTAGTATTCAGTACCTGAATACAGTGAAAAAGGAAATTAACTGGAACCAAAGGCAAATGGTGTGTGTGTGTGTGTGAGATTTGGTTTACCTGTGTATGGACCAGAACTCTTGAATTTTAGGATTCCTGGCTATGCCCAAGGCATGATGCTAAACCAGAATATTTTTATTCTGTCCTTTTGTTCTGGATGGGGGGAAAAAAGGTATGTTTTTTACTGTAACAGCGACCTGCAGCTGAATGTCCCGTTGTGGTGGGTAGATATGTTGGCTGGCTGCCAGACGCCCACCCAGCTGCGCTCTCATCCACCCCTCTGGGAGGAGACGGTCAGACAGAAAAGCTTGTGGGTTGAGATAAAGGGGCAGAATCCCTTATAAGTTGCCATTATACAGACTTGACTTGGAGAAAAGTAATGCTTTGACAATTAAAATAGGTTTGAGTAGTAAGAAACTAGGACAAACCATAAAACAACGCTTTTCTTCCCCTGCCCTTTCCTGGGCTCAACTTCACCCCAGGCTCTTCTACCCCTCCCAGGTGGCACTGGGGGAGAGCGCGGGGGCCTGTGGTCAGTCCATGGCAGCTCCTCTCTGCCGCTCCTGCCCCCTCACACGTTTCCCTGCTCCAGGCCGGGCCCTTCCGAGGGGCTGCAAGAAAACCCCTGCCCGGCGGGGGCTCTGCCGGGGCCGCGGGGGCATCTCTGCGGGGGCGCCCGGAGCCCCTCCTCCCCTCCTGCCGCTCTCCCCTCGGGGCTCGCAGGGCTGTTTCTCACCCGGTTTCCCTCAGCCCTGGCTGCCGGGCAGCGTTTTGCCCTTTCTGACACGGGCTTTCCCCGCGGCGCCCGCCCGTGGCTGAGGGGCTCAGCTGTGCCCTGCGCTGGGGCCGTTGGAGCCGGCTGGAACCGGCTGTGTCCGGCACGGGGCAGCTCCGGCCCGGCGCCACAGGGGCCGCCCGGCAGGCCTCGCTGTCAGCCCCAGTACAGCAGTTTATAGTGTTACCTGTCCCGTGTACCTTGTGTAAGCTGGGTCATGTGTCTTAATACATTATTTTGGTAGAGAAAATAACTAAATCTCTGGAGGAGGAAATGTTACCTTTGTATTATATTGGAGAGCTTTTACTTCAGCGAGGGAGAAGGCAGTTGGACTCTTCACCTGCATTGCCACTTTCTGACACCGCTTCTGCTGCCTTCAAGCAACTGAAGAAGAGGATTTGGGTTGCTGTACCGAACTTCTGCCCCTTGTGAGCTTTTTAAATCTTGGTTTGTTTGTTTTGATCGGGGTTTCTTATAAACTGTTGGTCTGTTTTAAACACAACTCACATTGCAATTATGCAGCTTTAAATTCAAGGTCGCTTCAATGAAAACAATATTTTTACTCGGTAGGTGATAAAGCCCTTTTCCTTTCTTAAAAAAAAAAAAAATTTAGGACTAAAGAGCTTGTATCAAATTGCAATTAGAGAAGTAAAAACCTAGATGTAGTTTAATGAGTAAATGAAGAGTTGGATAATGGTGATCCCTTGTAAGAGGCTTTAATGAGGTAAATGCTCTTTAATCATCTGATGATTATGGAAGAAGAGCGGTAATCTGTGCCACTTTGATGTCCTGGCAAGGTAATTTACTGTATTTTACTTTCTTGCTGTGAAACTGAATAGCCTTGCTCTGTGCCCACGCTGCAATCTGAAACATCTGGCGTCTGCTGTATTCAGAAGTCTTTTTTTAAATGTTCATCCCAAATTGAGTGAATGGAGAGCGTGTGCTTTCTGCTGCTGATGCACAGAAGCATACGGAGGGCTGCGGACGCGGTTAGAGATAGGATTACTGCAAGGTATGTTTTGTAAGCACTTTCCTTTTCAGAGAATCTTTGTGCTTGTATCTGGAAACTGTTTTTTCCTGGGAATGATCTGAAAGCTGTGACTGTCTCAAGAAAAACGAAAAGCAACACCCCACACCAAATGCTTATCTGCTGCCACAGTGCATGAATGTGCCTTTAAAACTACAGGTTCTGAAGTGTTGTGGCCAATTTTTTTTTTTTTTTTTTTTCACAAATGGAGATACCTTTTCAAGTCTATAAAGTTTGTGTAATTATGAATGGAAGGAGTGGCATCCCATTCCCCCAAGGAAAGGCTGTATGTATGCGTGAAGCAGAGTAGCATGTTATACTGTCCTGGGCATGAGCTGTAGCCTTGTCCCTGATGGACATCCTCTGTTCTGACCACAGTTTTTCTTTTTTATATTCAGCATTGATCTCTGCAACCATACTGATTTAGTTGTGATTGGTTGCTAGCACTGTTCATTAGGAGCCCCAAAAGCAGGCAATAGCTAGCTGACTCCTTTCCTACCTGAGGACTTCGCTGTTCGTGGCACTTTCTTCACATAGTAAAATGCGTAAGATGTGAAGCCTATAGACTGTTCCTTCCACATCTAAGGCACAAAACATAACTTACAAACAAAACATTGTTGTCAGAGCTTAACTGGTAATTAAAATTCAGATTTTTTCAGCTGAGTTACAATTACACCATAAAGTATTTCATAGGTTCAGATCTTGCAGTTGCTCTTACAGGCTTCAGTTTATTTGTTGCCTAAATGCTTGGGTTATGTCCTTCCAGTGAAAGGATACAAGTGTCATCTGTTGATAGCACCTATTTCTGATGGTATTTGTTGATATCTAGTGGCATGGTGATTGCACAAGGATAGGCAAAGCGCCAATCTGTATGTGATCACCACCTTGTTCTTTACAGAGGGAAGGGAAAGGAAAACAGGTTTATCTCCTTTGCTTCAACATTTTTTATGGAGCCTGGTCCACCGGGTTTGAGGTGGAGGCATCTTCTAGGACTATAACTGAGAGCAGACTGCTGCTAAAATTAATAACTTCCAAAACTTGCTTGGGACCAGTTCTGTACCCTGTGGTAGTTACCTCTCAAAGAAAGTGTATACAAATTCACGGAATGTAATGGTTATGATGGCAATGAGTTAAAAACATTAAAAAAAACCCCTAATAAAATCCACATTAATATCTTTAAGTATTTTCCATCAGCCCTGTTATTTTTTAAATTCTCTTGGTGTAAAGCCCGTTTTTATGACTCTTCAGTGACTGGTATAAGAAAAACCCTGAACTTGAATGAGGGTCTGCAGGTACTACTGCCATATAAATGGTTATTTTGTGTATATAGTATTATAGTCTCACAGCTGCTGATTGTTATTGTAGAATTCTTCTAATTGTAGTAGAAACCTAGTTAAATGAAAAAAAAAAAAAAAAAACAAACAAAAACAAACCCAAACCAAATAACAAAAAAAAATCCCCCAACAAAACAAAAACCCACCTCCACTTTTAAGAATATCTGATATCAGGCTACCTGAAAACCCGTGAAAGGCACCTTTATTTTGTGATCATGAGAGAAAGTCAAATAAGGCTTAGCCTTTCCAAGATTTATCACGTTTTTCAGCAATGAACACCTAAATAGATGGTGAGACATGGGTAGTTATGTATGTTGAATCAAAAGAAGTGCTCTGATGCATTGACTGTGGTTAGAGAGAACATGGAAGTTGCTAAGGGAAAAATACCTAATACTCTAGCTTTATTAATGATTTCACTATCATGACTGCTCCTAGGGCAGTATTTAGATGGTGGATTTGCTGAAGCACTCCTCTTCTTAAAAATGGAAGAAGAGGAAGACAACTTAAAAAGCAGAGGTTACATAAAGCTATGGATTCAAACACCTGAGATTTTGCCTTTTTCTCTTGCCCTGTGTACTTTGAGGAAAGGAAAACAATAGCTGTGCAGAGTTTGGGTTGAAAAAGCAAAAGCTGTGTAATGAGATTACTACAGCTATCGCAGTGTGATTCCATTGTACTGCTATGTCCGTGTCCCACTTTTCCAATAAATCATAATAACCAGCTGACAATGCAAATATCACAGCATGTTGTCTGGGAATTATTCTGATTAGTTTGTAACTTGCAGAGGCTCCACTAGCTCTCAAACAATGAGTCTTTCTCCCATAGCTGTTATTTTTCCCTGATACTCTGTGTCATAAGAGATACTGAGATTGCAGTGGCCATAATTCTGGTTCAAAGGTGCCTGTAATAGCTTGTGTTTTATTACCTTTCAGGGCTTTTGGGAGTATGCTATTAATACAAAAGTACAGGTTTGCAATCTTCTCTTAGAGAATATCAATAACTAGATTTTTAAATCCCTGTATAAGGCTTTAGTTTTAAATCTTGCGCAAAGATGAAAATGTATATTAAATCAGTGTAGGAGCATACAGTCTGCATATGTTGTCAGTAACATGTCTGGAATACAATAATGTCTGTAGAGGCAAAAAACATTCTTAAATTGTAATCCTTATATATGTTCGTTTGTTTGTTGGTTTTTTTTCCCCCTCACAGAAACAGCAAACTTTCAGCTCTGGAAATTATAGGGTTTTTATTTTTTTATACCTGTAATGTATTTTTGTCTTTTACTACAATAATGATTTCTGTGTAGCAAATCATGGTGTTCTTTTCAAGCTATTTATTCTACTACTGTGTGCTGAAAGTCTGTATTCTTTGGTGTGAAAAAAAGTATAAGACGCTGACTCCAGTGTAAAGCTTGGAAATATGTGCTAGGCTTGTGGAAAAATTCAACAGAGAGAGATTAAAGCATGAAAATTTTTACACTGACACTTTTTTAACTTGAGGTCTAGTTTAAAGTTTAACAAGAACTAGGATGTTTGAAGTGATCACACCATTGTCTGTTAGGGTGACCAGAGTGAACCACCTACTAATATTTCTAGCATCTTTATTGTGGAAAAACCTTAAACTTCAGATGCAGTAACTAGCTCTTGTTTGTAGTGTGACCATGTTAACTTTCTGGCCCACTTCTGTTAAGATATTAGCTCATATTATTGGTAAATGCCCAAACATCAGATTTCTTGAAATATTTCATCCATTTAAACTCG
This sequence comes from Fratercula arctica, assembly GCA_947846985.1. Lineage (NCBI taxonomy): Eukaryota > Metazoa > Chordata > Aves > Charadriiformes > Alcidae > Fratercula > Fratercula arctica. The sequence goes on from CANTUZ010000002.1 coordinate 81,544,372, forward strand.
TACCATTTGGGGTCTTGCAAACTTCATTAACATCCATTATATAATATATTTAGATGGGAACCCAGGTTAAGCTCCTGGACTCAATTCCTTGCTCTGCCACAAATTTCCCAAGTGGTCCTGGGTAAGTCATTTAGCTTTCTTCTATCTCAATTTCGAGTCTATTTAACAGAATATTATTCTTCTTATTGTGAAAGAATACTCACTGTCACTGTGGAAATAAACTTACAACAGATTCTGAAATTCTTAGGAAGTGTGGGATGGATCTATATGCCAGAGATGGATGTGGAAAGAAGCTTGTGTCCCCCAGTGTAGCAGCCTTGTCCTGGGGCCTATTTGAGATCTATGGGGACTTATACTAGCTTCGTATTAATTGCAGGACCCTTGCAGCATTAGTAGAGTAAGATTTCGGCTTAAATAAAAAGAAAACCAGACTTTTTTCAGTGGATTGTAGTACCGCCTTCTGCTCTTCATAAATAGTGATTTTTAGCTATGAGCATGTACTTTGTAGTGAAGGGCAAACAAAAGTTTCTTAAAACTATGGAAGTGAAATAATGGGAAATTGCTCAAATCAAGTCGTTATATTGCAAGTCATAGAATAGTTTGGGTTGGAAGGGACATTTAAAGGTCATCTAGTTCAACCTCCCTGCAATAAGCAGGGACGTACTCAACTAGATCAGGTTGCTCAGAGCCGCGTCCAACCTAACTTTGAATGTTTCCAGGGACTGGGGCATCTACAGCCTCTCTGTGCAACCTGTTTCAGTGTTTTACCACCCTCATTGTAAAAAAATTCTTCCTAATATCTAGTCTGAATCTATCCTCTTTTAGTTTAAAATAATTACCCCTTGTCCTATTGCAATAGGCCCTGCTAAAAAGTCTGTCCACAATGATGTACTTGGTTTGTTAGCATGGAAAAGGGACAACTATTGCTTCATTTATTAGAGCATATGTAAAAAAACTATTTACCAAGGAATGGGTGGTTTTTGTTTTTCTCTCATGCTTTTCTCAAGATGCATTGCCGGCAACATATGGGTAATATTTGAAAAATCTACAAAGAGCAAATGCTTCTCTATCAAAATATACACAGAAGCTCCATAGAACAAGCAATATAATTGAGAGAGAACTAGTGGGAAAAGAACTAGTAAGAAGCCCCCATGTTTCAAGATGTCTCTGAAGAACTGCATATAAAAAAAAAAGAAAGCCCTATTTTTTAGGAAGTGTTATGGGCACATCTGAAATATTTCAGATAAATGTTTTATTGGATGAATCCTATTCCAGTGGTGCATGCTGGCAGCAGGGGTTATGACTGAAGTACAGCAAATGCCAAGATTCAGTTAACTATGTTTCAGAATCACTGGGCTGGACTGTAATTACCTGGTGTAAAAACAGGAAATTGTCATGCCTGGTAACACTGGAAGCAGCATCAGCAGGAATTTGTACCTTGAACACAGCAGAAAATCCAAGAGACTCACGTATAGGCAGCCTCTACTGTTGCTCACTGATAACATAGTGTGCAACTTCTTTTAAGTGCAAGACTTCATTCTAAAATAGGCTGGTAGGAGTGGGGAAATATATTGCTACTTAATGTGTAGATAGTTATCACTGACTATTAGAAGGCCTTCTGTTTGTACAGACATTATCTTAAGCATCTATAAATTTTGGGGGTTTTTAAATTTTTATATTTTTCTGCTTTATTGCTAGACTTGTTGAGACTGATGTTCTATTTGATATCTGTATTGTATTTCATCTCTGGTTAGAGCATTTTCATCCATCTGCCTGTATATGTATCTATTAAGTGCTAGGAACCTTTCTGGAAGGGTGAGGGATGGGGAGAATACTCACCATCTCCCAAAGTGCTGAATTCTCACCATGTGGGGTCTGGGAGTCCCTAGAGCTGGGTGGGAATCCTATTTCTTTTTCCTGCAGCTTCCTTATCCCAAAGACAACTATGTATTTCTTATGCTGAGAGTCATCTGAAAGAAGTAACTGCTGTTGTTGCAACCTAGAAAGCAGTTGGTGACACTCTTAAGCTGAATAGTAAACAATAGGGAATGATTAACACTGAGGTGATGTCTACAGTAATAGCTTATTACAATGCCTGAGAAACTTCCTGAGTTCTGGAACAAAATTTACCTCTATTGTGAAGGGGGGGTGTGTGGGTGTGTGTGTGAAAACCCAAACCATCCTGTAGGCTTGAAACCTGTCTTGCTGGTTTTGCTCCAAACACTTCTCGTTCACAGCTCAGCAACAAGAATGTTTCAGGGACCATTTTAAGATACCAGATAAGCAGTCTTGCATCACTATCCTGTTGTGAAGCCTGAAAAAAAAAAATTAAAAAAAATAAAAAAAATTATAAGGGATGCCCATCATCCTGGCAGTGGCCTCTTGAGCTGGTAGGGGGACCATGCCTGGCTGAGCACCCTGCTATGCACACTACCATGCCACACCTTGGCTGGCACCTCATGCTCTGTTGGCCACATTCCTGGTCACTTGTGCTCCTCAGGCTTCTTTTTCAGTGGCGTGGGGGCGATTGTGGTTGCTCGGGCAATGCCAGGCCTCGTCAGGGTCTCCTGTGAGGGCTGCTGGTGGGTCTCTCTGCTGCCCTGGTGTTTCCCTACCTGTGTTCCTGAGATCTGCTGCTCTGCTGAAGGTCAGGCTGGCTCTGGAGCAGCTCCCTGCGGTGACTGACTTGAAAGGTGAAGAATGATCCCTGAAAAGATCTAAATATTTTCAGTTAGGGTGAAATAATTTTGGAAATCAGAAGAGTTTGGAAGTAACAATAGGTAGCTGAAACTTCAGATCTTAAAGACTATTAGTGTTGTTAGAACTACAGTAAAGTCTTCAAGCCACAACCAGCATCTTGTTTTATTCATGCTAGGTACTGTTGTATATGTACACCATAAAAGGTTGCTTCTGTTATGTAGAACTTTTTGTTTTAATTGGCAAACAAAAACCAAATTAAGGTTAGAAGGTCTTTCTTCTAAGCCCTTATCTACTCAGCTTCCCACTGTTACGCTTTTCTCAAAAAAACATGCACAAAACCTAGGGAGTCAAGCTGATATTACATAAGGATGTTATGTACTCTTATGAAGCACTGCATATGGATATCTTGAAGTTAACTGGGTCTTCAGAGCAAAAGTGCTTTGCCTTTTCACTCAAGACAAAATCTTAGGATAAATCCCTCACTTTGGAATAGTGTGGTTTCCTTTTGTTGTTACTTGTTAGTCACATTAGGATGGATTTCCTCTTGTAAATGCTGCTGCTTGTGCTTTTGGATATTTTTAACCTAATGAAAAATTATTTATCTTTGTATTAAATAATGAAAACTTTATTTTATTAGAAATTACTGCCTTTAAACTGAGCTTTAAGTAATCTTCAGACTATCTGAAAACAAGTGTCTATGCTTTAGTACTGAAAGTATTAGAGTGTGTGAGTAGGTTACTTTGTTGTTAAAGAAATGATGTCTGTGGTCTACAGGAGCTGAAAAAAGAGTAAAACAAAATTAACTCAACCAAACTTACACCTTCAGTATGATGAGTACCGAACACTCACCACCTTCTCCCCACCCCAAGGTGGCCAGGACTTCCCTGGTCCCACAGCTGAACCCCCTCTGCTCTAGCCCCTGGAGACACACAGGTGCTCTCACACCCAGAGCTGCTCTTGCCTCCTTGCTCCCAGGTCTCTTCACCCACTTGCCAGCTTATCTGTGTTGATCTTTGTTGATTATCACTTGCTCGCTCTCATACCCTGCTTGCTCCAGTCACTGCCACCACAGACATACAGGCTTTCCAACCCCAGTTGCTGCGCTTAAACCCTGTACACACCTGTGCATGCAGTATGGAGTCTTCTCTCCCAGGAAAGAAGTAGAAAGCAGTTTAATAGAGAGGACAGGCTGTGCTAATCAGCCACAGGGCATGGCCAGAGGAGTGTCCTGAGCAGGCAACTATTTATATGTGACCAGGCCTTTACATCCCCTTACCCCTCTATTTTTCCCCTCTTGTTCCTATCTAAATCAGATAAACTTGTCACTTTTCCCACTTCTGCTTTCTCCCGTAAATATCCCATAGTAAGTCCTGTGACCCTGAAGTGCTTTTTCCCTTTACGTCCTACAGTGTGTGCCCTGGGCAGCAACCCTTCTAGTCTGAAAGGCGATCTCCAGAGCTGCTCCTGATGACCCCTTGCGATGGGTTTCATGCCTGCACAGTGAGGCAGAGGCTCTGCTGGGACAGCCCTGAGAGGGGGGGCCCACACAGAGTGTTTGTTCCTTGGGAGTCCTTGGTTTGGGTTCCCACCTGCATCCCTGTTCATACTGTGCTTTTCTGGGCTTGTGGAGATGGGCCTTTGATGGGCTGATGGCTTTTGGGATGGGCCTGGGAAAAGCTTGGGCAGGGTACGATTTAGACTCCCTATCCTGCCGTCGTGTCTCTGAACTCCTTTGTGGATCTGCAGATTAGCTTTATCGCATACCCTAGCAATAACGAATGCTGTATAACGTCTTATGAACAGGCTGTGTTTACTAGTCCTTAGTCATAACGGAGAATTACTGTTACCCAATTGCAATGTGTGCAAGCCTCCAGAAAGGAAGATATTCAGAGTTGAAATAATTACAAGTTACTGTTAGATTGTTTTGGTGAGAATATTATGTTGTTTGTCCTTAAAATACTTTTCACAAATTATCCTTTGGACTTCTGTTTTTAAGGATTGTTCTTCAGAAGACTCATACTGTAGCAGGCTCATATGAAACAGTTGACATCATCTTGTCTTTCACAGACGAGTATGGAAAAGAGTAATTAAATTTACTTGGTTCTCTTTATTCTTCTCTAGCTATCTGTCATGTTAGTTATTTACAAGGTCATGCTGCGTTTCCCTAATTGTTGAGTTATTCTGGCATGACAGTATTGTTTTACGGAGAAGTTTTGCCTGGGATAATGTCAGCAGGAAAACGAGTTTAGACAGCTCTGTGATTCAGAGCTTACAAGGGATCAGTCTCTAGTGCACCAAACTGCCTGTCACTGTCTGAGCAAGATGAAGCTGAATGGGCTGTGAGAGAGGGATAGATGTTCTTTATCAGGGAGTTTAGACCTTTCTGAAAGGTGTCAACCGATTGGGGAAATATAGCGTGAGGATGTATGCCCTGCAGACAGAACTTGTCTTGCTGTGTTGTATTTGGTCTCTGAGGTCAGTGACAGGGTGATAGTCACTGGAAAAGGAGCTCATTAGTTAAATGCCCTTTTGGCTAATGTGATATTTCTAAAAAGCAGTGCTTCAAGATTCAGAAAAGATAAACCAGTTGCTGGTGTGCTATCACATTATTTTAACTGTAAACATTGAACTGTCTTCTCATTTTCTCTTGTCTGTCTGGGATGAGCATAAGAATTAACCTATGGGTTGGTGAATGGTTGGTTCCTTGTTGGTTACCCACAAGGAAGCACATTATTTTAAAAGAAGGTAGGCGTAAGCCAAAGGAAGTACTGAAAAGTATTTGCTGGAAGCCCTTTATGTGCTGATTTTGAGTAATTGGATTTATCTGGTTGGGGGAAGTAGAGATGTGAAGCTTTCACTGATGGGTGCCAGGTCTCTGGGATCTGTTTTTCAGTAACTTTGAGGATGCATGGAAATGTCTCTGTTCAAACTGTATCTAGGTCACACTGTTGGTGTAAGAAGCCATGGTGAAAGTCTTGAGAAAACCAGCCTGTATCCAAATTCAGTCGTTTTATAATTGTGTTTACACAGTTCTCCTCTTCTAGGAGGTACTCTGGAATTTTTACGCAGGGAGGAAAAAGAGTTGTTAGAATAGCTACCTGTTACCCTATTTAAATCTTCACAGATGATAAAATTTAATACCTTTTCAATGTTTTACAGTCTCATGCCAACAAAAAGTTGGAGTCTTGGTGTAATTTTAATATTCATATATTCTGGTAGCTGCTTATTAATGGGTTTCTTCTTAACTGTCATAACAATTTGTCAACAAGCAGGGATGAGAGGTAGTGATGGGAGTTGCAAAATGAGAATTGAGCAAAGAGCTCAATGTTTGGATCAAAGGATTTTTATGGCTGTTTCTTTCTCTACAGCTTTATGGAAGTAAAATGTATCTCTTTCAAGCTTAACTGACTGCAAATTAGCCATTATTCCAGCACCTTTATAGGTTGTCTTGTTAGCATTTTAGCTTGTAAATAGGCAATCTGTGACTACCCATACGGTATATAGGCAGTTATTTTTCCTCAACTTGATGGTTATATTGCTGTTGTCTTCTTTCTAAAAAGTTGTCATACTGTCTTTTGAAGTTAGGTTTAATTAATTGAGTTTAGCTTCTTCAAAGTGTCTTTCATTGTTGGGTTAAAAAGTTATTTCTATATGACTTAGAGAATTAGTCCAGCCAATAGAAAATATTTCCTATATTTGAGTGAGTTACTGTACTAAAAACAGATCTGGTAAAGTTTTGCTATATATTATATATAATAGGTGTATCTATGGCTATAGGTGCAGCATTTTCAGGAACTCAGCTTGTAAGAAGACAGTGCTGCCATCTTCAAAGTGTTAAATGAGTAAGAATAAATTCTGTCTTTGAGAACATAGTTGGAAAGGATGAAACGGTGCCTTCTCAACATATTCCAAATGCTAGTGGTTTTATAAAAATTGGAAGCTGTAAAATTCTTACAGCACTTAATTTTACAGAGAATGTTAGTATAATATTTAGATGGTGGGTTTTTAGAATTTTCTGGAAATTGTTGGAATCAAAACACACTTTCCACAATTTAGTATTATACCCCTTTAAAATACCTTCTCTTTTTTTTTCTCCTTCTCATATCTCATTAAATACTTTGAAAACTTTTTGAAAAACTTACTTTAAGATGATATCATACCTATAATGAGAGGGAAATGTGAGCGCTGTAGAAAGAGGTGTCTTGAAGAGACCTCAAAAGGCCATATTGTCAACCTCCCTGCTCAGTCGTTCAGATCTGAGATGCATTGCACTTGGATATTCAAACAGCCATTTGCAGCATATATATATATATTTCTTTTCAGTTGAAATCTTGGATTAGTTATGCAATGTAGCTCACAAATTCCAATAATTAGCGTTAATATACTTCAAAGATAACGGCATAGGAAAGCGTGTAGTACAAATATAATTACAAGTTTTAATGATAGTTTATAAAAACATGTATGTGCTTTATGTTGTTTTCTGCTTTGATTCCTGTATGGAGGTTGTAACAAATTAAATGGTCTCCAGAGATTCTTCTCTCTGCTGAGAGAGCACGTCTCATACACGTTATGCAGCTTTCTAACTCTTCACCGTTTGCCTTCCCTTGGGTATGAGCTTTTATCCTGTAAAAATGGGGGTTTAACACTCTGACTCTTAAATGTTTAAACAATTCTTGCTTTACCTCCCCCCCCCCCCCCCCCCCACCCCCCCCAGCCTGGCCCCATCTGTTTTATGCACTGAGTGGCTTGTAACTCAGCATAGCTCATGTTTCAAGCACTAGCGCTTGCTTTCAGAAATAAGCGATGAGGGACAGCTGCCGTTGTGCCAGTGTTTGCTACTTACAGTGAGTGCTGGGGAAACAGAAATATTTCTGCCTTCCCAGAGGTAAACAAAAAGACTGGCAAAGCAATGTTGTGCTTGGATATGAAGTAGTCATACAAGGCAGTCCTCTGTACGTAATAAGATTCACATTATCAGTCCATGGAAAACCTCTTGTATTAAGGTTAGCAAAATTGAAGTATGCGGGATACATAAATCTGCTTCAGTGTTAGGGAATCTACAGAATTGGACAGGATCATCTCTTATGACTTGTCCAGACTTTCAGAGCTGCAATTATAGAGATAAACTTCCTCCTGCCATCACTACTGATGCATTTTGTTTAAAAAATGTTTTTATTCCATAATGTGAATTAGAATAGGTTTTTCTATTTCCCTGTGCAGTTATTTATGATTTCTTGTATCTGAAAGAAGAATGAATACCACTTGAAGATTTTTTTTTAATTTTTTTATGTAGCATATCTAGTTAGACGTAGCTGGTTCAGACTTCTGTCATTATTTTTGTTGAAGGAATAATTCTATGTAGATAAGATACAGTTGGTCATGCTATTGGATATGTCGATGGGTGTTTTTCATTTGGCTTGTTCTTAGCATTGCTTATGTTTTGCAAGTTCTTGTAATGCTTTTATTAGAAATAAATCATATGAGAATCAGTTTTCTGTTTTGCTGATGATGTGCCTGCTTTCTTAAAGCTAGATACTAATCCTGAAATTGAAAGATTTTTTTTTTTGAAGATGTGGATTTATTTATTTTTTCAGCCTCTCATTTTCTTTATGTTTCTGTGCAACAGTCTATGGTCTGTTTAAAAAAAAAAAAAAAAAAAAGGGCAAACAAATGAAACTAAAAAGTGATAGGCTCTGAAACAGCAGTACCTGGCAAGAGGAAATGAACAAACTATTAGGAGTCCAAATTTCTTGGTTTTTTGTGGTTTCCATAAACATAGTTGTGACACTGAATTAAGAAACCAGCCATAAGTTTCCAAGCTGAAGAGACACCTGGAATAACACTTGTATGCAACTAAAAAAAAGCTCTTGCTTGTCGAAGAGAAAGAAATAGGCATATGATAATGAAGAACCTATTTGAAGCATATATGATAAACTATGTGAGGTGAGAAGCAGGCCTTCCGTGGAAAATGGGGGTCATGAGCACACTGAATAGTGGATGCCTACACAGAAAAGTACAGTACTAAACTGAAGACAGGGTACAAAACTGAGTTTTATGCTAAAAAAGAGAAAGCTTCTTTAAAGAAAGCAGTTCTTTCATGCTTGCTTTCTGCCTGATGTAAGATTAAGATTTTTCTCAAATTTCTTTTAAAAAATATTATTTTGGATTTTTTTTGTTTGTTCTAGTCACTGGTGAGGTAGGATAGATGAGTTTGACTTTCTGACAAATCGGTGCTGCTTCTCACAAATCTATTTTGTTGTTTAGTTGCTGAAATGTATGACATCTCTGTCTAGTTAGCATCAGGATGAGGTGGTAGCTACGGCTTTAGGGAGATTTACTGTCAGCTGCTTTCTTGACGTATAACTTGCTCCCAATATTTTATTTTGACTGTAAATGAGAACAAGGTAACTCCTCCTCAATTTCAACCCACGCAGTAGAAAATGGAAGAAATTAGTTTTGGGTTTTCTTATATCGGTAGACTTAAATAAATTTGGTACTGATCCCTCATGCTGCAGAAAAATCTTAATGTATGTAAAACTGTAAAATAAAACAATATAATGTTGATGTCTTTCATCTGATAATAATTGTCTCTTTATCAATGAAGTATGCGTGATTAGACAACTTTGCTTATTCAATGTCATCCTTATAGACCTTCCCTGTAATAATGACTTTTTCCCCCCACTTACCTTCTGGGATTGGTTTATTTAACTTGAGCTTTTGCAGCATGTAACTTCTTTACAACCAGGGTGCCAAACCTTCTTGTTTGCCTGCTGAGAGGGTCCCGTCCTTGTTATCGATAAGAATGCTTATATGAAATTATAACTCAACATAAATGATTCCATTCTTGTCACTACTCATATCTACATGTGGGCTAATTCTATGCAGAATGAAATAGCTTTTTTTTTTTTACCAGGAGTCTAAAGGGAGTTAGATGAGCTAATTTGATCTTGTAGTTACACTAATATAGGCTGCTGTTGAACTCCAATCTAAGTGAATGTCTACTTATTTTAACTACAAAATTGCCTATAACTTCTTGTGATTTGAGAGTTTAAAATGAATGCCTAAATTAGTATTTATGCTTTATTATGATGCTCAAATTATGTTTAATTTGCAGAAAAGTGTGTGTGTGTGTGTCTCAGGTTCACAGCATACTCTGAAGTTTGGAAGTGGAATAGATATCAAAAATGGAGATTGAATCATTGATCCGAACTGAACTTGCCTTTGTTTTTATAATGAATTGACTCAGTATCCTGGGCCTGGACTTCAGAGCTGAGCGTCACACCTCTTTATATGAACTTAATTCACCAACTTGCTTTAATGACAGTACTGTAAAAAGCCTGATCAACTGACTGGTTCATCAACATGTTAATCCCCTTCAATAATGGAGAAATAACGTGACTATACTGCTGTATTATTGAATCCTCTTGTTGTCAAGAATAGACTTGAATACATGTAACAGGGGAAAAACATAAAAGAGAATTAAACCTGGAGTAAAAACATAGTATGTAGTGGTGTGTCTGTATCCCTTTCAAAATAGGACCTGGCTAGTAATACGTGTGTGTATAGCTCCTTGTGTCACTTCACTTGAAACACTAATAGGTATGTGTGTGCATGTGCACGTGCATAGGTTCAAAGGAAACAGCTAAACTAAGAAACCAACAAAATCCCCTTGTAGTTCAGCAGCGCTGCACTGGGAGTCGGTTGAGATTCCAGTCACAGGTGCTCTTTGCCCTGAAGTTTTTTTTTTTCTGATTTCTGCACTTCTGGAGTGGAGGCAGTTTATAACAGGAGACCATATGTATGCCTCTTTGTCTGTTAAAATGCATGTTCAGATTAGTTATGATAACCACCAAAATCAAAGGCTTTATTTCTGCCAGAATACATGTATATAATTCTATGTTACAAACATAGAATAATTCAGGCTCAAAGGGGCCTCAGGAGGTCACCTAGTCCAAGTTCTTGCTCAAAGCAGGATCGACACAGAATTGAGACTAGGTCTTGAAAACCTACGAGGATGGGAACTGCCCAGTCTCTTTGGGAAACTTGTTCCACTGCTTAAATAACCTCATAGTGCATTTCTTCTCTGCCCCGTCTACCTCTGCACAGAGCTGTTTCCCAAGGGCAAGAGCTTGGCTTAGTCTTTCCCCACTGAATGTGGTGTTCAACATCTGCCTTGTATGGGGTGTCCAAAACTGGACAGAGTATTCTAAATGTTGTCTCTCTAGCACTAGGTAAGGGGGACTAATCTTTTCCCTCAGCCTCCTGCCTGTACTCCTGTTAACACAGGCCACATTGCTGTTGGCATGCCTTGGTACCAGGTCATGCTGCTGACTCAGGCTGAAGTATAAAGATGCTTCCTTGTTAATCCTTTGGGAATATACAGTTTGTGATGCTGGCTCAGACAGTAAGGTTGGAATAATTTATGTGGAATTAACCAGTGTGCAGTATTTCAGATGAAAGTACTCATGATGCTCTAAATTGGAGCCCAGTAAACTCTCTGATCAAGTTGCTGCCTGATGCTTGCGTGTTCTGGCTAATCTATACGTTGTTCTCAAAAGAAAAAAAGCTCTCTTCGGCTAAATGAATGTTATCGTTGACTTTCACAGCTACTTTACTGAGGACGAAATGATACTGGCTTGCATAAACTGAACCTTTGACTTTTTTTTAATCACTACCAAAAAATACACTTTGCACTTTGTACCTCAGGTGTTAAATACAGTAAAAATATATCAAGGCAAAAAAAGGCACTTGGGCAAGTATCTAACTATTTGGGTTGAATGATGTCTTTAGGGATATGATGCATCTGCTTTTGAAGTTATATTCGTATTGGAAATATTTATTTGACATTGCTTCAAGCTCATGGCAAAGTCCTCTAACGTTTAATCAGAGGTAAATTGAAGTTCTTTGCTTTGGGACTGTAGCAGAAAATCAGGTTATTACTGTCAAATTTTTAATTGCTCTGCTAAAGAGTATAGACCAGTACTTTTCAGTAACATTCTGTAGAATATGCTAAAAACAAAGTGCTATTTAAAGACCTTGTTCATGATAGATACAATCAACAAGAAAGCTCTTTTTGCTACTTTTGAGGCAGCTTGCCCCCTTTCAGGTTGCTGCTTATAAAATGTTTCATCTGTTACCGTAAAAGAAACTCAGGAAAAGGCAGAAATAATTGTTTTGGAAGAAGAAGAATTTGTATATAGTTTTGGGGGTTTTGTCTTATCAGCTCAGCCAACAAATACCATGTCAATAGAATTTCTCTCTGAAATTTCTTGAGACCAAAATAACAAGGGCAATTATAACGTGGAATTTGTAAGAGATTATCTTTGAAATTAAAAGGACAATTTATTACTCTAGAAATTTGCTAAAGAATAAGATTTTATATGCAAAGCAACTGTTTAATCTGAATTGCAGTTTGCTAGTGGTTGTTGAACAAGATATTCTATGCGTGATTTTCAGTGATAAAATCATCAGTTACTAAATCTACTTGTAAAACTGTTTTCATTTTGCATTTAATTTCTCTTCATAGATCCCTACATTCATAGTGACTTCTTTTGACAGTTGCATTTATGCTGGTGTACCTCCTCCTTCTTATTAAATATATTTAATTTTGAATTTCTGATGGTTCTTTTCTTCCCACTAGTAATTATAAATCATGAAGTGGTGGAAAAATTACTTGTAAAATGGCTGTCCTGTATCAGGGAGCCAACTGATTTTTACATATTCATGTTTAAACGACAAATCTTGCCTACCTTGAACTTCTGAAAGAGTCAAAAATCATTCACAACAGATTTTTGTAGTTTACGTTGAATCTTTAACTTTTAATTTTTCTTCTTTTGGGGCTAAATGAGGTGGTGGTTTTAGTATTGGAGAGAGAAAATAGTAGGACTCTTAATCCCACAAGATTTCTTCTAATACTTTGTCTTTCATAAGGCCTAATTTTGAAATCCTGATGTAATTTTACTGTAGTTTGTCAAGGCCTTTTTTGTCAAGGCCTTTTCTGCTCCTCACGCTGACCACCATGCCAGGCTGGGGGTGCACAAAAAGTTGGGAAGGAGACATAGACAGAACAGCTGACCCCAACTGACCAAAGAAATATTCCTTACCATATGATGTCATGCGCAGTATTTAAAGCTGGGGGAAGAAGAAGAAAGCGTGGAGGCATTTGGAGTTTCGGCGTTTTGTCTTCCCAAGTAACCGTTATGTGCGATGGAGCCCTGCTTTCCTGGAGATGTTTGAACACCTGCCTGACAATGAAAAGTAGTGAATGGATTCCGTGTTTTGCTTTTCTTGTGTGTGTGGATTTTCCTTTACTTATTAAACTGGCTTTATCTCAGCCTACGAGTATTTCTCGCTTTTACTCTTCTGATTCTCTCCCCCATCCCAACTCGGAGGAGTGAGTGAGTGGCTGCATGATGCTTAGTTGCCAGCTGGGGTTAAACCATGACGCGTGTTTATCATATCAGATTCTCTTCCCCTACACCTTCCCTTGCTGCTCACATAAAACAGTATTGAAATATTCGTCAACTTTCATACAGCTGCAACTACTAATTAGCACCACTGATCTGTGATGCAAGAAAACACCTAAGCACGTAGAGCATGGTGGTAGTGTTCAAGCTCAAGTGGAGCAGTGGGGAAGGTAATACTCAAAATTACAGAGTTAGTTTAGGAATATTGATAATGAAACAAAGTTAGTCCAACAACTTAGGCTAATTTCTAGGTTTAAAGGTTCTAGAAACTATTCAAGGGTTTGGATTTTGAGAGGCTTTAAGTGTTGTGGAGTGGGGTTTTTTTGTGGTTTTGTGTTGTTTTTTTCCCCAGCAAGAGAGCTGGAAACTCTATTTCGTTTGTAAGTTTATATTTTTGTTCATGAGATATTTTTGCTACTGGCAGTCACGCTGGATCATGTTTCCTTGCAAAACGCTAAGTTTTATTCCACTCTTAATGTTAGGTTTTAAGCTAACCGTTCAAGTGCCATTCATATTCCTTATAGTTGCTAATTAAATTAAAAGGAAAAAAAAAATAATTCAACACTTGATGACTGCTTCAGGGAGTGTATTTGTGAAACACATAAGGTGTTTTTATGTGACTCCAAAACACAGCTGACGGTAGTTCAAATACAGCCCCAAGTCTCCCCAAGTTTCCCCAAGTCCAGGAACAACGTCTAATGATGGCATTGCAACTAGAAATACCGTCAGTGCTATACCACGTGCTTATGGTCTTATATTTCTATAAGTTAACTCATTTAGCTTTTTTATATAACTAATGTCTCCTCTTTTGTCTGCAACTGTATGTTTTCTACTTTGAATCCTAGACTATGTATGTTTTTCTTGCGTGTTACCTTGTTAAAAGCTGCTTTGTATTCAGCCTTGTGGTGGTGGTTGCTGTTGTTATGGCCCCAGTCTGGTCAAATATCCCTGACAGCTAACTAAAATGTTTAAAAAGACAACATGTAGTTCTGATGCCCATCCCTATGGGAGTCAGTGATCAATGCTACAACACTCTGACCAGCACTACCTCCCTCTTTGCTAGTGCACTGCTTACTCACAGGTGTAGAGAGTAGTCACTTGTAAAGATATTTTCTTTCTGTAGTGTTAAACTGACAGAATAAGATATTCTTGCTATGATTACATGGTAAAGTTTTAAAAGAGATTTTATGAGAGTGAATTGAAAACCACAATGTCTGCATGGTATGATTCAAAGAACTGTGTGATCTTAGGTTGCTTCCTTTATTTTTGGATTAGAGGAAACTACAGTGTTTTCACTTATTTTTGCTTTTGATGCAAGGAAAAGTTTTGAAAATCCTACGTGAAATTTAAAAAAAAAAACACTTGGGAAAACAGGTGAATAAATATTTTTCTGTTTTTGTAAGTCACTTGGTCTCTTAATCTATATACTAATTAATACAGTTGATGTCAGATGCGTGAAGCTTTATACAATTGATAAAATTAAGGGGGCATTTTTCAGCATACTAAGTTGCTTATGTTGGCAATATTATATGGACTATGCAGGACAGTTCAAGACATGGAATTCTATCGTGCAAAAGAAGTCAGAGAAAATAAAGGAATTAAATTGACTTCTTCACTTTTCACTGAAGTTATGTAATTATTGTCAAACTGCTAATAATTATGCAGAGCCAAAAGCATTGCCTCATGGAGTGTAACAGTAAGAATAAGTAATATTTCATCATCACACTAATTGATACAAATGCATTGAGTTTCCCATTTATGAAGTAATTGAGTAGCAGTAAACATGAGGTAAACTGATAGCTGCTGAAACGAACACAAATAACTGGAAAATAATTAATCTTTTTGTAGGCAGAATTTAAATACTCCTGTTCCTGTGTAATAATAGGAATTAAAATTAATCTTAATGTAGAAAGAAAATTATGCTAATTTGCATGGTGATCACCGTGCCTGGCTTATCCACCTACAGGTGCTGGTAATATGCACAAGAACATAAACATTACTAAAAATAGTGTCTTTATATTTGTATTACAATTTGCACATATACCAAAGAATTTATATGCCTGTTTCAAGATGTGCACTAGGTAAAATTAAATGCATATGTTTTATTTCAGAAGGAAAAATCACTTTCTCTGACATTTTCATTGTGTGCCGACGTGCTTCATGACAACCTTGCAAAATTGTTGTGAAATATACAGCTCAAGAAAAAAATTTTATCATCAGCTATTTACCATGGTTATAAATATGAAGAAAACACATTCTGCCCTGTCTTACCATTTAAAAAGATTGCTTTAGAGTGGGTGGAATTTTTCAGATCTGTTAGTGAGGAAAGCTTTTCAGAGTAAGTTACGTAAATGTGTTTGCAGGCTTGGCAGAAATCTAGCTAGAAGTAACTGCTGGTCTTCAGAATCATGTGATCAATGTTCATCCAACACATTTAGTTCTTTTTTTTTTTAATATTGTGCAGAACACACCATTAAAATATTATTTTATTTTTTTTTACTGAAAATACCAGCTTTTTCCTGTGAATGGCTTCCTAGGAGCGAATGTGAGTTTATGCTCAGAACTGCCAATAAAGACTAGTTTAAAAGCATCACCTTAGTTTCCTTTATTTCCCTTAAACTTATGATAGGAAGTAGCTTTCATAAGTAACTTTCTACTGTATGAAAACCAGAAGGTAAACTAATTTAGAATAGTTCTCAAGAAGGATCTAAGAGTAGGTGATTACAGAATGCTGAACGATACTATGGCAGAGCAGCTATATGCACCTCATAAGCTCCTTGGTGCTGGTATCGTGAACCTGGCCTACAACTCACAGTCAGACTTATAATACAAAAAACAACCCCACAGATAATGCCACTTCTGCTCACAGATCAAATATTATAAGGTCCATCCAAAGCCTGTCTTGACATACTTAAAGTACATACCTAATATATCTATGGTATATTAATCTAACTAGCATATATTAAAGTATATGGCTATCACATTTGTGAGCATATTGCTATGGATGACAACCTTCATCACTCAGTTATGACACTTGTTTTTCCAATAAGCACTTTTCCATATTTTTCCATGCTATGCTACAATAGAAAAGATCCAAAAGATTATCCTTCATCAAAAGATCTCTGACTTGATGTAGGACCTAGCCCACCAGTTCCCTGATTTGTGGGGAAAAAGAAAAGCCTATCTTGATACATTTAGCAAATGAATGTTATTGAATGCATGCATAATATATAGCTAGTGGTTCAGAGTGGTTGATTATACTGTGGCTATTGTACAGAACTACACCATTTGAACAGGGTTTCATGTAGCTTGGGTGACTGTAAGCAGCTTTGTTCTTGTGCTTCGTGGTGGTAAAAGGATAAGAAGGACATGTTTGCACTGACGGCAGCACAGAACTACCATGGCCGCAATCAATACCCACGCATCTTCATTTGTTGTAATAGCGGTATTCGAATTTTTCTGCATAGCTAATATTGATGAATAATTGGAGCCTGAATAAGTGGTGCAAAAAGGGTTTGTTGCATGTCATATTTCTTAACTGGATGCTTGCATGTGCATACACATTTATTTACACACATAATTTTAAACGTGAGAATATATAAGTACTATGTACATATTAAACCCCCTCCTCATTTGTTGCGTATATAAAATACCAGACGTGTGTCATTGTGCTTGTTGGCATTGCAGACACCTAACTTTTAGAAGCCTAGATGCAGCTGTGTCAGTTGGTTGGATTTCGTGCCTCAGGTGCTCAGAAGAGTTAACTGCTGCATGGAGAAACCTGTGATTAACTTATTGTGATACTCTTACTAAACCAGAGGAAGCAATCAGCTAGCTTCTTACTTCCTTTTTCATGTAGTTCCTTATGCCAATGCAACAGAAGTTTCTGCTAGCAGACACTGCATGGATGTAGAAGTGTGAGTAATGCCTTCAAAGCTGTAGCTTCTTAACCTTTCACTACTTCTTTTAAAATTGTATTTACCTACTTTACTAACTTCTGTCAGGCCTAAACCTACAAACTGCTGCTTTGAGATTGCCCCACATTTCATCAGTTACCCATAGGGGCTTTGATCTGTTGTTTTGGAGCAGTTAGCAAGACCAGGGTCTAAGGGGAGAAGGCTGAAAGGAAAAAATGTTCTCAAGTGATGCTGCCTCTCTTGTACTTGCATGAACAGCTTTCGTTAGTATCAGATGTTTCTTCAGAGGATATTATTTGTGCCTCCCTTGTGGCATTAGACACCAAACTAGCAAAGAATTAATGATCAGTGTCATGATCTTTCCTGACTTCTGTGTTTCTTTTAGTTTGTACTCTCTGTCTCAGCCCAAGCTGAAGTGGTGACTGTGTCCATTATTTTTTCTTTGCTTTCTCCTGGCACAGTTGATTATTGACTTTGCTTTGCTATAAACCAGGGGTTTATAATGAGTGATAAGATTCCATGAAATTAATATAGGCTCTGACAAAAGAAACTTATGACAAATTAAAATGACTAAATGGCTTTAATTTTCTGAAGATGTTGTGTATTGCTGCTGAAATCGCCTGCGTATGCAACCTTTCAGTCTAAGAAATCAGTAGGAGTCCAGTTAATTGAAATTGGCTAAATAAGACTAAATAAAAAAGCTTAATATATATCTATACCCCATCAAAAATGGAAGTGTTGTGTATTGTTCAGTATCATGCCAAACATACAACTTCCTTGAGCCAAGAAATGTTAGGTAATATCCTTTTGAAAGCTCTTACAATAATGTTAGCATTGGCAATTACACTGGGTGCATCTCCAAGATGAAGAAAAAAAAATTATTCTGTTGTTAGATAAAGATGATTTTATCATTAGACCACTATAATTGGCTTTGGAGGCAGAATTACAACTATATAGAAAAAATCTTTGTGTTTGAATAAGAGACATAAAATTGTATTTTGGGAGATGGAGTTTGGACATTTCTTCTGATTGTGTGGTAAACAACTCTTACACTACGGAGTCATTTATCCTTATAAGTAAAACAGATGCAAGTTGGGAAGATCAATGTTAAAGTGTAAAGTCTTCTTAGTGTGGTGAGTCATGCCATGTCAATTGTAGTACTGTAAAAAGAAGTTGGAGAAGTACTTGACATACTTCTAAGCAGGAAAAAGGAAAACTGTTAGCATAGTTTGACATCAAATGGAAAGTATTTCATATATAATTATTCTATTCTTTCTGCAGGTTTATTTTTTTTTGGTCTACATTTTAATATTACCTTTAAGTTATTTTACAAATTAAAATTATGGTAACTAGGTTTATTTTTGAATCTTTTGAGTTTACTGCTTTTGGTGACAGTTTTGCTGCTTTTGCCCAGAGTTTTCTACTAGTAAATCTGTCCGCTCCTTAAGAAGTTACAACTCAAAAAATAGAGTGGAAAAGGACAAAACATACAAACTTTGTATAGTGAACCAGACTAGCACTTCCATATTTTTGTGTTATAATTACATCAGCATATTTAAATGTGTATTTTGAAGATACATTGCCAGGCAGTGAAATGACCTATAATTCTATAGTGATCTGATCACAAGAGAACAGCAGCTGGAACACAGTAGATGGACTAAACCAGAACAAAACTGATTAATATATTTTTTGTGGTTGCTTAGCCAAACCCTGAAGCCAGAGTGGGACCATTATTTCTGACACCACTAAGTTTGTTAAACTAATTTTAAGAAAACTCAGGATGCACTCATTGCACTGTGGTTGGGAGAAAAGCATTCAGGGCAGTTTTGGCTGAAGTGTTGCCTATCCAGTATCTGTTAATTCCCTGAACCATTCTCTGACTTAAATTATAACCCTGGAAGTAATTTAGTAATTGATCCACATAACATTAATTACAGCATGAAGTAATGGAACACTGATTGTACACGAGGTAGACTATAATCAGTGACACGTGCACTTTAGAAGAAAAAATCCTTCTAGAGGTGAATGATCTTTGTGGGCTGTGGATATTTAAAAGTACAAGTTGACAAAAAAACCCCAAAGAGATAACCAGTCTTGCCATTTCCGTAACTAATGGAAATCCAGTTTAAAAGAATTCTGATTTGTGTCTATATATAAGGAGATTCTGTTTCAGCATAATTTTCAATGATGTACTGGTTTCATGATACAGTCACAGTGTCTATGTCTGTCAGTTATCTGTGGTAGCTTTTTCATCTATTGGCCAGTTCCTTCCAAATTTGTCAGGCAGTAGAAGCCTGAAGGCAATGAAGGAGTTCCTGCAAAGCCTGTGCAATTCAGTAGCAGGAGAAGTAGTACCTCTCTGCCCCAAGGGAAGGTGGGCAAGGTGTAGCCTGCCTTTCAGCACTGGAGGAAATGCAGCTGGGTGGCCATACCCCTGTGGGCGTGCCAGGCAGACAGTTGGTACCTGCTGTGGCTTCGACACAGCTACAACACCTGTTTTAAGCTGCTTAGCTAAAAAGGGAAGGAAGGAAAATGAAAGGCTTCAGATGGCACAGAGGAAAAGGAGACAAATACTGTGGGAAAGAGGATGAGGGGAAGTGAGGCGCACGCTTGTTAGTAAATGAAGCTTCCTGGTCAGAGGACCATGCTTACTGAAATGTCCACTGCAAGTCCACAATTTTGAAAGAAGACTTAAAGATGCATTTATTGTTTGTCTACTGCTACATATAGAGAAGTCAGGTAGCTCTGTCACTAATAGTGTACAGAGATTGTATGCTAAATCTTGAGCTGCATACATCAGATGTCCACCCTTTCTAATGCAAATTCATACCAAAAAAAATTATTTCTGGGTGTTCATTTATAAAAACTTGTATTGGTTGCTTACGGGAAAGAAGTTTGTAGAAGATTGATAACTGCTGACAGTATGGTACGCACAAACGTTGTTTTACCTGTTGTAGCTCTAGGAGATAAATGGGTAAGGCATTTAGACCTGCGCTGCCTACGACCTCTTCAACTATTCATTTGAATAGCCCACAGGGTAAAAAGCATCTGTCTCTGTCTGTCCTTTCTCTCAGCAGCTCTAGGAAATACATGTGAAATGTGAACTACAGGTGCTGGAGGCAGTCTGAAAAAGTGTCCATATATATATATGCTAAAGCACTCGGACCATTTGAGATAATGAAAAGCACTGTAATGATATGCAATGTAACAATATGTTCATTTCAATCCCATTAAAAAGTCATTACTTTTAAATACTGCTTATTAGAGCTCATTAAAGAGTTCTTTGAACCTGTTTGCTCCTGATAAAATTAGCGTACAGATAAAAGGAATTGCATAGAAAAAGAAGTCTGTTTGCAGAAAAGTTATTCTGCTGCCTTATTGCACAGTAAGTATGAAATCTGCATATAATTTGTATATTCAAGTATAATTTATATGTTGGTGGAATAGTTAGTATGCTGTATTTTGAAAGGCTGGCAGTAGTAACCTTGACAGGAGAGGTTACAATGGCAGTGTTACTGTGTTGCTAGTAGCAACATCTCTGTTAAATGTGTTTTAAGATTGAGTTTTGAAGCTTATTACTCTCACAGTACTTGCTGACATTTCGCAAAATGGGCTGGGATTATTAACACAGTTAGGCAGCCAGATAGTCTCTGCACCTCTGCCCCAGTCCCAATGCCCTGTTCTCCAACTTTATACCTCTTGTCCCCTCTGATACGGAGTGAGGTGACGGCGTCCTGAAAGACAGCTGGCAGGGAGGGGTAGGAAACTGAGCTCAGTTAATCCCCTCTTCAAACACATAAGGCAGGTTCTCTTAAAATACCTTCATGAATTTGCTCCAGTGTTTAATTAAATGAGCTGCTTTGAAGCTGGAAGCCCAGTGAATTCATATGACTTTATCTTTATTCCTACTACATTTATGAAGTTATACATTGCTTAAATCGTCATCTTACTACAGCGTTCAGTCTGGCTCGTTGTTTGAGACTATCCTAGTTTCTAGAAACTCGACTGGAAAAAAGTTTTGTAAATCCTCAGTGCTAGCAAATAGAGGTCCCATTTTAGCTGAAATCCATACTCCCGATCACTTCTGCAAGACAGAAAAAAATACTTCATTACTGCTATAATTAAGATGTTGAATTAGGCTATTTTGTGGTGCCTTGTTCCTGGGGAAAAAATGTGTTGATAAGGTTTTTGGTGGTGGTGGGTTTTGGTTTGTGTTTGTTTTTTTTTTTTTTTTTTTTTTTAAGTGGGAGATTTAAACTTTAAACTCATCTGTCTAGTGTGCAAGTGTCAACAATGCTGAAGGAATGAATGTGCTTAATGAAATGCAAGACTGAAACTTCAGACTCTTCCAGTTCCATTCTCTGGATTGTGTATATAAAAGTTGGAATACCTGGGCATTTTGTATGTTTTGTGCATCTAATAATTGTGTTGAGATTGGGGAGGGATGGGAAATATCACTCTTGCCATAGGTCAAAAGTAACATCTTTCATTTTAAGGTCTGTCTTGTTCTTCTCAAGCCACCTTGATCTCTCCTTTTCCCTACCTTTTTTTCTTCCCCTAAGCATCCCATAATAAGTCTCATGGATTCCCCTGCATCCCACACCCCTGGGCAGTGATTCCCTACCCTCATCCAAGAGATGATCTTCAGAGCTTCTCCATTGACTCATGGTGATGGGTTTCACACCTGAACAATGAGGCTGAGGCTCTGCTGGGACAGCCCTGAGAGGGGGGCCCAGACAGGGTGTTTGTTCCTTGGGAGTCCTTGGTTTGGGTTCCCACCTGTGTTTTGCATTCCCATGCTCCTCTGGGCTTGTGGAGATGGGCCTTTGATGTGCTGATGGCTCCTAGGGTGGGCCTGGGAAAAGCTTGGGCAGGGTATTATTTAGGCTCCCTATCCTGCCATTGCTGCTCTGAGCTCCTTTGAGGTCTGTGGAGATCATAGAGTCATACAATGGGTTAGGTTGGAAGGGGCCTTCCAGATCATCTAGTTCCAACCCCCCTGCCACGGGCAGGGACACCTTCCACTAGAACAGGTTGCTCAAAGCCCCATACAACCTGGCCTTGAATGCTTACAGGGATGAGGCGTCTACAGCTTCTCTGGGAAACCTCTTCCAGTGTCTCACCATCCTCACAGTAAAGAATTTCTTCCTAGTATCTAATCCAAATCTACCCTCTTTCAGATTAAAACCATTACGCCTCGTCCTATCCCTACACTCCTTGGTAAAGTGTCCATCCTTATCTTTTCTGTAGGCCCCCTTTCAATACTGAAAGGCTGAAATAAGGCCCCACGTGAGCCTTCTCTTCTCCAGGCTGAACAACCCCAACTCTCTCAGCTGGTCTTCATAGGAGAGGTGCTCCAGCGCTCTGATCATCTTTGTGGCCTCCTCTGGACTTGCCTCCTACAGGTCCATGTCCTTTTTGTGTTGGAAGCCCCAGAGCTGGACACAGTACTCTAGGTGAGGTTCTCACAAGAGCAGAGTAGAGGGGTAGAATCATGTCCCTCAACTGTGCTTCTTTTGATGCAGCCCAGGAATTTCTTGTCAACCAACATTACCAAGTCGGTATCCTCAGGGCTACTCTCAGTCTATTCTCTGCCCAGCCTGTATTTGTGCTTGAGATTGCCCTGGCCCAAGTGAAGGACACTTGACCTTGTTGAACTTCATGAGGTTGGCATGGTCCCACTTCTCAAGCCTGTCCAGATTCTTCTGGATGGCGTCCCTTCCCTTCATTGTGTCAACTGCACCTCACAGCTTGGTGTCATCAGCAAACTTGCTGAGGGTGCACTCAGTCCCACTATCCATGTTGCCAAGAAAGCTGTTAAACAGGATCGGTCCCAGTAGCAACCCCTTAGGAACTCCACTCATTGCTGGTCTCCACTTGGACATTGAGCTGTTGACTGCAACCCTTTGAGTGCGGCCATCCAGCCACATCATTAAAATTATCTAGAAGAAATTCTTTTAGGAGTAGAATTATGATATAAAATAGGCATTCACTGTATGAAAATACATTTTTAAATAATAAATTGTCTATGATTTTCTTGTAAGGAAAGGAAAATATAGCAAAACAGTTGTAAACAGGGGTGTCAGCTGTTGTAATTTCTGCTGTCAAAGACTGATCAATACTTCCTGTATCTTGACTTTTAGGGATGACATTTATCAACTGAATCATTCCCTGATACTATTTCTTAATAAAATGTGATAATTTATAAGATCATATTTATAATGCCTTAGCACTAATTTTGGTCCTGGTGAATTTCTGTTTGCAGCAGGTAACAAATAGCTTGTGTGTTTCAGAAATGAATCTGTGTTTTCCCCTCCGTGTGGCAGATAAAACATTGGCTCTATTAGCTTATTTGGTTTTTAAGGTGCATGAGGTAAGAGTAAGATTAATAGGATTTCTTCATGCAAAACTGCAAAAAGTAGTAATAAAAAAATTAGCGGAAATCAGAAGTAGGAACTGGGTAAATAAATTTACTTAGGCTTTCAGTTTACTACTTAATCTCTGTAATGGGGATGTAGAGTACCCTGTCATTTTTCTACATGCTATAGTGCTCTTCATTAAAGGTAAAGGGGGAAGTAGAGGTTACAGAATATTACTCTAATTGTTATTGTTTATGTGATTGTTGGCAGTGACACTTTAGTATAAGGATGAGGCTGATTGAAACGACTGTGAAAAGTTCACAGATGTGTCTGCAGTTTTGTTTGTTCTTTTCTTATATAAATCGGATGAATATGGATATGTGGGATGTAGGAAATGAAGAATACTATAAGTTCATATGCTTTGCAAATGTCAAAAGCTATTATTAGATATTTCTTTGCTAATTCTTATGTTCTCTTACCACAGCTCTTTTCATTTGCAACTTGTGTTAATTAAGGTAGATTTAAATCTAGATTTTTTTTTTCTACCCAATATATAACCAGTTAAAGTCTCCCATGCCACCACTACAAAACCAAATGCATGTACAGACAGAAATGGATCATGCACTGGTATTGTTCAGTAATACAGTTCTTTAATGCCTGTTGCCATTAATCTCTAACAAATGTATTTTCTGCACATGAAATGTAGGACCAATTCTTTCATTTTGCTCATTGTAAAAATAACAGTTGTTAGAAAACAGTCCAAATTTTTAGTTAAAAATTACATGTTGTTCTTGGAGGGGTGGGGGGGTGAGTAGCTTAATTTCCCTATTTATGTTTTTAGCTATTTTACTTAAGGAAACGAGCGTAGACATAAAAGCCTATGTATAGTTTTTAAAGGCATAACTGTGTGGGGAAACAATTCTAAATGAACTTGAAATTCAAGTTCTCTGAAAACTTAGCAACACTCTGGAAAAAAACAATTCATTTCTAGACTGTTGAAACGTCAGCTTTCTTTTAATAAAAATTGTGGATGTGGTCCGTAATTGAGGAGAGCTATTTGAAACAGAATATGTACATTTTGTTTTAAATGTGCCAAAATTATAGTAAATGTTAGTGTGAATCATTAGCTTAATGGCTGAAACGCCAGCATCAAGTTCATGAAAGGTGATGTGAGTTCCCTTTGCCATGTGTATCACCAGTTGGAGTTGTAGCAGGATAAAAAGATTTCTTGTAGGTATCTGAAGCTGGAGTGTTTGTTCCTGTGTTCTTGGGAGTGTTGTGTGTTGGCCAGGTCAGTAGCTCGGTCTTTCAATTTACCACGCTTCTGAGCAGCTGTTACTCGTAAGTGAAAAGCATTTACAAGGCTCCCTGCATCCATTTGTTTACCTGCAGGCTAGAGGTAGCAGGGTTGTGTGTGAAGTGTGTGTGATCAGCAATTATGTTACTGTGATGTATGATAATGGGTTATCAATGAAATGAAAATAAACCATGTCAATAATCTATAAAAGGCACACTTATTGCAGTCACTTTAAAAGCTGGATAATCAGTTTAAAGAAAAAAAAAATCAAGTAATTTTTTTTTATGAAGAGCCTCAATAACTGCTCTCTTTGGAGTTTTTATTGTCTGTTTGATAAATAATAAATATTGAACAGGGCAAGTTACACATCTGTGAGACACTCAGATGCAAAATGTATTGAAGTGAGGCTAAAAACTGTAGATTACAATGTGACCATAAATTGACAAGAGAGCATAAATACCACATATAACTCAGAATTGTGTTTCACTGCTTGTTTGTGTTAAGAGAAGACCTGTGGACTTTGGGACTGACGGGAGTTCTCCTTCCTGGTCCCCTGGAGACAGAGGGGGTCCTCCCATCCCTGCTAAATGCCAGACTTCCACTTTTTCCATTACCGTTATTCCTAATATGCCAGTTTATATACCCCTGCATAGACACACTGTGAGCATGGCTGGCCATAAGATGATCAATAATACACAGGAGAACATCACCTTTAGCTGTTCAGGCGCCACATACCAACAAACACCACTCACATGAGCATGAGCTGTACATGGCCCAGTCCTGTTCTTACTTACTGGCTAAACAGGCTCAAACACAGAGGTCTCTCTGGTAGGTCTCCTTTGACTTATGTTCACACCCATATCCAGTTGCAGACCTGTGATCACTCAAGTCTTCATTTCCTTGCTGGCTAGTCAAGCATGAAATTTGCTAGCATCTCACGTGTGTGCGCACTCACAGAGTAGATGACACTGTCATGAGGAAAGAGAGTTTGGAATAAAGTTTAATAAGAAGATAGGATGAACTTCCGTGTTCAAGAACTGGACTTCCACCTGCTTGCATATAACCAACTGCTTTCTTCCCCTCCTTCTCTCCTCTGTACTGTGCATGCTGCTTCTGATACACTATGATCCCATCCTTTTTCATCTTTATCTCCTCGCAGATAAACAGTCTGCTTGCAGTTTCTTTTTCCACTTTAAGGCCAATGTTGCTTCCTTCATTTCCTGTTTTGGTATTTCTGGTGTTACCTAAAATAATCTCAGACTCATTGTAGTCTTGAGATGTTTACCAGAGTTCTGCTGGCTTAGGTAGACTCTGCTCCCAAAAAGATTTCCATTGCTCCTTGTTCAGCTATCCATGAAGTATGTCTATTTCTCCCATAACTCCCATCGAACTGTTCGTGAAACCCAGTTGCTCCTCGTCTCACTACATGTAATTTTTATTAATTTCTTACTATGGCCTGTCTTGTATCCAGCAGATTGTCACGTGATGTTCAGGAGTTTCTCTTGCTGTCCTCAGTTAGCTTAACCTCACTTCAGGGCCCAGTTGCCAGCTCACATGCTTCAACAATGCAGTTTTTCTCTTTTGTCCCAGGAAAATATGAGTTGTAGCCTTCTTTTCCTGAGTTTCACCTAGTTTTCAGTCCAGCTAGCTTGAGTAGCCTGCTGCTAGGCTCAAGGAGACATTCAGGCTCTCATTGAACCAAGCAATTTTAAATTTCTTTTAATGTTTTTTATATTGAGTGGTTGTAACATTAAGCATCTTTGTACGAAAAGAACATTTCACTCTTCTGCTCAACTGCTGCATATGGATACATGTAAACTGGAAATCTGACTTACTGCAAGGTGGGGTAGAAGGTTCACCTGTCCAGAAAGAAAGAATCAGGAAAACATAGCTGCCGTTGGCAGTTTCTGTGAATGTGTAGGAGACAGATCCCTTCTCTTGTTCGCATGAACTTAAAGTTCATCTGTAAGTTATCATCCTTCTTGTCAACACTCATGAATTCCTCAGAAATAACAGAAAATGGATTAATGTTAGAGGAGACCAGCAATGCTGATAAATGTTCCAGATATTTCTGTAATTTTAATTTAGCATGGGGAAAAAAATAATTGTCTAACTTTACTTGCCTACTTCTTGATTTTGTTAAATTAAAATGAAATTATTACAAACTAGCTACCTGTTAGGCCTTCAGAACTTTATAGTGCATTGTCAGTAAACAAAGGAAAAATAGAAAAATCTAGAAAATTGTGACAGATCATTCTTACCCTCTCTTCATGCACCATTGGCCAGAACTGAGGAATGTCTGAGGAAAAACTCGAGACTGGCCTCTATGGATTTTACATCAATCAGTAACTGGCAGATAATGCGACACTGTTAAGACAGACTTGATCTCCTTAACTTTATCACAAAATAGTGCCACCAGTATAATCCAGAGAGAATAGCTCTTTCTATCCCATAATCCAAACCATTCTTATTGAGTACCTGGCCTTTGTGGTATATGATGATTAGCAGTTATACAGGCAGAAAACACTGAAAACTTAAGGAAGAGTATCTCATTCTTTCACATAACCCACAGCTAATCCTCTCAAGTAACGATTATTTGTTGCCAGTTGCCTAGGCTGTATTTGATTTGGTGCTTTTAAATAAATGTGATCTTTTCCCACTGTTCCACCAGCTTTTTGTTCTCCCATATGTTCTCAATCAATTCTATAGCCATTTGTCTCCCCTCTCAGAAGACACATCCGTAATTCACTTATAAATTCAGTTAACTATTGGATGAATGACACAATTAGCTTTATATTTCCTAGTTGCCTCACTTAGTCTTGGATATATTCTCTATATTTTATTCTCTAAACTGTACTTATTTTTTTATCATTTTTCTATTTTTTCTTGTTTCCATGTTTTAATCAATCTGTAATGTCATTTACCACTAAATGAAAAGGAAGTATACTGCAGCTGAAGAATATGAATGGCAGAACAATATACTATTAATTTAGTAGGGTGTTTCCTGCACTGCAGTTGGTAGAAAATCAGGAAGTTAGTGAGTTCACAAGGCAGCTAGTCAACCATGATATGCAAAACTTATTATAAAGTTCATTATTAGAGCTATGAACCCAGAAACAGTAGCACAGTATTTAACAGTGGGATTCTCATTAGAACCGAAGCTGATAATTTGTCTAGCTCAATATTAACTGACCTCAGCAATAATCTACCAGCCAGGAACCCCTCTCAGGAGTGACAACTGCAGTCTCCCACGTTCATAGTGTTTATCACATTATTTTTTTTTAACATAAATAGAAATTTTTGTTATTATTAATAATTCACAATAGTAGAAAGGAAATTGAAATATTAAATTCTGCCAGTGTGAAGATCAAGCTGTAGTTATTGTTAGTCTCAATGCCTGGTTTTAGGAGCTATGGATTATATTAACAAAACTTGAATTTGGCTGTTGACCATCCGTGTGGGTAGAAGTGTAAAAAGGTTAAAGATCAAAATCTGAGAGTTGCAAGATTCTTTCACAGTTCTTCTACTTTGATGCTTGGAAGTGCAATAGAGGAATTGATGTTTGACCAACACCAATTCGTTGTGCTTAAGAGCTCACAGCCTTTTTGTGCAGGACAGTGAAACTGCTGTGGGTGCTTCACTCTTGCATTCAATGTATTATGTGTGAAAGGGAATACACCACACTTACAGCCAGGAATTTTTACTACTAGCTTAATTGCAGTCATAATCAAATCTACATACAAACCCCAATTATTATTAGCCTATTTGCAATAATACTTGTAGTCCAGAATGATACAGAAAATTTTTATTAATGCTACCTTTAAAATGGTTACACAAGCACTTAGCCCTGTTCTGAGTGTTATGCCCACTCTTCCCTTGTCCCTCTGTGCTCTGACATTGAGCGTTTCAGGCTTCCTGGAGCAGAGTGGTGGTGAGATGCTGCAGCACATCAGTAGCACCTGCGAAACATCTGATGCTGATGGAGACAGCCAGTTACTCCTTAGTCCGAGGGTCTGAGGGGTTATTTTTATAATGGAGGGATGACACTTGAATCTCCTAGAAGGTTTCTGAATGATCCCTTTTGAAAATTTCTGGGTCTAAGCATCCATGTGAAAGGAAAAGCATTTAAAAAGTCTGGAATGACCATGAGATGATAATGCCTGCAGCACTTACAAGTTGTGCATGTATTCTCTAGTCTTTAAAAGCTTATGTTGTTATTAAGCATGTGTTTCTGTCTTACATGCTGACAGAGAGTAAGTTTGTTGAAACTAATCTTTTGGCATTTGCCTTACAAAACCAAGCTTTCGTATTTAGGGCCAATGTTGACTCTTATTTGTGAGTGTCCTGATTTCAGCTGGGATAGAGTTCATTCTGTTCCTTGTAGCTGCTGTGTCTTGGATTTAGTATGAGAATAATGTAGATAACACATTGTTTTAGTTGTTGCTAATTAATGCTTATATTAAGTCAAGGACTTTTTCAGCTTCCTGTAGCAGCTGAGAAGGAACATAGACAGGCCAAGCTGCCCAAAGGAATATTCCATACCATAGATGTCATACTCAGTATATAAATGGGGGTTGGCCTGAGGGCAGGCATGCACAATCACTGCTTGTGACAGGCCAGGCCGTCGATCACTGGTTGTTGAACAATTGCATTGCATCACTCATTTTGTAAATTCTATTACCGTTATTATTATTTTCTCTTCCATTACTGTTTTTTTAAATTATCTTTATGTCAACCCACAAGATTTTTATTTTTTTCTCTCTTTTCTCCATCTCCCACTGGTGGGGGGGAAGTGAGTTAACAACTGTGTGGTCCTAGTTGCCATCTGGGGTTAGATCATGACACATGCAAACTTCATATGTTTTACTAGTGGTAGAAGAGTGAAAATGAACTCTCAAATCATTGCATAACATCTCAATTAGGAGCTTGAAAAGCGTTTTTATAATGATGAGGTTTCTAGGAGTTTTCACTTTAAACTTGAACCAGCTCTTTCTGAGTCTATTATGCAGTTTTAGCTAGACAAAACACTTGAGTTATAAGAACTCTGAAAAGGTAATTCAAAGAAAGAAACAGCTTTATTCACCCCCAATGTTTATTCTTCAAATTAAAACTCTTCTCTTTAGTCCTGTTGGTGGTAGTCTGCTGAAAATTTGAAAGTAGGACATGAGAGATGTTTTACGCTTTTGTTCTTAGAAGTAGCTTACTTGGGTCTTGGGTATTGCAGAGGTCATCACACCTTATGATTTTAATTGTAAGGTTTGCCATACACTGTAAATTTAGCTGTTTTTCTAAAATCCTGACTTCAGAAATAAAGGAACAGATGGATCTCAGGTTTCATTAAAAAAAAGTGTTCTTCTGATGTCTGTAGTTGAGGAGCAAATTTTGAAAATATGTTCTGTACTGCAGAACTTTAAAAAAAGTCTCAGAACAAAGAGTCTTCATTCTTCCCCTTTCTTAAAACTGTGGTCTGTGAACAAGCAGGCTGTACAACATTCTTGGTTCGGAATTTCCTTACCTGTGGAAGCTTATACTGCTGTTACCCTTTTTATATAATTAGTGGGTGAAATTTCATAGTTGGAAATGGTTAGCTTTCTACATCTTCTTTCATCTTAGGACTGTGATTGTATTAAAATATTGAAAACAAATATCTTTCAAAATATCCCTAAGTATTTCCTCTTTTTATTCACAATGAATACTACTGTTTTATATGTTCCTTTATTTACATATATTCCTTTTTATAAGTAATTCTATGTCAGCTTTAAATGTCTGTTTTAGTGCTGATGAAGATTGGGTGAATTCACCTTGCAACTCCTTCATTACTAGCTGTATCTGTGGACTTGGATTGTGCCATGCTGTTGTAGGATACAAATGAAAAGTTCACTTTTCTCTGGCTATGACTTTTATCAAATGTCAATTGCTATTCTACATACATATTTTTGACAAGGTCAAAATCAGTCAGAATCTTGGAGTATATCTGCCTGCACCTTTTCTTTAAAATAAATGCACTGAAAATACCAAAATGCTTCTGACTGAGGTTTAATAAAACACCAGTTAGTGCCAGGTGTAGCTTTTTAAAGAAATTAAAATTCGACTTGTGATGGCAACTAGAATCAGTGTCTCCCTGCTCATTCTGCCGTTGTAGGGCAAGGTTTTTTTCCCCATGGCCTTGCTCTCCAAGTGATTTCCAGTTCTTCACACATCCACCTCTAGATCCTTAGGAGAATCTCTTTCTCTGCCACCTCTGAAAACTTGGTGATACATCTGCTCCTTATATCTTCTGAGGAGTCTACCAATGTGCACCCTTTCTGCAAGTTCCTTCTGTGCTGTGTTGCTGTTTCTGCCTGTCTTGCACTCCAGAAAGCTTTCCCCCGCTGAGCGTCCTCACTTCGTCTCAAGGCCATCTCTCCACCTACCCAACAGGTCCCTCCTAACACAACACATGAGCTCAGCCGTTCATCTCATGCACATGCATCCTTTCAAACAAAATTGAATGTGCACTAGATTACAAACAACCAGAAAAAAAGATGTTATCCTTCACAACATGAAAATAGACAACAGACATGCAAGTCCAAAGACTTTGTTCATCATCATTCCCAGAAGTTCCTGAAGTGTTTTACATCAGTTAAAGGTAATGTTGTTATAATGTGATTTGTGTATAAAGTGATTAGGCATAGCTTACCCTTTCTAGCAAGTCTCTGGTGTAGGAAGTGTGGAGTTATATCCCATGCTAACATCCTTTTGGACAAGATGAAATGCTGAGGGAAACATCAGGCAATACTGTTACATGAGAAAGTGTTTAGGTTAATGTTTTTATAAGTTTTTATTAGACAGACCACCTTGCTTTGAATTTTTTTTTTTTTTTTTCTGGAACGAAGACGGTAAATGCTTTGGCCTCATAGGACACTGTATATATTTTGTTCAACAAAACTAATTTTGCTGATATAAGTACATCATCCATTTTAGATATATATATATATTAACAGCACTTGGAAACAGGGTCTAATTATGCCTGCTGGCAGGCATTGGAAATGTCTGGCAAATGTATGAAAATATTTGTGCATGTTTTTGCGTTGTGCTCAATTTTAACAATAAGTACAGCCTATCTTCTGATGTTTTATGGTTTGCTGTTATCTTTTCACTGCAGGTTGAGTGTCTGTGTCGTAACTCACTGAAACCATACTACACAGAATATAAATACTCCAGGGAGAAACATGTCTTAACAACAGCTTTATTGTAAAAATCTCCATGTCCTGTGAAAATAAAGTTATGATTTTAGGCCACAATCGGAGTTCAGTCATGCAGAAGAGAACGTGGTAACTGGCAAGATTTTCTAGTCTGTCCACATTAAAGTTTCTTACTTGTTTCTGAATTTCCATATATCCCACTGATATGTTGGAAGGGCGGAAAATATATTTACAAGTTGTTAGGCTCTCAACCTGAGATGAATGTAGATTCTGCGCAACTCATAAGTATTTGAGACAAACAGATGTGGTCCCCAGGACAACTTATGCCATTCTATTAATAAAGTTTTAGGCCTTTGCTATTTAGCTTGGGTGGACGGCAGTGTTGGAAAGGCAGTGAGGACAGAGTTGTGCAAGGCATCTCCAGTTGCCCTAGCACTTTCTTTGCCAGTTGCAACACCGCCATCGAGCATCAGTACAGCTGGGCTGTAGGAGATTAACCTACTTCTTGTCTATGGGCATTGCAATCATCAAAGCTAGTTAGTGCGGTCATATATAACATAAGCATTACTATTCATATGAGCGCTCTGATTTTGCTATTGCCATTGCAACATTAGCAAAGCAAAAATGAGATGTTTGTATAAACAAACTGACCCATCCAGTGAGACTAAGACCCAGGATACCACATGTAAATTGGTGACTCTCCAGCAACTCTCACTAAAGCCAAACTATATTTCTAAGAGTTATCCTATCCCCATACTTACTGTTTAAAATTAATTGGTCTGATGAAGTAGGAACAGATATGTCTTGCTTGTAGTTGTTAATGTAAGAGTTACTACAGGAAAGGGGGGGAGGGGGGAACACATGCACACACACCCCACCCAAAACCAAGATGTAATTAGTTTTTATTGATATAGATGGTTTATGTTCTTTTGAGGTTAACTGCACAAACCTTCAGATGCAGTTTCTTAATGCTTAGCTCAGCTCCAAATCCAGTAGACAATAAAAACTGGTGAAGTGTGATTGTATTAAATAAGCTTTGAAGTGCTGCTGCTGCATTTTTTTTTTATTTTTAATGTTTAGAGATATTTGCAAAAATGCACGCAGAGGAGAGAACTTGGAAATCCAGTCAGGCATACGATTGTATGAGAAAAATGAGTGCATAATTGGAGATTGAATTTATGCAAAATTCTGTTATTCATAAATATTTTGTGTTTCTACTTTCTAGGTGGCTAGCTAGAGTTGTACTGAAATACTTTCATGCTTGGATGTCCTGACTGTCATTATTGCATGGAGACTGTAATAAATTATCTATATAGGTGTACATAGAATTGGCAGCCTAAATGTCAAGCTTTACAGAGCTGATTAAGACTTTAGGCTGTGACAGAATGTCGGTTTCTTAAGTTTCAAAAACTTGAAACTATATTCTCTTGCTAGGTAAAGTACTTCTCTTGCAACTAATATTTTTCCCTCATGAATAAATGAGTGGTAACTGGAAAGTTAACTGTGTCCTACTACTATAGAAGTACCACCCTTCAGGATGCTTCTAACCAAGTTCTATAAAGAATTGATGATAAATATTGTCAAGAGCAGAACCAAACCAGCACAGCAATATGGCTGTAAAGGAGTACCACCAATTGGGTGCATATGTAGACTTTGTTACGTTGTGAACGGTAAGATCTTGCAGAATAGAAAATTAAAAGCTTGGTGTTCTTAAATTCTGAGATGTGCTAATGTCTTCTATTCTGTCCAGTTTTTCAGTCTTAATTTGCACTGTCAAATCCAGTTTAGGAAAGCAAAAATATTCCAAGACTATGTTAAACCATGATATTGTACACTAATGTAAGGGGAAGGTATACAAAGGCATGAAATTCAAGCCACATTCTGCGAGCCTCTGGCTGTAAATATGTGTTATATGTATTACAGTTGTTCACCTTTGGGGAACTCCAGCCATAGATTATTTTTAATTTAGGCTTCAGTGATAGAAAATTAGTAAATTTTTATTTTAAACAATTCCTTCTTTATCATCACAACTTTTGAGTTACTCAAAATAATTAATGCAATGTCTAGTTTAGATGAATGCTAAAAGTTTGTAGGATCATGACTTTATTTAAAGCACTGTACAGCTAGTATACCGACCCATGTTTTGGTAACAGACAAATTTGCATGATGTACTTCAGTTTAACAAGGAGTTAATTTTATAAAAACATCATTCAAATGTACAAAAAGACCCTCAAAAACACTTCATTTGCTTTATGGAAACTGTACAGTACCTGTCTGTTTTTCAGACTTTACAAAAAGTCTGAGATTTTCCTTTAATTGGAGGGGAGGGATATGAATTAAGTTTTAAGGAGAGAGTCTACTTTTGGGCAAGAATATTTGGAACAAATGGAGGTTGACGTTCAGATTCAACTGATCTTCAAAAAACTTCTCAGAATGGTAGCATAAATTTACATTGAGGTACTTTATTATCAAAATCTTTCAAATATTTCTGCTTGTATGACATTAGAATGGTGTCTTAAGACTGGACTATGGCAGAAGAGCATGAAATTTTACAAGTGCAGTATGACATTTCTGCCTGTTTCTTGGACAATGGAAGTCAGTGTCTTATCGAATAATGAATTATGTTATTCTCATTGTTACAGGCAACATAGGTGTGGAGTTCTCTGTGGTCTTCCCTGTTGGTGGGGTTTTGGTTTGTTTTTTTTTGTTGTTGTTGTTGTTGTTTGGGTGGTTTTTTTTTTACTTCCATGTTTTTCTGTAGATTAATTTCTGTCTCTTTATGTTTTCAGTCTTGCTTAACTGTAGTGTTCAAGACAGGAGAAGCAGCATATTGTGTTGAGTTGTTGGGTGCCAAAGCCAGCTGAGGCTGGGTCACTGCTGTGCTTGCCCAGTTTTTCCTGTGAGACTCATCCTCCATTGGTTCAGGTGGTTCCTGCTGTAGTAGGTCCTGTAACATACAATTCAAATCAAGGGTTATTTTCCCCTAAGGTTAAATCTCCTTGAGGTACACACTAGATTTCTTCATCCTCCTGCATTGTGCACCAAGTGCATCCATGTCCTCTAGCACAAGCAATCCCATGACTGTGTTTGCCTTTTCCAGAGGCAGGAGCAACACAGTCAGTTCCATATGCGGCCTGTGGTTGCCTTATCTCCTTCCAGAGTCCGTAGGGTCTTTGCACAAGGACAGGTCAGTTAGCAGATCCTCTAACGTTAACAAGCAAGTGGCTTCTGCTAAATTTGCTAAGGGTACAACTTACTTCAAGATTTCCAAGGCACGCAAACGCAGTTAGCTTGGACATAACTTTGCTATGCTCCTTTGAATCTGGAGACAGATCAGATAGTTGTTTACAGTGCTTATCTCTGTTCAGCTATGTCTTCCGTGTGCCGCCTCCTGGATATTGCAATTGTTAGCTTAATTTTGTAGAAAGAAGTATTCCATGAAGAAAGAACTTAAGTTTTTTTTTAAGCAGTTAAGAGTTCTTTATTGGTTGCTGGTGTAGATTCCAAGACTAAATGAAGTGAATGGGAACATGCATGTGATACAGAGCACGTGTGTTTTACTGTTTGACTGCAGTCTTCTAAATCCCTCTGATAAACCTCAACTTTAATTTACCATTTTTAAAACTAAAATTTTAAAATATTTGGGGTTTGGTTTTTTTCAAATTAAAGTTTTTGGCAGCTGTCTTTTACTGTGATAAACTTTTTGTAATAGTTCTGAGGAATCGTCCAGGCACGCATTTAACTGGAGGGA
This sequence comes from Fratercula arctica, assembly GCA_947846985.1. Lineage (NCBI taxonomy): Eukaryota > Metazoa > Chordata > Aves > Charadriiformes > Alcidae > Fratercula > Fratercula arctica. The sequence continues at coordinate 81,580,046 of CANTUZ010000002.1, forward strand.
GTTTCTCCAGACAGGGGAGTCAACAACGAACTTTCATTCATGTGTTTTGACCACAAAAAGAGACACTCAGCATCTTAAATCTTACTGTTGCTCTGTATGTGTGGGGGATTCTTTGCATACACCCAATACAAGTTGGATTCTTTAGTTTACTAATTTCAGCAAAACTCTTCCCAAGAACCTGACCCAGGTAGAATGGAGAAGTTGTTCAAGGCAGCTTGATATGTTTTCTTGCAAGTCTTGAAGCAGAGGAAGAGCTACGCTTGTGGATGTAGCAGTTTCTGGGGACTGGAAGACCCAGCTGTATTATTACATGTCACTTCTTAATTTATCAGGCAGTATGTCCTTAATTTATCAGGCAGTAATCAGGCACTGATTTCTGCTAGAATTCTGCTAGCAAACTGAATGCGCTATTAATTTGCAATTTCTGTTGTCTTTCAGCAGTATCCAGTAGGTGGCAGAAATACACAAGGAATTTGTACAATCCTTTTCTTATCGGAGTTCTTTTATGTTTGATTCATTTCAAGGACTGTAATTCAAATTTACTCCGGATTGTTAAAGTGCTCCTTTATGCATATGTATCTCAAAATTTTATCTTAATTAGGTATGTGTATCTCCGTTTTCTTTTTATGCTTTTCTGCTTCTCCTTCCATACCAGTTGTATTCTGTGATAGAATGTAGAGAGGAAAACTAAATATTTTCTGTCTATATTCATAAGGGACTTCTCAGTACATCCCTTGGCAACAGTGGCAGGTAATCCTCTCACACGTTGCTGTAAATAAATGGTTTTTTTGTCTAAAGAGATAATTGTCTTCCACGAGGAGTCAGAAGTTTTTCTTAACTCTCCATTCTGCATATTTTTTTAGATCACTTGGCAATTTATTTTAAAAATATTTAGCTTTTCACTTTATTTACCATGCTATGAAACTTACTACTGCAATTTTCAGTTTACTGTTCCTATTTTGTATGATTGCAGGAAGTTATTCCTTTTGAACACATAACAAACTGCTGTCCTGAATCAGAGCAAAATCCCTAGAAGTTTCATCCATGTGTAAGTCACATGTGAGGCTGATTTGAGCCATTAAGAATGGTGGGGAGACTTTCACTTCCATTTCTACTGTCGTTCGATCTTTTGTAGCGAAATGTCTCCATGTTGAATACATAGTTTTTCTCATTGTCTTCCTTACTAATTTCCCTGACAAAAGTAAAGTATTTCGTTTTCTACTAAAACACAAGGAAGTACACAAGGAAGAATTTGGGTTATAATTTTATTTTACATGGGGCTGGGCACAGACGCAACACGTTAATTACGAGGAACAGAGAAAAAGCTGTAGTGTCTTATTGCAGATACACAGTCAAGGCATATTGGCTCTCTACTGATTTAATATTTGTCTGTTATTTGTATAATTATCTGCACTTTCTCTGATTACCAAAATAAGAAAAAATAATTATTCTTTTAGTAGTATGTAACCGATAAAGCTTTGAGAGGCTCTTAAAAAAAAAATGCACTGAAAAAAAAAGAACAGCACACTTTTACATTTGCATGTATCTGCAATGTAAATGCATAGTATTTACACTATCCAGGTCTACTTGCTTCAGAATCTTCTTTGTCCCAGAGTATATTATTAGATGTCATTGTTCATGCCAAGAGGCATTTAGATATGGTAGCCATATTTCATCATTTTAGATAAGGAAAGAGAGCTAATCTAGTTTTAGGGAAGCCTGTCATTATGAGAGGAAACTAAATGGAAGAAAGTCACTGAAGAGTTATCATAGAGCTAGCCTTTACTCCTTTCTGCAAAAACTTTTTGTTATATGGGTAAACTTCATGGGCTCCTGTTGTACTTGGAAAGCTTCAGAGGCAAAGCTGTACGTGCAGTTCGTGCTGCCCCCCCACAAGTAGCAAAGGCTCGAGGACTACTCAGTTTAATCGTGGCATCAGGCTTGTAAAAACGCGTTGCCAAAACAGAACCCAATCTCAAGTATCATGTTGCTTGGCTTGTAAAAACGTGAAGACAGCTATCATACTGTTTTTAATTCACTCCCTTGGCCTGTAACTATGGTAGTTCCTGCAACACTCTGTCACTAATGACTTCCCTTCAGAATACCAATGTGAGATACCACTCGGGCGGCAGTGACTGCTGCTGCATTTTTCCTTTCTTTTCTTTATTTGCGTATGAATGTGAAGTGATGGTTCCTTGGACAAGCATATCTGAACACCTATCTGTGTTTTAATTAACATTACTGTATGAATGCCACTCCTTTAATAGTTAGGAAACATGGGGGGTGTGTGTCTGACTATCGTAAGTTTTAGAAACTTATGCAATGGTGTCTTTGTGTGTGTGTATATATATATATATATATATATATATATATATATATATATATATATATATATAAAAAAATATAGCTCTTTGAGTAAGACAAAACTACCTCCACGTGAGGTACAACATTACCAGATCCTAACCTTCAACTTTGTTTCCTTGTAACTTTTGCCTTTAAATAAGGAAACAGTCTCACAATTGGCTAGAATAGATTTTTGGCATAATTTGTATTTGCTGGAAACTCCTAACAAAATCCCCATTAAAATAAGAAAAGACAATGAGGTGATCTGTGCATTAGTAGTTATAAACCTCAGTTTCACAAAAATGAAACAATATAATAGCATCTAATCATTTTAATTTCCTCCATGATGCTTGCTAGAGCGATGAAATTAGTTCATAACTTGTCTACTCAAATAATATAAAAAATGAAGCACCTCTGTTCCCAGAAACTTTTTTGGGGGGGAGGTGTGTCTAAAATACACATATTTGAAAAAAAAATTAGGAATCTAAGATGTGGAGCAACATAAATCAGTGTTTTTATTTAATGCCTGGGTATTAAATGAGTGCTTTAATATATCTTGGTATGGAAAGGCATGTTAATATGGAAAGATTTCTTACTACTATGAAGAGTTTTAATTCAAAACTACATTTAAAATGTTGATTTTGAACTTTCAATGTTTTCTACAGTCAAAGATTAAAAACTCGGCAAGAGAAAAGTTCAGTACACTAAACCTTATTATATTGATCACTTTCATAACAAATGTGTGTAAAATTGCTAGGTTATTATTTAAATATATTTCAAACTCATTTTTCATGCACTTATTGCAGTGGCTCCCAAAATTATTTGATGTTTGCCAAGAGAATGTGAAAGAAAAACACATCCATTATCCATCCTCATCAGTCCTTGAGGAACAGGGTCGTTGCTCGGTTTTTTTACAGACTCCAAGAAAGTGTTTTTACCAGTCACTAGCAAATCTTCCAGCTAAAGCTTTTCCTGACACAAGGATTAATTACTGTTAACTTACCTGTTAACCCTTCCAAAATTTCACTTCATGTTGTGAGAAAACAATGGTATTAAGTGTTAGATTGACAGTTTTCCCTGTCAAACAACATAATGTCCCACCTGGCAGTGCAGCTGTAAAAGCTTTGGCAGTTTTTCAACAATTTTTCCATCAAATCTTATTTGCAGCACCCCACCTTTTTTTTGAATCTTCATTTTTCAGCCCTTCTGTTTGTCTGTGTTTCTTTAACGCATTGCTCTCCTGTGTAGTCACTGTCAGAAAGAGTCTGGGGGGGTCTCTTACACGTCACCTTACAGATAGGGGCCAAATCCAACTTGGATAGAAAGATGTAAATACTAAGAAATACCAACCAAATTTTTACAGACAGTAGCATTTGACTTTAACGTAATGTGTACCTGGACTGTATGTTGTACATAAACAGAGAATTTTGAAGTTGAAATGTTTAGTAATCAGTCTGATTTACCAGCTTCATTTGTATCTGAGGAAATGCCTATCAAATAGTATATTTTGGAATAAATATTTTTGGTTTTTACTGAATTTTCTCAACTAGCTTTTCAAAGCAATAGTGAATAAAATGAGTGAGTTCTCTCAAGAATCATCATGTCAGTATGCTGACAAAAGTAACGTTGTTATTTCAGTTTTCATTAATTTATGATGTCCTTGTCACTGTCCAGACAAACTAGCTCAGGTCAGTGTTAGGCCAGGATTGTTGAGTGCAGAAGTCTTTGCCCTTCCCTTTCCCTGGTGCCTAACACTAGGAATTGCCCCAGGAACTGTCTAGTGACTGAGAACCCTTCTGTAGTGCCTGAATGCTTCTGGCCAGGCATGATGGGAATATGGTGCAAGCACCATTGTCTCCCACCAGTGGCAGCTGTCACTGGCCACTCTGATATACTAGTTTCATTCAACAAAATGGCAGAGGCTTCAACCAGTCTCAGGTTTTTACTAGCATCCTGAGTCTGAATTAAAATAGGAGAAGAAATTGGTTAAAAATACCCTGTTAGATGGAAAAGTTTTTTTGTGGCCAAATTAAATCCTTGCTAATGTATAATAGTCTTCTAGCAGATGAAGCACTGGCTATCGCTTTCTTATTGAATGTGAGCTTAGTACATATGCCAAGAAAAACTCATTGTATAATGTGGCAATGCCATAATGCACTTCTAAAAATCCTTTCCGTAAATAAGACTGAAAGGACTTAAAAAAAAAAAAAAAAAAAAAAAAATTCCAGGTGATTTCTATACATTTTGTGGTTTTTAGAGTAGACTTTCGTTCCTTCAAGCGATGATAAAGATAGCTGATCTCATGTAGCACATATCGTAGACACCAGTGAGTTTCCATCTCTTCCCATCACTCATAACAGGAAATTATGATACACTAATAACACACTGACACAAAATTACGATGCTTAGGTTGAAATCCAGCCTGCTAATTGTGTTCTTTCCGATTGTGAAGTGGCTGAAACTTGTATACAGCAGACATCAGGAGTTCAAGGACTTCTAGTTAGTTTATCAACAGCATGCTTTATTGAATAAGAAGACTTGATGGGCAATTGCCACAGGATGACATGAGTATGTAAAGTTGGCTACTTAGGACCAAAATTTGGTCATACTGGTAGATTAAGGGGCAGGATAGACCCCTAATGATGAGACGCTTTATAGTGAAATATGCGTGAATAAAATGAACAGGTGTTGCTTTTTCTGTTAACGTGTGAAGCAGAAGTGTGTGCGTGCGTGTTCTGCAGTTAGATTACTACAAAAGTTGCGTATTCATACACTAAGAACATATTAAAAGACTGATAGGTAGCTTAACTGAAGAAAAACAGAATTTATGTTTACTCTGCAATAAAAGTTATTAGTAAAGAAGTACAAGTCAGTATCTTTGAAATCACCTGGATGCATCAGTGATGCTGCAGGTCAAGCGCTTGAGGATTCTCAGTCACCAACGATGGAGCAGATGCCCTACCGGCGAGGCATTTGGTTACCTGTAGCAAAAGTTCTGCAGGGTTTGCATGTGTTCTGTTACGCATCCCTTTGATGTGAAAGCTAGGGGCACACCTAGCTCCTAACTGTGAAATACAGCTAGAAACTTAAGTGGAGTCCCCAGATAATTAACAATTGTCTACCCACAGTTGGCCAAAATGCACCTCTTCCTGGCTCATGATGTGCTCTCCAGCTTTAGTGAATGATGGAGTTAGTTGCCAGTCTTAGTGCCAAAGGTACATTGCTGTTGCTCTCCATCTGTGTGAGAGGTTTGATTTGACAGAACAAAATATATCATTGCACAGAGAAGATAAAGGAATCAGAAATAGGGTTACTCTCCAGTTCTTTGTTCTGTCTCGGATCCATACTCCTGAAGATAAAAACGTTAAAGGAGCGTCACCTCCTCCCCCTATCAAGGATTCTGTGAGCATCGCTAATGGGTGCATCGCTCAGAACCACGAGGAAACTTGGGTCAGTAGCTATATTTTAATAGAACTGCAAGACATGCCTAGCGTCTCATTAAACACTTCAGTTTGACTTCCTTGCCTCAGCCAGTGCTATTACTGGCAGCGATGCTTGCTTCAGTGAACTAGGAAAACACAGAGAAGAGCGTGATTTGCTTTGTTTGTTTGTTCTACTGTTCCAGCTGGATTAACCTAAATTATTCTCATCTCAGTGACTTGCTGCAGACATAAAAGAACTGTGGTTCTTCTTCTGGTGAGAAACAAGAACATTACCTCTGCTCCAGAATATCTCTTATTTTTTTCCCCCTTATGCATAGTGTGTTCCTCCAATGTTTGGTAGTTAAGTGAATCATAAAGTTTTCATGCTCTGCAGTCGGTATATTCATACGTAAAACTACCACTATGCTTGTCATGAAATTGTAATAGGACACAGCACTTACCACAGCTGTGGACTTTTTCCCAACCATCTGAATCTCCAGGTGTGCCCTTGAATTGACAATAGCAAGGTGTTGTGCTACTGTTATACCTTTACTGTATTTTATAATCTCACCATCTGGGAAAATTGTTTCATAGGAAGGAGTTAATATAGATACTTGTTCCAAACTTTTTCCCAATGTTTATATGATTTTACGTGTTAGGAATTTCATGTGAAAACATATAAAACATAGAAATATAGGTGTAATATAAAGCTCCATTACCTTTATGGATTAAAATGGTAAATTTCAAGCAAGTAGTAAGATGTTTTATAGTTCAGATTAATAAAAATATTCTATAAAATTCAAAGCAAAGCTTTTATTTTGTTAAACGTAATTTCTGGCTGCTTAGGTTTTCTGTGTCAGTGTAAATAATAATAGTCTGTAATTACAACACTTGAATTCCACTTTATTTGCAAGAAAGGAAAGAATGAAAAATATAAATTTTCTGCCTTATGGAAAATTCACATACGAGTGGGTTTTTTTCAGTCTCAAAAAACCCCAACCAAACAACTTGGAATTCCATTATCTTTGTTAATATATTTTGAAGCAAAATAGTCATCAAGAGTGAAATTCAGCTTATACAGAAGATCATCAGCAGAAAGCCCTTCATTGCCACTACATTTTTAATATAGTTGGAGGAGGGAGGCAGACAAAAGGAATCTTGGGTTGCATTTAGGACTGTACCTGTTCCCTGGCTGCGACATCTGTGTAGTTGTGGCTGTTGGCATTCACAGTTAAATAGACTTCTGCTGCTACTTTTTCAGATCCTCCAGAGGACATTTGGGCTACTCTCCTTCATGCCACTGCTCAATGACTTCCAAATCCCATTTTCTTGTAGGATTTTATCTCTGCAGGTGGTTTTTTTTTAGCAATGTTATATTTAATAAACTCGAGAACAGAAGAAACTAATTTGAAAGAAATGAGCAGATTTGGGGGTCTGTTTTTTTTTTTTTTTGTTTGTTTGGTTTTTTGCTTGATTTCTATTAGTGTGCTTTAAGCATTGGATGTTTTGGGAGGGCTTGCTAAGGGTTTTTGATAACCAATACTGCAGGTGATACAATAAACCTGCTTTTTCACTATTCAGATTGCATGTTTATTGTCACCACATTTGTACAAATCATGTTGTTTGTTTTCTTTTTTTTTAATTTGTGAAGGAAATTAATCATAAGAGATTTCCTAATTTATAATATAGACATCTGGAGGGGGCACACCTTCTAGTGATACACTGCTTTCTGATGGGTGACGGGAAGAATCAGTCTCTTCTCTCCTTTTTTCTTTTTTGTCTTACAAGTGTACATATTCATGCACAATCTGCCAAGAATGGAGTATGGAAACATGTTGTTAATTAGTAACTACTGTACTTCCTGTAGTTACCATTCCTTGCAGTTAAGAAAAGTTTGCATTTTTGAGATCAGATTTAGGTATTGAGTCTGCAGAGGCTTGGTTCCTTCCTTCCTTGTGTCCACTGGCTTTTGGAAGGATTTAGGCTTAACCACAGAATTTTAGTGCACAGTCTCTTCAAACTAAGATCTCCTTCTACTTGCACATGATATTATGTTTAAAAAATGTGAATTACATATGTATCTTGGGCTTAGCTTTTATTTGCAAACTACAACATTTTTATTTTACCTTAATTTACTACAATATTTAGCTGTAAAGTAGCTAGTGTCTGACTTGTGTAAGAGCTAAATCTCATAGACCACATTGTGAATTGCTGATACTCAATAAAGTGGATTTTGCTTGTGAATGTGGGATTTTAAGCTACAAAATTTAGTGATGCTTTTTTCTTTTAACGATGAAATTTCAAGACTATAGAACTGCCAATATTAGTTGTCAAAATGTAAAATCTTTTGAGATACCCTTTTTGATATTTATGGTTTCATAATTTTTTAGTATACAATTTGGTCTTTTAAAACTTACGAATCACAGTCATTAGGTACTTAGGTCTGCAATTGTTTACCTGCTCTGGTTGGTGAGCACAATAGTTTCTTCATACTTTGCTCTTATGATGTTAGAATACTTGCTTTTCCCGAGCTGCTCCAACCAAGCAGTAGACTGATTCCTATGAGAATCTATAGCTCTTTTAATGAAAAACTTGAGCTTTAATAACAGTATAATCCTGACAAACTGTACGTAGGCTAGAATTTGATAAAACCATGTACTTTTGACCAGAGGTAACAGCACAATATAATTAGCAAGGAACACTGCAATAAATATCCAGATAAGAACACCAGAAATTCACCAGCTAGTTTCTGGTGACTTTGCTATAGCATCTCCAGAAATAGCTTCAGAAATAAACTTACCAAAATATGTTATCCTGTTTGAAATTCTATATGCCAAGAGCAACCACATAACAATTTGAAGCTGGAGTGTCTATTGGGGAAAGCTTTACAAACAAAAATGAGGCTTAGCACCCCCAAGAACAAGTCGTAGCCAAAGCAGCTGTGCACGTAATGGCAGCATAAAACACTATTAACACTGTCATTATGTTTAATAGAAGTAAACATAATGTAGAAAAGTAGAAAGAACGGTTCTCACCACAGAGGTAAAAGAAAAAAAAAACAACCTCCTAGTTGTAAGATTTAACTGACAACCAAATAGTTTGCACAGTGGTTTAATTTTATTTTTTCAATTTTAAAATAAGCTTTCTGGCATTTTTGTGTCCCAGTAATACCAAAGTATTTAATTATATATATGTGTCATTGGGAAATGAAATTGGGAAGTTTGAAAAGTTATTACATAATATTATAAACAAATGAAAATATCTGGTATTATTTGCAATTATACAAAGGCATTGCATAGGAGCCATCATGCTATTAGAAGAGTTTCTTGGAAAAAAACATTATGAAGTCAATGAATGATGATTTTTCATGATGAACACTGTCAACCCTGTATTATACTTGGCCTCATTCTGTCCCTTCACATACCAAGTGTTTACAGCCATTATCAACCGTTTACATCTGATTAATTTCAAGGATTGTACTTGCATTATTTAACTTAGCTACCTACCTTGTTCCTCCTCATTTCTCCTATGTGTTAGTATCATAGCAACAGTGACTTACTGTAGCTATGATTAACATCATCAGTTTATGTAAAAAAAAAAAAAAAAAAGAGCCCAGGTTGTTCTTCTGTACCACTACCCACGACTACAGCTTTGTAGTGTGTTGTGCTGCTAACTTAATATTCAGCACTGGAGTCTAATCCAAGACATGTAAGTGGACAGATGTATGTGCACACTTTGGAACATCGGGAAAGGTTCAAGTGTAGTGCTGGGGCAAGCCTCTGGGGTCTGATAATGTCAAAGAATTTCACAGAATTACAGAATCACAGAATGGTAGGAGTTGGAAGAGACCTTTGGAGATCATCTTGTCCAAACCCCCTGCCAGAGCAGGGTCACCTAGAGCAGACTGGACAGGAACGCGTCCAGGTGGGTTTTGAATGTCTCCAGAGAAAGAAACTCCACCGCCTCTCTGGGCAGCCTGTTCAGTGCTCTGCCACCCTCAAAATAAAGTTGTTTTTCCTCGTGTTGAGATGGAACTGCCTGTGTTCCAGCTTGTGTCCATTGCCCCTTGTCCTGTCACCAGGCACCACTGAGAAGAGCCTAACCCCATCCTCTTGACACCCACCCTTTAGATATTTATAAGCATTGATAAGATCCCCTCTCAGCTAAGCAGACCAACTGAAACTGAAACGTTCTCTTTGCTTGTTCATTCAGTCTTCTTGTTGAATAGTTCTAAGGATGGTGCAGAATTACCTTGTCATCCTGTTTGCAAAATGTTGTTTTCCACTGTTAACGTAAAAATAAATTTTGGGGTGGAAAGTATTTGAATGTCCTAGATAATAGCCACCTTATGAATTCAGTTTGAATCTGTTATATTACAATAATAAGACCAGCAAAAGCAGAGTAATGTCCTATATCAAATGAGAACGTGTGGCTTCAGTATATTCAGCATTTCTTTTAATGCTATTCAATCTTTACGTTGCTCATGTGCTCAATGGAAATACTGTTAGAGTGAAAGCAGAGGCAACATTCCTTTTTTTTACTTTCTTTCAGACTTTTAATATTTTTATCAAGTAAATCAATTACAACTGCTAAAAGGCAAGGAAAGAAAAAATAGCAATCCTAATGTGCTAAATTTAAAAGAAAACAAGTAATAAAACTCTGTTATCTAGTAGAAAGAAATTAGATATGTGCACGTGTGCTTATGACTGTGTGTGAGTAAGTGTGTACAGAGGGAATGGTGAGAGACTAAGGAAATACCCATTTGTTTTTCCACTTAGAGAAATTATGTTCCTACAGCCATGAACCAAGTAGACATATGGCATAATTTCACAGAGGAATTTATGTGTAGTAAATTGTTCATCGGTTCCCTGTTGTTCCTGAAAAATACATTCAGCACAAGTGTTCTGTGAGCTATTCCAAAATGAAAAGACTTAAAAATATTTTGAGAGGCCATGATGATTTATTCTGAGAAGTAAACTAGATATCTTTAGAAATAATGTTAAAATTCTTTATTTTTCTTTTTTTTTTTTAGTAGAAATTTAGACATTTAAAAGGATCTTCTTGTTTGTCGTGAGGCGTGTATGCAACGTGAAAGGGGATGAGGAAGACCAAAAACCATCTAAGGAAGTAATGATATTCTGGATCTGGAGATAGCAATAAACTGCTGACTAGTATCACAAGCAGTCTAGAATGATCCTAGGTAATCCTGTCATCCTTATCCTTGCACTAAATGACATCTTTATTGGAGAGGGAGATTAAGGCAGAGAGGCTGGACTCCAGAAGGTGATATTCAGAAGGCCAGCTATAGATTCTTTATATGTATTCCAATGATTCTTTGAAAATATTGAGTGTCTAATCAATAAGACTAAACACTTTTATATGCCATATTGGGCTCTGGATGTTTGAAACCACATGAATTCCTGTCTGAAAATTCAGACAAAATTCATACATTTAAGAGACCACAAAATAATACTCTTGTGTTGTGACAGAGTTATTTGTCTTAATTCCTAAATAAATCATGAAAGTCAATATTTAATTTTTAAGCATTATTTATAGTAGTAATTTTATTATGGTTTTCTGGACTCATCTCTGAAGAAGCCGCTGTAGGATGGAAGTAAATGTCAGAGCCAAAGGCTTATTTGATTAAACTATGGCAACAGCATTAATCTTCAAAAGGAAATCAAGATAATAGAGGGGGCTGGATGGACCAGGAGATTGATAATTGGTTAGAAAGCTTTTGACCTTTGAGCTGGTAGTTCAGATTCAAGCCAAGTCAGTAGTGACTGAAAATCATTACTCTCTGATAGCAGTGCAATTGCCATGTGAAATGGGTGATTGGTTTCATTCCAGTTCCTAGTGAACTGGTACTCTCATTGCAAAAATAGCTACTGCCGTTGTCAGGAGTTTAAGGAAGGAAAGGACAACGAAACTTCTTTACCTTCTCGCCCTCAGAAGTATTTTGGGAGGTGAGGGAGTGGAGAAGCTGCAGTCCACTGGCACATTGAAAGCATCACAGCTACCATCAGGCTCTTGTTAAGGAATTAAAAACTCTGGATTCCTGTTTTGTCCATGTGACGCGTCTAATTGACATTAATAAAAGGGAAAGCTTTATATGTAACACGTTACTAAACACCTTTATAATGATATTTCTCATTTATAAGATATTGAATTGTTTTCACTATTTGCAGTAGGAAAAAAATGTGTGGCAATAGAGATTTACTTATTTTTATTGTCAATTTGCAATGCATAGAAAACTGTTCAACAAGTACTTTATATGAATTTATTTGACCTTGGAATTGTGCTTGATCTGTTTTGAGTCAATGGATGATTCATACCTGAATTGAGCTACTAAAGATTTACAGTTCCTTGTCTATGTCACATTGTGTTTTTCCCTCCTTAATTGGATGACCTGATGTTAATAATTAATGCCACCTGAAACCAATATAATTTAATCCTGTAAGAAGTCATTTAGCTTGCTGGCAATCTCAAGAACCGCAGAGAGTCATATTAAAATGATGGAAGATTACATTTGCCCTCCTCTTACTCTTTTGAATAAAACTTGGTCACATTTACCATCTCCTTCACCATCCATTTCCTTTTATTCTTTTTACCTGTGAAGAATGTGGCTATGTTGGTAACATAGTCATGCTTCCTAACTTTTTTTTTTTTATTTGCCTGTTTCTTCAATCTGTTTTCTGAGTGCTCTGCGAACTGGGAGAATGTTCTGTTGCTTCAGCATGCTCGTATTGCCATGTCTGTTATATGATTTAGGCTTAAATGAATAATGTTTTATCTATTCTTGCCTATTTCACGATTTTTCTTTCTTTTAAATCATTTTAAATCTGGAGTTTGAATGTCTGATATGTATTGTCACTGTAAGACATTAGGTTCCTTTTCTTAACAAAACACCCATCCTGCCCCACTTGAACACCCACCTCCCCCCCCCCCCCAAAAAAAAAAAAAAAAAATCCAAACCAAGAGGCCAACCAAACAACAACAACCCAGTATTTAATCTCTGTCTCATTTTACTATATAGCTGGTCCAGCTAGTAGAGTTCACTAGAAGAGTTTTTGTATGTACTTTTTAGTTCTATGTTAGACAAAAAATAGGTGGGAATAAAAATAACATTGGACCATTTAGAACTCAAGTATTAGAAATTTTCTCATGCTAAAAAGACGCTGATTCAGAGGTTGCTGCATTGTTTTTGCCACAGGGAGAAAGCTGCTTTAGAAACCCATTGGATTTGTATAGGGTCTTTTTGAATCCTTTCAGATGTGTCTTTTTCAGCACTTTGTATTTTACAGAGTGAACAAATACGATCATTTTATGACATACACTGTTGGTTGTTTTAGTGTAACCGGTGCATCTCCCTTAGACTGACACCAATGACGGGAAACAGCCTCCATCTACTGCAGGCAAAAGAAATAGGAAAATGCGGGGGGGGGGGGATGCAAAGACGTACCCTGCAGTGCTGTAGTCCATGGAAGCTTTATTGCTGAATTCTATCACAGGAATCTCAGGCTTCAGCAAAGGAGCTAGTGCTGCTTGTTTTAATATTGATTTGTGAATGAGTAAACATGAAAGCATTATTAGCTGTACATTGTTGCATAATTGTATTTGAGAGCATATTTATCAAATAAGCCCAGATGGAAATGTTCTTCTTTACAAAATTGGCTATTATGATTTTGAAGAGAGGTTAAAATTACATGGCATTGTTGTTTTTCCAGTGCGTGTGTGTTTGACTGCCAAATTTCTGTAAACATACTACCGCAGTAAAATGTAAAAATAAGAATATTGAAAAGTACAGGGAGAAATGAGGGATAGAAAAACCTTTCCGTCTATAGTCAAGTTCTTTCTAAATGACCTTGCATGTGTGTGACAGGCCCAAATCTTGCACGAAAGCCTTTTGTTTATGAAGAATAAAGGTTGGTGTAAAGGGAATGTGGGGAAAAAAAAAAAAGCAGGCCTGGATGTCAGCTTCACAGTCTCCAAGATGGGAACCGTCACCTTCATCTGCAGTTGTGATCCACCTCCCCCCTGGTAGGGGCAAGGGGGCACGGACAGAAAAGCGCTATTAAATTCAGTCCACATACAAAACCAAAAGAGAGTGAGCAACCATAATTTCATGCATTACAAGTTAGATGTCCACCAGTTAAATGTTAGCCTTTGAAAAATATCTTTAAATCAAAGTGAATGATATTTCCCCAGATATGCACTTTCTGTATCACTTGGTACTTCCTGCAGTTTAACGGATGATAACAGTCCTGGCAGCTTTAACTTTGTTTTGTCAATGTGTTCAAAAACTTCTCTGTGAATGCGAGTATACTCCTGTGTACTCAAATGGCACCATAGTTCCCACTCAGTCTCCCCAGGCTAAATGATTAATCCAAACTGTATATTATAGTTCTCATGCTGTACTTTTCCTCTAGCAAAGTAAACTGGGTATTTGCAGAAAAGATTTTTCAAATTTAATCAATGCAACTGAGAAAAAAAATCAATACAGTTTACAGAACCACTCTGGTCCTTATTTGCAGTAAGAGTCATTGTGATCTCTTTCCCTTGCTAATGTTTTTGGTAAGAGATACCAAGTAATAAATAACTAGGGCTGTAGGCTGCATGTTAACAATATTTTTAAGGAAACAGGAACTTGCAGTGCTAACACCAAAAAGCTGGACTCTCTGTTTTTTGGCTTTCCAAACTTCCTAATTTATTTCTACATCAGCAGGCTCCAGACTCCTGCAATGTGTGTAGTTCTAAATGCATGTTTCAGCTGCTGTTTTTAACTGATATCAAGTGTTATCGATCTGTGAAGTTAATATTGTTGCTATCAAATCCAATTCAATAACATGAAGAACTAACACTGAGAAAGAACAGGTTGTTTTGTTTTGGTTTGGATTTTTTATTTTCTATTAGCAGTTTCCGAGACACAAAAAGCTTGTACAGTGTTGGAATTCTTATCTCCTTGGACTGTTTTTTTGTTTATTAGTTTGTTTTTTTGGTAGGCATACTAATTTTTTAACCTACGGGCCACAAGTTAAATTCTTAAAAAGAAAAGCTAATGTGGTTGGTTTGGTAAACTTGGATTAAAGCGTGTGATTCAAATCCTGCTTGTCTTCCCAAGAAAGCAAAAAGAATTTTCCTGTTAAGTGGGGAGGTTTGGTTCTGGTGCAGCCTCTGTCCCAAATATGATGAATTTAAAGGGCAGAAAAGATCACCATGTCCATCTAGTTTGAGTATTCGAATAGTGACAGCTACTGGAATTGAAGTCAATCGCTACTATAAAATGACTTGGGTATAACAAATTTGTGGTTGAATAGTAGAAAAAAATTCAAAAGTAAATACAAATAATTATTGAATAAATACTCCTTTCACTGTAGTTAAAGGAAATGCTGTGATTTTTTTTTTTTTCTTTCCCCCCAAATAAGATATTGTAACTTCCTAAGGTACTAAAAGCCGTTATGTATTAACCCAGTGGAGGGGGGGAGTGACAGTACTGCAAAACAAGTTATACATTTATAAATTTACAGTTTATGTTGTAGTACACTTAGCTTTTGTTTTAATGTTTACTTCAAGTATGGAGATTTGGGTTATTAATGTCTGTACAAATGGCTTATTCCCCTTTGCCTGCATAATTCATCTGCAGCTTCTGTGTTTGTAAATTTCAAAAAGCCTTAATTTAATATAATCTAATGTTTTGGCACGGAGTGGGTATTACATCTCTCTTTACTAGCCGCTTATCTTGGATAAGAACACTGCCTGGGGTATGAAAGAACGCAAATAGATACTCACCAGCTTAGCTGTTTGTTTCCCTTGAGTTTTCTCTGCTTTTATAGTTTCATATCCGGATGCCATCTCTCTTTTAATATCCCTTCAGCCTTAGATTTGGACTCCCTTGTTTTTTAATTTCCTTTTTCTCTTCCTTCCTATTCATTTCTCTTTCTGTACATCTGCATTCAGAAATTCCAATATACAAACAACTGCATAAAAAATAAAAGCACCAAAGAACCCTCCAAGTTTTAGTCCTATTGAAGTAATAGAAAATACTTTCTAACACTTTTTGTTTGTTTGTTTTTGTTTTCCTAATGATCTAAACTTTAGATCAAGGTTCAAGTAAGAACGTGTCTCGGAGCTGTAATAGGAACCAGTTCATGATAGGCTGGTTATGGAAGTTTCTTCTGTGAGTTATAGACTTTGCAGTTATGAGAAAAATTACTATCTCACCATATATGATACTGATTTATACCATTATGGTAGTGACAAAATTGGCTGCAAAACCATTGTGAAAAGAACAAAACATTATATGCGATCTCCCTAGCTCATACTATCACTCTTCCATCCTTTTGGAAGAAATCTTTATATGTTTATTTTCACGCTGTGATGAATGATAGCTGACACAAAGGAAATCCAGCCAAGGCAATGCATACAAATCAGAGCCATAATACGATGTTCTGCGGTAATGCCTACTGGCAGTAAAAATCCCACAAGTTTTAGACAGCTATAAGGAACGTGAGCAGTTTAATTCTGAATGTTTGCTCAGTGGGGTCCAGCAGCTTCAAAGGGTATCTTTGTCCTGCTCCTCACCTTGCCATATTCACACAAGAGGCACAGAAAAAGTGCTGTGTGGTGATCTTCTTTTTTTTCTTTTTTAATGCTAGATTGAGTTCCCTAATAACAACGCACTTCCTGGGGTTTTTGCTGTTAATTTTTTATTCTCATGAGAACCAGCTGTTGACAATGACAATTTAACTTTTGTATGTTTTTTACAGACTATAGTGACCCAGTCAGTTGAGGATTGTGGTGAATGAGACCAGCTAAGGTCTGAACTTCACTTATGTAAGGTCTTTGAAGATGTGGCATCATATTCACAGGTAGACTGTTTAAAAACTCTGTATTATCTCTATTCTCTCCAAGAAACTCCTAATAATTCCGGTCAACTGATTGTGTTAAACCTAATGGATTCAGTTCTCACCTTTCGTTTTTGTTGTTGTTGGTTTTTTTTTGGTTTGGTTTGGTTTTCTTTTTTTTTTTTTTTTTTAAATTTTGTTATGTATGTATTAAACACAAATTCATTTTAGGCCCATGAAACTGAGCTGGATTTCTCCAGCATCTTTGATGCATATCCCAACAGAAATACTTGGTGCAATACGGAGATTACACTACTAGTGACCAATTGACTATTTACAAAGACCAGTGCTGTTTGTTACCTTTTTCAGGCTATTTCAATTTACATATAGATTGGAGAAAACAAAAGTACCTTTACAGTCTGTTCTGCACCCTTAAAGGACAGAAACTGTTTTTTTCTTCCTGAGCTTTGTTTTTACAATGCTTTTTTCTTATAATTGCAGGGTCTTATTTTTGTCAAATGTTATTTCTCTCATTTCAAAAGCATACCTTAGCAGAACCTCTTTCACAAGAGTAAAAAACAATGTCGTAGGCTTCCTCGTGTTTATCAATACACCATTGTCTACTTCAGTCACTGCTTATGGAATCCACTATAAACTGGTGTTACTATATTCTTGTCAAGAATCTAATGCTGGGGGTGACAAAAAAAAATCAGGTATGAATTCTATAACTTTGAAGTTAATTATAATATATTTTGAGGTAAAAGCCTAAATGAATTTGAAGCACAGGCTCCAGAAGATGGCAAAGATTACTGAGTTTTTTGGCTTATGTTTTTTTAGCAATTTGGTCTATGAAGCATTGTACACTGGAGAAAAAAGTAGAGGTGACATGGAATGATTAAATTCAGTAATACTTTGCGTATCCCAGCTTTGTTGCATGCTTGCTATGAACACTCATTTGTAGGCAGATTGTAGAGCGAGGAAGATCTGGATGATGATTGTCCTCTGATGAAGTTATATCGAAAAGGCAAAAGCTGTGGAGAGTTGTTTAAGGCTGGTTATCATTTAATTTCAGTGGAAAATAAAATCAAAGCCTTTATATATTATGCTTATTAAAAATATTATTGATATTTTCTTTATAGTAAGAATTGTTCCACCCAAATTCCATTTTATGCCATTCTTGATTTTAACAGATAATATACTTTCATGCTGTCCAGTGCACTTGTGTGGCTGTTACAAAAGACAGGTTCTTTTACATGTGGGTGCATTTTGGTAATTGTGTGATATATCTTCTGTAAATACTTCAAAATTCAAGATGTATTTTTTGCCATAAAATTCTGACAAAAACTTCAGAAATGAAGTTGGAAGTGTCTGGATCCTAGTTTTTTTGCTCAAGCCTGTCTTTACTGGTTGTTTTTTGGGACAAACACCACAACACAATTTTTAGTTATGTATCTTCTCTTACCAAACTCTGGGCTTCTGACATAGTTAAAATGAATTAGGAAACTGAGACTATATCTCAGTGACTCTGCCAAATATATAAAAAGAGCTTCTCTGATGTCAATGCTATCAGCACTTGTTATCTTGACTCAGCTCACTGGAATTGTGCCAAAGGAGCTTGGGATGCGACTGTCACTTCTGCTTTGTAAAACGGTTGTTGGATCATATATGCACTTTGCCTTTAAAATGTTTTTTTGGGGGGGGTTTTGGTGCCTGGGTTGTAATGGAAATTGCATGTTGTTTCAGGGCATTCAGGTAGACAGTATGAAAATGTAATGAGAGCGATAATAGAGAGCAAGTAATGTGGAATGATTTTATTAAATTTTATCTGAAACTTGATGAGATCAGCACTTAGTAGAATACCTTCTGAGAACACCTGTGTGTGGACAAAGATGAACCTTGGAATGCTTGGCATGTGACTTGATATTGATAATGAGTTTATATTCTCACTGCATATATTATGAAATAAAGTTTTAAAATGTAAGATCATAAAATTAGGCATGTAGTTAAAAATCTGGCTTAAAATTTTAAATAGGGTAAGTAATCTGATGCTCAGTGTTATGGTATAAACTCCACAGATTGCACTATTTTAGATGCACAAATGTACATCTACACTGTGTATAAGCTCAGCTTTTCATATGGGTTAGATAAGCCTATATGGACTTGATATGTTTACATTGGTACACGTGCATATAAGTAGAGATGTGGAAATGAGCATATTAATGAACATGTAATAGAGTGGTGTTAGAACAACAAAAGGCTATATATTCATCTCATTCAGAATGGGTTTAAGTGCTCAAATGTTTGTTTTAGCTGCATAAATTTCTGTTAAAATGAGGAAAATAAGCTCTAGATTTGTGGACTTCGAAGAGCTTAAAGCACAAACCAAACATTATGTAGCTGTCTGCCTTTTCCCTCACAGCCCTTTCCCTCACCTCCTTTTCACTGTGGGTTTTTACAGCTGAACATATTGTTTGAAAGTGTACATAGCAGGCAGTAATACAGGTCATCATAATGTCACCCAGTCTGGCAAAACAAGACTAATAAACAAGGGAAAAAATCCTTTTGTTGTTATGAAAGAAATACTACAGGAGAGATGAAGAGGCAGCTTGGTTGTGGGACAACAATCCATAATTTACTTTGCAGATGTCTCTGTAATTTAAGCAGCAGGCAGAACAACCGCACAGTTGTAGATGCTCTGGGGAAAGGATACCCAGAGCCTCGTAAATCATGGTAAGGATTAAAAGCAATGAACATTCATCTTCTTAACCTCGTAAAGCAATATTGCAAAGCCAAGGATTACAATTTACTGTGCATGTAATCTTTCTTCAGGAGTAAAGTGCATCAACTTTTTTAAAAGCTTCTCTCAATTAACAGTAGCACCTACCTTTTGAGAAAGGACAAAAAACTGTTTTAAAACTGACTTAAAAAGAATTCCTACTATTAAAGGAATACGTAGCGTTTCCCACAAAAGAAGGGGGGAGGGCAGGGGGAGGAGGAAGAATGATTCTTGGCTGAGCTCATCGTTATCGTTTGTTTGTAAGCTGAACAATAGTATATTTCTAAGCCCTGTTCTGTTTCTAACATTAATATTCATTAATATGTTTAAAAACATTGCTTAATAGACACAACACAAAAAAAGCCACTTACTTTTCCTATTGTAAAATGGTGGCATCCAGAACAACCCTTTGCTTTGCTTGACTTCAGCTGCTTTTTCAAGTATGATAAATAGTTGACTCAAGTACTCATTGTGTTTAAAGAATAACCTCATAATGAAAGACCATACCATGTATTCAGTCTGCTAAGTAAGCACTGTAAAACCTGAATTTATCTGTCTGCTTTGGAAATGTTGCCAGTATACCTGTAAGTAAGTTCTAACTTATCCACCAATGCATTAAAAATATTTTACTTCCATACTCAGAATGCCCGTCTAGAGGGACTGACAATATTTCAAAGGGAAAAGAATATGGACAATATCACAAGGAGGTCCTTTCACAGTCCAACAAACTAAGAAAATCTGGGAAGCAAGACTTAATTACTTTATTTTTTTTTTTTTTTAAAATATGGTATGAGACTGTAAATCCTAGACATTTCTATGGGGGAAAGGAATACAGGAAAATGCTGTTCAGCAGAGTCCTGTACTGCATCAATGGTGATGATCAGCTTTTGATATCTACTACAAAGAAAGCAAAAGGGTGTGAATTTCTTGTAGGTTTGATACAAACTAATGGAGAAGAACTGAAGGAGAACATGGAAATAGAGAGTGAGGCTGTTTATGAATCACTATTCAGGAGAAGAAGGAAAACAGTAAAGTTAAAAACTGTGTACTTCCTGGAAATATATTTCCGTGAACTAAGATAATTGATAAGATATTAAGGAACATACATCTAAGGAGCGAGAAGAATTGGTAGTTCTTTGAATAAATATTTTTAGTAGTAAGAAGAAAATGGTGAGGAGAGGAAAACCTGTCATCAGTGTTTACCGATAAGTGTTTTTATTATTTCATTCAGTCTTTTTCTGTAATTAGGTTTGCATCACTTAACCAAGTGATCTATATCATCTGAGATCTCCTAGCATTGTCACTGTTATTAAGTTATTTATTTTCATGTTGTTAGAATGTGATGAAATAGAATGTGAAGTGTTTCACAGAATATGAGCAAGAAGGATGAAATTTGTGTAAGAAATATATAGAGAGTACAGGATACAGAAAGACGAGATTGGGAGTTATAAATTAATCATTTTAACAGTAATTCCTAGGAAAAATAAACTATTTTTAGTCTGGGTGGAATAGCAGAGTAACAAACTGTAACCATTTGCAACAGGATAGTTGAACATGTGGCTGTAGTAAAATAGTAGATATCATCTACCATATGGTTTGTAAGATTTCTCATAAGTTCTTACATAATAAGGTCTAGACAAATCTATACAGAGTATATGCAAAGGCAGTAGGAGAACAACAAATGGAGAGCGGTTATCAGTTCTGAGCAGTCTGAAGCGACTTTTTTGAATACCAATTTTCAGTAACTTGCTTGTAAGTAGAATAAGAAGTATGATTATTAAATTTGTATATGATATTTGACTAGTAGGCTTAAGAGAAAAAGCGTAACATCATCTGCTGGTACCTTTCCAGTTTCTTTATTTCCTTTAGACCAAGTCATGCTATTGTTATCCTTAGCACAACTGTATTTCTGTAGGCTTTTCTTCTGAGTGTCCTTATGAGCTGTCCTCTCAGCTACAAATAACTGACACATTTTGTCACCATTGCTCCTCTTTGTTCCCTTTTGGATGTTTTTAAGAAAGTCTTTAATAAACTGTAGTCTTTAGAGTTGTCTCTTTCATTCCCTTGATTCCAAATATTTATTCTATCAGTTATTTCTGGGCTCTGACATGTAGTGAGGGAGGGTCACATATGTATGCAATATAAAATTAATTTAGAAAACTAATTATTTATTCGCAAATCCATTCCATTGTTATTATTACTGCAGAACACAGCTGCTTAAAGACCTTTGCATTAATTCTGATCCGCCAGAAGTCTGCACTGGAACTGCAATATTTGAATAATCTATTTTTTAATGATGGAATTGGAAAGGGGTGTCTGAGCGTTATTCCTTTGGGACCCATGAGTAATAACTTTAAAGAAAGCAAGGCTATTTTGAAAGCAAGTGTACTAAGTGTTTGAAAACAGTTATGAAAAACCTTATTTCAGTTTTCTTATTTAAGAAAAGCAAAAAACTCTAAAACCACTAAAACTTGAATCCATTGCATAGGTCAGCACTATAAACCAAATTAATCTGTTGTCTAGCTTCAGAGTCTTCAATGGTATTTTCATATGGTTCAGTGCTTTGAATATATGTCTTTAACACCTCAGTCGAGCTTTTGAAAATGATGAGATTTTCTATCTATTGGTTTTTAAAATAGAAAAAGTATTTGCAGGCTTGGAGCTCTGAGAGTTGGAATATAAATACTGATTTTTTTTTGGTAATTAGCGTGATTAATTTAGTGGGAATTTTCTTTCCCCTTTTTTAATTGTTTATTTGTTTTGTGATTTTATTTTCAGATCTTAATATGTACTTTTGCATTAATGCTGTAATTATTTCATTCTTATTTACTTCATCGCTCTCCCTTTGTAATTTGACAGAACGTTTCTAATGGTATTGGGTAAGTGGATGAAGAGGCCACGGTCCTGAAAAGGACTGTGCTGCTGAAACAACTCCTCTGTTACGAGTTAGGAGACACTGCTCTCTTAATCCTGTATTTACTGCTAAAAAATCAATCCACAAGATAACTTAGTATTTCACAGAATGGTAGGGGTTGGAAGGGACCTTTGGAGATCATCTAGTCCAACCGCCCTGCCAGGGCAGGGTCACCCAGAGCAGGTTGCACAGGAATGCGTCCAGGCGGGTTTTGAATGTCTCCAGAGACGGAGCCTCTACCACCTCTCTGGGCAGCCTGTTCCACTGCTCTGCCACCCTCAAAGAAGTTTTTCCTTGTGCAGAGATGGAATTTCCTGTGTTCTAGCTTGTGTCCATTGCCCCTTGTCCTGTCACTGGGCACCACTGAAAAGATTCTGTCCCCATCCTCTTGACACCCACTCTTTAAATATTTACAAGCATTGTAAGCATTTAATAATGAGCTTTAAAATTAATGCATCTCTGAATAGAAATACTCTAATGTTGAGGAATAATTTTCCAGAGAAAGATGTCGTTCAAAATATATTTTCCCCTTGTATGTTCTTTAGGCACATAATCATTGCTATCATAGAGAGTAGAACAATCATATAACATTATTAAATGAAAGATAGATTTGGACCACATCATGATTGCCGTACTTCTGTCTTAGAATTTTGAATCTTTAAAATTTAAAAAAATGGAAGATACATTTGTATAGTTTGAGGCTTCTGGGTAATTCAGACCTTTGGATTGTCTACAGACAGAGACAGGCCATGCTATAATCTTTATATTCAGTCATTATTTACACAAAGTTTTTCTAGAGAGGGCTTCCTGAGTACTGGCAGATCACAATAATATAGGCTTGTCAACTGTTTCAGGCTAGACCATTATAAACAATTCTGTAAAGTTTTACAGGCCTCAGGCAAGGCTTTCTGTCATCTCTTCAGGGTAGCTGTATCCTCTGATTATCTCATGAAGATTATACTAGCAAATTCTTCCTGGGCAGATTTTCTGTGGTGATTTTTCTTCTAATTTGGCTATTTTTCTTTCTCTCTGTTTCTTTTTCTTACTTTGAATATGCGAAAGTTCATGTAATTTCTAATATTCCATCAGGATGTTTGATTACTCTAGAAATCTAGGCAATAAAACATAGGATTCAGGATTATATATCTGCCATGCTAGGCAAGAATGATGCAGTTACTATGAAACTAACTACTAGGCTTTGATACTATTTGTACATAGACTTTTTTCTTTCCTTGATTTAATGTAAACTTGAAGGTGATTTCTTTTGCATTTTTTTTTTTTCATACTGTGAATGTGAGCTACATGCAGTTTCTCATCCTCATAAAACACATCGTACTGCATTCGTGAGTGCTGCAATGGATCACTGGTTAAGGGTCTGTGAAGGAAACAGCTGGCTATTTAGTGAACTGGCAAAAACTGTTCTTTATTTAGGAGTGTTAATTTGGCCTAATATAAATGTCTTTTATTTTTTTAATAAAGCCTTCCAAAAATCGTACTATGTATGACGGACTTAGAACATGCTATTTTAAGAAAGCAGGATGGTCAGGTGCTGGTTACACTGAGATTTTTTAGTCACATGCACCTTTCAAAACTAGTTATTGATTTGGGATTCTTCCGATTTTAGTGCCAACTTGAGATCATTTAAAAAGACATTAATGTTCTGAGCATGGGCCAGGTTCAAAGACTATACCTGATTGAATTGTGACTTCCAAAAACAGAGTCTAAAACTAATCCAAGGTAATCAAGTTCTTAAGGAAATTCCAAATTTACCTCACCAGATTCAAATGAAAGAGTTAAACTAAACTAGACAAATGCAGTATTTTTATTCACCTGAAACAAATAATAGAAAATGGCAAATTGTTTTTGCAATGAAATTGCACAGAAATAGCTGCTTAAGGAAATCGCTTATAAATGTTTGCAAGGAAAATAGAATGTTCTGGAGCTGTTAAGTTTTTACAGGAGTAAAGCTTGAATTACAAAAAAGAGGGTGTTGGGCTTTTTGTTTGGGTTTTTTTGGTGTTTGGGTTTTTTTTTCAGCAATGAAGAATTTCATTAAAGTATTCCTGCTGCTACTGAATCTTGGTATTTTGAATATGTTTGAAAAGTACTGGTGTCTTTAAAGCCTAGGATGAATGAGTAGATCCTAGCAAAAAACCAGAATCTATTGAATTAGGTAAAAGTAGGAGTAGAAAATTAAAATCTCTCTAAGTCTCAGCTATTTCAGAAAGTGGTTTATGGTACTGGAGAGTCGTGGCCTCCTGCATTTGGAAGCAAATTGTACCGCTATCTTACCAGTACAGCACCATGTCAAAACTAATTAGTTTTGATGAAAAAGACTTATTAGCAATGGGGTAGCACTGGGCTGTCATAACAATTCACCTTCAACTTCTTACTGAGTGTCCTTATATGGTGCTGTATTATGTGAGCATCTGCTGGCATTCCACTCAGTGCAGCGAGCGTGCCTTCAGAAAAAAAGGGTGTGAAAAAACAGTGAGATTTACAGGATCAAATTATGAGATTCATACAGCGATAAGAGCCAAAATATCAAGCTTGCTATCTTGAGAAGGTGTTCAAAGAGTCAGTGGAATTCACTTAGAAAAATTCTAATCTGTTTGCAATATGAAGCACTTGCTTTACTCCATGCTTGGCGCAGTCAAAATTAGCACAGGTTCTTCCCAGTCTTAATCCCATATTTAGATGAATGCTATCAAGAATAAGGTAGGAGTTCAGCATACGTTTCACACAACTTCTGCCTCTCCAAGGAGACTGTCATTAATCAGAAGCTGTACTGATGCAGTTTTCTTTATCCTTGGTATGGAAGTGTTGTCCTTGTTTGCCAGGTGGCAAAGGAATAACATGGCTGATATTTGCTGTGCTGAAGTGTCTTGCCTTGCTATGCTGTTGCATATGCTCTTGTTGCGGACGAAAATATATGACACGGTTATGATTTAGCAGCTATTCAAGATTTATTAATAATGTAAGGTAGATTGAGAGGTTGAATTTTAGCAGCACGTTATCATTAACTGGTTTAGGGGTTTGCAAAGTGAGTAAACAAAATAATTGAACTGCGACTTAGTTACAGATTCGAAGATGGCAAGATTCACACTAACTTACTAGACGATATCCTGAATCAAAACATGTACATATGAGTAGAGGTACAAATCACAGATTAACACTTACATATATATAAGCAATGCATACAAGTGTGCGCACACACACACACATACAGGTCTCTGATCAGGAATTTCTTAGTGACAGGTAATGATAGTGAGCCGACAGGTGCCGCCTTTAGGTCCTACATATTAACAGATGGACAAAAGAGTATCCACATCCATAAAGCTAATGAGTATCTCACAACATATAGGTGGAGAGGTGGATGAGAGAGAGACAGACTAGCCTATAGTTAAAATTTCCCTATGTCAGATTTAAGGTAAGTACAATGCATCGGCGTTCCTCAGTGGGTGATAGTTGAGGCTGGAGAAGGGTCTTCTCCTGCCCTGCCCTCGAGGTGTCAGCCTGAGAGGTGTCTCAACTCAGGGGAGTTACTGGCCGCAGCTTGCTGTGATCCAGAAGAGCTCAAAGAGTCTTCACTAGAATGGCTACTTACAGGATCTGAGACAATTGAGTTTTGTCAGGCACTTTTCCACTCCAGCCCAACTTGGATGATAGTTAAGCAAGCCCAGAGCTTGATAGATCTTGGGGTCCTAGTATCCCCCGCCTCTGTGGCCATGATCCATATGGTGTTAGGAGTGATTGATTATAGTTATTATCTCCAAGCAGTAGGAACCATGGGGACTAGGCACACTATTACGTTCTTGGTCTGTTGCTCTCTACCTTTTCTTTGTTTCATGTTAGACCATTATGTTACGTCCTGGTCCATTGTGGTGTTCTGTGGCCCAGTCTGGGAGGGAGATCGTGCCAAGTACCAAGTGGCCTGAGGGAGGAGCCGGGGGGGAGGGTTTGCACCACCACAGCTCTGAACATAGAATTGATACTAAAACATGGAATTCAACTAAGATCCTTTCAAGTATGTCCTCCTACTCTTCTGTACTGTCAACTTGTAGGTTCAGAACTTATGTGTCCATGAAGGGCTGTAGAGTCGTGTATTTTCTATACCAACCCCTTTAGGCCTTACAAGAGTAATACAGATATTTCAATATCCTGTTATTTTGGGTGTATGGGAGTCTATAAGGGTGTTGAAAGGTGTTTCCGGATTTTTTTTTTACTGCAAACTGTTCCTTCCCTAGAGAGTATTTTTGATACTGGATGCCAAGGCTAAATTTATTTGTCTGACGTGGACATCAGTAGTAAGTATATGGGAGCCTCTACAGAGCTAGGTGCTACAAACCTTTATTTGCATTGGTAAGCCTCGCGCTGATCTCACAGTGCTTAGTGGTATTAGTCATATAAGTAAGAGCTTTGGAAGGAATGGAGATGAGGTTTTCAATTATAACACATTATATCCTTTTAAGAATTACTTAAATATGTATTTCCAGGATGGGATATTACAGAAATTCAGATTTTACAGTCCACTGGGTACATACAACACGCTATAAAAATTTCAGTCAGACTTCATGGAGGAAAAACAGATACGTACAAAATGCTGTAAAATAATCAAGTGCTTATTGTACAAGATCAGGAATATCTGTCACCTCTAATATGAAATACAACCTATTAAAAAAATCTTTCACAATATGGAGAAATTAAGCACGTAGAGGCTGTGCATGACTCATTCTTAAAATCAAGGAATTTTGATCAATTTGGATTAAAAATCAATGGCAACAGTGTAGGATTTCTTACTTTCATTACACCTGGGGGAAAGGTATTTTTCTGATGTAAATCTGAGGTTTAGAAATAGAAATCGCAGAATGCTAGGAGTTGGAGGGAACGTTCAAAGATCATCTAGTGCAATCCCCCAATTTAGATAAAGTAAAACACAAAATAAGGCATTTGAATATGAAAATCCTAGCCAAAGTGTGGTTGAATTGCCTTAAACAACATCAGATATATTTTTTTTAGATTAAAATATGTAATCATATAATGGAATGACTCAAAATGTTTTTCTGTTTTATATCAAGAATATTTTACTTAAAAAAAAAAACAACACGACCCACCCCCCCCCCAAAAAAAAAAACAACACAAAAACCAAGGTAAAATTGAAGTAATTGTTATGGACAAGTTACTTGTAAGCAATTATTTTGTCTCTACTTATGGCTGCCCATCTTGGGAAATCACGCTGCCACCCATATTGCAACATAGACCTATTGAATTTGTTTCACACTGCCCATATCAAAATCCAGGCAATCTAAATTCACTAATGATGTAAAACAAAACAAAAAATCCTCAGTTGCTTTCTTATATCCACCGTTCACCTAAACCACCCCCAAAATCTTTATATGTTAGGACTACTGTTGTAAAAAATATAGATGGAATCAATGTGATTTGTTACATAGTTGTGATATTAACACATAATACTTCTAGTTTGCTGATGAGCAACCTAATTTACAACATTTTGAGTTCTAAAAATTAGAAACGAGAACTAGAAAATAAATTGCATAGTAGAAATGCACAGATAATGAATAAATTATGTCAGAGCTCTCTAATCATATAGTCTTATGGATAGAGGAGAAACAGTGGGTGTCATAAATCCTGATTAAGTAAGGATTTTGGTACTGTTTCACGTGGTGTTTTAATCTGCATTTCATCTAGATGGATCAACAAAGAGAAAGCACAAAGCTGGTTGCAGAGCTGTTCTTCATCATGACAAAATGGCTTACATTCAGAGTGAAAGTGTGTGTCATAAGGATTTTGCTGTGGTCTTAGACCTGGCTTTACTCAATATTATTATTAACTTGATGGGTGATGAAATAGAAATATGTATTGCTTATAAATTTTGTAGGTAAATTTTCCATCTACAAAGCTAATGAGAATTAAGAGTGTTTAGAGGCTAGACTTAACATTCAAAATAACATTGAAAAATGGAGAAGTAATCACCAAAAGGTGTGGTGAAACTTAAACAAATGAAATATCTTTGTGCAGAAATCACCAGAGACAAAATACAGACTGAAGGAACAACTAGTTAGGTAACTACTCAGGGGAGTGGGGGAGGGAAGAGGGATTACAAACTGAATTTGGGACACAATTTGATGACTGGAGAAAGGCAAATTTTGCACACATCTTCAAAAAAGACAATATAGGGAACTACAGTATGGACACCCCATGTTAGGTTCTGGGGGAATCATGAAATCCTCCTAAAGCCCATGTCTGGGCCCGTGGAGGAGAGATTAGTGATCGGGAAGAGTCAGCTCAGATTTACCAAGAGGAATTCATGCCTGACCAACCTCATTGCTTTCCACGATGAAATGAATGGATTTGTGAACACGGAGAAAGCAATGGATGTTACATACCTTTACTTTGATAAGGCTTTCAAGCTGTTAGTGTTGAACGTTATGCTCTGGATGGGTGGAAAACTAGATGGATAAAAAGATGGTTGGATGGTTGGGACCAGAGTGTGTTGGTTAATGGATCATGTGCTACTTGAACGCCTGTGACAGATGAAGTACCTGAGGAGTCTAACATGGGGCCAACAGAGGTGGCATCTGGGTTGTATTCTTAGTGGTACAGATGGGAGATTGAGAGAAAGGGGTTGTCCCCCTTCTGCTCAGAACTTGTGAGACCTCATCTAGATACTGCATCCAGTTTTGGGCCCCCAATACAAGAGAGACGTCAAGTAACTTCAGTGAGATCAGCAGAGGAACCCCACGCTGAACTGGAGCTGGAGCACTTGTCCTGTTGAGGAGAGGCTGAGGGATCAGGGTTTGTTCAACCTGGAGAAGAAACTTCTTTGGGAGGACGTAGCAGTAGCTTGCCCATGCCAAAAAGTGGGTTAGCAAGAAAATGGAGCTGGGCTTCATGGGGAAGAATGAAAGGCAACAGGCATGAACTGAAAAAAGTGGAATTCAGACTGGTTATAAGGAAAAACCTTTTAACTCTGAGGACAGTCAAATTGTGGAACAGATTCCCCAGAGAGGCTGTTTAGTCTACATTCCTGGAAATACTCAAGACCAGACTGGATAAAGCCCTGAGCGTGCTGGTCTGACCTCCCAGCGTACCCTGCTCTGAGATGAAGATTGTACAAAAGATTTCCTGATGTCCCTCCAGCCTGAATTATCCTGTGATTCTATATATAGTTTGAGAGACAAATTTTCACCTCTGTTCAGCTTCAGTAATGCTTTTGTAATGTTTTGGCTATTATACTTCCAGAAAAACATGAAGATATTCCCAAAAGAGAAACATATCTGATTGGTTAAAAAAGCAAACAAACAAAACCACACATGACATAAGAGAATCTGTGAATAAGTATGGCTTTAAAGTCAAAAGAAGGGAAGATGGAATAAATGACAAATCTTAATTTGACATGATAAGCTCATGAAAAAGGGGGGGATAACCTGTTGTCCAGATTCAGGACAAGTAGGGGAAGAATTAAGTGCTTTCTTACTTTATAGCAAGAAAGACTTGGATTACATATAATTTAAAATCTTATAATGGCAAAAATACTACTGAAGTAGATTGTATAGAAGAAGCATGAAGTCTTCGTTATTAGAAACATTTAAGAACAGAAGTATCTGTCAGAAACACAGTGATTTCTGAAAGTAGCAAAGAGAACATTTGAATATATTTCATATTGTGCATGCATAGACTATGCTAAAATGATTTAAAGCTTTCCTGACTTCAAGCCCCTATTGTTTGCAGTATGACTGGGAGGTAATTTTAAAAAAAAAAAAACTTCAGACAGTGAGTGTGTCAGGATTTGTTCAAAGACTGACTTAGCTGTCAGTTTCACTATTTTTCTCTTAAAGATTTATGTCAAATCATGTTAAAATATAACAGTACATTTTTACACACGTTTTTGTACAAGACACACTATCTTCTTTAAATTACAGCAGGCAAAATTCTAACATTCAGAGTGTATATCTTTAAATGCTTCTAATAAAGCACTCATATGATACCCATTTTTTGCAGCTCATTAAAAGAGCAGAAAGCAAGCCATTATCATTTTTCAGAGTCTGGTTATCCGAAATAGAAATAACAGCTGTAGTTGTAAGAGAGTTCATCCTCTGTTTTCTTACATAAAGAACAATTTTTTTCTGTTACCTACCTGTGAAAGTCACAATAGTCTACTCTGAAATATATGTATTTACAGCCTGAGGAAGAGTGTCAACATAAGGAATGCGGTCACTCCTCTCCACATGCTGCATCAGACGTCCCTCCTGATGCAGCACGCTCCCTTGTCTTCTCTGCTGTGCTGCCTGGTGCGCTGAGAGCAAGATTGCTTGAGACAAAAACATACCTTTTTCTTCATGATTTGTCTGTACTTTAGGAAAAGTAGTAGTGGGACCTGAATTGTTCTTCTTCTAGACAACCTTGTGTTATACTGAGAATTTAATGCAGAAATTGTGAGTCTACGCCTTTGCATAGACTAAGAAGTCAATTCATGACTGACCCAGGAACAGGCAGTCCTGTTCATTTCACATGTTTCAGAATCATAACAGTTCATTTTCCACCATGCAGGCAGGGCAACACAACGTTGTCTCAAGTAGGGGTTTCTGAAACCTCTTTTTCAGGGCCTTTTGACTTTTTTTTTTCCCCTGGAATGCAGATGCGCAAGAGAGGTGAGATTTAGGGTAGACTGATAGTCAGCCTGTATGGAGATGAGACTGAAGGCTCTAATTCTTGCAAAATTAAAGTCTTTAAGTGAAATGAATTCTAAAGGGAATAATCTCTCTCCTATATTGTCTAGGTTGATAACAACTCTACAGGTCAAACCTAAATTTTAGTCTGAGTACTCCCTGAAGCAGAGATGTCGTCTTGTGTGGAGTGAATCATGTGAACCAAGTAATTTGAGAGCAGGATAAACACAGTAAAGAAATCAAATTTTATTACAATACGCTTTCTACACTCTGGGTTTTTTAAGTGTGATATTTTGCTCCACAGTCCTGTTGTATCTTTGCTTTCAGTCATACGTTGCAGACCCATTGTGAACTGATTAGAAGCAATAAAAACTCTTTTTAATTGTAGACTACGTGACTTACAGTGATATTTGCTCATTTGATCAGGTGGCAAACGGACAACAGAAGAAAAGCTAAAATACTATTTTAATTTAGTTTGTTTTAATCTTCTGTTGGATGACTGTTATCAAGCATAACGTATATATGCCTAAAACAAGATATCTCAGACAGTTTCTCCATGAAAATTTAAGTTTTTACTAAGAAAACACCTGAATAGTTCCATGCTAATGGACAGCTGCCACTTTTCTTACCTTTGTGCTTTGGGATTCTCTTGGGGGATGACTCCATGTGCTTAATATCTGATGTCACTAGAAGAGAAATGTGTTTTGATTGACTTGCTTATTCTTCAAAGTGTCAACAATTGTATTTAAAGCTGTGACTCATATGAGATCTCACTGTCTGAGGTTTTGCCCTTACCATGGGCAGTATTATGTGAGTACAATCAGTAGAGAGAGCTTCACAGATCCTTTCTAACTGCTTGATCTAATTGCAATGAAGGACATCCTTATTAGACCAAATGAGGGAATTTGCAGCTTTTACTGAAATCTCTTTTATTCTCTTGTCCGGCGTGTATTGTTGGATGTTGAGTTTGTGCTACAAATCACAGTTAAGGGTTTTTATCACTCATTTGATTTCAGTAGCATTTTACATTGATTTATTTCTATTAATAAACATGGTAGTGGTTCTCTAACTGCATTATATATTATTATACAAAATACTATGTTATGATATTAGGCAATTTGTGAACTTTGCACCTAAGGTAATTGATAGTGTGGTAACAAGTATGTTACAGGAAGTTGAAAAGATGAATGAGCTAGTAAGGATGCTAGTTTGGATTGATTCTGGTTGTAATCTCACCTTCCAAGAACTTTGAAACCTGCAGTTCATTTTGCATCCTGTAAATGATGATATCAACATCATATGGGCTTGTTGACTTTATGAGCTAGACAAGTGGAGTACAATGAAATATTATTAGCTGAAGCTCACTTAGCTTCACCTGACATATGGTTATTTGCATAAGCTCTTCTACACTGAACTGGGCACTTTTATAGTAAACGTTTCCTCATATTGTTTGCTGTTTTTCAATGTTGAGGGTGTGTGGTTTCTTTCTGAAAGCTGAAATATCTGTATCATGCTGAGCAAAGTGTGTGAGTGCAACAGCTACAGATCTTTGAGAGAAGTGAAGAATAATCTTTCAGTGAGGTTTTGGGGTATTTCTAGTGAGAATAATTCTCTGATGCTTCCCCTTGGCTCTACCTCTCATTTCAAATGGAAAGCTCAAACATACTGACTCAAAAACTTTTTGTTCTTTACTTCAAAAAGTAAAAGAAAGACAGAAAAAGAATATTGAAATTACCTTAGGTGGAAATACCTTGTACAATATGTCAACTTAGAATTCATGTTTTGAATTTAGGAGAGGAGTAAAACGTTTAGATTCAGAAGTCATATAAAATTTCAGGACTGCAGATCAGACTGGGAGGGGAAATCTTGAATAAATCAAAATAGTCACAATAGAAAATTCATCTTTTTGGAGTCCGTATTTAGTCAAATGTTCTTCCACAGTGCCATGGTCTTTCAGGGGCACTCATACAATAATGTAATGACTGATTATGAAATACATGAAAGATGATGAAATTGCAAAGTAGAATGTAGAAGTGTTACGTGCTGTAATAGTTTTCAATTATCCCAACATTTCCTTTTCTGGAAACAAGGAATGGACTAACGAGGCACTAAGAACAAGTAACAAGATATAAAGCACCTTTCTGCCACAGTCATTTTCTATAAGATATGAGAGAGTTCTTCTGTGACTGAAGCAAGGAGTGGGATAGAAAAAGTAAATATTGAATTATGTGAAAGTGCTAATACTCTAAGAGTATTATAAGAGTTGAAAAGTCTTCTTGCACAATTTTCAAGGTGACATATATTGGCCATGCATGGGATTTTTTGTTCAACCTTGAAGCATTATTTAGTGACAGAAAGTTAAGTAATGATCTGTGCAGTTAACTGTGGATACTATCATGTTATTATGCTGCTCTTTCACAGATTTTTGTGGCAGGAAGCTTGTTTCCTGCAGTTGCAAATTTTAATAATAAGAATTTTCAAGTGTTTCTTAAAGCTATGGTGGAAATTTCTGTATGATCTGTTGTGTTCATATGACTTTATGCTTGTCGGTCCACTATGAGGAGTCGAAAAGCTACTACTACACCAAGTATAATAAGCTTTGTTACAATTACTGCTAAAAAATGCAAAATAATCTCTAGTCAACCTATAAAGTGTAAAGTTAGGTTTTTTTTTCCAAATGCTTTGTTACCATCATAGTTGTTGTCATGACCCATGTAAGGAGAAAAGCTGATGTACTAAAATTGCATAAGTAATACTTAGATCATGATCACTGTATTTTTTCTCAGTGTGTGATAACAATAGGTTCCAGAATATGCAGTCAGTATTTAGCACCTGCTAAAATTATAGGATGGAGCCATCTTGGCTCATAGGTTAAATTAAATACCATGAGGCTGACTATAGAAAGTTTTTCCATAAGGAATCTTGAAAATAAAGTTAACGTTTCCCTTTTGTATTTAAGTAACAGCTGAAGTACGTAAATTCATGTGGTATCATGTAGTTTTAATTTACATCTGCATAAAATGTAAATTTACTTTTCTTTTACATCATAAATCCATAAAAAAGGTCAGAGTAGGAAGGAGCCTCTGGAGGTCACTAGTCCAACCTCCTGCTTAAAACAGGGATAACTTCAAAAGATGCTGTGACAGTCTGTTGAAAACCTTGTTTAGGTCAAGGCAAATGATGTCACTGCTTTCCTCTTCCTCTGCAAAGCTAGTAATTTTATTGTGAAAGGCAATTATTGTGGTCAAGCGCAACTCACCTTGATACTAGCCATCATAGATTCCTGTTTCTGGAAGTAGTTTTCGTCAGTATTGCTCCTTAATTTTCCAGTGAGACTGAGGAGAGCCCAAAGCTCTTAAGATCATTCCTCATGCCTTTTCTGAAGCTGGATGTGATGTTCACCTTTCTTCTGTCATTAGGGAGCTCCTGCAGTTATGAAAAATTTTTAAGGATGGTAGAGTGCAGCCTTGCTATGACATAGACTTCCTTCCTCAAAGCTCTTGAAAGTTTCTGATGTATCCAGTCCCAGGAATTTATCTATGTCCAATTTAGGTAAGTAGCCTCTAACTTGATCCTTCTCTGCTGAGGGCAATAATTCTCTCCCCCAAGACTCTACCATTGGACACAGGGATCCACAAGACATGAGATTTGCCGGTAAAGTTTGAGGCAACGAAAGCAGCTCATCCTTTTCTATGTCCTTCCTCATAGGGTCATCTGTCCCATTCAGCAGAAGGTCCAGAGTTTCCTTGTTTTTTCTACTGCTGCACCCGTAGAAGTCCATCTTGTTGCTTTTTCCATTCCTTGCCAATTTTAACTCCAGCGAGTTTTGACTCTCTTAATATGTACTCCATATGCCCAGGACTCCATATGTCCCTATTCCTCCTCAGATGTCTATCTCTGCTTCTGCTTTGTGTAATTGCTTTTGTATTTAAGTTTGGTTAGGAGTACAGGCAAGCTGACTTCTTGTCATGCCTGCTCATTTTCTTGCATATTTTTCTGCTTTGAGGAGGATATCCTTGAAAAGTAATCAGCAATTTTGTGTTCCTCCACCATTCAGAGTGGTCTCCATTTGGATCCTGCTTATCAGTTTCCTAACCAAGCTGAAATTTTCTCTTCTGAAGTCCTGGGCTGCATTTCTACACTTAGCTTGCTCACTGCTCTCAGGATCTAAAACTCCTTCGTTTCATGGCTGCTGCTGTCAAGTCTTCAATGACTTTCACATCTGCAAACAATTCTTATTTCTGAGTAATGGGTCCAACAGACTGTCTCTCCTAGCTGTCCCGTCCAGCACCTCC
The DNA here is from genome assembly GCA_947846985.1 of Fratercula arctica. Lineage (NCBI taxonomy): Eukaryota > Metazoa > Chordata > Aves > Charadriiformes > Alcidae > Fratercula > Fratercula arctica. Next base: position 81,615,330 of record CANTUZ010000002.1, read on the forward strand.
GTAAATCATGGTCCTCAAATACTCTTTGATTGTTTGGGGCCTGTCGCGCTGCACTCCTAGCAGATATCAGTGATCAAAATCCCCTGGGGTCTACAGTTGTGAGGTTTCTTCCAGTTGTCTAGGAAAAGCTTTGCCCACCTGCTCCTGTTAATCATAGAATATCTCAAGCTGGAAAAGATCCATAAGAATCATCAAGTCCAACTCTTTGATCCTCGCAGGACTACCTAAAACTAAATTATATGACTAAGAGTGCCCAGATGTGCCTTGAACTCCGACAGACTTGGTGCCATGACTATTTCCCTGGGGAGTCTGTTTCAGTGATGGACCACCTTTTCTTAATGTCCAATCTGAACTTCCCCTGACGCAGCTTCATTCCATTTCCTCCTGTGCTGTCACTGGTCACCAGAGAGAGGACATCAGCAACTCCCCCTCCAGGCCCCCTTGAGGAAGTTGTAGACTGTGATGAGGTTGCCTCTCAGCCTTCTCTTCGCCAAGCTGAACAAACCAAGTGACCTCAGCTGCTCCTTGTAAGTTTTGCCCTTGAGGCCTTTCACCATCTTGGTTGCCCTCCTCTGGACACACTCTGAAACGTGTACCCACCACAATGTCTCCTTTGTTGGCCCTGTCTTCTGATACTGGCACAGTAGGGCTCCCTGGACCTGCCACCTTGCCTGTAGCAGGGTGCTGTACATTTTTTTTTTTTTTTCCAGCTGCCTCCCTCCACCCCCACCTCCAAGTAGAGTGCAGCCCTCTCCTCTTCCTTCCTGCCTGTCTTTCCTAAAGAGCCTTTCTCCATCAGTCATGTCTTTACATGTTGTGTGGGCTGTCCCACAGTATGAGTTCTAACTTCAGTGAAGGCATAACTCTCAACTACTTCCAGTTTCTCCTGTTATTTCATAGCTTGTGTGAATTAGTGTACAGGCACTTCCAACAAGCACTCCAGATTAACCTGTGTTTTGTGGGCACTGTGAGAGTCACTTTCATTACTACATATGCCCTTATCTCCAAACATCAATTTACCTGCAGGCTTTGGTCTGCATCCCCTGATGAAGCTAGATAAAAAACTTCAACACAATTAGTAAGCTTACTGGCAAAGATAATCTTGCTTCTTTCCAATATGTGACTTCCATCTCTTCCTGGCAGTCCTTGCTCCTTGAGGAAGATTCTGTAATTCCGTAAGTTGAAACATTAAAAGCAGCACCAACCATCCAGCCAAGCGTTAGTCTGTACGTGCCATTCTACCCAGGCTGCAAGTACACTCGAGTGTCTAAACTCAGAAAATAAAGATGGCTCAGGAAAATGTTCAGCAAAACTGACTTAAATTCTGTCTGTAAGGTCTATGTTTTCTTTTTTTTTTTTTTCCTTGTTCTGACCACATTCTTTAGGTTACAAGTAGTATTTTCTGTTATATCCAAATGAGAACACCACATCATTTGCTACGTGACCTGCTTTCTCTGAAATCCTCATCCTATAATGCGTTCCAAGGGAAACCCTTTCTTTTTTCTCTTCCACTGCACAAGTCTGAAAATAACCTCTGTGGTTTCCCCAGTAGCTTAAAAACCACCAAGCAGCACAGCACAGAAAAAGCAAGAGCTGAAAATCCTGCTTTACCTAGTGCTCACTGAGCCTGGATGAAAATGTCGAGTAAGGTCTGATAATGCTTCCGTACACAGACTTCTAGGCTCTACCAGAAGGAACTGGGTTCATATATGTTTCAAAGCCATGGTCTGCACATAATACTCACAGAATCTTTTCATTAAAATATACTGTTGCCTTTGTACAACAAGCATTTTCTGTCAATGTAATTGTTTTTCTTATGCCACTTCCCATATGTGGCTTACAATTATAAAACAGATATCCAGGGTGTACAGGAAGGATAAAATAGTAAATATGATCTCATATTTTGTGTTTATTTTAGTGCAGCCTTGGATAAATCTGTTCTCCTGCTTTGTTTTGTGGGTGTTTTTTAATTATGGCTACATTTCTTTAGGTGTTCTGCGCCAAATAAACATTTAACTAGCAGTTATACTGCTTTATGTTCAGTAGTAGTTTACTTTTTTCCATAGTTAAGTGACAAAAGAATTATGAGACTTTCTTAAAGAGTTTTGGGGTCCTCCTGACAACACTGTGGGGACCTGTATCTTATAAACAGAAAGAAGAGAGGAGTAGATTTTAAAAACTGTGATTCTCAAGCCATAATTTGATAATTAGTTCATTAAGAAGTCATTGAAGTGAAAGCCTTTTGGGAAGAAGGGAATTTTTTACATTTATTTTAATGTGGGCATAAAGGGGGAGTGCAGAAGGAGGTTTTGGAGGGAAGGGGACTATATAAGCCCTATATGTTGATACTGGAAGAAATGTTTGTCACTATCCCTTTATTTCATTCTGAAGTTCAGTATGGAGCACATCCTGGTTATGTGTTCTGGATTGAGATGAACGACACGTTCTATGATTCTAAGTCCTACTGTTAAATGACTAAATACTTATGAAATTGTGAGTGCACATATGCTGGAGAGAAGAAAAGCTAGGGAAGAAAAAGGGAAATATAAAAGTCTGTCTCTACTTTTGAAATCTGTATGTCATGTTATACACTAATCATAATAATAAAAAAAATGGCAAAAGGTCATTGCCATTTGACAAAAGCTTATGTGCAAGATGTGGAGTGGCTGTTAAAGGGGGGAGATCTGCTGTGTGCATATGGCTACCTTCTATGAGAACAGCTCTCTGGTTGTCGAAGTCTGGTATCAAAGAACACAATTCTGCAGCTCACTGAGCCAGCTTAGGCATAAAGAGACTTCACTTAGTTGTGAAAATCTGGAAGTAAAATTATATGCAAGTAATTGGTAATACAGTTTTAAATTGAATTTTTATTTGGTGCAATCTTTGTATGAAAGTGTTTCCAGAAAAGATACTTAAAAAGTAAACAACTGGTTCTGCTTGCAGTCTACAATTGCACAGACAAATTGAACTTTTTTTTTTTTTAATGAGATTTTTTACCAATTCTTATGGAGCCTAGAGAAATACAGAGTAGGTATAAATTCCATTCCATGCTCAAGTCCAGTTATTTTACCAAATATTTTACGTTGCTTACCACATAGTCCTTAGAGTGGGGTTTAGAAGACAGATCTCCATTACTGTAAGTGCTTTGCTAGGTCTTGCTTGTGTCAGTTTTGACTTTCATATTTGGAAACATTCTACTCAACTAACCTCCAGCATGATATCACACCTTAATAAATGGTGTAAATGGAATTTACTGGGTGAAACCATCATCCTGTTGCAATCTGTGGGTCAGACAGGGACTCCTATTTACTGCTAAAGAGATTTTTTTTCTCCATGACTTGACACCATGAAGTTGTTCTCCCAGGTAAAAACCCCAGACAAATATAGGGGAAGTAAAACGATGTTCTCTGTTTCTCTTTTCTTTGTTTCTGGGTGCTTGAATAGCAGTCTTGACTCTGTGGGTGCGAATAGGGATAGGTATGAGTGTTCCTTATATGACTTCAAAAGCAAGTAGTTTTTTTAAGTTTTCTAAATTAGGGCTCTAGCAAACACGGGAGGTTTTGTTTGTTGAGTGTTTTTGTTTGTTTGTTGTTTGGGGGTTTTTTGTTTTTTTTTTTTAGAAAAAACCACAGAGCAAAGGAGTTAAAATAGACTAACTGATCCTCACATATACTAATGATGGCATTTTTCAATTTTTAATTGTAACATTAGAGAAAACACGATTTAAAACAGTGTTGGATATTGTTCTGCTTTTGTAAATAATTTCTGTAGATAATTTTACAGTTATTGAAGCTGTTTTCTTCCCAAGCCACTGCCTCTAGAAAACATAAAACTTACAGCATTATTGTGTTTTGCTGCAAAAACAAGTGTGAAGTCACAGAGCCCACATTGAGACATCAGATGAGGAAACAAATCTATCCGAATAACAATTGATAAGCATATACACTGGAATTGCATATCAGACTGTGAATCGGACATGATTCTATTTACTTCTGGTCCATATATGAGCATTAAAGAAACAAATTTTCTCTTACATTTCTGATGATATCACCATATGTGAACATATACTGTATTTTTAGGAAATGTAAAAGTTTCCTTATCTCTGTCATTGTAACTAATCTCTTGGGTTCTTTTTGTTATAAACATTTAGTCTTCATTTTATGATTACTATTATTGCTATTTCTGGTTTATATCTATCACCAAATAATTCTTTGGGGAAAAAAAAAGAAGTTTTAGTTTTTAATATTTTTGAAAGGATGTATTTTAGCATGAATAAATACATGCTTTTGTTCTCTATTTCTGGACTTTCATAGAAATCAATTGTTTTTCACCTTGTCTTTGAATATTTTTATTGACAGGAAACAGAATTAGTTACAGTTCCATAAACAATCCTCTCAGGAATCACTACAAATATAAACAAAAAACTTACCAAACAAGCAACAAAAAAACCCCTGGTGCAAATGTCTAATTTCCATTCCTCTGGCATGGTGTTAGTATAAGGAGATAAGCTAAGCAAGACTGCAGAATTTTAAAACTATTATAATAGCAGTCAAAACCCATTTGCTGTCTTTATCAGAGAAATTATAATTGTGATGTCGTTAGTCAAATATTGTTTATACTCAAAATATTCTATTCAAACCTGTATTCCTCTTTCCTGTGACTTTTCATATGCTTATTTCATTTGAATTTCCATAGTATACTACAAAGTATATTCAGCATTGAGTTCTTTGAACTTTGTTCAAGGGAACATTGTGCTACTCCAGAGAGTTGTAAGCCTGTAGTTTCCTGAAAAGCCTGGAGGAAATGCTCGAAAAACACCCAAAACAACCTTCTTCTCTCAAAAATCTAAAATAGAATTCTATGCACAAATAAAGTTTGACAATGGTCAAAAATTGGAATATGAAAGGAAGAAATCTTAGCAGCCTGTGCCATACACCAGCAGAGCTGGGTTAGCATAGAGTTCAGAGAGTTTTAGTACACAGTTGAAGGTCCTTTCTAGAAACTGGCAGTTCTTCAGCCTGAGGTGACTTGTCCTGTGTCATTTAATTTCCAGTTGCAACTACAGAAATCAGATACATCAAGAGGTGGTCTTTCAAACTGTGCTCATTCCCAGTACAAGAAATATATCGACTTAACTGAAACGAGTCCATTGAAGGACCACGAAGATGTACAAGCAACTAGAGCATCTGACATATAAGGAGAGGCTGAGAAAGCTGTGATTGCTCAGCACGAAGCAGAGAAGGCTCAGGGGGATCTTATAAATTTGTATAAATACCTGATAGGAGTGAATGAAGGAGAGGGGACAGGCTTTTGTCAGTGGTACCCAGTGATAGGACAAGAGGCAATGGGCACAAACTTGAAAGTGTGAAAAACCATCCGAACGCAAGAAATTCCATGATTCTGTAAAACCAGCCATACAGCCCTAGAAAAGGAATAGAAAATCCATCCTATGCGTCCAGGTGCTTCCTCATCATACCATTATTACTTCAATTTAATCCAAAACAGAGGTCTTCTGTACATTCCACTTGCGGCACACAGTGAGTAAGAACTTGGTGAGCTCTGATAGTGTAAGAATAAAAGTCATTGACATGAAGAACCACAATCTATGTTTCTTCATTTATTACTATAATAAATGAATATTTTATTACAACAATAAAAGATGGAGCCATTGTTCAGGAAAAGCTGAAATATGAATAATCCTATTTATGGTTTATAGTCTTCTTGCCACAGAAACCTGGCCAGAGCTTCAATTGGTCTTGGACAATAAGAACGAATCAACCAAAGGGTGATCCCTCTCTAGCCTTCTTAGGGCAAAGATTCTTTTGTCAGGAACAGTCTCAAATGAAGAAAGAGCAATTCCTGTGTGTCCAGCTGAACTACAAGTGACACACGCTGGTGTAGCACATGGGTGTCCTTAAAGTCATTGTAAGGTTGTTTTGCCTTGCGCATCTTTATTGCATACAAATCTAGAAATCCCAGTGTTAGTTACATAATATGGGAGTTATATTTTTCCTTGTCTTTTTCATAAAATGTATATACAAGCCATAGCCATGAAAGAGATTAAGATTTTCACATGGCACATAAAACTCTGGAATTCCTTTAAAACATTGTTTTTACCCCAGCCTTAAATGAAAATTGTAGCTTGTTGCTTCTTTGGAATAAAAATAAAAAGCAAAAATTAAAAAAAGGAAAAAAGAAACCCCCCAACCCCCCAAATTTTCACTTCTAATATTCAGTGTGTAGGATTTAGACAATTACCAAAGGATCTGAAAATCCAATGTAATCCAGAGCAAGTTACAATCAAAGAATGAAAAAATGAAAGAACTGCAAGATGAGAGCTTGAGAACTTGAAAATAAATTAGAGTTAATTACGTGAACAAATGAATGGATAGACTAAATTTAAAGGCACAATTATATGACAAATTATGCTGAAAATGAAATTGCACACTGAAATAGAAGCAGCTCCCTAGAGGCTGCCTATGTTGTGCAATACTACCATGAAAAGCACCAGTGTAAAATGGCTTTGTCTTACTCAATAGATTTATTTATACGGAGAACCAGTCTGATTACTTTGCTGGCTTAATGTTTTGTAATTTTTGTGGATTGTCTCTTAGCACTGAAGTGCCAACACACAACTGGGAAAGCAGGGGTGGATCATGAGCAGGATTCTTGACTAAATTCAGATTAATTCAATGAAACTCACTGTTAAAGGTGATCAATGTAGATGCCCATGATGCTGTTTTAACTTTTACTTTCCAGGCCTCAGCTAAGCATACATGCTACATATTGCATAGTGCTTTTAAGAAACCAAAAACCTGCCAATGAAACTGGCAAATGTTTTGAAGTATGAAATATTATTTATCTAATTTGTTAAATTTAGTAATATAGTCCTAATGCTACCAGCTCTGCTTAAAATAGATCTTTTAAGATTAATTGGGTCTTTAGGAGTAGCTTTAGTGCTTACGTATGTAAAGAGACCCAGAAACTTTCTGACAAAACACGTTTATAGCCAAATTGAAAACGTTCTGAAATTGAAAATGTGAAGAACAAATGCACCATAAGCTGTGTCCCTAAGTTGCATGACTGTTTCTGTTTATGGCTTTGGTTTTTTTTTGTTTTCCCCTTAATATATGTTAATATGCATAAATGTGTACTGCTTATATATATGTGTGTATCTGCATCTGTGTATCTGTTGCATAAAAGTGAAAGAAGGCAGTATCTAAAGACCCCAAGATAGTGTTGATCTGTTAGTGTAACATACAAATTGAAAACCAAATGGAAGCCTGTCAGTAGTGATGTTGAAGCAGTAAGAAGAATGTAAATGAAGAAAAGTCTCTTGACTGTTTTTATAAGAAACACGAGAAGAAGAATCAATAATGGTGAAATAGTGTGAAGATGAAACCTCTAGAGAAGCAAAACCTGGTTTCGAGCTTCTGAGGGAGTGTATTGCAAAAAGCTGACAACAACAAAATTTGAAACTGTTAAGAAGTAGCTGAATTTTCCACTAACCCTTAGTTACTTGGGTTATTTCAGGTATATTATTTCTTATGATACCACTGTCTCTCTGAGATTGGGGAACAGCAGAATAAAGGGAAAAAGGGTTCACAGTCTCAAAGAGAGAGTTCAGGTTTCTACAGAACAGGAGTCATCCCTTTGGCGTGTTCTGAATTGTTTTCCTCTTCCAGCCTAACATTTCTTTTGTCCTGGGTATCAGATTCCAGCTGTCCTTTCATATCAGATAATGCAAAAGAAAGAAATAAAGCATGAGAAGGGCAGGCAGAAGGAAGACCTTCCGGAGGAAGGTCTACTGCTGTTATCAGGAGTGTCTGACACTATAATGAAGGATCGAAGGTGGTGGTGCCAAACTGTCTTTTGGTGCTTTCAGCAGATGAGATTTGGCAAAGGAGACAAGAAGATAGATCTCTTTCAGCCCCATACAAGAGTTCTGTTTTTCTCATGTCAAGGCTCTGGAAGAATTAAGTTCGTGAGAGATTAAATAAGAATGGTTGAAAGATTAAAAACATGCATAACTTTAGATACTGTAATAGGCAAGGATTGTAGTGTTTGGGGAACAGTTATTTTGTTTTTAATTAATAATGTTTGGGCACAGGTCAGTTGTAATGATTTCCTTAGTAACTTGCCCTGTGCTTGAAGAGTAATAGAATTACAACTGTAAGGGATAAATGTTTCCCTTTGCTTTGAGCCACATATACAGACACTTATTTAGCAAAGCAGTTTTGTTACAAGTCTCATGTAATTGGCAAAATGAAGCAACTGTGATTTCTAATGTCCTTTAAACAATCTTGTGAGTGAGCTACCTCTACCAGAAGCATTAAAGTAGGCATTATTAGTAAAAGTGTTGTGTATTCCTACTGACTGAAGCATGATTCTTGGCAGTTTTTCTACTCCACTGTCTGATTCTTCTTAGCCTAGCCCAGCTTGCTCACGTCAGATATGAGTTGCTTTGAGGAATGATTCAGAATTCAAATTCAAAATACATGGGCTCTATTGCAGGGGTGGGTAAGAAATTTGTATCTGAAATTTCACAGTAAGGACTCTTTATGGCACCTAGGTAGGAGAATTCTTTGACCTTACTCAGAAGCTGCAGTTTAGATGCATCAGATTATACCTGAGGAAGAATAGGTTGAGATAAGAATGGTGAGGAAAAAAAGCACCAACTCCCACTTGAAATAGTTCATTCTTTAGTAACTCAATAGCTTGAAATATGCAAGATTTGCAGGCTGCAGTTCACTGACGTAAGAGTGAGAAAAACCTTTGTTATTCCTGGCTGGTAAGCTCTCATAGCCCCTTAACCTTGCTAACAGCTTCTGTTTCTTTCAGGCTAACACAGATTTATAGTAAAACATGGTAGAGCCAAAAACTTTAATTAAATTACATGAAAAAACTTTTTTTGTTTCTTTGGTTTTTTTGAGCAGTTTCAGATGACACTGGAAGTGTAAGGTTTTTTTCAGTCATAGGAAACTGTTCTTTATAATCAATACTGCAAACTATATGAAATAAAATACTGTGTAATAGAATAACTATATGCGGTGACAACAGCCATTGGTTTGCAATGAATCAGCCATTTTATAATGATACTTCTGTGTGGATTAAGTGCTTTGTAATTATGAAAAATGTATGCTAATGCAAGCAAATGCATCAGTTTCCTGCGTCATAATCAAAGGAATCGTAAAGAGGAGCACATAATGCAACTTATAACTGAGCAAGGGATTGCTGTCTGAGTTCCTTCCTATTCATATGCAACCTGTAAAAAGGGAGTCATAGCAAAGATTATGGTTTTGCTCAATTTTCTCTTTGATCAATATATAGCTGACCAGCTGTATTTGTGAAAACAAGCTATGTCACTTAAAATGATATTGTGGTGAACACGGGGTATTATCTTTGCATGATCTACCACACGTGAAGAAGGTTTCTGTTGCCTGGCACTTGATTCTGTTGCAAACTTCCCCCTAGAATGTTGTACAGTGCTTTAATGTCATAGTTTGGACTTACATTCAAAATATTCACTGTGAAGTTTGTGGTCGGGTAAAAAGATCAGTTGTTTCAATGGGTTGAATGCCCACGTTGACATTTCACTGAATACTTAATTGGGTATGTTGGATGTTAGAGAGAATGCTAAGTGGTATTTTCTGTAACAGAAATTGTTCTGAAACTGAAAATGAAGACCTGTAATGGAAATGAGCTCATACACATGCAAGGTATTTTTTTTGTACTGAATGAATACATAGGGCACAAATTCTCTGAGTGCAGAGTCGTACAGATCTCTTTCTAGTCACATACCAAAAACCTCATGAAATTATTCTTGTCTTCCTGCAGCAGTTTGATTCATGGATGTTAAACCAGAAGGAATCTTTAAGGTCATGTATTCTCACACATGCACAGAAACAAGCATGGGTTTCTGTAAAGTTTTAATTATGGGTACTTCTACTGATGTCAATATTTCTCTGGAATAATAATGTCCAGAACAGCCATATCGTATGGAAGGGACCTCCAAGATCATCTAGTTCCAACACCCCCTGCCATGGGCACAGACACCTCCCACTAGATCAGGTTGCTCAAAGCACCATCCAGCCTGGTCTTGAACACTTCCAGGGATGAGGCATCTACAACTTCTCTGGGCAACCTCTTCCAGTGTCTCGCCACCCTCACAGTTAAGAATTTCTTCCTAATATGTAATCTAAATCTACCCTCTTTCAGTTTAAAACCATTACCCCTACACTCCCCGATAAAGAGTCCCTCCCCATCTTTCCTCTAGGTCCCTTTCAAGTACTGGAAGGCTGCAATAAAGTCTTCCCCAGAGCCTCCTTTTTTCCAGGCTGAACAAGCCCAACTCTCTCAGCCTGTCTTCACAGAGAGATGCTTCAGCTCTCTGATCATCTTTGTGGCTCTCCTCTGGACTCGCCACTAACAGGTCCGTGTTCTTATTATGTTGGGGGCCCCAGAGCTGGACGCAGTACTCCAGGTGGGGTCTCACCAGAGCAGAGTAGAGGGGCAGAATCACCCCCCACGACCTGCTGGCCACACTTCTTTTTATGCAGTCCAGGAAGTGGTTGGCTTTCTGGGCTGCAAGCACACACTGCCGGCTCATGTCCAGTTTTTCATTCACCAGCACCCACAAGTCCTTCTTCTCAGGGCTGCTCTCAATCCCTTCATCCCCAGCCTGTGTTGATACCAGGGGTTGCCCCAACCCAGGTGCAGGACCTTGCACTTGGCCTTGTTGAACCTCATGAGGTTCACGGGCCCACCTCTCAAACTTGTCCAGGCCCCTCTGGATGGCATCCCATCCTTCAGGAGTGTCAACCACGCCACTCAGCTTGGTGTCATCTGCGACCTCACCGAGGGTGCACTCAATCCGACTGTCTATTTGATGAAGCTATTGAACAGTCCTGGTCCCAATACGGACCCCTGAGGGACACCACTTGTCACCAATCTCCATCTGGACATTGAGCCCTTGACGACTACCCTCTGGGTTTGACCACCCAACCAATTCCTTATCCACTGAACAGTCCATCCATCAAATCCTTCTCTCTCCAATGTAGAGAGCAGGTTGTTGTGGGGGACTGTGTCAAAGGCCTTAGAGAAGTCCAGACAGACAACAGCCGTAGCTCTTCCCTTGTCCACTGATGTAGTCACTCTATCATAGCAGGCCACTAGGTTGGTCCGGCAGGACTTGCCCTTGGTGAAGCAATGCTGTCTGTCTCAACTCCCCTCCCTGTCCTCCATGTGCCTTAGCATAGCTTCTAGGAAGATCTGTTCCATGATCTTCCCAGGCACAGAGGTGAGGATGACAGGTCCTTTCTACCTTTTTTAAAATGGGTGCAATGTTTCCCTCTTTCTGATCACCGGGGACTTCACCTGGCTGCCATGGTTTTTCAAATATCAGGGAGAGTGACTTGGCAACTACGTCAGCCAATTCCTTCAGGACTCTGGGATGCATCTCATTGGTTCCCATATACTTTTTATGTTCAGATTCCTCAGGTTATCACAAACCTGATCTTCTCTTACAGTTGGAGGGACTTTGCTCCTCCAGTCCCCGTCTTGTAGTCCAGCCACTCAAGAGGTGTGGGAAGAGAGGTTGCCATTGAAGACTGAGGCAAAAAAGTTGTTTAGTACCTCAGCCTCCTCCTCGTCTGTTGTTAGCAGTTCACTAGTCTTGCTCATCAGGGGGGTATGCTTTCTTTGACCTTCCTTTTCTGGCTGACATACCTGTAGAAGCCCTTCTTATTATTCTTTGCTTCCCTTGCCAAGTTCAACTCCAGCTGTGTCTTGGCCTTGGCCCATCCCTACACAACCGGGCAGCATCTCTATACTCTTCCCAGGATACTTGTCCCTGCTTGAACTGCCTGTGCATTTCCCTCTTGCCCTTCAGTTTGACCAGCAGGTCTTGACTCAGCCATGCTAGTCTCTTGCCTTCCTTTCCTGATTTCTTACACCTCAGGATCAAGAGCTCTTGCGTTCTATGGAAAGCGGCCTTGAAGATCTGTCAGCTCTGTTCTACTCCCTTGTCCCTGAGGTCAGTTTCCCGGGGGTCCTATTGACTAACTTCTTGAAGAGCTGGAAGTTTGATTTCCTAAAGTTTGGGGTCCTGACTTTATTCTTCACATATCCCTTAAGACTGCAAACTCCACTAGCGCATGATCGCTGCAGCCCAGGCTACCTCAAATCTTGATGTCACCCATGAGCTCACTTGTGTTTGTGACCAACAGGTGTAGTATCGCATCTCCTCTGGTGGAAGTAATATGAATAGTTTCTGCCTCAGAAGCAGTCTAAAAAAGGCTGAGGGCCTAATTGTTTCTCTCTTACTGTAGATTAATTAGTATCTATGCAAACAAGTCAGTGGTTATCCCAAAAGTGAAAGTTTTTTTAGGAAAAGTAAAGAAATTATGCCATCTTTTGGCAACGCATCAAAAGGTAGAAGCTAGATGGCCTAATAAGCAATGATAAATGTAAATATTTTGAGGAGGAAAGTAGATTTGTCTTTGAGGTGTTCTATTAGAATAGAGTGTAGGCTTTATAGGACTATAACATTCTTGAATCTTTCATACCTAATATAAAAACACTGATTTGAGAAATTTGTTATTCTATACTTGATACCTTCAGAACTCACATTACCTTGTTAGTCTTGCAGAATTACTAGATTCCTTTTTTTTTTTTTTTAGTCAATGGGTAAGACATTTAATATAGATGAATCTATCATCTTCTTGTCTCTGAAGATCAAAATCAGGTAATGAAAACCAGACTTCCTTATAAACCATCTTCGAATTACAACACACCTTCTTACGCCAGTCAAAGCTATGCATATTTGATGCTTAAAAAAATACAGATGTTCATGACTCTGTTGTACTTTATAATTTTGCCCGTGACTAGTAAACAAAATCTAGAGTAAAGCTGCAGAACTACTTTTCTGTGTCTTGAACATTTATTTCTGGGACAAAATGTAATTTTCCTGACATGATCTAACTTGAATTATCTTTAGATCCAAGAGACACCAGTACTAGTTTTTCACTGAATTGTCTGCATGATTTCTGCATAAGTCATGTAGATATTGTTTATTATAGGTTCACCTATTCGAGCATATATTATAATCATGCCTTCTAAAAATTGGGAATAACAAGAGGAGACCTTTTTGAAACAGTGATTCATTAGCCACTGTTAACTAACATAGCTTTTGTGATTTCACTCATATACTGCCTGTAGTTTGAATTTTGTGTCTAGGTAGCATTTCTTGAAAAAAGAAGAGGGGTGTAAGTTATGTTGAAGTTATATGAGAAATATAGGTGTGATTCACAAAGTTTCTGTGTTCTTATTAGCAGATATTCTGAATGTAAAACTCCATAGTATATACCAGCATGCTGAGTAGAGCTTTGGTTTTGGTGTTTGTTTTTGTTTTCAAAAAAGCTGTATGAAAATAGAAAATGTGATTGTTTTTTTTAAGGAGAATAAAACTACCAACCCAAACCCAGCCGTATTTCAACATATCAGTCTTGACATATTTTTGCTGAAATAAGGGACCTAATGTGTTCTGTTGTGACAATGATAGGAGCATCAAACAACGAGCAACCCTAATGTAAAACAAATCCTCAAGAAAATCTTAATAGAGCAAGGGTAACACGGTGATTGTTGTTTCAAACTCCCATCTCAAATTTTACTGAATCACTTCTGTTGTATGATGTCACGGGAGTTGCATTCTCCTGGAGTTGCCTGGTAAAAGTCTGCCTGGTGCAGGCTGGGAAAGATACCTTGTATGGAGTTTCTCAGTGCCTTTAAAAAGTGGCATACTCTCATTGCTAAAAAGTGATTTTACACTATTGAGAAGATAAGTCAGCAAAAAGACCTAAATTACAGGAAACTCTTCAGCCTTTAGTGACAGAACTATTTTCCATTGGGGACCTTCCACTTTCTCAGATTCAGTACCTGGAACAGATAAGAATTTAATTCTACTGCTAAGGGTGCAGTTAATAATAAAGGTAATAATTACAGCAGTGAAGTTAATGATCTCATTTTGTGCAGACCTAGATACTGTAAAATGCTGCTGACTATTACCTGGATACATCAGATACCTGGTAATGGATTTTCCTTAAGCTTCTCTGTGGTAGAGAGAAAGAGGAAACACTGAAGATAAGCTTAGATTTTTAGTACAAGAATTGTATTTTGACCAAAAAAGCAGTCACTTGGACAATAATGTTTTTCCCTTATACATGTAATTTCAGGCTAAGTATCTTCACAAATACCTGTCTCAGTCCTATTTTGGGAAAAATATAGAGTTGAGATGAGTTATGCCAGTTTTTCAAAAATACTGTCTTAATTAGATTATCTTCATTTTAGAACTTGCCATCTATTAAAACTGTGGTTTATCCAGAACTGGAGGGTAATTCTGGCTGTATTCATACCTCTGCATTTTTATTTTTTTTTAAATCTGATTCTTATCTTCAGGAACTCCCAGAGATTCTCAAGCTATGTTCAAGAATTATCGATGCTGATATATAGAAGCATACAAAATAATACATTATTTAGTTGTCTTTAATATTAAAAGATGGATGCTGAGGTCCATGAGAAATTCCTGTCCTAACATACACCCAAACTTTTGGATGTGATTCTTTGAGGAAAAAAAAGTAATTTGGAATACGGTGATTTCTGTATGGATAAACAAAACCGGAATCCTTCCTAGTTCTCGATATGCTACTGCCAAAATCAAGCTCTCAGAACTGTGAATTTGGCTTAGAAAGACATGAAATTAAATCAAAAATCGGAAGACATAAAGTAGAAGTAATTAAATAGATATTGCACATGCATATATATTTTATAGGTATACATTATTAAATATTACACATGCTCTAAAATATATTTTCGAGATTGTTACAACTAGCCTTTGGAAATAAAATTTAGATTTCCAAACATTTTTTTCAATTAATTCTTCAGAAACTGTTCAAAAAAAGGTAACAAAATTTTGTTGACAAAATCATCAGATACCTTGATACTCTTTTTCAGGTAATACTCTTATGCAACTCTTTCGTTGTAGTAAGTAGGAAAAAATGGCTTGCATTTCATGAGACAGAAAATAAAACTAAAGAATTGTCATTGCTACCTCACACATTTATGTTATGTATAGTAAAAAAAAAATTGTCCAAGTGAGTTTATTCTGTAGGCTCTCAGTTCAGTAAAGCATCTTTGTACAGCTGAGCTGTCATCATCCTTGTTCAAGTCCTACTAAAGTCAATATACACTCTGTCTGTTAAACTGCTCCTGCTGAATTGACCCTATATAAACAGAGGCACCAGGCATGAGGAGGCGCAGCAGAAAGTTGAATTCATCTGGTCAAGGGTAAACAGCTGGGCAGAAGTGGAACAAAAACCCCTATAATCTTCAAATTTTATTCTGTGCTGTGGTTTGAACCATATGCCTATTCATTCTAAAGTGAAAGGTCGAGGAGAAAACAACAACATAAAAAAAGGACAGGAAGGAAGACATTTGGTGTTAAGAATTGAAGAAGAAAAAAATAATCTGTTTTTAGCAGAGCCAGGCCTAGATTTCTACTGAAAGCTTGTATATTTTTTCCTTTTTTTTTTTTATTACATTCTCTATGTAATTAAAGATAAGTATTAAAACAATAACCATAAATGCCAGATACATGACATACATTCTGTGTGCTCTCAGTACGTGTTCTCAGTGTATTCATTAAAGACTAATATGAATTTCAGGAGACTTGCTTATTGGAAATGCCTTTCTGATTCAGACAGTGCCAGCACAGCCAGCCAAGAATCATGGCCCCCTTCACTTATGCTTTTTCAGGCCAAAGCTGCTCTCTTAGCCAAATATAGCCAGAAGAAAGCATTCAACAGATTTATTAAACAAAGGTTCAACAAACCATTTTACTGACTTGTATGTATCTGCATGTGGTATACCTCTGTGTATATATATAGGATATATATATAGGTTATGTGTACATATAGGATATAATTACCCTGTTGTGCCAGGTGCAGGTGGCCAGGTGACAGTGGCCACTGCTGACAGCCGCAGTGAGGGGCTGCAGGGGAGGCCTCTGTGAGGAGAGGCCAGGGCTGCTTCATGCTGAACACAGACAGTTCCAAGGGAAGGCCCAAGGCTGAAGCAAGGAAATGTGTGAGGGGGCAGGAGCGGCAGAGAGGAGCTGGCATGGACTGACCGCAGACCCACATTCCCCATTCCCTGGTGCTGCTCGGGGGGGGAAGGAGGTAGAGGAGTCAGGCATGAAGGTGAGCCTGAGAAACAGGTTGGACGGGTGGAGGAAAGGTGGTTTAGGTTTTTTGTCTTTGTTTCTCACCATGCTCTTCTATTTTTAATGGGCAATAAATTAAATTCATTTTCCCCAAGTTAGGACTGCTTTGCATTTGATGGTAAGTGGTAAGGGATCTCCCTGTCTTTATCTCCACCCATGAGCTCTTCTATCTTATTTTCTCCCCCTGTCCTGTTGAGGAGGGAGAGTGAGAGATTGGCTGGGTGGGCATCTGGCAGCCAGCCAAAGTCAACCCACAACATCTTTGTAATGAGAACTAGTAATGGGAATATAAAAATCAACTACAGACTGGTCAGCCTCACCTCCATTCCTGGAAAGATGATGGAACAGCTCATTCTGGGTGTCATCTCAAGGCATGTGGAGGAATAGAAAGCTATCAGAAGTACTCAACATGGATTCACCAAGGGGAAATCATGTCTGACTAATCTGATAGCCTTCTGTGAAGGCATGACTGGATGGATAGATGAGGGGAGGGTGGTAGATGTTGTCTGCCTTGACGTAAGCAAGGCGTTCGACACGGTCTCCCACAGCATCCTCATAGGGAAGCTTAGGAAGAGTGGGCTAGATGAAAGGACAGTAAGGTGGATAGAGAACTGGTTGAAAGACAGAGCTCAGAGGGTCATGATTAGGGGCACAGAGTCTAGTTGGAGGTCAGTGACGAGTGGTGTTCCCCAGGGGTGAGTACAGGGTCCAGTCCTCTTCAATATATTCATCAATGACCTGGATGAGGGGATAGAGTGCACCCTCAGCAAGTTTGCTGACGACACAAAGCTGGAGAGGGGTGGCTGACACACCGGAAGGCTGTGCTGCCATACAGAGAGACCTGGACAGGTTGGAGATTTGGGCAGAGAAAAACCTTATGAAATTCAACAAGGGCAAGTGTAGGGTGCTGCACCTGGGGAGGAATAACCCCATGCACCAGTACAGGTTGGGGGCTGACCTGCTGGAGAGCAGCTCTGTGGAAAGAGACCTGGGAGTCCTGGTGGACAACAGGATGACCATGAGCCAGCAATGTGCCCTTGTGGCCAAGAAGGCCAATGGCATCCTGGGGTGCATCAAGAAGAGTGTGGCCAGCAGGTGGAGGGAGGTCATCCTCCCCCTCTACTCTGCCTTGGTGAGGCCACACCTGGAGTACTGTGTCCAGTTCTGGGCTCCCCGGTTCAAGAGGGACAGGAAACTGCTGGAAAGGGTGCAGCAGAGGGCTACCAAGATGATTAGGGGACTGGAACACCTCTCTTATGAAGAAAGGCTGAGGGACTTGGGTCTCTTCAGTCTGGAAAAAAGACGACTGAGGGGGAACCTTCTCAACACCTATAAATACTTAAAGGGTGGGTGTCAGGAGGATGGGGCCAGGCTCTTTTCAGTAGTGCCTGGGGACAGGACAAGAGGTAATGAGCACAAACTCGAGCATAGGAAATTACATCTAAACATGAAGAGGAACTTCTTTACTTTGAGGGTGGCAGAGCACTGGAACAGGCTGCCCAGAGAGGTGGTGGAGTCTCCATCTCTGGAGACATTCAACACCTGCCTGGACGTGTTCCTGTGTAACCTGCTCTAGGTGACCCTGCTCTGGCAGGGGGGTTGGACTAGGTGATCTCCAGAGGTCCCTTCCAACCCTATGATTCTATGATTCTATGAAATGTTTTAAAAGACTAATTTCAATAGTACATTTAATATACGTGCTTTAAGTGATGATCTTAGGTCATCTATTTGCTGGCTAGTAAGTTTTGTTTCAGCCCTGAAACTAGAATGGTAAAGTAGATATTATATGATATGGTAAAGATAAGTTTGCTGTGTTCTGAAATGTGGAATAGACACAACAGAATCAAACTGTAAAGTAGCATAGTTTCCATTTACAACACATTTAAATCTTCTGGTTGTCTCTATGTACAAGGAAATAGAACAGGACTTAACCATTTTGAAGAAAGCTAGAGGTGTCACAGCAGAATTAGGACCCATCTAGAATGATCATGTTATAGGGACCTATAACTTTGGATAGTGGTTTTCATGGTGATACTGGAATTATTTGACAGCTGAGGGCAGTTTTACTGAGAAAAACTGTGTTGGAGTTGAGGCACCTTCAAATTAAATATTCGTTTTGTCTTCCATCAGCTCTGTTGTTGAATACATTGTTGAGTAAGTAGTAAGTTGTAATACAATTCCAACAAGGCTGTGGCTGATGGGGGAATAGAAGACACGAAATTATGGAAAGAACAGAGAAATTATATAGGTGTTTTTTCATACTGGGTAGTTTATACATTTGTGCTGTTTCTTATAGTATATCACCAAAACCTGCAAAGAATCTTCCAAGTTATTGCTGATGAGCTCTTAAATATTTAAATTTTGTGTGTCTGTTCAAGTCTATATTTTCTTTCTGAAGAAAAAAACCTTCTCAAATACTAGAGGGATAACCACTAAGTAATTCAATAAAATATTCCATGCTTTTTATAATTATTAAGAACGTAATTAATGCATTCATTAATTATCTGACATTTCAATCAAAATTAGTGCTGTATAGCATGACGGTTAAGTGCACATACATTTTAACAAAAAACAAGTCCCCGGCAGTAAAGCCAGAACTGCAGTAAGAAGGTAAAACAGCCCTTTTGACCTGCTGATCTCTCAAAAATTACTGTTTATAAAGTATCTCCTTTGTACAAGTCAAGAGTCTAATCTATAAACCCGCACATTACAGATAAGACAATTTTTTCTTTTTGTTTTTTTTTGTTTGTTTGTTTGTTTGTTTGTTTTTTAATTCATGAGTAGACCTGCCAGTAGACATCCAAGGCCTGCTTCTGCCCACTGTTGTTGGATAAAGCCTTACAGCTAGAAATAGTGACGCTGAAAATAAGGTATGGGTAATAGCTCAGCTTTGCCTGCAGTGCCTTGCAAGCAGAACAAATACCACATTCAATGATTCAGAAGGAGAACATGTGAAATGATGGTATAACAGTTTTCTGTGTTTGTTCAGCATCTAATTAACACAATGGTGCTGACCCATAACAAGGACACTTAAACAATACAGTAAGAATAATAGTGATGATGATGGCTAGCATAAAAAATGCAGAAACCTCAGAAACAGTAAGTTAATGAATGCAAAACTTACTAGAAAATTTGTCTGGAGGAAAAAGTAATTCAACATTTTTATTAAGAAAAGCATGAATGTTTGTAGACACATCACGTTTTTTCCCTTGCAGACTCTTAGCAAAATATGTGAACTTCATACACATCTTTTTATATATATATGTGTGTGTGTGTGTTTATATATATATAGGCTCACTGGATTGAACTCTTCTCAGTTTACTAAGTACTGCCCTATTAATCTGTTAACCCACTGAAAACTATTGCTGTTTATAGAAGCAATCAGGACATGTTTTGTTTTCACAGAAAAAAAAAAAAAAGTGTTTTGTTTGATTTTAATGAAAACCAAGTAATATCTCACAAATACTGACATTCAAAGAGCTTTGTGGGGAAAGAAATTCTATCTAGAAACTGTTCAGCAAAAACATTGCCACCATTGTTAGATACAAGCTAGATGGTTACTTTGCATGGTCTCTAAGTCAAAGTCAATTGTGCAAACCAATTGAATGTCGTATCAACATGTAATGATAATGTTTGACATTCATGATTCGACAATATATTAGGGTAAGAAATAAAAGGTTATTGTTCTTGTTTTAAGGAATTGCAATTTCCTACCATAATTACGGTAGGAATCCTGGCAGTCTACTTTTATGGTAGGTGATACTGTTACAGGATTTGTAATACAGTGCTGCAAAGACATTCATGCTTTGAAATGTAGTTTGTAGCCAAGGTTGAAAGTATAATCAATAAAATACCAGATACAGGGACAAAAGGAGATTATTCATAATGTATTTTACTGAAGTCATATCAATACTAAATATATGCTTATTGTTGGGTGGTTTGGTTTTTTTCTTTTCCATTGTGTTAAAAATCCCTAGAACTAATTAACCTCAGTGCACTAAATGCCAAATGTACACTTTCTTTTGTCTGAGGAACCTTGACATTTGAATATAGACCCCAGACAGGAGAAATTATGGTCTGTGCATTATGTTAAAGCTTATGTACCACCTGGTGGTTTTAAGAGGTGGTTATGTTGCCACACCAGTTACATCTGAATAGCTGATTGATCAGATCAGAGACAGTCCAACTCTAAACAGCTTATGTGTCTGGCATCGCTTGGTGGAGAGGAAAGATGACTTTCCTCTCTACTTTCCCCCTAGCTCCCAATAAGCTCTGAATTGACACAGGGGTCTTTAGTGCTTTTGCAAATAACTGTCTTTATTTCTGCAGTTGCTGTTATTTACAGAGACACACTCATTCACTAACCTTTCCTCCTCCTCACTCTCCTTTCTACAATTACACATGTCCAAGATAGATTAAGTTAATAATCTCAAGCAGAGTTACTCCACTAGTTTCTTATCTGTGAACCATTGCAATGAGCTGTATATTTTTTCACCAAAACTGCTATTTATTTTCACTGTTTATTATATCTGCTTTTTGATTCGGTATCTGGTTATATATTTTTTAAGAAATGCCCTATTTCCTTTCTTAATTATCTGGTGAGTAGGAGGACATGGGCATGGATAGGTAAATCTCACAATGTAACAAGATCACCTAGAGCCATGAACTTACTTTTATAAGTGCTAAGTAATCAGCAAAAAGCAATGTGCAATATCATCCTCAGTCAAATACACACAGAGAACTGTTGTTTTCCATTTTCTAAGATTAAATCAGTGATGTCTTTGTGTAGTGGCAACATTAATCTATTTAGTCCTCACATTTTTCTTCCTCCCATTATCCTCCGGCCCCACTTACAGTATTCCATGATAGAATCCTCTTACTCAATTTCCCTTCCACAACTCCAGATCTTTGAAATTTTCCAAAGACTATTTATTTTTATTTTTATTTTTTGAAACTGAAGCAATTTAAAAACACATTCCACAAAAACAGCTATTTTTCTTCCTTAAGCATACAAAAATATAAACAAAAAAATGGAAAAACAGTAGGAAGAAATCTTTAAAAATACTTCACCATCTCTAGTCTGAGTGAAGATGCCAAACTATAAGCACAAAGGTAAAGAGATAGAACGTGTTTGAAATAAACCTGTATAAATCAGAAGTTACCAGAATATATTTGCAGGCTAGCTATGCAAACTCAAAAGATCCTGCACATACTCTTCAGGAAAATCCATTGAAAATTAATTCAGAGAAGTTGTAGAACCAATCAATGATGACTCAATAATTACAAAGTCTTGCTTTCTTTTATTCTCTTGTTTAGGATTCTAATATTTTTAAGTGTTCTTCCAGACACTTATATTTCCGCTTACTTGTGCTTTGCTTTCAGAATTGAAACATTATTTCTTTTAGGTAAGATTATTTTTTTTTTTAATGGAAAAAAGTGAACTCAGAACTAGTTTCACTGCAAAGCATTCATAGTTATTACCTTCATATGCTCTATGCAGAGTTTGCTAACTGTTAAAATCTCAGGAAAGTATGAGAGAGTACCTTCTAAGCCAAATCATGATACCATATAATATTATAACAGTTTCTTTTTGGTGCAACAAACCATTTCAAAATAAGGCTATTAAATTGTTTCATAACTTCCTTGCAATTTATTTTGAGATTGAAGGAAGATACATTATAAATTGTGTGTCATGTTGGTTGTTTATAGCCTGTATTATAGTAAAAAAAAAAAACACCAAAAAATTAAATAGTCTGGGCTGGTATAAAACAAATCTCATATGCTACACTTTTTAAAAAAGTATAAATCAAATCTATCCTAGCAACAAACTAATTGTGTTTCTTCTCAACATTTGCAATGTTAGTGTAATTTTTACTCTCCTGTGTCTCTGTCCCAGATACCACAAGTCTCAACAAATGGGAAAAAGGCAGAGGGTAAATATAGGAGCAGTGCTCAGGTGATGCAGTTTACATAAGCTTTAGTGCCTCAGGCACTACAGTTAAAGATCCAGTTTAACAGTGGATCTAAGCAGGTAGTAAGGGAACAGCGAGAAGAAGGAAAGTCGGTACTTTTCCATTCTACAAATATTTTTGGGTACCAGGAGATGTTGTTAAGTGATTTATTTATTTTTTTTTTTGTCCATAAGATGTGAGAGAATATAGATTTATACCATGATGAATTTCTCTCTTAGTTTTTTCCTTTATTCTTTTGCTCCCTATTCCTAGCAGTGATTTGGTTTTTTGCTACCAAATGCCTATATGTCTTCTGATGAAACTCTCCTAATACCAACTTGTTCATCCTGATGGTAAACTAGAGTTCATTGTTTGATTTGTGGAAGTAGATTTTTTTTTTTCCCCCATGTGCATCTTTATATTAATTTATAATGACTTTCACATTTAATTTTGTTGTTCCATTACTTGGGCCCCTAAGATCCTTCAACAGTTCTTTGCAGTTGTCCTCACTCTCTTGAACAACTTCATCAGCAAACCAGCTCACCTCACTGCTTGCCTCTTGTCCAGGTTGTTTATGAGTGTCAACAACACAGGTGCCGGAACTGGTTTGAGCACAACCTCTGGAGGAATTCCACTGGTGACCGCCCTCCATTGTGCGACTACTACACTCTTAATTTATATCTTTAAATGGTCCATGCAGTGGCTGCTTAGTTTTCTTAAAAGCCTGAGGTAAAGAAGTTTATCAAAAGCCTTTTGGAAATCCAAGGAAGACACAAGAACTTGGTCACTCTTATGAGTGCTGAAAAGTCAGGTGACTCCAAAAGTCTTGCAACGTTGGCTTCTATAAAAGGAAGGACTGTTGTCCCTTCCCAAATAGACAGTATTCACCCAGATGTCCACAGGTGTGGTTTTTTTTTTTTTCTTCTTTCTTTTTTGTTTATCCTTTCTTATACCTGTTAACAAATCTTTAGTTCCTTAAACCCTTTCTGAACCTTTTTGTAAAACTAACATCCACAGAGGGCTGGAGCACCTCTCCTATGAAGACAGGCTGAGAGAGTTGGGGTTGTTCAGCCTGGAGAAGAGAAGGCTCTGGGGATACCTTACAGCAGCCTTCCAGTACCTAAAGGGGGCCTACAGGAGACATGGGGAGGGACTTTTTATCAGGGAATGTAGTGGCAGGACGAGGGGTAACAGTTTTAAACTGAAAGAGGGTAGATTTAGATTACATATTAGGAAGAAATTTTTCATTATGAAGGTGGTGGAACACTGTAACAGGTTGCCCAGAGAAGCTGTGGATGCCCCATCCCTGGAA
Organism: Fratercula arctica; assembly: GCA_947846985.1. Classification (NCBI taxonomy): domain Eukaryota; kingdom Metazoa; phylum Chordata; class Aves; order Charadriiformes; family Alcidae; genus Fratercula; species Fratercula arctica. Next base: position 81,638,869 of record CANTUZ010000002.1, read on the forward strand.
GTGTTCAAGGCCAGGTTGGATGGGGCTTTGAGCAGCCTGGTCTAGCAGGAGATGTTCCCGCCCATGGCAGGGGGGTTGGAACTAGATGATCTTGAAGGACCCTTCCAATCCAAACCATTCTATGATTTGCTTCCCTTCAGTTCACAGGTATCAGGTGATTTTCAGTGAGAGGTTATATGTCGTCATTAGTATTCATTGTTTCTTTTCTTGTGTTCTTGTTAAACTCTTAAGTGAATATCATTTGATTCTGGCATTATGATTATTTTGTGAGTATTATATGTTAGTAAATCACGTTAGTATTTCATTCCTTTAAAAGGCCAGCACATACGTGTTACATCCATTTACCTATAGGCCAAGGACCCAGATCCTTTCCACCTTATACAGCTTTGTATGGGATTCCAGAGCTAAGTTGTACCCACTCAGGGAAGCAGAGAATGGTGTGGGGAGAAAGTAAAGACACACCCCATAAACACATAGATGCCCAAACCTAGAGGGGAAAAAAAGAAATGCAATGCAGTGCTCTCCTCACTCATCTTATTACTGTAGCTCTTTAATATAAATCTAGGTACTTTCAGTTATTTTTAATGACATAGAAATTGATACAGTAGAAAAAGAGTTTGAGGGTCTAGCTGTAGCTAAGAGAGCCTATGTTGGCATGTGGGGATAAGTTCACTTCCTACGCATTAGCCCTTTCTTTGATGGAGTAATTTATTGTATTCTGGTGTAGTTTTCTTTCTTCAGGTGTAATTTAGGCAGTGAACCTTTATACACACACCCACACAGAAAGAAATATATATACTTTTTTTATAAGAGATGAGAAATAGAGAATTAAGTGAAATGGTAGTATTGAATCCAACACATTCTGCATTTAAATGTAAAAGAGAAATTAAATTGCTCTATTTTATTGTATGTGAATTGTCTCCACAGTCTCATAAAGATGAATTCACTGTTTTATTTGTACTTTGTGCAACAAAGCATGAAAAGCTTCAAGTGAAACCTGTATCACAATGAAAAAAATGAGCAAAACTTTTGTTTTTGCAGTATTTAACTAAAACCATAGTTTGCAAAATACAAACATACAAAATGTCATGGTTTTGTTCATAGAAATAATTGTGGGAGGGGGAGAAAAAATAAGTTTTGATTTACGGTAATGGAAAGCAAGTTTGCACCCAACAATAAGCTTCCTACTTTGCCTCACTAGTGAATTAGAAAATGATTTTTCTCACCAGGCATGTTTCTCTAAAAAAGTCCTATTTAAAAATACAAAAATTTCATAGGGTGCTGGATGATTTATAATCAGATATTTTTGTTCTGAATTACAACTTTGTGACTGTGTTCCATGACTTTAAGAACAGGTTTGTTAGGATTCATTTCAGAGGTAGGCTTTCACTCATTAAGCACAGAATGTTTAAATCTGGTAGCTGATTTCAGGTTCAAAGTACTCCATTTTGAAAAAAGTAAGTAGAGACGGAACAGGTAAATCTCTCAGTAATCCTGAAGGCCAAGTTTGACACATTAATTATATAACAATTGATGTAAAACTGTTGCAAGTGACAGCTCTGAAAGAAACAACGTACTGTGTGTAACTAACATAAAGGCAAAATTAGAGCTGTAAATCCCTTGAAGCAATGCTTGGTTTTTTATGAGAAAACTTTTCACAGCACAAATCTGCTGTGACTCTTACCCTATATAACCATGTTTGTGTATGTAAATATATATGTTTGGATTTTTAAAATTGGATACATGTAGTAATCCCAAAGTTAAAGAATAAGGTTGGAAAGTGGAAAAGAATTATGGACAATACTTAATCATTTCATCCTGTATTAAGCATATATGTTTCTGTAGTTAGAAAGAAATAAGCACATTAAGTGCTTACTTTATTTCAGTGTTTTATATAAGTACATGGCAGTTGTAAATGAGCTGTAAACAGAGTATACTAACCTTTACTGCGTGAACATATCATCGCTTTCAAGACGAGAGTAGTTTCTAATAAAAAAATAAGTAAAGCTAAATCTAAAGTTCCATAGCAATCTGAAGATTGATAATGTCTTTTAAAAGCCAGCAAGAATCTTGAATAAACTTAAAAACTTAACCTATAATACTGCATTTTTAACTATTAATATTTTTTTTTGTTGGGAACTGACATTTTCTCCATATTTGTACAGTGCCAAACAAAACAGAATTTAACTAGAATGTCAATATTAAGAAATAGCACTAGTGCCATAGATATACTGAAAGAGCCAACTGAAAGAGGTGGGCTTGTGCTTCTTGTGTGCTTTTACTTGTTGTAACTATACTTAAGATATATTTGTTAATTCTTCAAGAAAGACTTTATGCAATATAACATCTTCTATCTCAAATCCATTTATTAGCATTAAAAAGAGAACATTTATACCTTTAACTGTTTTCAATATAATAGTTTATCCTTTTATATGTTTGTCAGTGTTCAGTGACAGAAAAACAAAAAGAATTTTTTAATTAAAATTTTCTCAAGGGAAATTCTTAAATATGCATGAGCGTTTTTGAAGGAAATGGAATAGATAAGATGCAATACAATGCTTTGGACTTGCCAAAACCCTATGGAAAATTAAGTTTTGAGGATCAGTTCATGGGCAGGGCTAACACAAAAAATAGTTCTCAGATTCAGAAATGCTGTCCTCTCCATTAAAATTTAGGGCATTTGTGCCTATCTATATCTACTAAAAATCTAGCCTAGAGTTTTATACACAAAGAAAAGATGAGAAAGAAAAGTTCTCCCGTGCTTTGCAGCTGCTGAAGAGAGACAAAAATAGCTGACCATTCATTCTTTCTGGTCTGAAACTTCCTCCCATATGTGTAAGATAAAGATCAATACAAAGTAGGTTATATGGCTGATTAATATTTGTTGTTTCCCTTTTCTGGAAAAAAAAAAAAAAAGTCCCTAAATGCTCAGTTATCTTTAAAGCTATGGGGTTTTTTACATGCACAAGAGGACAGAAAATAAAATGTGGTTTAAAATTGTCCAGGTACCCCTTGTTCCCTCTGAAGTGTTTTCTTTTCTCCTCCACTGTCTATCAGGACATTCATAAAACAAATTGGATTTTAGGATTAAAGGGAAATGAAGGGTCAGAAATAATGCTGTGTGCATAGTCTGACCGCTTATGTAGCTCAAGCTGTGTAAACAAATCAGCAAATTCCAACTCTTTGAAGAAAATAATGCAACAAACGCTGCCTGAATATATCCTGTATCTACTTGTCCAACTCAACTATAAGAACTGACCTAAGAACAAAAAGGAAAATGAAATTCAGTGCTTTCTGGGTAGGTTGGTTTGTTTACAAATGGGACAAGTAGCTCAGGGTGAGACTACCCTTGAAGACGGCCAACTGACTTGGGAGTCAGTCAGGTAGGTCTTTCTAGCAAGACACACCGATGCTAATGGTAGGATAGAAGACAGGAACTTGATAGTAAGCACCATGCTTGAGCTGGCAGGAAGAGGCAGTTTCCTTCCCCAAACTTACGAGGCAAGTAGGGAGACACTAAGAGGTAGCAAACCTAGCAGGGGTGCAGGGAGGAGGTGAAGATGGCAAAAGTGAATTAATTAAAAGACAATCTTGTGAAACAAGTCATCGAAGCAACACTTTATCTCAGACCAAGAGATCTGGCTCATAAATAGTCCCATAGCACAAAAATTAAAGTTAGTCTAGAGAATTATTTGGGAATGCTGTTTAGTAGCTGCAGTTCAGATTTAGTGCTTCCACCATACAAATACTGATAAGCTACAGCCTCTGCCAAATCAGTGTGTGACAAATATGTCATTAGAGGTTTAAAACAACCCCATCATTTAGTTCCTAGAAGAAAAAACACCTCATCTTCAAATGGTGGACATTCTTATTCAGCTGTCATATGAGTAGCAAAAACTTGTGTGCTGCAGCTACTTAAATACAAGAGAAAAATTAATGCTTGTTTCTTTATAAAAATAAATGTGATTGGACTTTTTCTTGTTCACAACAATGTATCGCATCTGTTTCCTTTATCTGTTATATTAATTCCTGCTACCAGTGTGGGGGTTTTTTTTGTTTTCACAAAAGGTACCAAGTGGTTATTTTTCGTGATTGGTGATATCACCCCATAATTCGTTTCTAGCTGTGTTCTCAGTTAATTGAGGAGTTGGTTTATTTTCTGTTTAAAATTCAAAGGAGACTTAGACCTAATGAAAATTTTGTTACTCAATCACTGTTTTATGTATTCATACTCTCTTTATTTAAAGATAAATTCTTCAAGCGCCATATTACGTAAAATTTCTACTAAGTCTTCAACTTTTCTTCATGCTGTGTACATGAGTTTGTTTCATAGGGCAAAACTGTTTTCTTCTGTGCAGTTCCATAGTGGTTCTGTGGCAGCTATTACAATCTCCTATGTGGAAAAATAATATTTAAAATGTACCTACAGTTGTAGCAGGTTGATTTTGCTTTTTTTTTAATCCTTTTCTGCATGTATCACAGCAAATCACCTACAAACTACAGTCTGAGACCTGTTTGGTTCAACCCTTTAAAGGCACTACCCTCAACACAGCGTCAGAGCTCAGACTGATGTGAAGGGCCGCTCTTTCTGTACCATATCAAGTTTTATTTCCAAGTTACTTTAAGGTAGACTTGTCTCATTTCCAGTTGTACATTCAACATTGGTTTCATCACCCATCTCTGCCTGTCTGTCTTCAAGCCTTCCCGGCAGCTTTTCCAAGAAATCTGCACAATAGACATTTTTAACTCTTTGACATAGAATGATAGAAAAACTCAACATGACAAAGAATAAATTCTTCTGTCAGTAACTTAATTTTTTATAGATGTTACCAATTATTAACTAAAATTAAAACTAAAATCAACAAGGCTCAAGCACCAGTATATTCTCACTCATGAACTAACCTTTAAATAACTCCTAAAGCAACCTCTGCGCTAGGAAATGAATGAGGGCTAAGTTGTCCTCTAGAGAGGATTTTGAAGTGCCGTTGTCTTATGAATTAGACTGGTGAACCTGTTCACTGTGAGAGCAAGAGAGCACTGATCAGGAGAGCAGTTGTGAGCTACGTACTGGCATTATGAATCATAAAATGGGAAAGAAGTCATAGCAATCATAAAAAGAAAGAATACCAATGAAAAGAGAGAATTAGCATGAAATATGTAGTTAGGGTGCATTTCTGTGCATTTCTCAAGCTTTAAAATGTGTTACATCAGGAAACATACTTGTTTTAAGTAAGGACTTGCCCGATTTTCACTGACTAGAGCAGTGCAAAAGATGGAGATTTTAAGTAAAGCTTAAATAATAAATAAACTAACATCAGCAAAATAATTTAGGAGAACCCTTTTTGTTGTTTGGGGTTTTTTTTTGGCACATGTGAACAAAAGGATATGGGAAAAGTCCTCCTAAATACATAATTTCTTATTAGCCAAATTAGGAAATAGCAGTGATTTAGCCACATCTGTAGTTCTTCAGCATTACTTTTTAGAAAAAAAAAAAAAAAAAAGGAAAAGAAAAAGAACATTATTTTAACATCATGATTTCAAGGCACAGCTCATGATCTACAGATTTTTTATTTCTGAGTTCTAGAAGTGTGGAAGTGGCAGTACTTACACTGGGAACAGGCTGAGAAATAAGTAAGGGATTTGAAGTACACCATAAAAATGGGGATATTTTGTTTTTCCTAGAGGCAACAGTAAGAAGAGTGTTAAGATAAGTAAACCCAGCATTGTTCTGTCATTTTTCTCTGCCTTGATATAGTGATGGAGAAGCATAAGTAAATACCACAGTGATACAGGTGGAGATGGGTCAAGGACTTGCTACCCAAATATTGCTCCTTTATTTTTACCTCCAGATCTTTGAAATAGTTATATTAAGCAGATAATCAGTCTTGTTCAAAGTGAATATGAAGAAAATTATTATTTATGTGACAGAGCTACGTTACAACACTGCATGCCCTACTATCCTGTAGAAAACTGTTTTCACTTTCAAATGAAGGCCTTATTTCCTTTCCCCATTTCCGCAGCTAGTTTTCTTTTTTTTTTAATATTTTGCAGGGGAAATTACTTAGGAAGGAATATCCATATAGAGTACTTTATTGCTAACTTAAAACATTGCATTCTTTCTTTGCAGTTTTTATGGGTCACAGAAAAAGTCATTCCAAGCCCTTACAAATCTTACTAGGAAAATGATCGATCTTTCAAATTTTGCTGTTGAAATAGTGCACAGTAAACTGTTGATCATGTCAGTGTTGTTCATACTGTGAACGTAATAGTAAAGCCCATCCTACTGTTGTTACTCTGTGGCGAGACGTCAGTTCATTCAACAGATCACATCAGAAGCCAATGCCAATCATCAGAGAAGAAAGTCAAACACGGACACCACTTTTTTTTTTAAGAAAAAGTAGTTACTTTTAAAGACACTGTATAATATTCTGTGTAGTTGTGTGTTGGGATGGGAGTAACTGTCTACATGCGATTGTTGCCAACATATGGAGTTCCACAAAATGATAAGACATTTAAAACTTTAAATCCTTTCTGGTTAGAAATCAGTGTTTAGTTTAGGTATATATTACATGCTTGACAGACACCACTGGAGAGTATTTAATATCAACGGTTTCATAAATGATGCATTAGGGTCAGACTTTAGGGGTGACTCCTGGGAGAAGTATGCGTTTATATCTTTGCCATTTACTCACTCAGCTTTCTAGCCTGTTGGGAATTAAGAGCTGTAAATTCTTCAGATAGCTGTTTGTAGTCAATGAGGACCTGAGATGACTGTGGTGGGATGCTGGCTGCTGCACTCTCCAACCTGCCCACTGCAGGAGGACTCCACTCTTTCAGAATTTTGTCAGTTTTGGGCTGACTGCTTTGGTGAGAAAAGGAAGAACTGTACTAAACCATGTTTATCCTTGTTATGAGACCAGACCCTTCCTAAAGTTTGTATTATTGCATGTAAATAGCATATTGCCTCTTCCAGAATACCTTATGTCCCGTATCACAGCCATCTTGTCATCTTTATTGACAATTTGCTAGCTCCAGAGTGATAGTTTTACTAATGATTAATTGAACCACATCATCTTCCAAACAATTCTGAGTTCCATAAAAGTTCATACTGAGATCCAAATTTCAAGTCTGACATTTGTGGCTATTTCTTGAAGGCCCTGGCATTTTCTGCAGGATGAGCTGCTCTTTACAGTCTGGGTGATAAATGTGGTATTAGCCAATTAAGGAAAAATAAGATAGAGATGTGTAATCACGGAAATCACAGTCTAATGATGCTTAACTCATCCCAAGTACAATAGATGAGAAAAATATTAACGATTAAAATTTAAATTACATTCTGTGATAGAAACAATCGAGTATAATATCCGATTGGATGCATAAGGGTACAAGGAATTATATTTTTTTCAACTAAGTAACAAATAGTGAATAGGAAAAATAGCGAGAAGAAACCTGTTAATACAGATTTTGGAAGAAATTGATCAAATGGAAATCAAATCTTGCTGATGCTGAAGTCAAAGGGACTGAAATTAACCATGTCAAAGTAAGAATTACATCATTTTTAGCTCCAGTTTTCCCTTATGAACTTACCACCTGGTTTAAAGGACCTTTTTTTTTTTTAGTAATATTTGTCCCAAACCATGTACCTGTAGATCAAAATGTCTCTGAAATTCTCATTAGAGTAAGTAGGAGGGGTTTTCTTAGTATTTCACTATGTAATAAGTGTCCCATACCTGAGATCATCTCCATGGGCCTTTCTTGGGCTATTTCTAGTGCTTCAGCACCTTATAAGGTGCAGCTGCAGAAATGACTCTGTTGCTGTACAAGTGATCTTGCACATAGCTTTATACAGGTCATATTTCACCTGGAATTTTAGTAGAACTTCCCTTTACTCAAGTACACTTGAGATCAAGTTGGTCTTTCAATTGCTTTGTTGTACTGTAAACAACAATCAGCTGGTCATCCACCCTTAAATACTTGCCACTCAGTTTCAGAGCACTCACTCTTTCTCCACCGTTAGGACACGTGTTCTTGATTTATCTGTATGGGCTATACAAATGATATATCCATGTATGTGTCTGAAATGTACGCGGTTTACCAACAATCTTAATGATCTCCTCTTAGAATTAACATGCCACTGACTTCATGTCATCTGCAGTTATCAAAAATTCTTGTTTTCTGTACAGATCATTACAAATATGCATATATATCTACAGAATACCGGTGGGTGGGTTTTTTTCTGCAGGACCATATTAAAATAAGTCAATTGTTCATCCTTTACGAATACATTTTGAGGTCTGTCATTGAGAACATATCAATCTTGTCATAGGTTAAAATAGCGCAGAGACAGTAAACACTGCCAATGCTGTTATTTTCATTTTGGTATTTAACACAAATGGCTCTATATACTTCAGGGAAGCTGAAAAGAGGGAAAATTGGTTTGTATTTTCCTGTCCATTAAAGAATAAGGACATCAGCAATCTACATATCCTGCAACCAGGAAATCTAAGAGACAAAGACACCCATAGACAGGCTGCTTTTGCTTTTATCAGAATTGTACTAATATTCATATGAATTATCCCTTAATAATTAAAATAGAGTAAGTAAAACTGTCTTTTCCCATCAGGGAACTGAGAGAAGAGCCATCAAGTTTCTTTATTTTTAAGATAAAATGACTGTTGATGAAGATCAGCAAAGAAACTTGGATAGAGAGATTATAATTTATTCATATCTATAGGTCAGCCATTGAGGATGTTATTTTCAGACTAGAGCTATGACAATGTCTCTGTTTCAAAGATCCTGTAATCTGCATTAGAATGCAAGTTTCTAGCCTGGCATGGACTCAATGTGAGCAATTTCATTGATTGCTGGATGCCATTTAGAATGCAGTTCTAAGATTAAAAAAGTAATGATTTCTTTTGTCCTTGCAAAGGCTTGTAAAGCCAGAAAAAAATCTCTGTTTATGCCGTTTTTAGATGTATGAATTTTTGCTGCTTCCCCTTCAGTACTAGAACTGTAAAAGATTGCTTTGCTTTGCTATACCTTTATCAGTTGATATACACAGGTCAAACATAAACAGGTTAATTACTGATCTCCATGACAACTTTCCATTACATATCTAAGCCTAAAATAGATTATAAAATTGACTAATCTCAGTAGGATTTTTTGCCTATATGATCCCACAACTGAGCTACGTAGCAAGAAAGAATAGAGCTATTCTATTATTAACTTACTGACAGGAAAATAAGTATGAAACTGAATGCATTTACAGTGGATCAGAAAACTATTTTACTTAACAGTGTGTATAATCAACTGTGGTTGATTACACAAGGAAAGAATTCCCGACTCACCTAAAGAAAGATAAAGGAGAAATGAAGTACAGAGTCTATACATTGATCTCTTTCTATGACATGAGGTTTTTTTGGTCAACTGTGTAGATGGTACAACATTGAAATGTCTGTCAAATGCACCTCACTGTTGACAAGACGTTCTTCCAATGGACATAGGGGAAGATTTTTAAGAAAATGTGAACATTTGACCATCCTTAAATAAGAAAATTTTCATTTGAAATGTCCTTTTTTTTATATATTTCAATGAATATAACATTTAAAATTACATAGTGCTATGTGGTAAACAGTTGACTCCATCCTAAAAATAGGGTGTGTCCCCCTAGATGCGCCAAAATTATATTATTTTCCTGACTTGTTTTAACTTTACTAGAACTGCTGATGTACCCAAAATATAATAAGCAGCACTATGTTTAAGTTGACATTTGATAAAAAGGTGCTTTGCTAAAACGGTGATGTTGCAAATAAATGTATTCTGTGGGGATGGTTGCCAAATTGGTAAGAGTTTGCATTTTGCAATGTGACATTGCATAACACTTTCTACTTACTTTGCTAGATGCTGATATAATTAATTCAGTTTACCTCAGCTACAGTTTATCCAATGACTTTGCTTAGTCTGAGAGCACTACGCAAAACTTTTTAATACTTTCACTTTACCTATTCTTTCACAGAAGTAGCCAGGAGATTTCATTATCTTTTTCACTGTGCTAGTAGCCTTTAGTGAACTGGACTAGCTAAGGTGCCTTGTAAATGAGAACAACTCAAATGGCTTCCTTTATTGTTAAAGTTTACAGAGCGTGCAAAAAAGATGCACCAGGGCACTGGCAGTTTTCTTCCAAAAAACAAACCCAGTGTTCACTAGCACTAGTCTGAAACACTTTTTTTAATTGAAAAAAAAAAAAAAAAAAAAGGAAAAAAGAAAAAAAAAGAAAAGAAGGAGGACAGAAAAAAAGAAAAAAATACAGCCACCTAGACTTGTACATAATGGAATATGCAAGCCTAGGAGGTGTTATTGATCATAATATTGCTTGCATCAAATTGTTTTGGCTCAGCCTGCCTCTAAAAGCAGTTGTCACACTGAGTTCTCATCTGTCTCTGTCAATTCTCTTCATTTCATTAAGGTACTGCCTGCAAGCTAAGGATAGGGGAAGAATGCTGCACTGCAGTTTGATTCCTTTACAACCAGCATCGCTAGCTCTTTGATAGCGGGCTCTTACTGGACTGTCACCCCTGATATTAGCAGTGGACCTTCCCTGATAGAAGTAAACGGATCACAGAAAGGACCAAAATACCCTGTGATTATTACAAGTTCCAATGACAAATGCAAGTGAAAAAACCACAAATTGCAATTTGTCATCTTATATTTGCAACAACTATTGCTTGAAAATATGTTTAAACTCAGAGAGAATTTTTGTGTATTTGGAATAGAGAGTTATTTAGGAACAGTTGTTTTTCAATCAGTCAGATATTTCTTCACAAGTAATAACAACCAGGAAAGACTTTTCAATTAATATGCAATTGTCAGTCACAGTTTCACAAATTTTGGCTTCTTGCCCACAAACCTATTAACAAATGCAGGTTTTCATTCCTGTATAAGCCTTGTTGAGGCACACGATTGCTTAATTAAGCAAAAGTGTTGAATGGAAAATATAGCAGATGTTTCCTAGCAAAGTATCTTGAACGTACAGTTTAGCAAATTAAAGACTCGGAATACTTCTGTTACTGGTCATCAGCTACTTCCAGACTGCAGGCTTATTATTCAGACCAGACTAACCGTTTTGCTCCGCTGCTTTACATAGAAAATTCACTTTTACTGACATTATGCAAATAAGATTTTCATGTCATTAGAGGTTAGGCATATATAAGAAACTTCAGATAAGTATGATCATTGTCAATACGTATGTTGAATCATTGCATCTAAAAAGACAGGAAGGGTTGTCCACATCCAGTACATGTCAAGAGGTAGAAATAGACATCTTTTTTCTTATTTCCACATTGAATAATGCTGTAAAGTCCAATCTTCATAGTTCCTTATTTCTTGTAGCAAAATTCCAATGTAATTTGCTGCTAATGTTCCTTTTTTTCCTTCTCTTTGTCTGACCTTTCTTGTACTCCGTATCTGAATTGTCGCTTGCCTTTGGTTCTGATCTAGCTCACTTGTTTCCTTTGACTGTTTTCCACTTAGCATAATGCATGACAAAAATATTGAACAATTAAACCATACAAATGGTCGTATAAACAATCTACTATTGCTTGCTGAGGCTGCCAGGATTTGATCTACTGGATTTCTGTCTGTGATATAGAAAGTTGAAAAAATTGAGACTGGTTATTTATTATCTGACAAATATTAAGAAAAAGTAATCACTTTATCACCTTTTTATTCAAGTTCAGTTGAGCTTTAAGTAAGCAAAGCTCTTTGCAAATCAACAAACATGAGTGCAAATTTATATCATTTGTAGCTAATAATAAGCATTCATATAAGTAGTATTCTTACTGAATATAGTGTTTTTCACTGTAATAACTCAATCGTTTTAAGATCATAAGTGAATGTTCCCTCTACCACTGAAACATTGAGTGATACATAACAACTGTTACACTGAGCGCAGTAACAATGACATGTAAAGGTATTACTGTATCCAAGTTAAAGAGTAGGAAGAAATAGGAAGATTTGGTGGGGAACACTTAGAGTGGAGAAGTAGGATATTTTGTCATGTAACTTGAGCCAGATCATAGTCGTTATTCAGTCATGTTCATATCTTCGTTCATGTGAGAACAGTAACATTTGATCTGTTTTCTGTATGTGACATCCCTTGAAAAATCAGATAGATGTGGCATAAAGTCCATCCTATTAGGATAAAAAGCTGTTTATTAAAGCTAAGCATAAGTGCTGTTTTCTGATCCTAAATAAGCCAGAATGAGACAAGGACCCTTCTTCAATAAGCGTGATATTGCCATTATCTGTGTTTTTCTGCCCACTTCAGCCTATTTCCTGAATTTCTTTACTAAAGAAGGATGACCATGATTTCCTCTTATTGTGCAACAGTGTTTAAAAATAGAGAGAACAGATAATCTTTTCATTCTCCCTCCTCCATGTTCCCCATGCACTTTGGTGGTTTTTTTGTTAATACAAAGCTCATGTGAAAAGGCTCATGATAAGAAAATTCATCTACACTCCAAATTTTGGTGGTGTGTATTTGTTGTCCAATTAGTGGAAATGAAAAGTTAAGTTTAATTTTAGTTTTAGTTTTTATTTCTTTATTAGACTAGAAGGTAGAAACAACTTATTTTACAGTGGACCTGATAATAATGTGCTATATGTAACTTGTTCAGGAATAAGTCTTGGCACCAGTGATGTCAAAAGCAGATTACTCTTAACTTCAGCACGGATGAACAGCCCTTAAACTACAACAGTGATATTGATGATTTCCTATCTGTAACTTTTCTGGAGCTGAATATATGCATCCTGAGCTTTGGGTGGTGGTACTGCTGGCAACATGGTCCACCTCTTGAAAACTGTTACTGTGAGGAAAATTCTAACGGCTCAGCAAAGCACTGACATAAAAACTGTGTGTCAGCATCTAACCTCATTTCTAGCCAATCTCTTTGTGCAACTCCGGCTGTCAGTATGGACACTTAAGTTTTAACGGTTTGTGCCGTGGTTGTATTCATCGTTTCTCCCTAGAAGGAAGGACCCTCAGGTCACTTCCTGCTTGTGTCTCTGAAAGTCCTGTCCTCGGAATGGCCATGACTATATCACATATAACTTAAAGATAGCCAGTCTGAGTGAACTAAAGCACTGAGTAGAAATCACCTCTTTGTGTGGCCTGCAGATACGGCCTTGTGGGCAGATTTAGAGCTAAGCTCAGCATGCAGTGTAGGTGTATTCCCAAGAGCCTGGTCCCGTGCTATTTACAGCTGGCCTCTCCATTCTGTTTGTCTCAATGAGTGGAGCACCTGGATCAAGATGCTCTTGCAGGAGTTGTAAACTCTGGTTTAGGGAGTAAAGCAGGATACTTGAAGGGTGATTCTTGGCTGTGGGACTTCTTCCTTTTTTTTTTTTTTTTTTTTTTTTTTTCCCCTCAGCTCAAAGGCATTTGAGTCTGTTGATTTGCAAAATACATTTCAAAACAAACCATCTCTTTTCATCTGTGAGGCAGGGCTGGGCTCAAAGGACTAAGGTCACTGACAGAAGGACTGAGCATCCCATTGGGTCAATTTGGCAGTAAAAAGTGTAGCCTTTGATGCCTTAGACAGACAGATCATTACTACGTGAGCCTAAAATGTACTGTTAGATATATATTTTTAGCAAAGATTTTCTTAAAAAAAAAAGGAGTGATTTTCAAATGAGTTATCTGTTGATTTATCAGTGGAAAAATGTTATAGTCTTCTAAATACTTTGTCTAATACCTATAGTCTTCTAATTACGTGTCTAATGAGTAAGATCGCTTAATGGCATTTTAGTTAAACATAAGAAAAACCACTGCTAATCCTGGTTTGTTTGGGTCTTTTTTTCCTAACGATGAGAGTAAATGAGGTTTTAGAGAGAATGTTGAGCAGATCCTAACCCTACAAACTCTTAGTGGAAAGGAGTTCCACTAGTCACTGTGGTATCTTAAATTTGGTAACATAACTTAATCATACCTTATTTGTATTATAATGTCATTAAAATGCACACATCTCTTAATCAGTATTTATAAATCTGCTGTATTTCTAAGAACTGGGCATTTATTTATTAAATAGTTCAAATAGTTGCTATCTGACTATGCATTTCCACTGTATTTTGACAAAGGTGAACTAAAAGTTGTATTTCTACCTGAAGAGCACCCTTTTATGAATTACCTTCTTAATCTTGGTTACATTAGAAACAGAAGAAAAAAATATGGGGGAAAAGGCTTAGCATCTGCATTTCTTTTATCCATCTGCTCAGCCCCTAACACTCAAGAGTTCAGAGAATACGTAGGTTCCTTCAAATGACAATATTTTAAACATTTGCTGCCTTACTGATTACCACAAGTATAAAATCCCTGTTCATCATGGAGACTATTCTGAAAGTAATCAAAACCCTGTCATAGTCAAGGTCCATGACTAGAGGACAGAGACTGTGGTATGGAAATATGTAATGCAGCATCTTCCAGTGTAAACAGGAATTAATCTTTGATGTATTGAGCATATTAATCATTATCCAAATAGCAATTCCACAGTAATGCATCTGGAAGAGGCCTGAAGAAAGGAGTCCATCTACCATTAAAGTGGTTATTGATTGAAGGTTAATGTTGTATGTCTAGGAGATCACTCTGCATCCTTCTGGTAATCAAATAAGTGGAGAACTGAATGACTGACTAAACTGCTTGGCTAGCTGTCCATTTTACTCAATACAGGATATCAGCATTGATTGTTTAAAGTAATCTAGGGCCTAAAAAGGTTTTACACCCCAAAAGCCACAGCTCTGTGTTGTTGGAAATTGTCATATATTCACACATACCTACCAGAAGGAAATTGATATATTTTTTACCTTGTTCACGTTCAAGCTGTGAACCTCTATTGCTTATTTTATGTTAAAGAAGGTTTCACGGCTATTTTTTTCCTGTAAAAAGAATGATTTATATACTGTTACATGGTACTATACATTTGTATGTGGTATAGAGAGAATAACAAGGTTGGATAAACACTCCTGAGGAACGGGGAGATGCAGTTATCCCAGGAAGCACGTTGGAAAGAGGGGAAGGTTCAAGTCTCCTGGGGCCACAGGCAGCAGCTATGGAGAGCACTGAGTTAAGAGCCGAGCCAAGCTGTGAGCACGCAGCACAGGAGGTATAGGAAGGCTGCTAAAACCAGGCAGCAAGCGTGGAGCCAGGTTCCCAGTACAACAAAATGAGAAAATTTTCTTCGGAGCACAGACAGATTGTGCATAGAGAGCTGCAGCCCAGGAAAGACACTGAGCTGCTGAAATGAAGGTGAGTCTGGGGGCAAGAACTTAGGCTGCTATGGCACAGTGGGAAAAGTTTCCCTTTTATTTCTCTTCTGTTCTACTAGTCAGTCAGAGTTTTCTGTGCTTTAATAGTAGAAAGGGAAGAGGAACATTTATAATCTAAGAACACAAATTAAAAGACTATGGTCCCTAAATGCTGAAGGATGACACAGGAGTTAACACAGCATTTCAGAACACATCAATGAAAAGCCCAATTAAAGTCTGCATAAAGTAGGTTGTGTAAATATCATACCAGTCTAGGAGTTGACTGTGTCAACTCGTCAGCTGATATTTCCTCTGCTCTGTTACGTTCTCAGTGGATTGACAATTCATTTCTCTGTTTTTCTAGCTTAGGCCTGACCTTTATACCTCAAGGGCCAAAATGAATCGTGGTCCAGTCTTCTAGAAATATCAGTAGTGAATGCCTTGTATGTTACTGTTAAAAGAATGTGAAAAGAACTCTTTCAGAGAAATGCATGCATGCAAACAAGTGATTCCAAATGAATAGTTTTGTGTTGTCTTTTTGTTGTGTGGCCTGAATTTGAGTTTTTAAACTTTATTATACTAAAAACAGTGGCAACTTGGAGATGACAGCAATCATTTTTTTCCCCTTATCTTTGTGGCAGTAATAACAGTCTGTACAATATGAATTTCATTTGCTGTGTACCTTTTGATGAGTTTAATTGTTGCATGACATAATTCAGAGAACACTAAACATTAGTCTGTCTGAATAAAGAAGCTATTTCTATTTGCATGGTAATGAAACCTTCTCTCAAAAACGCTGAGGATAATCAGCAAGCTAATGAGACTTTCTCAATGACCTAGGCCTATATGTTCATTCTTCTTGTAATTTAGATCAAACGCTGCTGATAAATATAGGAGAAAATCTTTAATTGAATGTAAACATTCAAACAAGAAAAGAGAGAAGAAATTAGTATAAACCATAAATGAAAGGAAAGGGAGAAAGAAGTTCTGAATGGAAGTTACTCCAGCCAAGATGATTGTATAGGAGACAGAAATGCACTGCATTAATGTCTATTGATTCAGGCATAATAGAGTTTCACTCTGATTGTTTACAGAGCTATATAAAGGCTTTCCAATGGACAAACTAGCCAGATTTATCCCTAAAAAAGTGTCTGCATTAAACATCATCATCTCTCCTTTTGTGTACTTTCTTGGTCAAATATCTGATGTCAGATTTATACGAACAGCCTCAGAAATTCCTTTGCTTTCAGATCTCCTGTAAAACGAGCTATTCGGTTTTCTTCATAAGGGAACAATATTATGAAGAGTAGAAGAGACTCCAAGGAACATTTTTGATATCTGAGCATTTTACCTAAGATAGACGTAAAGTTATATGTTTATATTATGCTTTTTTTTATTTATGTACGTAATGTAGCATGAGTACATTTTTTTAAAGCAACCTCAATCGTCATTTTAAAAGTAGCTTGTGATTCTTAGACAGAATATTTAAACAAAAAAAAAAAAGAAAGAAAATTACATTTTGTAAATATTTGCACTAACCCTGAACTTGGCCGCTCCCTTCTTGCTGCATCTAGTGACTGGCTGCCAGGGCTTCATCCTTCCCGACATACCCTATATTTTCACACATTTCCTTTGCCTTTTCATCATTTCCAGTTGCCCCCTCTTCTCCCTCCTACTCAGGGCAATTACGGATCATGCTGCCTATCCCACTTTTGTGTGACCACGCTCAAAGTGTAGAAGACAGCTCCCACTGCAAGTGGTTGGTTGGTTCTGCAGCTGAACATTTATAAGAACAGAAAACAGCAGAAACTGAAGAGAAAGTGGTTATGATGCTAGCTAGGAACTCCTAACAAAGAATATTTTCATATAGGTAATACTAACATACAAAAGTTATCCTTATTTAGAGGAATTTTTAATTCCTTTGCCAATATGATGACATTTGGTAATATAGGAACATTTCATGAACACGTCTTGGCAATTAGTAAAAGAAATAGGAGAAAAGTCTGTTGGTTGATTTTTTTAATTTTAAAGGAAGAGATAGCTAGTTATTAACATAAATTTGTCAGTGTTCTGGATTTTTTTTTTTTTTTCTGGAGAAAATTTCCCACATACACAGCTTTAAAGCTAAGTTTCTTGTATTTTATGCATGCAAGCTTCTGCCTGCTGCATGTATCTTATTTGTACAATGATGTGTTACTCATTTCTCAAGATACCGTAGCATATTATATATCAACCTAAGGCTTTGGTCATTACCTTGATACATGAGATTCAGTTTGCTGGTTGTGAATGGTGTGGTTGCTATAGCACTGTGAATCAAGAGCAGATTTTAAACAAGAACATAAAAGTTCATTTTTTTAATACAGTAATGTCACCGTGTGGCAATTTGTCTGTGTTCTTGAGCCGTCTCTTTAAACGTGCAGTGCATGGTAGTCGAACAAAAATATGATTAGTTTACGTCAGAAAGTGGTAGAAGTCTCTGATAGGGCACATTCAGCACACAAAAGATATGGACCTGTTGGAGCGGGTCCAGAGGAGGGCCACAGAATTGATCATAGGGCTGGAGCACCTCTCCTATGAGGACAGGCTGAGAGAGTTGGGGTTGTTCAGCCTGGAGAAGAGAAGGCTCCAGGGAGACCATATTGGTCTTCCAATGCTTAAAGGGACCCTACAGGAAAGATGGGGACAAACTTTTTAGTAGGGCCTGTTGCAATAGGCCAAGGGGCAATGGTTTTTAACTAAAAGAGGGTAGATTTAAACTAGATATAAAGAAGAAATGTTTTACAATGAGGGTGGTGAAACATTGGAACAGGTTGCCCAGAGAGGTGGTAGATTCCCCATCCCAGGAAACATTCGAGGTCAGGTTGGGCAGTACTCTGAGCAACCTGATCTAGTTGAAGAAGTCACTGCTCATTGCAGAGGGGTTGGAATAAATGACCTTTAAAGGTCCCTTCCAACCCAAACTATTCTATGATTCTACAATATAAGAACATCTTTTCAGCAGATAAAATTCTTTTGTCTGAGTAGCACTTTTCTTGTATGTGTATTGTGCGGAGACAAAGCTCTGGGCTGAGTGAAGTGCAATTTCCAGACACAGGATGAATGGAGAACAAACACCCTGAGACCCCTGAGTCATCACAAGAGAGAGTCTTTGGCCTGTAAACTGTCTTGCCAAATTTGAAATTGACAAATTTTAACCTTTCTTACTATGAGAATAAACTTGTCCTGCTTCAAAGACAGTTTTAAAAATGATCAGTTACTATGTGGAATGAGCTTTCTGATCTGTGGCATCCTTTCTGCATCTTATGATACGAAGGCAGTGGTCGCAATCTCAGTAACTGAGAGTTGTTCCCAAGGGGAAAATTATGAGTAGGTAATGAGTCAGTGTATCCACAGCTCACATATTGCCTGTAACTGTCTTAGGAGAAAGTGTCTGTGAGAAGACTAAACAAGAATTAGACTCAATATGTGATTAATACTTACTGTGTTCTGGCTTTTCTCAGACACTGGAAGACACCCTGTTAGTAAGACCAAAACATTACAGAAATATCCATCAATTTTATTTATTTATTTATTTAGTGCATAAAAGTCATTAGGCAGGAGAAGTGAAGGGAAAAAAAATAAATGGGAAGCCAAAAAAAATGAAAAACAGCTGGTTTTTTTTCATATATTTTGTGTTTATTTCCTTCTTTTTCAACTTTAATTGTTAAAATATTCTTTACTTTCATTTGTGATTCTCTTTCACCTGTATTATTATGAATTTTATTGTTACTATGGTGTTATTCAGATTCTGTTTGTACAAAAAAAAAAAAAGAAAGAAAGAAAAGCTTTTGGTAGTTCATACAAGGAAAGCACCAAGACCATGTACTACATTATTAAAGAATTTTGTCTGAGGGGAAAAAGAGATGTTATAATGCATTTTGCACTACAGGGATGTTTATCAAGAAAATTGGTAGAACATACAAGGGCCCAAGCAACTTTATTTCTCTTTGAATTTAGTTGTGCTTTAGCAGGAGGTTGGACAGATGGCTTCTCTTCTAACCTGTATTTTTCTATGGAAAAACCTCAATGATGTTTATGGGGATCATATTTGTGTATATGTGATGGTTTATACCAGGAAGTAAAACGTTCCTTTTGCTACATCTGCCTTTGCCTTTCAATATATATGTTCTGTCCTTAAACAATATTAATAACCTCCCTGCGGTAAGTTCCCTAATGGGTAGAGTGATATTTAGGTCTTAGAATCCTCCTCAAGTGAATATTCTCTTCCAAAACCTAGATCTACAGGACTTCTGAAGACACAAGTGAGTAAACATGTAAATCTTGACAGGATTCCCGATTTTGAATAGAGTTAGAGGATATTTAGAGGCCACATTTAAAATCCACTGAAGGTGGGAATAATTCAGCTAATTC
Source organism: Fratercula arctica (assembly GCA_947846985.1). Classification (NCBI taxonomy): domain Eukaryota; kingdom Metazoa; phylum Chordata; class Aves; order Charadriiformes; family Alcidae; genus Fratercula; species Fratercula arctica. Next base: position 81,658,576 of record CANTUZ010000002.1, read on the forward strand.
AGACTCTGTAGCCACTAAATGTTTTGCTGGAATTTCAATACGTTGTCTACCTCTGTACGAATTCCTTCAGGAGTCTTATGGTTCCTACTGCTTCTGCTCTTCTCAAGTGGTTAGAAAGGAAACGGAAACCTGGAATCCTGCAAAGGGTGTTCAGTTTCTCGAAACAGTACCTGTTCAGTTGACTAATTGTCTCTGTTCCTCTTCTCTCTAGATGATTTTATGGTAGCAAGAGGCCTAATGAAAAGCAAGAAATGTACTGGCAAATGAGATTCAAAATTGCCTATAGGAGGAGGAAAAAGAATGTGAACCATATTTTCTTTTGAAAATACTTACAGAAGCAGCATTTGAAATGTAACTGTAGTATATGGGCACAAGAGAATAATAGTACTGAATGAATGTGAATAGCTGGAAAGCCACCTGTAAATGTTAACTTTAAACCTTTTCTTGCCTTAGTTAGATTCTTCTTCTTCACTATTATGCTTGGAACTACCATCACTGCTCAATATTAGTTTGTCTGTTCTATATTGTTTTCTATTAAGAGAACCATAGAATTAATGGCACAGAGACCTATAGTGAAACTACCTCTTAGAATCCCAAAATAAGAGTAACATCTCCCAGTCCATCACTTACAATTTCTGTCTTGCCATATTAATGAGTCTCAGACAATGTTAATGCATCTGGAGGACACGCGTCTCAAAAGCCCAAGTGCAGCGTAACAGAAATGGACATTCGTTTGAGTCTCAGAGCCTCACGGGGCCTTTACAGGTATAAACTTGGCTATAAATTGACAAGAAACCTTGTTTGCCCTCAGGCTGTCTGAAATCTATGAGACGAGAAGTTTGTAGTGTTTGGGGGAAAAAAGCACTTTAATGGTTTCCTATTTGTTTAAAATCCAGCTGTGGCACTGTGTTCGGTGTATGTTTTCTTGCTATGGTATGCAAGGTGAATTTAAGCCCACTGGCTATAGATTTCCATATCAAGTCAACCATGCTTCTGCATTGCTCAATATTGACCAATTTACATTAAACCGTTACCAGTGTGGGGTTTTTTTGAAGGAAGGCTAGTAACTAATTATGCAAAACCTTTGCCAAAAGTAACAAAACTCAAAATGCAAATGTCCTTCTCTAATGTGAATTTCCTCTAGTCTGTTCTGCTTCTCCACGCTCTGAGACAGGTTTCTAAAGTTGTTTAGCTATGCAGAATAAGCTTGAATTAAGATGTTCTGTTCTGTTATATTGCAGAACGCAAGGAATCTCAAATATTCTATCATCATTGTCTCTTTTGGAAAACAGGAAAAGAATACTGTAGAAAGCAGACTGAGGGATTTGTCTTGTGTGCTCAGACAAATACTGTAGAATAAGCCTCAAGTAGCCTGCAAGTGTTGACAAGCTTCTTCCTTAGGATTTAACCATTGTTTAGTAATCAGGTAGAACTGAATTAACAAGGACCATCCAGACAGAAAAGAGTCTTTTCAATGCTGACGCTTTCATGTATTAGCCTCCTTTTTTTGTTTTGTTTTGTTTTGTTTTCTCTGACAACTTTCTGCACTTTTGTCCTCTGCCAGAACCAAATCAGAAGTGATTTCAATTGACAGTAAGTCTGATGACATATCAATAAAGAAGAACAAAAACACCCAGGGTTGCGGGTAAAAGCAGATTGTTCCCATTCAGATAATTGTTACTTGTTCATCTGAACAAATCTTTCCCCATTTTTACAGGGAAGTGCCTCTGTTCGTTGGATAGGGCATTAGAGTGGGATACTCTTCCATTTACATTCTCCTGGGCTTTAGGCAAGTCTCTTCATCATTATTCTGAATTACAGATATAATTACATTTAACTTCCTTTTTTGAGACCAGTAAACAGAAAGTGCTATGTAGCTTTTAGTGTTATTTTTAGATTTTAACCTTAAACCTCCTTGAAAATAGTGTCATGTTGCATATACCCTATTACAAAGTCTGGGTATTGTTTAGAAACTGTCACAGCATTTTATCTAGAATTTTAGTAAAGTGGGTAGATAGAATGAATGTAGATATAAGCAGGTGGTTGTTTTGATTTTTCTGTCTTTCTTTTCCCTGACAAAATCTACTTGTATTTGGAAATCAAGTAAGAATGCAATGATGATCAGCATTTATCCAATAGAGATCCTGTGCATTACAGCTGGAACACTAACAATGAGACTTCTGAAAGTTCTCATTCATATCCTATTTGGGCACTGGCTTGTAACTTGGTTGGCTTGGTCCCTGGCTCTACCAGGGACATTCTGTATGAGTTTTGACAAGTTGTTGGTTAATCTCTGCGTGTGTTGCCCATTTTGCATCTGTAAAATCATGATGACGACGATTATTTCTTCTATTTGGATTACAACCCTTTTAGTGCAGCATGCAGTGCTTGTAAATATGAGACCAGCGTGTGAAGGACACTCTTGTGAACTGAAATAATGCAAGTAAAAGTGATCATGAGATTTCAGGAACCTGGTTTCCACCAGGTCATGAGGCAGGGGTGATTGTAAAGGACTTCTCCCTCAGAAGAACAGTCATAAATAATTCTTGTTGTGAATGTCCCTTAGGCTATTACTAAAGAAGCTTCAAAAACAATTGCCCCTGAATTTTTGCTGATGGCCCACTAATGTAGTCTTAGAAGATCATATAAATGAGCACTATGAATATTTGCTAGGCCAGGAGGAAGAAAATCAATATGAAATTAATCCAGACTGTTGTTCTTTCCCTCACAGTGGCTAGAAAAAACCAGAATTGTTCACTCTTATGTGTTGGATTCCTGGGAAAGACATACTGAAAACTAACAACAAAGAAAAAATTATAGATGCAGGATAATCTCCATATCTCCCCATTAACTCTCAGTAATATGGTTGGCTAAGGAATGACAAGTGGAGTTTCACTTGCAATAGCTAACACAGTGTTTATGCAAATGAGGATGTACAATATTTGATATGCACCCCATACTTAATATAAAATGCAGAAGAGGTCTGCGTGTTGCACCTTTTGTATCCTTCATCGCCTTCATAGTTTCTGTGGCCTTAGTACACAAATTTCCTTTTAAATGACTGTCATTTGCCTTCTAATATACACTAAGGGTCTGACTTCCTATTGCGTTAGACGGTTTTAAGTTGGTGTCATGCTGGTGAAACCAATGGTGGTGTTGCCTCTGAGAAAATGGAAGAACTCAGTAGTAACTCAGGCTCCTAGTTTTAGCAGTTTTACTTCAAACTTTTGTCCAGCTTGAACTGTGTGTGGTAGAAGCATGAACGAAGAACAGACCATCAAAATAAAACAAGGATAGATGTGGGAGGAGCCACCTCCCACATTTTGTATTCCAATAATGAGATTGATGGCTTTTTTCCAATTCAAATGAGCACAGTCACTATTAGTCTTTATTATCCAGAGAAAAAAACAAACGGTGAATCACAGCTTCATATCCCAGAGTGTTTGTTATATAATACCTATTGAATTCCATTTGCATGCTTTATGCATAGATTTATTATGCTGAAAGCTGATTACCCAATTTCTTCTAAAGGCTTTGAAGGCACTGTGCCAGACTTTCCTAAAGTTTGCAAGCATATTCTTTTTGACAGTCAGGAGAGTTTGAGATTTCTGTATTAATTACTCTGTTTACGTAAAAATGAGCTTTATATCACTTGTGTATTCCTATTACATGTATTTTAGAAATTACAGAGTAATTACAGCAATTGCTTAAGCTGCATGTGGTGTCTAATTTAATTTAATAAGATGCAGCTACATCATTTTTCACATATAAAACTAGATGTGTGAGACGGTGAAGTCATAACAAACTGTTATAACAATAGACATAGAGTTCTAAAAACATTGTTCTTTTACTTAATGATAATTATTTATATAGTTAAGAAATATTGCTATGTTTGTATATGATGTGCAAAGTCTATGAATGATTGCTACTTCTTACTTTGTTACTTTTTTATACAAAGAAACGCACGGTACATTTTTCTTCTGCACAGGTCATAGCCTTTACCAATTTTAGTCCGGTAATATTAGCTATACTCTGTGGTAACGCATTTGAGTGAGCCAAAAGGGATGGTAATTTATCAGACTTGACAAGTGGTGGCTGAATAATAACTTTCCTGTAATGCAGGCGCTTTCCTGAATGTTTAAGTGCTGATGGTTTGAACATTACAGCTCACCAAATTTTAATTGATTTGAGGTTCACTGATTCACTGACCTCTAAGTAAGTGACAGAACACATTGTGGTTTTATTTTCTTTTAGTTGTCTTTCCAGATGGATTTACGGTCAAGTGTTTGATCCTCTAATGTCCTATAGGTACCCCAGAAATGTACATCCTGCTCAAATATGTAAAGTCATTCTTTGAGTTAGAGACACACAATCTGTACATGCTGCAATACTGGGTTTAGTTACGCGTGAGGTACATGAAGTGTAAGTATTACTTAGGGAGGGAAGTACTTGATTAACAAGATGTAACGTTTCTCAAGACTTGATTGCATGGGTTAGGATCAGAGGTTTTACAGCTAGACAGTTGCAGAGTAAGGATGGGATTTTAGACTGGCACATGGTTAAGCTAAGGCAGCCTGCCTCCGCCTAATTATTGCCAAAAGTTTGACTAGCAATCTGAGCAATGTTTCCGTTTTCCACTCGTTCCTCATAGCCCTGAGTGGGCCCTGAACTTGTAGCTATGTCTTCTGGTTCCTGCACCAGGAAGCTTCATTTCTGTTTTTTTTTTTTGGTTTTGAAAGTTTTCTGGGTTTAACACACACAAATCCTCCCATTACTTATTTTTTTTCAGTTTCTTGGGTTTTATCTCACCTTGACTTCAAGACATGTCGACATTGCTTCCTTTTTCTTAACTTCAAGAAGAAATGAGAATAAAAGCTGCTCTGTGCTCCGTGACCAAATAGGAAGCATTGCAGTGACAAATACTTCTTGGTGACCAAAAATGTGAGCAAAAAAGACACTTTGTTTTCTGTTTCAGAGCAATCAGTCAAAAATACTGTGCTTTCTTTAACGCCATCAGTGAAGGATGAAATATCATACAGAATAAAGTAATGACTGTTTGGGGTTTTTTTTCCATAAAATCTCAAGGATTTCCTTGTATACCATCACTTATGATTGGAAAAGGCATTTTGCGCAAAATTACCTGTTTACACTGGAGTACTCTGTAAGGGTTTTTCTGGAGGTTTCTAGAACTTCTTCCCCCATGAGACACCTCAGAGTCAGTGATAGGAATGTGGGCAATAAGTGAGGGAACTATAGACTGTCATTTTTTTTTCATCTAGACTGCCAGGAGACTGACGTTGTCAAAAAGAAACCAGATAACGGAAGTATGAACAAATGGTTTCAATTTTGCGTCAAAGAGGTGATATAATAGGAGTTTTAGAAATTGGTAGAAGAGACAGATTCAAATAGGAATAGATAAGAAATACTCATTATGTTATGGCTTTTCATAGCTACTTTCTGGAGAACAGTGCAATCTTTTCTTCTTCTCCAGATATTCAAAGGATGACATATGGATAAAGATCAGCCATTTACACAGAAGACTCTTAAATCAATAAGTAAAAAATGGCTGAAATGGTGAATACCCAACAGAAAACAAAACTGTTAATTTAGACATTTAATTATTCCTACAATGTTGGAAACTTCTTAGAGCTGCATAAAAACATTGTTTTAGTTAGGAAAACTGCTTTCTGTCTGCTCTACCAGTTAATCACACTGCTTAGTGAGTTAATGTTTGCATTCATGACATTTATCATTAATGGAGCCAAGCAATACAGCGCATATAGATAGATATAGATATATAAAATAGGCAAGCTGTAATAAGTTTGCTACTTTTTTGCAAGTTACAATATATGCATTTCAGATATGAGAAAAGGCTCTTCGTATTCTTCCTTTCCTGTGTATTAACGTACATGGTCTTGAATTGTCACGTTGTTTTCAACAGCAGCATATTGAGTTCAAATGTGCTGAATTAAACTTTATGTAATAAAATTCACACAGGACTACAGTGGTTAAATAGTGAACTTCATGATACAATAAATCATAATTAAAGTATATTTGGCATGTATCTACCACTGGAGAAGGAGCCAGGACAGGCAGTTTCAGCAGTCCTGGTTCTTCAGTAGGTGGCTCGGGGTGAGTTGGATCTCTGTAATGTGGAGATGGCTCACAACTGGAAGCTCAGATAGTAGGATTATTAATACAGTCCTAGTTCTAATTAAATTGCTGTACACTGTGGTTTTCACATTTTTATACATGAAACATACAAAACAGAAGAAGAAATAAGTGACAGAAAGAAAAGCATGATTTACTACAGCTAAAGGACTGTTGCAGTTTGGGCTGGGTTGGCCAATGACAAAACGACAGATGTTCTCCCCCACTTCTCATTCCAAGGAGAGGAAAAAGAGAGATAAAGAGATTTATGAGTTTAGAAAAAGCTAAACTAATGAAATATTAATGATAAAATAAAAAGGAAATAATGAAATAGATACAAGAGATATATATATATAAAACCATATCAAGTTCACAGGAAGATGTCACCAGCAGGCACTGGGAAAGTTCCAGACTGGACTTAGCAACAGATGGGTACTGGCTTCCGGATCTAGCTTCAGGAACACACAGATCGGGATTAAAGGCATAAAAACGTACAGGGTCTTCCTTGGATGCCGGTCATTGAAGAAAGAGACCCATTGAAGAAGCAGCCATTGAAAAGGAGGCTAATCCTTTGCTCCCTCAGCTTCTGTCCTGAGCATGGCAGCTGGCATGGAACACCGTATTGGTCAGTGTGGGTCACCTGTCCTGTCCACTGCTCCCCACAGGTTCGACCCCTCCATGGGGTAAACACCCCAGTCAGTGTGAGCAAGAGCCTGTCCCGCTGAGCAGAAAGTTGGCTCTGCTCCACCCCGACCCAGGACAAGGATTTTGGTGATTTTCCAAACTGTCAGTACAGTGTTATGTATAGAGTGGAAAAGTTTGAATATATAAATAAATATATGTTTAAAGATCTGTTTCCAGTTCTCTCTTTTTAAGCTACCTGGTTTGGCCCAGTCCTTAAGACCATCTACTTTAGGTAGATAAACATGTTCAAAAATAGAGTGACATTCAGTGGTGTAAACATTGGCATTTTACAATTACTCAGTTTCAGGAGGAAAAAACCCTTCTAGTAACCAGTATCGTTTCTATATGGAACCTAAATTCGAATTGGAAGGAGTTTCTGATAAATTCTTTTTGACCTTTCTACTCACTTCTTGCTCTAGACTCTAAAATGGCATGGAGGATAAATTGTGTTAAAAAATCATTTGATATCTATGGTTTGTGCTATTACACGCCGTGTTTTAAGCTTATGTGAGACAGTTGCCACAATAACACAGGTCTGGGATTGTAATGGGCTAATGTGTGTCTTTTGCCAATGTAGCTGTGATTTTCTATTAGATATATTGGTAATATATTAACTTGTAGGTATTCTATTCTGCTTTGAACATAAATATATGCATATATATGTACCGTATATCTCACATGTACATGTCTATGTTGTATACAGATAGGTACAGTTTATATTTTTTTGTGTGTATATATATGTACTTATATGCATATATATATAGCATAGTTTTTATTCTTAGCATGGAGAGGCATTGTTATTCATAGTGGGACAAATAATCAGTTCCTCACTCAGGCAAACACTTACTGAGTGAAGCCTGACTTACTGAGACTTTACTCTGAAGACTGTCATATTTATTTACACAAATATTATTGAACTTTCTTAAGATTCTTTAAAAAATGTAAAAGTTAGTGACCAAATGATGGAATGAGAATAAAGTTAAAGTTGCCGTCTAAGTTTTATTCCTTTTTATGTACTTGAAATTATTTTCTTCAGTTCTTGAGAAAACAGATTGTCTAAGTTCGTTTGAGATGCTATAAGTTCATAAGAGGAATCATTAGCACTTTATTTTGAGAAAGATGATGACACCAAATTCAGATTTTCCAACAGGGATGCTATCCTGCTATATTATTCAAGCGGATTTAATGAGCTCCAACACTATTTTTCATGCCAAGACTTGAGTTCAGATTCTGTTCATCTGTGGAGCTGGTAATGTGTGTAACAAATAAAACACTGTAAATAAATTTCATACCCTGCCTTTGCTTTTTGGTGATAACAGTATCAAATATTGCAGTAAAAGGAATGACAGGTCAAGTCTTAGCAGCCTGGATGAAAGCTGCCCAACAAGCTCCCCTTTGCATGACCTTTCAGAAGCTGGTAGATTTCTTATAGCTTTTTATATACCTATATTCTATAAGTCAAACTGTTAAGATGTATGGAAAAAAGCAAGAGAGAAATTAGTCTATGGTCTTAACATGAAGTTGGAAGGTTGAAATTTCTTTTTTTTCCAAACTACAACTAGTCCAAAAATATTGTTCCTTGCCTTTAGGGAATTTAGAGAGAGAAAAAAAAAAAAAAAATCACTGAAACCGAAAGGAACTACAGTCTTATGCAAATAAAATTTGCTAAAGTTTTATGTGTGATGATGAGTCTTAGCATTTCTTCCTCCATAACTAAATCTTATTCCCTGGATGAATCATGCATCATATGGGATTTAAAAAGAAGCAGCAAGGTCTGCTCTCTCAAGAGGCTGTGAAATGCCTCAGGAAGTCGATGCACATTCTTATATGCTCTTCCTGCTCTTCCCCTGACGTGCCCTCCCAGCAGGATGAGGAGATCCTTACTGTACAACCTTTTGATTAACTATTTAATTCTGCACCCCTTTTGAGGATGTCTTCATTCATTTGCAGATCTCATATACACAGCCTGAGCCCTTCTGTACTATTCCTCCCTCAGTGTGTTTTTTAGAGGTCAGACTGTTCCTTTCCATGACACTGCTAAGAGATTTTTCACAGGAAAACTGGCTGCGTCAGCTCTGCAGTATTACCGAAGATTAGGACATCATACAAAAAAAGGTGTGATTCGTGCTTGATGGTTTTAGCTTTGTCTTCAGATCTCACTGAATTGTTTAGATGCTGTTCAGTTAGCTGTGAAACCTTTTTTGAGTCCCTCTTTGCACGCTAGATATTTCTACAGAACCACGCATGATCTGGTAGCAGTTGTGCTGCTTATTTAGTAAACACCATGTGCGTGATAATACAGGAAGAAAAGCTGTGTGTCTGCCTTACTTGAACACAGAGTTAAACTGATGTTCTAAAAAAATAATTACTGGCACAAAGCCTCTTTGATTAGATAATTACGTTCCCTCTTGGAGCCATATTTATCCTGTGTTGTTTGGTAGTGAAAAGAGGAGGACCTCAGGGAGGCTGGCAAAGTTCATCTCAGAGCTTTTGTTTGTATCTACAGCCTAGTTCCCTGGTACAAATCAGAAATTTCCTGTGTATCTAGCAATGGAAAGCTGGAGAAGAGGATCCAGTCACACCACTAACTGACAAGAGACCCTTCTCCAGGCTGTCCATCCAAGAGGCCACTTGGACTGCACAAGAGAAGAATTCTAGGGATGCTGCAGAAGCATCACCAGAAGACAATTGACTGGCATTTTTCCCACACACTTTTTTTTGCAAATGCGAAGAAATCTCTGTGAAATATGTTACAGGTCTGACACATCTGTGCAGGAAGTAGGAGAGGAGCTGCATTTGATAGTTCTATAGTAATCCCAGAACGTTTAGGTTCCCAGATTCAATTGCTACTCCCTCCACACAAATGAGTAGCGTAAAAAAGCCAATTTATGAGCAAACCAACCCTTTGATTCTTCTTGAATACTGGAATGAGGTCCTCCATGACACAGATATAATTTCCATTGATTCCACTCTGACCTTGGTGTTAGCATTGATCTTGCATTTTATCTTTGAAGTACAATGAGCCCCTACAGCGTGCTACCAAGAAAAGGAATAATTTTTAGGTTTTAATTAGCTACTGAGATTTGATAGACTTTCTGCTAGAAATTAGTGACAAAGAGTCCAATCCAATCTCTGCCTGAATTCAATAATTTCTTCTCTGAAGCAGTTGTCAAAGCAGAGGAAGGTTTGCACAGTCTGGGGCGTTTTCTGAAATTAGCTTGTGCTAAGTCTAACTCTCTGTTAAGAAAATAACATGTGAGTTTAGCTCCCTTCACTCAGGTAGGCTTCTTTGCCATCCTCCGTTTTGAAGTGGAGCAACCAGGTACTTTAAACCGCAAGCAGAGCCATCCCTAGTCTCTGGTTTTATAAATAATACTTACAGTGCTAGGATTTAAAATCCTAATTAGTTAGGTGGTAATTAATGCAGACAAAATGAAGAAGAAGCTGCAAATAACTAAAGTATAATAGATAAATATAATAGATCCAAAAAATCAAGAAGTGACTAAGAAAGGTTTGTTTAGGTAAAAGTCTGTAAAGAATGAAATCATACTTTCATAAGAATAAGTAGTCCCCAGGTCTGGGATGAAACAGTGCCACTGACGATAGTCCAATTAGGCGTCAGCAGTCTCACTCATTCTGTCTTTAGCTGAACGTAACATTGAATGTCAGCATCCCCAGCTGAGATGACAGCTTGACTTTGGGTGGGCAGACACTTTATGTTTCTACCACAATTTTTTTCTCACTGTTCAGCTACACCCCCAGAGATAAATTTTTGAAAAGCAAATAACAAAACATAAAGGTTTTTGACTATAGAGGTTAGGTTTGTTTTTATACTTTCAAGAAAATGCTAGGAAGATGCATATGCCTGCAAAAGTAATTACCAGTTGGTAGAAAACATGCATTTCTCGTCTCTTTGTGTGAGCTACTATTTTTGTTTTGAGGTGCTCTGTATTTCAGAGAAATATGAGACTAAGGCAGAGCAGGGCAAGGTCAAGCATGGGCATTAAAGGCCACTGTTGTCACAAGTTAGCAGATGAGAAGAGTTTTAATTAAGACCACACAGGAAGAATTGTAAAAACTTTGCTGCTTTCTTTCCCCTTTACCTAAATTAATCACAGAATCAGTCTCCCTTATTCTAATCTGTTCATAAGGATCAGTACAGGAGTAAAAGCTTGGGGCTTACCTTGTCAATGTGACAATTTTCAGCTGTAGATGTATACGAAAAATTAAACTGTAACTACCATGAAAAATCTGTATTAATTTGCAGTAGTTTCAAGACAACATATACAAGGTTGATTCTCTGGTGAGTACCAGATATGTACATTTATTAATCCTTGGTGGGTTTTGGTTTTCGTCTTGTTTTATTTTTTTTCTTAATACATTTTTATTATTATTTATTTATATAACTATTACTATTTTTTTACTATTTTCCTTTTCATATCATCCTTATTTTTATGGGGTAAGAGCTGATAGCATTTTAAAAGTGTGCCAAAGGAAATAATTACAACAAATGTAATTTCTTGAAGATAATTTCCTTTTTTTTGTGTTGTCATTGTTTATCTGGAAACACTAGAAGAAATAACATTATTCTGCATAAATATAATGGAGCTGATAAGTATACACCATTTAATACAGCACTTGGTGGTTCAGGACAAGTGGTTATAAAGTAGCAGGGATGTGTACAGCCTCATTTCATAATTAGATCAGGAGATTGGGAATCAGAGTTTCTACACTGTGATTTTTGTCTTTCTGGGAGATATTGGACAAATCACTCAAAGTTGCTTAATTCTGTAAGTTAACAGACTCTGTTAATATATGTTATCAAAACAATACTTTGCTAGTGTACTGACTATCGAGAGCTCTATGCAATTATTTGAGATCTTAAGATGATTGTCTCGCTCTACCCCCTCCAAGTTTAAGAAGAGAATCATTTTCTCTCTCAAAAATGGTTCGTGATTATTCTTGTGCTCTTTTTTTACATGCCTGAAAGAAGTCTGGTTTTCCTGAAAACTTGCCCTTTCTATGAATCTTACTCTGTATGAATTTAGCACACGTTTCTGACTCAACAAGGGGGCGTTGGTCTAATGCTTGGTTACAGGAGACAACACAGTTTGTCCCCTATGCCTCTGCCTTTCACACATTGTAAAACTAAGGTTGCACTCTTTACGCTTTTGCGTGCTGATGGATGGGTCAGCCAGCCTTGTGTAAATTAGACCTGTCGGATGGCATGCATAACTCTGGAGGCCAAACCAGACTCCAATTAACAAATCAGCTATTAAAAGCAAGAAAGCTGGCCTGCAAGTGGATATTACTAGTGGAAGACAGTGGGGAAAATGCATGTTTCAGTGTATTTCTTTTGCCTAAATTATAGTGCATGATGTGGTCTTTGACCTCTTCTGTTAGTTCAGTTGGGTGTAACGGCTGCCTTCTCTTTATTACCTTCAACAATAAGGTGATTTGCAAAGGGCAGAGAGATTAATATTATTATCCCATTCCTAGCACTGGACTCAGATGGATGAAAATGGATACAGACTTTACAGCTTCTGACAAGGAAGGAACTTTGCAGTATTCTTGCCAGTAATTAGGCTTCTTTTTGACTGTCTTTTATTGCTTGATGATGGTACTGGTAACTGGTTGAAAACAATGAAGGTATTTTGCAGGGATAGTTTACATTCTTAGTCCTATTTTTTCATAAGTGGGAATTGTGAAAAGTTGTAGCTGTTGGAGGAATAAGTGGAACTTGAGTCATGAGAGCAGATCTGAAAGCCTGTCTGCAAGATGTAGCCTATTGAAGATAAGGTGGATGATCAGGTTGCATCACAAAAGTCACGTTCATGCTAGATATAGTCAAAAGAGCGAAGGAGACATTTACTGTATCTGGCACTTTGGAGGGAAAAAAGACTCTAAACGTTTAGAAATTTGATATTAGCTAAAATCTTGAAGTCTTTATTTAGTGGTTTGGAATTTACCTAGTTTGCTTGGAATTTTCCCCAAATGAAAACCAGAGGCAAGAATTTCACCTGATATAAACTGGCATAGCTCCACTGAAGTCAAACAGACATGGTGTTTGAAGCTGCTGAGGAGATGGTTGCTGCTTTCAGAATCCAGGCTGGTCCTTATTCTTACCACTTCTCTTATTTATTTATTTATTTATTATCTTCAAAGCATTTCCAAGCATTAAATAAAGTTTCTTCTTTAGGTATTTTGAAGCGTATTGGTGAGAAGTATGCAGATATATCACCCTGTGTATTGGAACTAGAATGCCTAACTCACTTATTACGTAAAGTATTTTGTGGTCAAAGGGGAGAAAGGGCTGAAATTTTCTGTGCAGATGGCAGCAGTACTGTACAGAGGAGTCTAGTGTATCTATTAATCTCATCCAGATAAGCAGACAGTGAAGAGGTTCAGTTCTGTGGCAGCCTAAGCATTAATGGCAGCCCAAACTTGATTTTATTTCTTCACTTTTTCAGGCTGAAAACACTGTGGCTGAGATTTATTATGTCATTGTCGTCTCTGCCTTTCCTCTGTCTCATCTGTATTCTTTACAGAGCCTATAAACATGGGCTGTCAGCAAGCTAAACCTGTCAGATTTCCACTTCCCCCCTCCTCCGTCTGCTACTATGCTGCCCGAGAAACAGCCCTGCATGCTGCACCCTCACTATGATTCTCATCATCACATCTCATTCATCACTGTGACTCCAAGCTCAGCTCAACACATTAGAAAAAAGGTCAGGGATATGAAAGGAAAAGAGAAATAAACAACTACTCAGCGGAAGCGGTTGAGCTACAGGAGACGTGGGAGGTAAGATCGGAGCCAATTTCTCTGCCAGCAGCTGTACTGGGCATAAAGTACTTGCTATACAAGTTCTAAGTGTTTTAAGCTGGAGGGTTGTTGTAGGGGTTTCCTGCAGCTCCTGGTTTATTTCCCAGCACAGAAGCGTAGTGAAAGGATAGAAAACCTTAGTTAAAGATGGGAAGGTTATAAAACTTTTTATAGCCGGAGTAAAGATGACGGATTGGTTGCTGAGCGACTAGAAATCTGATAGCATGCAAGATTTGGACTCGAGAGTTCAATAAACATCCTTACAGTGATGAAAGAACAGGTCCTATGTTGACTTTATGAGCCAAACTTTAAGAAGCTTTTGATTGGGGATGGGGGTAATTTTGTATGGAGGAAAAAGAAATTCTTTTATATGAAGCAGTAATATTCCTTTAAGTGGAATCTGCTTCTTCCTATGTGCTACACTGTTAGTGTAGTTAGGTAGAATTTATTTTAAAAAATCATTCTGGCTTGGTGATATCCCTTCTCCATTCTCCTCACTGCTGCTTTGGCCATTTATCACTGAACAGGTTTGTTTTTGTGATCAGGAATTAGATTTTTTGCCTTTATACCATTTTTTTCAAGCTCTTGGCACTTTTCATCATAAATAGAAAATAGCTGTTAACTCTTTCCTTATTTGTGGTTTGAAATCTATATTTAAAATATTGATGCAATGTCATGCCAGTAATTTCTTTCTCAGCAAATAAGGGAAACGACAAACTGCTGAGCCTAAAATAGAAAACTTGCAAAACTCCGTTCAGAAGAGTTTGATATAAAGAAATTGGCTTGTGCACCCATGTTTTTTTATCACAAATGGTAGCCAGCTTATAAGGATTTTAGTTTACAGTTTTATTTATGTATGCAATAATTGGTTAAGAATTTGATATGACCTCTGATTATAACGTATTGCCCAGCAAGCATGACGACTTTGGTCAAATAGTCAAGAATATACATTTCTTTATTGACTATTAATCTTTAAAAAAAGTAATTCTGACTGTGCTTTATGAGAGCACAGATTGTTTATGTTCTAACCTTTTTTAATATGCTTCTGTCCAGCTCATGCTAAAAGCTTGGTTTTATGCTTTGTGTTATTTAAGCTAAATAGAGAAGATAAGTAAATGGATTATTTGATACTTTTCATTAAACAAAAAAAAAGTAAAAGACCCCTAGTGAAATTATCAGGCAAATGGTAAAACCAAAAGCATACAGTGATTTAGAAGGGAAAAGGCAGTTTCATGGAAAATGGTTCCCATGATGGCCATTAAATGCAATACTTTGAATGCAGCCTCTGAATCTGATAATCCTTGTGCCACTGGCTGTTGAAAGGGAAGAAGGAATATTACCATACTTTTTCTATCTATTTCTCATTCTTTTCTAAGCATTTTCTATCTTGCTGAAGCTGGAGTCAAAATACTGGAGTTCTTGGTCCAAAACACTATAGCACATCATCCAGAGTCACCTGTGGCAAGAATCTAGCAGAATTTTGGGAGAAAATTCTTATAACTCAGAAAAGAAACTTTTGCATGTAAAAATAAAAGAGAGGACTGCTATAACCCTCTACTTCTGTGCACATTTGTGTTTTCTTCAGTAAACGTCACTGCTCTCAGTGCCATTAGGAACTCTTTTCTCTATGGTCTTCATATGCCATGGAATCACAGTATGGAAATTCATCACTTTTGAACATACTGAATATTCTAGCTTTAGGAGGGTGGGGGAAGGTAAGACTCCCGAACCAGGCAACTCCATTAACACATTGTCTGCATAATAACATAACAACTGAAAAAGGCAAAGAGCTGAGCACATGGAGTTAGGATAGCCAGCCAACAGAAGCCAAAGTCGATCTGAGGATAGATAAATTCTACATTATTGTGAACTGTGGGGAGTAAAATAAGTTGTGGAGAATAAGAACCAGGAAAGAAAGCATATTAGAAAAGAGAAGTACATTTAAGTTCGTACAACTTACAGTATGCTGTCAAGCATAAATGCAGTATTGTGATACAGCAGAGCTGAGTACTGACAGGACTCGTCTGGCCCCTAATGTGAAATGACTCATACTCCAAAATAAGGAAACAAAGCACACTAGAAATTTCAAACTTGTGAAGAAAGAGGTTAAGACACATTGCAGTACACCTATAAAAGAGGCTATAACCGTAAAACAATTAGAAAATAAATGTGAGTGGCTCTTCATGAACTACATTGAACTGTAGCAATAGCAACAGCACTGGCGGTATGAAAATCATGATCCTGCTACTAAAGGAAAACACAATAGAGGGTAAGATCAGAATAAGAAAGTAAATTGTGGTAAGAAAATGGGAATATTTTAGAAAATAAAGAGGTAAGAAGTAGAAATATTTAAAGAGTTTAACTTGTAAAATATTATAAACTGTGAGATATCTATCTCACAGGTAGATAACAAAAAATTGTTATCTACCACATCTCTACAGATTGGGTGGACGATGAAAGGAGGAAGAAGAAAAGTCCAGAATCCAGTACTTCCCTCTTTGTTAATATACTAGGAAGAAGCAAACTCATAGCCAGTTTATCTGCTGGCATCAAATGAGAGTGCTTCAGTTATCTTGATCAATACCAGATGAAAATGATAGATACAAAGGAAAGATTACTTTGCACCGAGATATCAAATATTTTTTCATGTTTCTCTACCAGAGTACACTAGTATATTGAACTTGGCAGACTGAATCCGCTAAGCACTTTGAATTTAAAGTCATGTCTTGGAAAAATTAATGGCTTCTCACTTTTCCCTCTTGAATATATAGCAGAGTTTGCATTACATAATGCACTGCTGTCCACATAGCTACTGGTTGTTTGCTAGTAAATGTTGTTTAGAGGTTGTATTAAGCTATGAAAAAATGTCTTTAACTGAAATACGAAAGGCAGCCATTTTAAAGTTACACGGCTGAGGACAGAAAGGCAATTCGGAAGGTGATCTCTTTCAAATGACTAATTCATCTCACCAAGCAAAAAATTGTGTTAGCGTTCACCATCTAATAAATATCATGAATGTAATATGACATAATTTGCCTACTTGTAGTTTCTCACAATCACCTAAACTAGACTTGGTTTGCCAGATTGTAAATCAAATTCCTGTAATGCAGATATGTTTTGGTTTTTTTTAACTCCTGTACTTCTTAAGGAGGGTTATTTTAGGTGCACAGACTTCACTAACCACGCTTCACAGCTCAGCTGACTGAAATCAATAGTGTGTAGACTAAGATAGATTTGCAAAATGAACAAAATCATTCCTTCATTACAGGTCATTGAAATAAAAATCCACGGTTAAGGTAGCTGAATACAGAATTTTATGATATACTCAGAGAGCTCTTGCATTTGTGTAACAAGAGTCACAATGACTTCATTCCACTGGTAGAGTTCAGGTTTGTATATTGGGTATGACAGTTATAATGCTTGGCGTGAACTCAAGTCAACGTTTGCAACATAAAAGGATGTACCACTCTAATGATTGACATGACCATTGACCTCTCTTTATTTTCTGTCAATGTTTACTTCCCATTTGACACTGTCTTAAAAAAGATTACTTGCTATATGGAATTAGGAAGAACATTGAAACATATTAGTACTCTTATTTTTCAGATAGGAACCTCTTTCTGGGAGTTCTAAGTAGTGCATAGCAAATCAAGTAGGGTCGTATTTTTACCACAATTCATTAATTTGATGCTAGCTATAGTGCTATTCTATTTATTTAATGTGTGGTGATAGTCCAACCACTGACTATATTTGGATATTGAATTTTATTTTTGTTTTCACTTTTCCCTACAAGATTGCCATGATGCAAAAAGACTTCTGAGTTCTCTTGCATGTCTCTGGAATGAAATCACTGTCTAACATCATCACTGTGTGCATCCTTTGATTGTGCTGCTTCACTTCCCTCCTCCCCTTTCCCTTCCAGCTGAGGCAAACCAAGCATTCAGACAAGATTAGCCCATTTCAAACTTCTTGCATGAATATGAGCAAAGTTATAAAAATGTGTTCTTTTTTATAGTTACATTTGTTTTTAAAATGTCAGTGTTTGAAATGGTTTAAAGTCATTCATGAGTGACCAGAATACAGTATTAAATGTATTTTGTTTCCATTTTCTTTCATATGCTGCCATATGAAGATGTATAACAGTGCTTGCCAGTTTATTTTCTTCAGGTAATAGCCTGTAATATTTTAAAGAAGCACAGAGCTAGATGTAGTTAAAGATTTTAATGTCACTCCCCAAAATACTGCTTTTTAAAAAACTATGTCATTATTTCATATAAAACTCAGGAATTAATTAGAATGGCAAAATTATACAGAAAAGAGAGAGAGAATAAGTACAAAAATTTTTTTAAAGTACAGCCAGATCATTTTATAGTTAGTCTTACAAGAATTATGCAAAGCAGTCGAAATGCAAACTACTCACTACATTATGCATTATATTCATTATTGGTACTGCAGTTAATATGTTCTTGGCATTCTGTTGTCCATTACAATAATGGGATATAATGAGATCTTTTTTTTTTAATACACCAGGTGTACAAAGTGTATTATTCAGGATTTCTCAGGCAACCACTGGAATCTAGTCAACTCTGAGATATGCTTGCTAATAACTAGAGATACTCGGCACCCTGGTGCGTAACTTACAGCAGTCCTATACCACTTGAGAAACCTTCCATCACATGCGGTGGAGAAAACATACAAGTAAGGTGAACTGTTTAGTCCCACAAGGAGAACATCCCACCTGCTATATGTCTTGGCTTGAAGTTTTTAGGGGAAAATATCCTTAAGGCTGGATGGGCATGATCTTTGGAGGGAATCAGTGTCCTTCCCTTTCCCTTCATAAGGGCTTTAAATGTACAGATGATGACACCTGTATGCCCAGGAATGGACAAAATATTCTTGTTAGCTCTTTCTTTTCAAATATACCTAAATGTGAATACTAACTTTCCTTCTTCTGCTGTATTTCATGGGCAAGATAAGGAAGAGATAACTCCAGTTCAGTACAGTGGTATGCTGTCAATCGTGATTTGGACAACAAAGATTGTCCTTTAATTTAAAAAAAATCCGTCAGGTCCAATGTAATACAACTTTTGTTTTAATTGGGCAGAACAGGAATCTGTTCTTGATGTACCATGTTGATACGGCAATTGTTAACGTGTCAGATTTCAAGAAATATTACATCAACCTTACAACTACCATCTCCAATACATGTGTAGTGAAAAAAACAACTCGATTGGGTATAACACAGTCTTAATGTAGCAGCCATTTTGCTGATTAGTAATTTCTTTGTCAGGCAACTTCTTTGTTTAAGATACCCTTATTCCTTCAAAGTTTAGCAGACATATAGTTATTATATATGATATAAGGACTGTAAAATGAATGTTTTTCAACCTTTTGATTTAAGAACTATACCTCTTTCCTAAGCATTGCTTTAATATTACTGAGCAGTACATTTTTGTTTTTCTTTTGTGATACTGTTGCCACCCTAGATTAGCACATAAGAAATACAGGGAATAATACAAAAATAATAATTAAAAAGACCCCCTAATAATATATTCAGAGTATTGCTTTTCCAGAGACATTCTGAAAGAATAGATAAAAATAAAATCCACCACTGTCCAATGTCTCGTTTTTTGGTATGTATCTAGAGTGCTTCATTAGTGATAATTTGTTTCTGAAATTTCTTTTTACTACCTTTTTGTCTAGATATCCAACTGCAACAAAAATGAGCTGGACTCAAATATGGCATTATTAGTGGATTATCTGATTTCAGATTAATTTTATTTTTACTTAGAGTACTTTGTGAATTAGAGGGGGAAATTTCCTACAAGAAATTTCATCAAATTTACTTTTTTTATTTGTCAGCTATTAATGAATGGAAAATCTAAGATAAGAAACATAAAAATGTATAATATTTCAAATTTAAGATTCTGTAACATATAAGAACTACCTAAAACATAGCGATATGAGAAGCTGAAAGAAAATTAATGAAATTCTCAATTCGGTGATTTTTAGTTTGCTCTGAAAAAGTTCTGGGGGAAAAAAATAGAAATTCCTTTGAAATATTTAGACAGTATTAAATCCATTGCATTGTCGATGGCAAAAAAAGTGACATCACCCTTTTATTTTAAACAGTTTCTCTGGATGGAATAACTTTTAACAGTGGTTTAGGCATGTCTGCTTGAGAGACTGACGTGACTTGCAGAATCTTTTAATAATGAATACATTAATGGAAGAATGCCAGTTAGATTCCAGAGTTTAGACTAAGCTTCCATAGTTGGAAAAATCACTATTTTGTAATGTGAAAAAAGAAATCTTAAAAATGGATGAAATCTTAAAAAAGGATGGATTGTTTATAATTTCACTGTCAGAGACCTTAACTGTAACCAAAAACACAAAAATAAAAATTTTAAAGGATTAAAAGTTTTCTTAAAATCCTTTTGAAATAAAAAACCGGTACCTGTTACCATAAAAAAATGACATATGCGTACACATTTGGATTTTAGAAATATGTATTCCTGTTCATTTTAATTGGCCTACAGAATAGTATTAATTTAAATATCCACTTTTTCCTCCTGTGCTTTTCCAAATTGCTAAGATTAGAAATGTTTCATAAATATTTCTTCACTGAAGACCATAACCTTATTTAAAGATTTCCCTTTACTTTTTTGTTTTCTGGTTAACATCCTTTAATAATCTTTACACTTGGAGTCTGAATCTTCCCCTCTTTACACCAAAACAAATCCAGATGAAAGCATTAGCTATAGCTATTTTTACTCGCTCTCAATGTCCGAAGTCAAATTCTGTGAGGCTCAGTCACGCTCTTGTTTCTTATTCCTGCTCCCAAACAGATGAATTTTTAGTTTACCTTTATTTCTTTGTATTTCTTCTTTTGTCTTTTGCCATCCTATACCAATCTTATGCCAATCTTATTACAAATACCAAGGTATACCTGTCCGTTTGCTTATTATTTGCATTGCAATCAGAAGCCTGGTTTTTGTTTTAGATTTTTTTGCAGCAAATTGCCCTACATGATATGTGTTCATAAAATATTGTTGGGTTAGCCTGGTGGGTTCAGGTAGAAGCACCTGTTCATTTTTCATCTATTTTAATAATTACTTAACCAGAGACAAGACTTAGTCTGAGATAAAAAATAGATGGTTCAACGCACCAATCCGCCAGAAACACTTAGTTATTCTATATGCTACGTGTGAAAGGGGAGTTTTATGTCTTGCCTCACAAAGATACCGGGAGCGTTAATTCCCTCCAGATAACAAGGCATTTAAATGCTATGAGAAAAGATGGAATGGACAGATAAATATCTCTTGATAGAACTACATAATGTGCCTGTGATTCTCAAAAATATCAAGACAGTGAAATACCCTATACTCAGTGGAAGTCAAAGAAAAGCATACACATTTTTATTCAAGAAGGATATCTTGAACTTTGGTCTCGTGCTCTGTGGTAATATAATGGAGAACTAGTACTATTGTCCCAGTTCAAAAACAGTGGCACATATGAAATGCCATAAATGGTTGATGTGAAGAGGACCACACTAAGAGGGCGTTGTGGAAGCAGACAGAGAGGTGTATCTACCAGAGAGCTCTGTCGTGTTTCTACTGTCCTTCTGCACTGAAGCCACACATATAGCAACTTATGGATCTGCATTGCTAAGGCTATGTAAACTCTGAAAATCAGTGATTGGTTTATATTTACCCTTAACTGCAATACGAGAAAATAATTTTCTTCAGCAGACTTCAGCGCCTTTATATAAAAGAGCATATGGGACTTGCCCCTTTATGTCATACACTTGAAGGCCTGGGGTCCTCTGCTGCTGCTACAACCCACAGCTTTCTAATTATGTCACAAAGAACAAGAAAAGATTATGGATGAGCAACAGAGTAGTTGCTAAGAGACGTCCCGTCAAGGAGCTAGGTAGGAACTGCTGAGTAAAACCGTTCAACAGGCACCTCTCAAGTTTGCATAGGACTAATAAGCGGAATTCTGGGTTAAGGAGTTGCTGATGTAAATATTTTTGAATGGAGAATATATTTGATTTCTTTTTATCTCTCAATGAGCTTGAAACAATAAACAAACAGGAAAAAAGGCTTAGGACTTTAGCCTTCACGGCTTTTTTAGTCTGTAAGCAGTCTGTTAGATTCATGAGTTTAGGAACACATTTTGCAAAATATTTGAGTTTGTTAATGCTAATCAAAATTCTTCAAGTTTTACATTGTGGAAAAGGCATAGTTTTAATTAAGTTAGGTGTTAATATTTAATATTGCTGGTCCTTCTACCAGAAGCAGAATGTAATGAACTGCATCTTGCATCTTCTATTTAGGAATTTGTTGGTGAGGAAGTGCTTGATCTAACAGTATAGTCTAAGACTTCTTGATAAAGTTGAGTATATTTGTCTGGATGAAAATATATGGACAAGATGTTGTGAACTTTGGCTTTGATCCAATAAGTCACTCTGACAAATGGCTAACTCTTCAGCTTATCTCCAAATTTACTAAAAGTTCTGCTTAATCAAACATACCATACCCCATCTATAAATTACTAACTCCCAAAGTAGTATTGACAGAAAAGGAAAGTAATTCTCAGTAGTATGGATAATCTGTTCACACACACTGCGATATCTGAACTCTAGCAGCATAGCCATATCAAATGAGGAATCTATAAATATATCAGCCTAATGTATCGATATTGTCAACTTTATAATTATAAGGGAAATAATGATTCATATTTCAAAGTCACGCCATTTTTCTACTTTTTAACTCAGTGGAAAGACTATTGACCTCATGGTGCTTTCACTCAGTCCCATTCTGACCTAATGGATAAGTAATCATACAGATGGTATTATAAACTGTTTCTTATCTTTTCCTCTAAATGCCTGTCTGTCTTCCCATTTTTGCTCTGCCTCTCTCCGTGATGGTCATACACAGCATACTAGACCACAGACCTATTTAAAATTTGAGATCTCTGTAATTTTGAAATTTAGTACTTCTCCATATATTGGCAGTTTTCTAGTGTAGTATACATGTCATTAGCGTAATAAATCATTATGCCATTGCCAATCTGTTCTAAATGCTCTCTGCATTGCCTCAGACATTGTCTACCACACAGAACTGATGACTAATACTGCCTGACAAGTTGCACTACAATTTCTGGAGAGACTAGAGTAGCAAATATATAATGTGGGTTGTGCTAATGTTCTTGAAATGATTGATAAGTTTTTAATTATAAATCAAATTTTAATTTAGTTACTCTGTTCACCCAAGTATGTCTTATGAAAGTTAATTTATGAAATATTAATACATGATATAATTGAGTTTCCAGTGCTGGTAGATTTGGTTGCTTGAGAACACAGAGTAGACCCTTTCATAATGACTGGTTTTATAATCAGGAACTTAGTGCCATAAAAAGGTATGCAGGAAGCTTCCCCTCGTAATAGCATTACTTGTACTGGAATGCTGACATGAAGAAAAGTTACTATGTTTTGGGTCTTGCTGCGCAAAATCTTTCCATCTGTGGCCTAACCTTGATAGCACTGAAATACAGCATTTACTTATAAGCTTTGTGATTCTATTTCTCCTCTTAGGCATAATCATAAGTAACTAGATGGAAGGGTAAGAGCAAAGGCAATTAATATCAGCTGGTCTAGGCAACCTTCATGTTATTTAATTTTCCTTACTAAATACAGATAGTAGATCATGTTTCCCCTGATACACCTTTTAGGCCAAATCTGCACAATACTTTGCCTACATTCAGCTTAATTCCTGTGATCAGTCCTCACTGAGTTTAAGAATTTGCATGTGTTTGCATGGTTGGTAGATGGCTTTATAGCCGTTTAATGATGTTTATTCCTGACTTTCTCTGGAAGAATGGAAAATAGCAAGCCTCTGTCATATATTGTTGCTAATGTTTAATTTTCTCCTCTTTTCTAACATTTCTCTAGTATTTAGCTGCAAAAATCCCCAGAAAGCTCATGACTTTGCTGGATCTTCCTGTCTTTGGTAGTTTAGCCTATGGTATAAATAAATGTTTAATTGAGTGTGCGCCCTGTTGTCCAAAGTAACTGTAGGCAAGTCATTTTACTAAATATACTCTGTTGAATAGTATAGGCTTCATAAAAAATGAACAGGTTTTTTCAGAACGATTCCTATGTGTCACAAAATATTGCAAAATATACATGAATTTCATAAGTTGAATACGCTGTCTGGAGGTTTCAATGCTTAATTAGAAAATATTATTAAAGAAAAGTGAGTATACACATAGCACTGTGGCTTTTCTTTGTGGTTTTTTTTTTTTTTATTTTGCAATGATTTAATTATCTTATTTTTTAAATCACTTATCATACTAAACTTGGAAAATTTAGGGCCAAACTTTGTTGACCATAAGTAAACATCTGATTTTCCATATTTTACTACAAGTGATAAATTCACCATTCAAGAGAGAATAGCAGTTTATAATCTAAGTAATTAGAAGGATTTAACAGGAAACACTGAAAGGAAAATTGTATTTCTTCACATCAGTTTTTGAATAGTAAGGGAGCTCTCAGTAGAATGGGTTATGTTGAACTTCGGGGGGTTTTATTTAGTTTGGGTAAAAATTTATTTCTTATCTTCTATCTGCTAGAGTTAACTTATTTTTTTCTTGCAGATTTTTCGTATTGCAGTGCAATAGTATAGGGATACCGATGCAGATTTAATATTTGGAATTTTAAAGAGACTAATTCAATGTGTTTTTTCCTCATTTTATTAAGTAACTTTGTGAATGATTACTTGGGTTCTGTATACCTGTGACTTTTAGAATTTGTGCATTTTAGGTGAATATTAATGAATATCTCTTCATCATTGATGAACTCCTAGTTATCTCTTGTTTGGGAGCTAAAGATGTGATAACTCTCCCTGGGTTTTCTACTTGCATTTGTTTACAATCATTCAAGGTAATGATTACAGAGTCAGCCTTTCAGTCACCAGCTCCAGTAATATTAGAAGAAATCCACATAATATTTTTCATAGAAACTGTATAGTCAAACACAACACACATGTTTTGGGGCTGGATGAAAGTTATGGTTCTTAGTATTGCTTATATGGAATGCAGGTTCTCTGTGGACAGGAGATTAATAGTATGTCTTCCAACATGCACAATAAATTAATTTTATATCAAATTAAATTAGCACCATAGAATACCAATAATCTTGAATATTTTTTTGGACACTACTATTGGACAAAATATACAACTCATAGTAGTTAATGTACCAGTGATGATAAAGAGGTAGTAGTAGCTGATTTAGAAAAATTCTTCAGCTATCCTTCCTCACACTATCTTCTGCCCTTTTATTCCCTGATGTTTACACTGGCATTTGTAAAAATAAATAATGTTATCACGATGAGTCTGTAAAGTTTCTAAAAAGCCTACTGTTTGAGTAAATGTTCAAAGGGTCAAATCTAAGATTTCTGAAATGTTAAATACCTTTAGTTCTCTTATTGTGGGAGTCCTAGCAGATGTAAATTTATAGGGGACATTTTAGAATATAAAAATTCATATCCTACGGATTTTGGAATAGAATTTTAAGGACAAAATATACACCTCTGCTTTTCAAGGAAAACAAACATACAAACCCATTCCCTGTTCTCAACTGCTCTAATTCTACTTCCTCTTTAGATCCTGTTTCTATTTACTTTATCAGTCATGCTCCATACTGAACTCTTATGATAGGCATGTTATCACAGAATCATAAAATAGTTTGGGTTGGAAGGGAAATATAAGGGTCATCTAGTCCAACCCCTCTGCAATGAGCAGGGACATCAATGAGATCAGGTTGCTCAGAGCCTCACCCAACCTGACCTTGAATGTTTCCCAGGATGAGGAATCTATCCCCTCTCTGAGCAACCTGTTTCAGTGTTTCACCACCCTCATTGTAAAACATTTCTTCTTTTCTTCTTTATATCTAGTTTAAATCTACCCTCTTTTAGTTTAAAACCATTGCCCCTTGGCCTATCACTACAGGCCCTGCTAAAAAGTTTGTCCCCATCTTTCCTGTAGGCCCCCTTTAAGTACTGGAAGGCTATAAGAGTCCTCTCCTCTCCAGGCTGAACAACCCCAACTCTCTCAGCCTGTCTTCATAGGAGAGGTGCTCCAGCCCTATGATCATCTTCGTGGCCCTCCTCTGTACCCACTCCAACAGGTCCATGTCTTTCTGTGCTGAGGGCTTCACAGCTGGACGGAGTACTCTGGGAGGGGTCTCACCAGAGCAGAGAGGGAGAATCACCTCCCTCAACCTGCTGGCCACGCTTCTTTTTATACATCCCAGGATGCAGATGGCTTTCTGGGCTGCAAGCACACACTGCCGGCTCATGTCCAGCTTTTTATCCACCAGTACCCCCAAGTCCTTCTCCTCAGGGCTGCTCTCAATCCCTTCATCCTTCAGCCTGTGTTGATACCAGGGGTTGCCTTGACCCATGTGCAGGACCTTGCACCTGGCCTTGTTGAACCTCATGAGGTTCACATGGGCCCACTTCTCAAGCCTGTCCAGGTGCTTCTGGATGGCATCCCTTCCCTCAGGCCTGTCAACTGCACCACTCAGCTTGGTGTCATAAATTGCAGGGACAGTGTACCACAGAAAACATGTAGCATGAAATATTGCGACAAAGTAATTTTTTTAAAGCTGTTTCCGCAGGAAGGAATCTCTCTTCTTTCCAGAAGATTCCTCCTGGTCCACATTTTCATTATCCTTTTGTGTCCTTTATGGTGCTGATAAAATAGACAGACAGAAATATTCTCTAGCAGCTGGGAAATTACCACTGGGTAGCCAGCTGGTGGAAGGAGGCTTGTGTGTGCATGCATTTGTGTGTATGCGTGCGTGTGTTTAATGGGTTGTTCCTCCTTTTAAAAGAAAAAACACTTTTAATTTTTTTTATTCACGAAGTATTACCTATAGATTTCAAAAACAAAAAAATGCAACTGAAACTAGTCAGTACGTTTTCTTCCAACAAAGCAACTCCAACTGTGTCTTAGGAATATCTTTTGCTGAAACTTTGTCTTTATGAGTTGCTCATTGCAGTGCCTGTTTCAGCCCTAACTGAGTCTCACAGGGGTAGCATCGCTCAGAGGATTTCAAGACTTCCATTTTTAGTGCCATTTTGAAAGCAGGAGACTGGGCCATATTTTGAAATATCATTTTGTGCCTGTTTAATGGGACTGGAGTCAGTCTTGAATTTATCATCCCCTAAACACTGAATATATTTTGAATCTCTAATGCTGGTTTTATTATAACAGAGACTAGAAGCATGAACTTTTTAACGTAGAGAGCTCAGAACGCAGAAAGCTGAAACTGTTTGCAAACAGAAATTTCTCTTGCCTTCTTTGTCTTTGACAAGATCTCTTGTTTTCCAGGCTTGCTATTAGTCCACGTTCTGAGACTGGATTAGTGCAAGTGAATCTTTTTGATCCCTCGAAAGAGACTAACTGCCATTTTGGAGGCCTGAGTGTTTGAAAATCCCCTTTTCTTCCCCACTGTGTGCTCTTCCAAGGCAAGATTTTTACTGTCCCATGAGCCCCCTTGCTCGCCTGAACATGAGAGAATCTCTCTGGCACTTAGGCACCCTTGCTGCTTGCAGGAAGGAGTACTCTCCCCTCCCTTCCAAGGCTCCTGCTGATTCAAGACACAGAGCAACACCCATCCTTCTCCTACCTGGATCTGGGCTTTTAAAGGAATGGAGCACTGTAGCTCACTGTGACTAAATTCAGCAGATTTCAGTTTCGGCACCTTCTGGAATCAAAGGCCAGAGGTGCTCAGAAACAGGTTTGCAAGAAGGAGGTTTGCTCAGAAGCAGGTTTGTATTGTAACATGAATGGATGGGGAGAGGGAGGCAAGCTAAATGTTTTTCAATTACACGTTGGTCATTTTGTAAAGTGAGGTAATTTATGGTGCTACCTATGTCTTCCTGATAGGAAAACCTGTCTGCTTTTGTGATTTCTAAATGGTATTTAATGATGTTTGGACAGTAAATAATATTTGGTTGATGCTGCTCATGCTGTAAATGTACACAGTGCCTCCATGAACGTCTTAAGTAAAGAGGAATACCCTTGAAAGACTGAAAGAGGAATACCCTTCAAAGCTTGCTGTAGTTACAGCAGCGGGTATCTCGCATTTGTGCTGCCGTTGGAGATGTATTCACTGGTCTCTGGCAGACAAGACTGAAAAAAGTTTTATAGGGGAGTCTTCCCAGAGTCTAAACAACTGCATGGATAGAAAGCAGCATTCACATAGCCTGTGCTTTTACACCCTTCAGACTCCTCGTTTTGTTCTTCTGGACCCCTGCCATGATGTAGCCTTGGGTATTAATTCCAAATGCAAAGTGCTTGCTCTGACTTTCTTAACATTTTCCAGAATGACTGCTAATTACATTGGATCTGAGCTGCTATTGCTATGCTGCTGCTATGTTCCAGTTTCTGTCTCTTGTGCTCTCATTTGCTCCCCTTCTTATTTGCCTGAAATGAAAGGACTCATTTAGCGGAATGTATTTACCTGAAGAATTATGGTTTGGTCCCTTGGCCGTAAGGCTGGTTGGAGGCATTTGGCACCAAATCAGTTTCAGTGGATTGCGGCTGCCTGTTCTTGTTGTATAAGGTTGCCAGTTGTAGTTTATAGTGTATGTGGAGCAACTAATCTCTCTCTGGTGTAAAGGACAGAGCTGGGTTGCTGTATACTATACATTAAATCTCATGCCAGCTGGAAAGATTGCTAGGCACTCTGGAAGTGTTTGGTTTTCTTTTCTTAAAGTAAGGACTTTTACTTAGTTTCTATATGTAGTTTTTTCTTCTCTTGATTATCTCTTAGCAACAGGCTTGAAAAATGTTAAGAAAATTAAATGAATAAATGAAAAAAGAGACCAGTGGGAATTTTTTTTTTCATTCACTCCAGAATAGGACAGAACAAACGGAGAGACCTGCAGGATTGATGTACATCTGAGCATCATTCCATCCCACAACTAACCGGTAAAGGATGCAACAGTTGCAGATGTATATGATTGACATTTATCACAACTCTGTGTCTGTAGAATTGTTTAGAAAGACATGGGGGGGAAGAAATGCCTCTCTGGGTCTTTTCCTTTCATGTTTGTTTATGAATTCAAAATGAAAATCAGAGCTGTATTAAATAAAAGTTAGAAGAGGAATAAGCGCACTGTAGATTTAATCTATTTGTTCTATTTGAAGTCAAGCATGAACAATGAGGCAGTTAGTGCAATGTTTTTTTGGGTAGATTTAAATTACCCCATAACAAAAAAATAAGAACAATTAATGAAATACAGTGAAAGATAGCCCTTTTTCCTGTTTCTTCTTCCCATGCGATATTTGGAATAGATGAAAAGTAGTGAGTTGCTAGTTTAGGTTCATGTACACTTGCAGTAAAGTAAGAAGGATGGCTATACTGAGTCAGATCTCACATCCATGTAACCTGTTATTCTGTCTCAGACAGTGATCAAATATGAAGGCCTAGAAAAGAATATAGGAAGTGATTGTTCCTTTTTATTCGGCACTGGTGAGGTCACATCTTGAATATGGTGTTCAGTTTTGGGCCCCTCACTACAAGAAAGACATTGAGGTGCTGGAGCATGTCCAAAGAAGAGCAATGAAGCTGGTGAAGGGTCTAGAGCACAAGTCTATGGGGAGTGGCTGAGGGAGCTGGGGTTGTTTAGTATGGAGAAGAGGAGGCTGAGAAAAGACCTTATCACTCTCTACAACTACCTGAAAGGAGGCTGTAGCGAGGTGGGGGTTGGACTCTTTTCACAAGTAACAAGCAATAGGACAAGAGAAAACAGCCTCAAGTTGTGCCAGGGGAGGTTTAGTTTGGATATTAGGAAAAATGTGTTCACTGAAAGGGTTGTCAAGCATTGGAACAGGCTGCCCAGGGAAGTGGCTGAGTCACATCCCTGGAGGTATTTAAAAGACATGTAGATATCCTACTTGAGGACATGGTTTAGTGGTGGACTTGGGTGTGCTAGGTTTATGGTTGGACTCGATGATCTTAGAGGTCTTTTCCAACCTAAATGGTTCTACGATTCTATAGTATTATTATATTATACCTTTCCAGCCTTCAGCTATTTTCAGGTCAGGGACACTTGGTACGAACGTTTTATGGAGGTATCTAGCAACCATCTGTGGATTTTTCTTCTATGAACTTTTCAAGCCTCCCCTGGACCCCTGTGAAACATAAGTAATCAAATATGCTTTGGCAAGAAGTTCCACAATTCAACCATCTCTCTTGAGCCTGGCTTCTCCTAGCTTAGTTTATTATCCTGAGTTCTTAGTTTATTATTATTTGAAAGAGAGTGCTTAATCAAACCCTATCCACCTCTTCTTCCTTGTTACTTAATTTTATAAAATTCTACCACAGCTCTCAGCCTATTCTTTTCCAGGCTGCAGAGATCGAACTCACTCAGGCATTCAGTGTAGGGAAGAAACTCCATCTCTTTGCTCATCTTCGAGACCTTGAGATGTAGAAGGAGGGGAGAGACAAAACTGCACACGCTATTGAAAATGCAGATGGACCATGGATTTATACAGTGGCATGGTGAAATCGAAGCAGAGTGTATTTTTTTGGACTACCTATATATTTCAGAGAACCCCATATAGGTTTGTGAGTTGGTGCAGGCACAATTTCTCCTCTAGAGATATATTTAGAGTAGGCTGCTGTTTTACCTGTCTGAATTGCCAACTAGGAAATTCTCCTACGTGCCCTGTATTGTGGAGTGGTCCAAAGGAACTAGCCTTGGTGTAACAAAGATGAGCCCAAAATCAAACAATTGATTTTACATGTGTGTGTGTTTATGGCTTTGTTAGCTTTAAACCAGGTCTATATACAAGTGAAATAATATAAAATCAGTTATGCATCTGTGAGCTTAATTATAGTTCTCTCATTTTGAAGATCTCCTTTTCATTAAGCCCGGGGAAAAAAAAAAAAAACAAAACCAAAAACAACAAACCAAAAGGCAGTCTGCCCCCATGACAGAGAAGTGATTCAGTATTAAAAATATTATAGGTAAGACACCAAACAAGTTTTTCATTTTGTTTAGAGATTGCCATAACTCGATTAATTTTACTGAGGTTTAAGGTCTTTTACATTGGTTGAAGACCAGGGTCAATAAATTCAAGTTAAATTCAATTTGTATCAGTGAAATTACAATTACAATAGTAGTTGTTAATGGTTCTGCAAGTACTTTTCCTGACTGCATAGAACAGGAAGAGTTTGAGCCTAGAGTGTATTTAGTAGTTGTATGTGTAATTTCAACCAAGAGTAGAGCAATTTAAAATTGTTGGAACAAATTCGATGAGTTAGGAGTTCTTTTGTCAGATTGTGAGTAATTACACAGTTGATAGTATTATGGCAAAAAGACATCAACAAATTGTTCTTTTTAAGGAAGCCTTTCCAATGCAGCCAGTAAAGGACTCAGCCTTTTAACTCAGTGGAAGACAATCTTGCTCCCAAGTTGACAGATAGGTAAAACAAAAGCTGAACAAAATATTTTTGTTTCAGAAGTAGCTCAAAAGGGTCAGTTAAAGTTGAAAGCATTCTCCAAGCTTTTGAAAAGCCTTTGTCCATTCCACTCTTGTACAACCAGTGCTAACCATGTTTTTGCATTTTCTTTACTTTTTTTTCAGCACTAGAAAGAAACACTTGTTTAAAGCAGGTGGGAGATATTTAGTATATTTAAGGGACATTCTTTATGGCTATTTATTGCCTTTAATCTTAACTGACAACCTGTACGTGAACATCCTTAATACAGGAAACAGTTCATAAGTTCACTGTAATGTTGGTAATGTTCCTGTCCCTTCTGCCATCATATTTTGTTTTAGTTTTTAAATAATCCCATACTTGGGATGAGTGTTGTTGTTCAGAGAATATCTAGTAGACAAAGACCAAACTCAGGTCAACAACTAACCTTTCAAATAAGTAGGAATGTCTTAATGATGGGAAATCAAAATAGCAGTTGATAACAAGAAGCCAAAGTGATTTCCATGAATGTGTTTTTAACCTGACCTTCATGACTAATTTCTTTTAAAGCCAAAGTCCATAATTGAGAAGTATAGTGAACTTTATGGAAATCTTCTCTCTACTTATTAACAATTAAACACTTGCTTGAATTTAGGTATGGATATAAGATACTTCTAAATCCAAAAGTACATTTTGAGCTGATCTCAAGGACTCAGCACAAGCTTAAATGTGTTTCTTAGTTGTTTGGAACAAGAGAACAATAAAAAAAAAAAAAGCATAGAGAAAGAATTATTATGATAATAATGAACCAAAGGACCTGTCTTTACAGGCTAAGTGTTATGCTGGTACCTTATGAAGAGGTAACTTAGTAGCAGAGATTACTGAAACAGTACATTCAGCAGATAAATATGCTCCAAGTACTTTTTTTTTTTTTAAATATAGTCAGTTGAAATCCATAAAATCCTTAAAACAAATTCCCTTCCTAGCCAGAGATTAATAAGACCATAATGTTATTTGTATTGTTACACTTCTTAACTTAAACAGCACACAATGAGTTTACACAGGCACTGAACAATCTCTTCTTAAAAAGGTTTTATGGAACCATTTGTAAACATCCACAGCAAAGTAAAGCTCAGTGGATCCATCAGCACAGTATTAGCTGTATTTGCATGTCATAAAAATACAGGTACTCGTTTAGTGGAACCTGATAACTTCTGTAAAAAGAGAACAGGGTTGGTATAATTAAAAAAGAAAGGACAACCGGACCACTGGGGATTTATCAGCACTGTAAAGTTAGTATGACTAGTTACTATAAGAAACTTCAATTAACCATTGATCACACTAAACATTTTAATGATCACATATGTATTGTGATGTACAACATGCATAACTGCTTGAGTCATCAGAAAAAATGTATAGAAACCAGAGTGTCAAATGTCCCATTAGTAATAATAACTGCTCTTCTACTACATTTATTATTTAATGTAGGGATATGGAATTTGTGAAGCCAACTGAGATTAAAATGTGAAGTACTTTGCAGGTTATGGAAATGCTGTAATGACTAAGCCATCAGCCTAAAATGATAACTTTTAGTACTGGAAAACACATTAGAAAGAACTGGGAAATAAAACAGTAATACTCATTTTTTTTTTATTATTCAAAATAATCTTACTATTACCTCTTCTCATGGCCTGAAAGAAGGTGACGCATTCGCCAAAGACCCTCGCCAGAAAGGTACCGTTCTGAAAGAAGGCATTGACTTGTTCACTCTTAATATAAAAGTTAGCTCATTGGCTTGGAGCACCTCATCTTGAACGTCTGTTAGCTTAACATTCCAGATGACCTATGATTATAAATAATTTCCATCTCTAATTCCATACTTTAGCTGTAGAAGGAGTTGAGATCCTAATACAGATCAATGGTGTAATGTGTATGTATAGTGCCTAGATTTAAAAATGTGTTTTAAAAAGCCAATTGAGTCTAGCTTAGTAGATTCCTAAAACTGATGGATAGAGAAAACAAGGTACTCTGAATTACCCTCTCCAATAAATACTGAAGGCTTTTATACCTCTCTGGCTTCACTAGGAGATTAGCTGGTGAATTTAGCCAGCTAATTCAGGTGTCTGAAATATGGTGAAATGAATAGTCCCTTATGTAGGCTCCTATTTGTGCTGTTGTGTCTGGCCATAACAAAACTGGTTCTTCATACTTCAAGTTTTCTTAGAATGTTTCAAGCCTTTACCTAAGAGATAATACTGAATATAAATACTCTGATAACTTTGTACTCCTTATCTACAGAGGAGTAAAGGAGACCAAGTTCTTAATTACTGTAATGTGAGACAGGCCATAAAATACCTAAAACATTTATAATACCTCAGATGTCCTACAGATCATTCTTGGTGCTTCAGTAGTAATTCTAGTAATGTATTGTATCATTCTGTGGGTTCTTCATTCTTGCCATTGCACAAAAGTAATCTAAGACAGTAGACAATTCGGTCACCTTCTGCTACGATAGCGTTTTGACAACAGATTAGGTTGCTGCTAATCTGCTATGAACCATACCTGTGGATAGTCTGATATTATCTGTATTGTGAGATCGCAGTCTTAGATAAAATGCTACCACTTAGTGACCTGTCTATAAAATAAGATGATTAAAATATGATATACTATGGTACACTATTTTTGTTAGTATCTTTAGGCCTTCCAAATTCCTGTGTCTATCTTTGAAACACAACTACAGACAAGAAAGCTCTGAAATTTTCCTACCATCCAGAATTTTAAAAACCCCAGAGATAAACTTCCTCTCGAGTGATATACAGTGTTTACCTTGTCTGTAACTTGAAGTTATTTTCCAGACTTGTATGTCTTGCCTTAATTTAGAAAAGCAGTCAACAGTGTACAAAACTGCACTTATTTCAGAAGTTGCTGAAGGTGAAGAAGGATGACAAAATATGAGCTTCAAGTCTGTGCTCCAAAGGACTTGGCATGACCACCCTTAAATTGTAACTTAGAACTTACTAATTCCCCCATAATTCACAACTAATATAATAAAATTTAAGTTGAAAATCTACAGGATCTTGTAGACTGTATCTAAGAGCCTTGCTTATTTTGACGCTGAGCTATCATCTTTGATTGTGAGGTTTCACTGTGTACTTTTTCCTCTTAATCTCTTTAAATGTGTTTTTTCTAGTCTTGACACCAAATTAAATGGATGGTCTGCCTAGAAATCACAGAATCACAGAATGGTAGGGGTTGGAAAGGACCTTCAGGGATCATCTAGTCCAAACCCCCTGCACAGGGTCACCCAGAGCAGGTTGCATAGGAACGCGTCCAGGCAGGTTTTCAATGTCTCCAGAGAAGGAGACTCCACAGCCTCTCTGGGCAGCCTGGTCCAGTGTTCTGTCACCCCCAAAATAAAGATGTTTTTCCTCGTGTTGAGATGAAATTTCCTGTGTTCCAGCTTGTGCCCGTTGCTCCTTATCCTATCATCGAGCACCACTGAAAAGAGCCTGACCCCATCCTCTTGACACCCGCCCTTTACATATTTATAAGCATTGATGAGATCCCCTCTCAGTCTTCTCTTCCGTGGGCTAAACAGGCCCACGTCTCTCAGCCTTTCCTCATAAGAGACATGCTCAATTACATTGATCATCTTTGTAGCCCTCCGCTGGACTCTCTCCAGTAGTTCTTTGTCCTTCTTGAACTGGGGAGACCCAGTTCTCAAGACTCTACTGTGTCTTGAACTGGACACATTACTCCAGGTGCAGCCTCATGAGGGCACAGTAGAGGGGGTGGATGACCTCCCTCAACCTGCTGGCCATGCTCTTTTTAATGCACCCCAGGAGACCATTGGCCTTCTTGGCCACAAGGGCATATTGCTGCCTCATGGTCAACTTGTCCACCAGGACTCCCAGGTCCCTCTCTGCACAGCTACTTTCCAGCATGCTTTTCCAGGAAAACATATGTTTACTTCTACTTTATTGAATGTCTGATTTATTGGATATAAGAGAAATTTAAAAAAAATTAACATGTTTATTATGTGTAATTTGCGTGACAGCACACTGTGAATTTGATATTCGGTAGGGAAAGATTATGATATTTACAGATATGACATCATGTATTTTCTAAATTTAAGAAGACTGGATCATTGATCATTGATATTTTGAAAAGTGGTGGAGGTGTATGGGGAGACTGGGGAATGGGTTCCAAAGGAAAACAGAAAAGAGAGTCAATATTTAACACAGTTAAATTGATTAAGTGGTGAAGAGTTTAGAAACTGTGTGACCAGGTATGGTAAAGCAGTATTTGTCCCACCTATCAGAAAGCAAAGAAAGCATAATTTGGGCTTTTTTCATCTTCTGAATTGATTTGATTCTTGGAAGCCAAATGGTAATTGGCAGAATTTAATATTATCCAAGAAGACAGTAGCCCCTCATTTTT
The DNA here is from genome assembly GCA_947846985.1 of Fratercula arctica. Lineage (NCBI taxonomy): Eukaryota > Metazoa > Chordata > Aves > Charadriiformes > Alcidae > Fratercula > Fratercula arctica. The sequence continues at coordinate 81,694,173 of CANTUZ010000002.1, forward strand.
GCTGTTTCACCAAGTGTTCCTGGGCTAGGGGAACAGAACAGGTCAGAGGAAGCAGAGATGACTGCTCTATCTTAAGGTTACTTCCCTTCGGGAAATTCTCAGTAGATATCTTACGTCATCCATAAATTTCTTATAAATGTCATATATTTCTTCCTGAATCATTTTGAACAGTTGCATTAGGGTCCCATATTAAACAGACTTCAGTGGATCTGACAGTCAGACTATATAGCATTAACAGCTAGTCTCATGCATTTTAAAAAAAAATAAAATTTTCAACTCAACGCACCGACTACAAAGTTGTCTTCACTAGGATTTTACCTCGTTTAGTTGCAAAGCGAGCAACTCATCTTTTCTCCTCACAGCGGAGATAAGGCTACTAAGAATGAATGCTTCATATCCTGTCTCTTCTGTGTTGGTTCTTTGTAATAATTTCAGAATGACCCACATAGCATGTAGGTATTACACGTCGTATCCTGAGTGTAATTCTTTTTCTCCATGGATAATAGGAGTGCATGGTACTTAACTTCTGGTTCTTTCAAATACTTTAAACAATTAACAGATTTCCTGTAACTTTTCAACCCATGTGATAAAATAGATTATTTCTGGTTGTAAGTGATAAGATTTTTATTTTTTTTATTTAGTCCTGTTTTTATGGATTAGAATATGCCTTTTGTTTTTGCATACACAATTTTCCAGGTGAGGGAACTATGTGAGGCAATAGAACACCACCTAGTAGTGGTGGCCATGCTGCCTACTCTGGCCATCCATCTCCTAAAGGAACATGCTTTTCAACTGATGTGGCAGTTTGGAGTGTTGCTGCTGCTGGAGGGTGGGTTTGGAATAGAAAGGATGGAGGACAGTTACCGCTGAGGGAAGGAGGAGGAGTAAGGCTTTCCAGTACCACTAATAAGCAGTAATGAGAGTTACTGCTCTCATGATCTAGAAGCAGCCTACTGCCTCCTGCCTGAATTTTTCATCACAGACTTGCCAGAACAGCTTTCCCGTTCCTCTTCTTCTGAGAAGAGTGGTTTCGGACACCCTTGTCTGTACGCACGTGCAGACTTGCCCAGGAGATTATGTGGGAGGAGCGTTAGCTTCGGTACAAAACATCCAGTACACCACAAGTAAGCAAACAGCTAGAGAGAAAGGAGATTTCCACCTTCACGTACGTCTCCAGAAAACCTGACTGGAACATTTTCATGGATAGACTGTGTCTTCTTATTCTTGCTAGTTAAATCTGGCGGTTGAGCAATGAAGCTTTCTGTGGATGGAGTGATGAATCTCCAGGAGACATAGACTGACATTTAAACCAAGCCAGATCATAACACAGCTATATCACCACTGTCTTCCTAATTCTTCTCCATGTGTCATATAACTGTCAGAGTCATACCTTGTGTTAGTTTTGGATGGGAGGAGGCCGGAGGGCACAGACTGTGAGCATCTTTGTATTTTTCAGAGGATAGCTTCACAAACTAATGTATCTTGAAATAAAAATTTCCAATCCGAAGTCTTATTAAGAAGTTGTATTCATACATGACTTGCAGCTGTTTTATTATAAGACAAACATTTATAAGATAGTTACTTATATAGCATTTGCTAATTAAATATTCCCATAAATCACAGCTAGAAAATTTTTACAGTACACAGGACAGGATAAATTGAAACGTGCAATTGAATATTGATCTACGGCCAAATAAAAATCTTTTAAATGTAAAGCCTTCACTTAATTTAGGCAGAATCAAAAATAACATCAATGAACCTGTAACAATTCTCTGAAGACCTTGTCCGGAAACATAATACAATTTTCATGCTGTCCGGTGATGGATCCAGTTAATGGAATAACCCTATAACCTTTAGTGTTCTTATTCATGTTCAGGGGTAATATAAATATCATCTGTCCTTCCCTTGGGCTGTAGAACATTAGGCTAACCTCTTTCTTCAAAGCCCAGTGTGCTGTGGTTGCTCTATCTGTCTGATGCATTGATTATTTTAAAATAACTGGTGTTATTTTAGTCATAGAAGACTTCTTTGCTAGACCTTCAATGTATTAGGGACTGAAAATTGCATTTAAACTTATGATATTGAATCTGTACCAGAGATGTATCAGACCCAGAGAAAAAATATTACTTCTTTATTCAAGGAATTTTCCCTAGTAGATTTGTCGCTTCTAGTGTTTCCTCGTGTGGGGATTTCTGAATTAGAGTTCAAGTAATCATACACGTTTTCATTTAATGAGTGGTCTGCCTTTTCCATAAAGCTTCCTTGTACTGAAATTCCACATAAGAGTCTAATTTATAAAATCTATGGAGAATGAATATAAAATAAAAATCTGCATAGCTTTTGATTTACTGGCTTCAGCTTTCACACGATTCACATTGTACACATTTAATAGCAGGTTAAACTGTAAATTAGAGTATCCTCTGGATGGAGGTCTGAGGGGTACTCGGCTTCTTGGGAAGTTTAGGGGGTTCAGCACTTGTGCCCTGTAGTTCCTAACTGCAGTCTATGAGCAGAAGGGCTACTAACAACTGGAGCCTGTCTAGCAAAGGGCATTCAGCTAGGAGTTTTCACTAAAGGCTGTAGTAAGTATCTGAGGGAATGGACCCCAGATACTTTTTTGTATTAAATAGTCCTCCATCACTACATTATCCTTCCAGGAATGCCAAGGCAAGTATACCCCACTCAGGTTTAATGGAGGTAAGCAGATCTGTCATGCCTTACGCACAGCTGCCAGTCTGGGTTATGTGTACTCCTAGAGCTAAAATGCAGCGCAGAGAGGCATGGGAATTGGGCAGAATGATGAGCTTGAGTTAAGACAAGGGAAAACTCTTAGCTATCATACCTTGTTTTGGAAGAAAAGTAAATGTGTCAGAACAGACATTAATTTCAAGGAGGAATTTTAAAATAAGAGGGCTGAACTTAAGGAAGAAATGTGGAAAGCAGTGAAATACAGGATATGGGGAATGAAAAGTTGTGAAGGGGGACAAGATACATAGTACATTTGTATGGTGATTAAAATGAAACAAGTACCAGTCTTACAGTGATGGTAAGTCTTCCTTGGAATGTCCTGTTTTATATGTGCTTAAAAGAAAGTGCTGACGGTGGATGGAAAGGAAGATATCAGTGTATTTTTCCTTCACCCAGGCTTCTCACACCACCTGGTGGGTAGCTCAAACCAGAAAATCCTAAACATCCTAAGCAAAGTGTGGCCATTGAAGGGGGAGAAAAGAAGAAGGGGATTATGTGATCCTTGATGATGAAAGGAGGGGTTTTTTGGATACAAGGATGGCTATGTAGTCATTTCTTTTCCTAAGTTCTGTGAAATTTATAGGAAACCTACAGCTCCCTGCAGGGAAGATGGTTACTTATGTGTATCTGTATCTGAGAATCATTGTATATTAACTTATAATTTTTTCCCATCTTATTTAAAGAAGCTTTCTAAGAAGCATTCTAAGACAAGATTCACTTACATATTGATTCACTGGGCTGTTTCTTTGTTCCAGTTCACGTATAAAAACAGCAAGTTTGAAGCAGGACTCCTCTTTGTTTCTTCTGGAACCAGTGAATATGTAGCAGCCAAACACTCAGACAGCACTGCAGTGATGAGTGCATTACTGGATATAGAATGGTCACAGCCTTTCAGCACCATCAGGTTTTAATAGTTGCTGGTGCATGTAGTGTGTAAAATAAAGTGTGTGGCTATGGTTCTGTGCATGTCTCAAATATATGCCTGCTGCCTTTATGCACAGTAAAATAGAGACGAGAAAGGGAAGGCAGTGAACTGGCAAGCTGTCTTTTGGGTGGCTAATAGAGAGAGCACGATCTAAAAGAACAAGTTTAGAATTAGATGCCAGAACAATCTGTGTCTTCGTCCTCAGCTGTGTATTCACAGTTGACCTCATCCTTAAAGCCCTTGTTGTTGCATTCCCAGACCTGTAAAACATCTGTAGTTGTGCTTAAGCTTTTAAGCTGAAGTCAGTAGGATCACTCAGAGGCTTGAAAAATTAGACTACTTATGAGATTTACTGGATTGAAAACCAAGGGTTCATTGCTTTGCAAGACTTAACTATCCCTCTTTTATCAGACGTGTCATATAAAATCAACTTGCTGTTGATGTCAGCAAAACAGTCTTTCTGACATTGGACAGTAACACGTTCACTAGCCTGCTCTAGCTCCAGCAGTAAAGCTGAGACCGTTGGGCTCATTTACAGTCAGGATTGAATTTGTCTGTCCACAGCCCTCCGAACAGAATTAAAGGGCTATGAGAATTAATTAGCTGATGCCGGTCGCATCCTTTGAAGATGAAAAATACTTTCTAAGTGATACTGTGGTCAGTATAACAGTGACCATAACCATAACCTTACCTTTGCAAATGATTGCATGTAATCAAAAAGTTAGAACCATGAAGAGCACCATGATAACTGTATTTTCTTGGCAGAGAAAATACAAGATTGTATGATGACAAGGGTTACTGCGATGTTCTCCATCTCTTCTGAATTCAGTGTCAGTTGCAAAATGTATTAAGCAGAGGAGCAGTTGTCTTTCCTTCTGCATTCCTAACGAAAATTTTAGGTGACTGAAACAGGAAGGGAAGGCTAGTACTCAGTGTGCTCTGGAGTTTTCTTATATGGAGCATTTCAGGAGTGAGCCTTGGGGTTCTGGGAAAATGACCACAGTCTAGAAAGATAGATTATCCTGTTACAAATGATCCTGTTTATTTTAACTTTTCTAGAATCAAACTGCGTTTACCATGGTGTATTAACAAAGCTAGATTCTCAGGGGGCTGATTTATGGGGTTTTGTTCTGATATCCTGGCTCTGTTGGTCTTCTCTTTGCACAACTTTGGCTGCATAACCCGAACAACGCAGAAAAATATTTAAAGAAAACAAACTGAGGAAAAATATAAGAGTCCTTTAGAGCATCGGGATTGTGGAGAAATGGCCTTCACACCTCTTGCTGAAACTTTAAAATTGTATTCATGGTATGGTATCAGGCAAAATTCTGTGAAGGGAGAGATGTGCACAGTGTACCTCAGTCTTGGAGTGCTCTTGTTGCCAATTTACATCCCAAAGGAGTGCTTGAATACAAAGGAGTGCTAGGTCACAACTTAAAGTGGCTCTTCAGTCCCTATAGGACTAGAAGATGGGAGCCTGCCTTTGTCATATGCTGAGCAGGGGTGGAATTCACATCTGTATTTGATTTCCCATCCATTCCTCATTCCACCTATCTGAGACTAAGTAGTGCGTCCTAAGAGTTTTCACTTCCTTTAAAATAATAATGTAAAAATATTTGGAGTGAAAAAAGGTAGGGTTTTTCACTTCTTATAATACAGTGCATCTATACAAGATCCAGACGCAAGGAAATCCTACAGACAAACTCTGCAGGGATGTTTGTAGGCATAGGCTAAGCCGGCAGAAAGGCATTATTCCCGTCCCTACTGTGAGAGGGGGGGACTGGGGCAGTCAGATGGTCATTGCAGCTTGGGCTCTCACTCACCTCTGCAGCTTCACGGGCCCAAAAGTGACCCCGTAAGACTTGTGGTAAGTAGCTTACCCTTTACCGTGACACTACTGCTTGGTTTGTTAGGTGGGGGTTTTTTGTAGTACATGCTGTAAAAATAAATTTTACTTAAACTGGTGAAAATTCTTGAACAAGATCTAAAAGCACCTATTTTTTTTCCTTATTGCCTTCATAACAGAAGAAGAATGTAAAGCCAAGACTAGTTAATGTCCTTGGTTTTATTCCCAAACAATATATGCCACTCATGTATTCGACTTTAATCCCAATAGGATTAAGGTTTAGAAAAATCTGCTATTACAGAGTGTCTAGCTAAAGCACATAATTGTTGGTTAAATGTTACCTTCCTGTTTGCATTGACTCTGTTTCTCTTACTGTCTAGACTGGCAAGGGCTTGACTTTCAAAAAAAACCAGATGAAGCAAATGAAGCATTATTAGAAAATAATGTTCTGAGAAAGTGTATTTCCTCAGTCTTCTAACTTTTTTAATAAATTATGGACCTGTTTTTTTTTTTTTTTTAATTTATTAACTGCATAATAAACAACCAACCACACACAAACAATAAGAATAGAAGCCTGTTGTTTCAGTAGACCATGTAGCCCCTTTTAAAATTAATTTGTCAGTACATTCATAAGTTTTTGTTTGCGTATTTAATTGGTGTTTTCAAGGCTCTGAAATACAGAATCTATGAAATAATGTTGTTAAGAAATCCACTCTTTTAATGTTTTATTATTTTCTGATGTTGTATATACTGTTTCTTTTTGATGGGTTTAGGCAAAGATTTAAAAAAGTTCATCCAAAATGAGCCATGTAAAGATTTACCTCACATGAACTGTATCAGTTACAGAAATTCTGTCAAAACCCCACTGATTATTAGACCTGAAATTGATTTCACATGCAAAGTTGAAATAAATAATTTGTATTGTTTGCCTTACAGATTTGCAGGCATGACTGAATTTTATAAGGAATGCTCCTGAAGTATAATTCTAAATTCAGATAAAATCTGCACTTAATTTCAGATACTTTCCATTCAAATGCTAGACAGGTCTTGCATTTTCTGATTTATTATTATTATTATTATGTTGAAAGACCATCTGAGTAATTTCTGTTGTTAAATATACAAAGTGTTGCTTTTTTAATAACTGTTACAACTGTTATAGTCTAAAACCATTACAGGATGCTATGCAATTTTCTTATAACTGCAAGGTCTATAGTATGCATTTCTGTCTTGCAGTCACTGTTGTGGCTATGCTATAGTATAAAATTAGATTGAGTAGGTATATTTAAAGAAGTTAGCTTGTGTACTGGTGTACAGGCAGACAGTGCGATAAACAGAAGAAAATTTTTTAGTGTTTCAGGCAGGTCCTCATTTTGATTTCCATGTAGCCTACTTTGTTTAGAGTATTCTGGCTAGCTAATTTAAAACTAGCTAGATATGTTGCTCTATTATAGGTGGTAACAAAGGGCAGCCTGGTTATTCAATATGGTTCTCTTCTAAGAGAAGTGTAGGACCAGAAGTTTCCTGGAAGTTACATTTATATACTGACAAAAAGGATGTAGAACATCTGAAACTCCACAAAGAAACACTTTTAGCCATCTCAAATCTTACATGAAATGAAGGAAGTATATAGTTCTTGTACCAGTCCAGGCAGAGCAGGGCTCCTATCTACATTAAGAATGGTAAGCCGTCTTTGCCACTCATCACGTCTTCATAGATAAGCTTTTAATGGAAAATGAGTTTGCAGTTGTATGATTATGAAGCCATAACTGTAATATCTCAGAGCTCTATCATAGAATCATGGAACAGCCTAGGTTGGAAGGGACCTTGAAAGATCATCTGGTCCAACCTTCCATGAGAAAGAGACCTAGATGAGATGATCTAGCACCCTTTCCAATCGCATCTTGAAAACCTGCAGTGATGCATCTATCATGTCCCTGGGGAGGTTGTTCCAGTGAATGATTGTTCTTATTGTATAAAATTTCTTTCTTATATCAAGATAAAACCTCTTCTGGTGCAACTTGTACGCTCTGCCCCATGCCTTCTCTGTGTGGCTCCTTGTGAAGTGAGACCCTCTGTTCTCCTTGTAGCCATCTTTTATGTACTGGAATACTGCAGTGAGGTAACCTCAAGCCTTCTCTTCTCCAGGGAGAAAAGAAATTAACTCCTTCAGCCTTTCCTCATAAGGCAGGTTCTCTAGCCCTTTGATCATCAGGTCTGATGATCAGACCCTTTCCCTCAGGTCTGATACCATGTGTGTTTAGATCACTGCAACGGGTCAGATAAGGCTGTGGTTGTGCCCCTTCAAGTGTAGCAGGGTACCAAATAAGTTTCCAAAAACGTTTATCAAAGTGTTTTCCTCTGTCCCCCTCTGCCGTCTTTGTATTATTTGTTTATCATGTTTTTAATGTGTGTGCATGTGTGTTTCTGGTATTCTCCATTTCTCAAGCCCCTCTTAGGAGCCTTTTCTCTACTGCAGAGCTACGGTGCCATCATAGAAAGTTTTTATGTTTGTGTTCCAGGTAAGAGTGTAAATGGTAAACCTGTTGACATCCATAGTTTAAGATGTACACAGTGTACACAGTCGTGCCCAGGTGACAGGACCAGAGGCAATGGGCACAAACTGAAACACAGGAGATTCCCTCTGAACATCAGAAAACACTTTTTTACTGTAGTGGTGACCAAGTACTGGCACTGGTTGCCTAGAGAGGTAGTGGAGTCTCCATCCTTGGAGATATTCAAAAGCCATCTGGACATGGTCCTGGGCAACCAGCTCTAGATGTCCCTGCTTGAGCAGGGGTATTGGATCAGATGACCTCCAGAGGTCACATCCAACCTCAAGCCTTCTGTGATTCTGAAACTCTGTGATATGGTGGTGAGAAGATTCTGATTAAAATACAAGCACCACATCCTAATGTAATACGAGTGAAAACTTAAATCAGCTGCCCAAAATGTTAGGCTGTTGTAAATTCTTTTGTGATTGAATTTTACACCTTTTCAATCGTTGCTCTACACACAATTGATAAAATTACTTTTGCTCTCTAATATTTACTATTCACCTAAGGGAAGAAAGGAATGTCTTCATAATAATACATTCTGTTTGAAAGCTAAGGAGGAAGAAAACGGGGAAAAAAATACAGTTCTGTAGTAATACAAATTCAGGGATTTCAGTCACTGTGTTGAGAGTTTGGCCTTGATTGTGTTAAGCAGAAAAGCAGATACTTGACTTGTACCATATGCATATCAAGAAAATGTTCCTATAGCAGAATCTAGGGGTAATATCAGATGTACTGTGGACAGAGGTACTGCTCAGCTGCATCAGCACTGCTTCTCCAGCCTGGGAAGGACTTGTCACAGTTTGAAATGTTTATGGAAGTATAATGTGGAGAAAGAGTCATTCTCTCTTTAGCCAGATGAGTAAATTTGCCCTGGTAATGATGACTGAAACAATTTATAAAAGAATAGTAAGTGGCATGTGAATAAAGTATTCTTTTGGAGCAAGTATTCACAGGCAGTAGTATGATCAGTAGAAATATGCACTAAATGCTATACCAAATCTTCAAACTTAATTGCTTTTCGGTCTCACCTAAGGTTTTAAATCCCTTAGTTACATGGATAATTATTGTCTCCAGTATATAGAGAAATGGAAATGGGGATGCAATAAACATTGCAGTATTGAAAATATATCACAAAAGCATGATTTCAAATCTCAAACTAAAAAGGCTCTTTCCAGCCATTTGCTAGTCTGTGCAAGGTTAGCTCACTCATTTTATTACACAGGTTAAGAATCTGAACATGTCATCTTCTTTTACCCAAAATGAAAGTGCATCATGTATGATTTTTAGACTTTTCCTCTTTATTCTGTGAATCAAGTTCATCATATTGGTAGTGTGAGAGAAAGCTTTGTGGTTTTTAAAATAATACTAATACTAATAATTGTTGTTGTTGTTGTTGTTACTTACATTATTAAAGGATACCTCCAGCCTAGCAAGCAAGAAGACTCCAGAAGTCTTTAGATATTTTGCAATTTTTAAAAGAAATGAAAGCTGAAAGTGCTACACATTCATTTACATATCACTAATCATAAGCAATAGCTATCTTATGTGTTGTGTTATGTATGCAGGTAAATCTATTGCTAAGCATGAATGAACCTTGCATCCAGAATCCAGATCTGACGTCAGTTACCACCTTTCTGTCATCTCAGTTTAGTTTAGTTAAAAGGTATGTAGATGAGATAATACAGAGGTAATATCGTTAGATGCTTGCTGAATTACAGCTTATTTTGGTGTGATTATGAACAGATCAGCAAATTAAAGAAGTAAAATCTAACAAAGTCTGCCAAGGTTGGCATTTTGTATGAACAGAAGTAGTATGTCATAGGAAACACTGATAAAGAATATGAGCAAAACGTATACTTAATATGAGCAAAACATATTCTATCTGGGACACTTATCTAAATATGACCAGTGAGAGCTGTACAAATAGCTGATCTTCTGATCCTTATTGTTTTCTAACACTGGAAAAATCTGAAGAAACCTAGATAGTATAAAGAAGTCAAGATTCTTCATAACTTGAAATGCCAAACAACTATATGTCAAATAAAATGTCTTTTTACTCAAATCCAAGTATTTTCTATAGAGTTCATCTATTCCATTTAAAACATATGAATATTTATATTTTTTTTAATAAAGATCTTATTTAGAAAAGGCTTTTTATTACTATCTGAGTTGATTTATTTTTTTCCAGGACAGAACATACTCAAAATAACTAAAAGTGGTGACAAATTTTGGTACTGCTGAATCTACATGACTTTTTTTTTTTTTTTTTTTGAAGAATAATACCAGATTCACCTTTTAAAATACAGAATTAAAATTAAGTTTGATAGTGTATTTACATGTAGTGGTATTTTAGAGGAAAGTGAAGCTAATACAAATGTCACTTCATATTAGGGAGCTGCTCAAAAGCAAGTACTACAGTTGTAGCTGTAGGAGTTAGGCACCACCCACTGTTTTGTTGCAGAATATGGGTTTAACCCAATGCCATAGCACGGTACTAGAAAATACAATTTGTAGCACAGATGTATGTCACCTCTTGGAAAAACTGCAGTGCTACTCTTGGCTTTGAACTGATCAAATTAGCTGGCAAGTTATCTCCGATTTAATTTCCTTAGTTACTGTTTTATGATGTCCAGATGGTTACAGAACATATCCTGAATTCTGTCTGGGTTTGGACTTGCCAAGGAACTGCATGGAGATCAGTGTCTGCTTCATTGTACACGTTTGAGTCTCTGCAGCCAGGGTGACAAAGAGATACATATGTAGGAGGATGCACTAAACATGCTATTTAACTGCAGTCTTTTTCCAACAGCTCAACACAATGCTTCTACACCAGTATATTCTGGCGTCTATACTTAGATTTTGACAATCCTGAGCAAGTTTCTGAGCTGTCGGGTCACAGGGCAGAAGTGGTCTGGAAATAGTAATCCCTATCAGGTCAAGCAGTGGTGTATTAATGCAGGGTTTATAATTCCAGAACTTTGTAACTTCATATTAAATGCTTCAGGCATGAAGGAGAGAGCTTGTGTGTTCTTTGTGCAGGCGTGACATTTGTCCCTTCAATATCTGTTTTAGGTGATTAGTGTGCTATTGCTTAAACTATACCTGATTTTATTAAATCTCACTGTAACCAAAATAAATTTAGAGGGGCGAATATTTGTGTTTTTCTTTGTTAGCAGCATCAGATCTGCTTTTTGAATTTGTATTCCCTGTGCTTAAAACCACAGTGCTGTCTGAAAACTATAATAATATTTTTTCCTTCCAAATGATTAGCCCCTTGCAGTTCTGTCTGTGGAAATACTTCTGGTCACACGACAACATGACTGTGCACTTCTCTTGCATTAAAGAATGGAATCCCGTTAAGAGTTCTCTCAACATATTTTTTTCATCTCGAACCTTTAATTTAACTTCAGAAGTAGTCATTTTTGTTTGGCTAATCAAACATAGATTCCCATGAAATAATATCCTTAGTGATAACTTTTTATTTTCAAGAGCCACTTCTGTTTCTTCCTGATGTCGGTCCTGAATCCAGATAGAAAGTAATGAGAGATTTTTCTTTTTACTTTTTTTTAGGCATTCTTAAGATACACTGGTAGCTTATTGTGGTTAACATTGTGATTAATATCAAGTGTTCGAGAAGTAGTAAAAATTCTTAATAATGTATGCATTTTCATAATGCCGTGGGATATGTACTGACCTCTGTTGGTTGCTGACATAGGTTTGAACATGGGAGCATTAATAATGCAACTCCCTCTGCTTCATTGACATGTCTGCTCTGAATCTCAGAGGAGGCTGCTTTTTCTGTAATAATCAGGATTATTCATAACCCAGTTATATTGAACAGCCATATATTCTCAACCTGAACTGCAGCTTATTAACCAACTATACAGTCCAGGAATTTTAACTAAAATATTAATATAGTATGCTATTTGCTCAGGACAATTCATGTCATCACAATTGGACAGGTTCTCTTGCTGCATCGTAAATTGTGATTTTTAATAGATTTTTACACACCGCATTGAGCTGACTGTTGTCATGCAGGATGTTGTCTTCTTGTCAAGGATTTATTTTTTTTTCCTGATTAATAGGTTCAAAGTTTCAAATCATGGTATTTTAGAGATTGGCTTTGTTTTACACCTTTACGTCCTACAGTTGAAATCTGCTGTTTTAGCAGAACTTGAGTCTCCTGAAGTTGCTACCACATATTCCTTACTGAAAACATCCTAAGACTGAACGGAGTATGATATGTAGTTTATATGTAACAAGTACATAATATGCATTCACAATGGAATGCCATATTATTAATTTAATCATACACATATTCAAATAACACTAATATAGTGGATAGTACTACTGAGCAATAGTCTGTGGAGTCTGAAAAGACTGGTTTCTTTAATGACCCTTGTCATATTACAGTGTATTGCAAGAATCTAGAGCATAAGTACAGAACACAAAGACTGAAGAGGTCAGATATTAATTAAACAGATAGTTCATGTGGGTCTATAAACAATTCCTCCTACTCCTATGGAAAAGCCCAAGAAAGTATTGAAATGATATTATCTCTTTGGTTGTAGACTTGTTGTATTGATGTTTCCCCAGTCATAAACAGAGCAGTTACAGTGTGTGACCCAGGTACTGTTGCCTATGTGATATTATAAATAGGGATAGTTCTTGCAGGCACTAAAAACCTAAAGGTGAACTAAGGAGGGGAAGTGTCAGTATAGATACTCTAGTACATCAGATGATTTTATTCTGACACTCTGATTACTTATTTTGAAGAATGATTATCTTGTATTCTTCAGAATTTATTTCTCCTCTCAATTATTTTACTGTTTATGATATGCATAACAATATGCTTCAGCCTTACTCAGATTTTTAGCTCTACTCTGAGATGTAAAATTAGGCCTTGAGCACTTGTGGTCATAAAAGACTCCTTGACACTTCTTAAAAGAGAGAAAAGGGTTAACCTCCTGAAGAGTGGCTTGCTTTGCTAGTTAAGGTCTAGTCTGGGTAATTCATTGCATTTTACTTATCTAAAAAGAAAAAAAGAATGGCCAGATTGTCTGTCCTGATAATGCCATAAAATGAATGGTTGTCTGTGTAAGAAACACCATGTTTTCCCCAAATATAACTAATTTGGTGATTAGTGAGGAAACTATCTGTCCCTATAAGCTATTCCTAAAAATCTCATATGCTGTAGTGACAGTGCAATTTAAGTTATAAAATAATGCATTTATTTTAACTGATACAGATTGAGGGCAACTGTTTAGGAACATTCTCATAACTCTGATTTGGGAATCTGGACCAAAACGCGACATTGTTATTTGGAAGGCAACGTTAAATGTTGCTGTAGAATTTGATGTATTGGAGGTGGAGGTAGAGAGGGGGGTTGATATTCAATTAGTTGTATTGAAAAATACTGAAAGTATCTCTGAGTTAGTTTATTCTAAGATTAACCCTAAATTGTAAAAAATGCATGCTTTGTTTTGTTGTTTTTTTTCAGAACATTTAGTTATGAACATAGTCCAAAGTATACTTGACCCTTATGCACATAGATCCTGCACTGATAAGATGCAGTCTGACAAAATATGGATTGCCCCAGCGTATTTTGGTGTTAATAGGATGAAGGGACTAGGATTTTTAATTATCTGTTGGAAACAGAAGTGTCATCATCAGATCAATATGCTGACTCTTACAAGTATTTTGTTTTCCGTGGTTCCTAAATTGGGCTTCAAGAGCAAGTCTGCGAGGGCGTCAGTGTGGTGTGCACTGTGTGAGAAAAAATCAAGAAGTTTGCTCCCAAAGACAAACTGTGTTATGAGCATTTGTGACTACTTTTATAGGATTGATGGGTTTCTTTGTACATCCCTTGGGGTCTGCCAGTTCTCAGGGAGAGGGAGTTCCTCTCTAGCAGGTTTGTCTCTGTCGCTCTTTTCTCTGTTATTTGTGTACTTTAAAATCTTTTTATTGTGTCAGGGAATCTAGATCTAGAAACTTGCCGTGGGTTCCCTTAGGGGAGATTTGAAGGCTGTTTTTTTTCCCCTGTTTTCCTTGCAAAGGGACCTAAAAGGTATTAGAAGACAGAAAGAGATAGAAAATGGTATAGCTAGATCATCAATTTACCTGATCACACTCTGTAATTCCAGAGGGATATAATGAAACTCCAGTTACTATCCTGGAAGCTGAACTATCTTTAGTTTGCAGGCACATAGTCCTTTTTTTGTTTGTTTAAAAAGTAGTCATTTAAAAAGTAGTAGCCTCTTTACGTCTTTAATCCCGCCCTTTGCAGACTGACTAGTCCTGGGGAATATACTGCCAGTAGACAACTCTACTGCCTGGGCATAATCCTCAGCAGTAAAGCTGGCATTTGGCCTGCAGGAGTAGATTACTATGGATTGTTTCCCAGGAGCAGCTTTAAGAATTATGTCATTTGGCATCTGAACCATATCTTTGGGAATACCCTCTTCATGACTTTCAAAATTCAGTCTGGATATTCACTCTGGACTTAACTTTCAGCAGAGTGCTCGTAATTCACCCCAAATCATTCCATGTGAGACCCATTTACTGTAGTTGCAAACTTATGCAAAACTGTCAGTCCATGAAGGAAGAGTTGGGACCTGGTGATTGAGTATTTTGGCCTTGGAGTTGAGGAAGCAAGCAGGTTAGTTAACACTTTAAGGATTCTTGCTGATTGTCCCCATCATTCATCTGAAATGAGTCTCTGCCTACGCTATATTATAATATCAATTACAGATCTGTGCTTGGCATTTGTAATTAAAGCCTGTGTTTTTTTCTTTTTTTTTTTTCCCCTCTGTTAAGACCTGTCTTACAAATTTATTGAATGCTTGTAGAGAAATGGATCATTGTGTTTTCAAGTATGTGAGTATTCTTCCAGACTTCTGCTGCGATTTAGAGAAGCGTTTGAACTGTCCCATCATTCAGCCAAACCTTTAAGCACATGCCTGAATGTCATTCATTTAAGAATGCATTAAGGTTAAGGATTTTTTCAAGTGCTTTGGTGAATTAATATTTTAATTTTTAAAGTAGAGGCTTGGCTTCTGGTAGGGGACTTCAGTTATTAATAGTAATAATGATAGTATAATGTTTTGAAAACCCAAAGTGATTGTGGTTTGATTGGGCTAACTGCTTCTAAACAGAAGAAAAGAGTTTCTGCCCCACTCTGGGCATCTGTAATAGATAGGACAAATAAAAAGCAGGAGGAAAAATAGCATTATCTGTACTGTATTATTGGGAAACTGCCATTCAAAGAATTTTAGCAACCTGTACAAATGACAAAGGAAGCATACGTAGCAATAGAAATGACCCCTTGCCTTCACAATCTTCAGCCCCCAGCCATCCATTCATTTTCCCTCACTGCTGTGATATCCCTGAAACCAGTATGTTCCTTTTTCTTTAATTAACAGTCAACTAAAAGATACAAGTCCCTTTTAGAAAGAAGAGACTTGTCTTTGACATCCTTTGTCAGATTTCCTGTAATTGGAAAATCTGGAATGGCTCTGCTCATGGGAGCTAAATGTTAAAATACAAATTCAGTCTTTAGCCTATTAAAAACCATCTAATTTTCTCTTCCCTCAAGCAGCATTGTCAAAATTTGCCCCCCAGGTGTCTGGATAGATGGAAGTTACAGCTGGTGTCTGTCCCGCTCTTTACATTGATGTTTGTATTTGTCCATCTGACTGAATGCCACCTGCTGCAAGGGCAAGAGGGTGGGATCACCCATTTCTGAACAATGTCTTTCTGCCAACAGAAGGTTATTCAATTAGGCAATCATTCCTGCTTAATGCTGGATGGGATGATGTCAGCCACCTGCACTCTCTCCCCCTCACTTTCCACTTCCTGGGGACAACAGCCTTTTCTGTCCCTGGAGAGGAGGGGAAGGTTTTCAATCTGTTCTCTTTTTGCATTAGCTTCTGACTACAATTACCAGAGTCTGACATTTGTTTTCCTTTCTGACTGAGGCTATATTCAGTACAGACACTTTGTCGAAATATGAATAAACATTTGATAATATATTAATGTTTTTGCACCTCTCCTTGTTCTAGTGGGCTGAAATTTTCTCTTGCTTGCCTCAACATGGGATTAAGAAATTTCACATGCTTTAAGGCATTACACTAGGACCACTAAGGGAAGAGTCAGAATTCTGAAGTGCAATGGCACTATGAGACTCTCCCTGCAATTTTGGATGCATTTATATGTTGGAGGTTTTTTAAAGATTTGTGTGTACGGTTGATTTTACTGGAGTTACTCCATTTTATAGAAATAGAAACAGTATTTATCACTCTAGCTTCACAAGCAGATACTTTTTGTAGAAGAGTGTTCTCTTTGTTTTTTATTTAACTGGATATGTGACCTTATGACTTTTCAGGGTGTTCCCAACACTTTACATGGTGGATCTCATTGTGTAGAAAAAAGAACCAAAAAAAAAGACAAAAACAAAAGGGATGGGGAATATCATCTGTTTCTTATAAACAAATAGACATGTTCCTTTGTACCCTTTCTTGAAACTTCACTAATTCATCAACAGTATGTCAAGCAGCGATCTATTCCAGAGTTTATTTTCATAAAAGTATAATGAGAAATCTTATATCTGATTAGATAATAATTTCCTGAAATATATAATATTTGTGGTATCTTGGAATCTTTACATGAATCTGGAAAATTGTCCTCTGAGCATGGTTATCAGAACAAAATTGAGTTTCATTCAACCCTCATATGTCCCTGAGACCCTATTGAACCCAAGTGCCATACTGTTGAATTTGAAGTAATTCCATTTGGTTTTAAGTGAACTGAAGACAAGATTGAGTCTGTCAGATCTTATTTCAGGTGAAGGCCATAACTGAAATTATTTTCTTACTCTGGTAGTGTTTAACTTTTTATTTATTTCTTTATTTTCCTCTTGATGTAGTCTTCTAGTCTCTCGAATATTTCATTTACGTAGACCCTGTTGTGGCTGGAAAAGTGTCGAGTCATTCTGTTAAGTACTCTTTATTAATGTTTCACTAGTTTTAAAAACTAGCTTTTCCGGTAGAAACACACATTTTTCCAACCTGCATTAGAGCAGTGTTCACTGCTTTCAGATATACTTGCTGCCTTTGCTGTCTCCAAAGTAATTAACAATCTCATCCCAAATGAATGTATAAACAGTTTTCTGTTTAAACAGAATCATAGAATCACAGAATGGTCTTGGTTGGAACGGACCTTGGAGATCGTCTAGTTCCAGCCCCTCTGCCATGGACAGGGACACCTTCCACTAGACCAGGCTGCTCAAAGCCCCATCCAACCTGGCCTTGAACACTCCCAGGGATGGGGCAGCCACAGCTTCTCTGGGCAACCTGTTCCAGTGTCTCACCACCCACACAGTAAAGAATTTCTTCCTAATATCTAATCTAAATCTAATCTCTTTCAGTTTAAAACCATTACCCTTCATCCTATCACTACATTCCTTAATGAAGAGTCCCTCCCCATCTTTCCTGTAGGCCTCCTTTAAATACTGGAAGGCTGCTATAAGACCTCCCTGTAACCTTCTCTTCTCCAGGCTGAACTACCCCAACTCTCTCAGCCTGTCCTCATAGCATAGGTGCTTCAGCCCATGATCATTTCTCTGGCCCTCCTCTGGACTCACTCCAACAGGTCTAAGTCGTTCCCCCAGAGCTGGATGCAATACTCCAGGTGGGGTCTCATGAGAGCTGGGTAAAGGGGCAGAATCATCTCCCTCGCCCTGCTGACCACTCTTCTTTTGACACAGCCCAGGATACGGTTGGCTTTCTGGGCTGCAAGCGAACATTGCCAGCTCATGTTGAGCTTTTCATCCAACAACATCCCCAAGTCCTTCTCCTCAGGGCTGCTCACAAGCCATTTTCTGCCCAGCCTGTATTTGTGCTTGGGATTGCCCTGACACACGTGCAGGACCTTGAACTTGGCCTTGTTGAATTTCATGAGGTTCACATGGGCCCACCTCTCAAGCCTATCCAGGTGGCATCCCTTCCTCAGGCATGTCAACTGCACCATGCAGCTTGTGTCATCTGCAAACTTGCTGAGGGTGCACTCAGTCTCCCTGTCCATGTCACCAACAAAGATGTTAAACAGCACTGGTCCCAGTACTGACCCCCACTGTAATGTCACCTGTCCCTGCTCTCCCTTTCATCCTGACCTGTAAGCTCTTGGTTGTCTCATCATCCATCCCCCAGCTGGAGCTCCATGCACTCCAGCTGGTCATTGAGATACAGGGCAACACCCCCTCCTCATCTCCCCTTCCTAAAGAGGCTGTATCATTCCGTGTTCTGCCACTCCAGTCATCAGAGCCATCCCACCACGTCTCCGTGATGACAATAAGATCATGGCTCTGCAGGCATACGCACGTCTCTAACTCCTCCTGTTTTTTTCCCATGTTATGCGCGTTTGCATAGTAGCATTTAATTTCTGTCGCCACTTGAAGCTGATTTACTGTGTGGAGTGGCTGGAATTACTTTGTGCTGCACTCCAGGTTCTCTCCTGCTGGCCTGCGATCCTTCTTCAGGCTCTGGGCATCTATTGCTGGCACTGGCACCAAACTGATAGAAGTGGGATAGATTGAGGTTCCCCTCCCCCAGCAACTTCAGTTTAAAGCCCTCTTCACAAGTTTGGCAAGACTCTGACTGAAGATGCTCTTCCCCTTCTCTGAGAGATGGACCCCATCAGCCCCCAACAGACCTGGTTTCTCAAAGCGAGTCCCATGGTCTATGTAGCTGAACCCCTGTCTGTGGCATCAATCCTATAACCATTTTTTGACTCGACAGATTCAACTGGTCTTTCCCTTTGAGTGGGAGGAAGTAAATCTCCAACCAAATAAAACTCCAAACCAGAGGACATCACAAGTATTTTTTCTCAAAAATTATGAATGTAAAAAGAGACGGAGGGGGAAAGAGAATTGCAGAATCATATAAACAGTGACGATGAAGAAGCAGCTTAATTCCAGGCAGATAGGTGGAAGGTAGCTTGGAGATGAAAATAACTATATGCAACTATTGAGTTGAAACAGGCATGAAAAAAATACTGTAGTAAAACAGAGCAATTGAATCACTGCAGAGTTAGCCACTCTAACGCTTATCTTGCTTTCAAGGCAATTTAGGACATGCAAAAGGTGTTTCCAGACCACATTACTTAGTAAACATGTTACATTTTCAGCTGGACTGTTGCCCTTCTTGTCTGATGACTTGACACCATAATTACCTCTCTGAGGTAACACAGAGGTGATTTTTACTTCTTAAATGGTATTGTAGAAGAAGAAGGTTGCACTGTCCTGAGGAGTTTAAGGTGCCATTTAATTCTCAGACTGATACACAAATTTCTCCAAAGGCATGTAGTTAGTGGCAAGCCATCCAATGCCAATATCCGCTAGAAGGAAAGTTGACCCCTTGAAGAACGCTTGACATATCTTCCTTCAATACTAGAAATTAATAATATGGGTCAACTCTGTTTTCACGACAAGAATTTTCTCGGTTGAAATGAAGATAAGAAACTGAGTGAGCCTTGCTGTCGGTGGCAATTGCTGAATTAGGTCAAGGATAATATTAAACCCGTTGCAGTAGTACAAGGGCTCATCCTCCCAGCACTTATGGAATATTAATATGTATCAGTTTAGAAAATTAGAAAATTATATTTGAACAAGCATTTATTTGACATTTACATTTGTACAACTTAATGTCATGTGTTGACAGAAGTAAACTAGACTGATTATAAATACCTGCTTTTCATTTTTTAAATGTGTACAAGGTAAGTCGGAGTCCTCATGGAGATCCTCATGTGCACACAGAGTCTGCAACTACAGACTGAAGCCCATTTATAGTTTCCTGAGCATGCAAAGCCCAGCAAGCCCAGAGGTTTTCAGCCAAGCAGCACGCTGACACTCAAGGGCAGACTGGCCACAGCTGGCCACAGCTGTGTGGTTGGAACAAGGGCGGTGGAGCATTCTGTGCTTAAGCTTCCTTTGGAAAATTGCACCTTCATAGCAGGACAGACATAAAATACGGGTCACGTCTGTAATTCATATAAGCCAGTGTGCATCAGTGGAGATGTTCTATAATGGAATTAGCCTTCAAAGGGAGATGTCAGTGGTAGGGATCATAAAGCCCTCTATTATGCATGTGAATATATATATATATATGTGTGTGTGTATGTGTATACATAAAATCAGTAATATGCAATTTCAGTTGAAAGTTAAGTTTGTTCCTAATAAAAAGCCATAGAAATCTTGATGCTGCCACAGAGAAGTATATGGCCAACAGTGTTTAGCTTTAAACAAGTAAACCTCTGTTTTGATTTACACTTGCAGCACTCAAAATGGCAGAATCAATTTGTTTGAAAATTGGTAAAACAAATCTGTTGTGGGCTATGACCTTGTATGCTGAGCTTCATCCCAGAAGTATTTTTTCTTTATGTTTGAATTATAAATCTTGGAAAAGCAGTTTTTATTGCAGAAGTATTGACATAGCTTTAACTGTAATGGTGTGGCTATAATTTTGTTAAACAGTAGGTATATGTATTGCTAGCTGTTAACTAATATTTCTTAAATAGTAGATGTTAAACAGAGAAGCCAAAGAAAAAACTGCAGGGGCAAAACCCAGTAAAGTAATTGATGTGAAGAATTAATAAAAGGGCAAAAAACTACTATAGGAATGACTCAAGATGAAAATTATTTGGACAGCTGAAATTGTTAAACATATATGTGGAGATAAGCATACATGGAGGTTTATGGGGTAGGTGTTGCATTTTCTGTGTATTTCAAGACTCAGTTTTGTTGAGAGAACACAACAGCACTCTAATTTTGTAATATATAAGATTATAGAAAGCAATAAAAGCAATTATTGTGGCTAACTGCCACATGACTTAAAACAGATTTTGAGTGCATTTTTAGGAGGTACTACACTGTATCTGTGCTTGAAAAAAAACTATTCTGCCTTTTTTGGAGGAAACATGGGAAGTGCTGGTTATCCTACGTAGCATAAAGATAGAAAGATGTCTGATCCTGAATTATTTGCTAAGAGCGAATACACAGTTTTCACCTGTGGTGCACTCTCTTAGGATTATTGGATGTTCAGATTTAAACACACTGAGAGCAGCCGAGGTTTTTGTTGCATTCATGTTTTCATTCATTAACTTTCTTTTTTTAAAAAAAATAATTAAAAAATAATTGGGGCTAAAGTTCCTACCAATTGCACATAATTAATTAATAAAGATGTACCTTTGTGATAATCAAATAAATTCTCCACAAACATTCCTAAGAGCTGATGTCAGTAAGATCTTATGTCAACAGAAAAGAACCCAGTTAAAGTATATCTTATTTCAGTGGGCCTTCATTTTAATTGAAATATGAAAGGATGAGACTCTTTAAAAAACTAGGAAAGAAATAAGCATCTGCGTTGAGAGTGTTCTCTTTATTCATGTCAAATCTGTAAGTTGATAAGCATTCCAGGGTCATTATTTGTTGAGTGATACTTGTTACCTGAAAAAAGAAGGACATTTTAAAGGCAAATTTTCTAAGACCAAAATGGAAATCTAAGACCAATCAAATTAAAATATTTGTGATTTTTCACAGAATCACAGAATGGTAGGGGTTGGAAGGGACCTTCAGAGATCATCTAGTCCAACCCGCCTGCCAAAGCAGGTTGACCTGGATAACAAGAAAAACTTCTATAAGTATGTCAGGGGTAAAGGCAAGACTAGGGAAGATGTGGGCCCTCTCAGGAAGGAGACAGGAGACCTGGTCAGCCAGGATATGGAGAAGGCTGAGGTGCTGAATGACTTTTTTGCCTCGGTCTTCACCGGCAAGGGCTCCAACCTCACCACCCAAGTTGCAGGATGCAAAGGCAGGATCTATGAGAATGAAGAATCACCCACTGTAGGAGAAGATCAGGTTCGGGACCACCTGAGGAACCTGAAGGTGCATAAGTCCATGGGACTGGATGAAATCCATCCACGGGTCCTGAGGGAACTGGCAGATGAAGTCGCCAAGCCGCTTTCCATTATATTTGAAAAGTCGTGGCAGTCCGGTGAAGTTCCCATTGATTGGAAAAGGGGAAACATAACCCCCATTTTCAAAAAGGGAAAAAAGGATGACCTAGGGAACTACAGGCCGGTCAGTCTCACCTCTGTGCCTGGCAAGATCGTGAAGCAGATCCTCCTGGAATCTCTGCTAAGGCACATGGAAAATAAGAAGGTGATTGGTGACAGCCAACATGGCTTCACCAAAGGCAAATCATGCCTGACAAATTTGGTGGCCTTCTATGATGTTGCCACAGCATTGGTAAATAAGGGGAGAGCAACTGACGTCATCTACCTGGACTTATGCAAAGCGTTCAACACTGTCCCGCATGACATCCTGGTCTCTAAATTGGAAAAGCATGGATTTGATGGATGGACCACTCAGTGGATAAGGAACTGGGTAGATGGCCGCACTCAAAGGGTTGCAGTCAATGGCTCAATGTCCACATGGAAACTGGTGACGACTGGCATTCCTCAGGGGTCAGTACTAGGACCAGTGCTGTTTAACATCTTTGTCAGTGACATGGACAGTGAGATCGAGTGCACCCTCGGCAAGTTTGACGATGACACCAAGCTGTGTGGCATGGTTGACACGCTGGAGGAAAGGGATGCCATCCAGAGGGACCTGGGCAGGCTTGAGAGGTGGGCCTGTACGAACCTCATGAAGTTCAACCAGGCCAAGTGCAAGGTCCTGCACCTGGGTCATGGCAATCCCAGGCACAAATACAGGCTGGGCAGAGAATTAATTGAGAGCAGCCCTGAGGCGAAGGACTTGGGGGTGCTGGTGGATGAGAAGCTCAACATGAGCCGGCAACGCGTGCTTGCAGCCCAGAAAGCCAACCGTATCCTGGGCTGCATTAAAAGAAGCGTGGCCAGCAGGTTGAGGGAGGTGATTCTGCCCCTCTACTCTGCTCTGGTGCGACCCCACCTGGAGTACTGCGTCCAGCTCTGGAGCCCTCAGCACAAGAAGGACATGGACCAGCGGAGGGCCACAAGGATGATCAGAGGGCTGAAGCACCTATGCTATGAGGACAGGCTGAGAGAGTTGGGGTTGTTCAGCCTGGATAAGAGAAGGTTCCGAGGAGACCTTATAGCAGCCTTCCAGTACCTGAAGGGGGCCTACAGGAAGGATTGGGAGGGACGTTTTATCAGGGAGTGTTATGGTAGGACATGGGGTAACAGCCTTAAGTTGAGAGAGGGTAGATTTAGATTAGATATTAGGGAAAAATTCTTTACAATGAGGGTAGTGAGACACTGGAACAGGTTGCCCAGGGAAGCTGTGGGTGACCCATCCCTGGAAGTGTTCAAGGCCAGCCTGGATGAGGCTTTGAGCAGCCTGGTCTAGTGGGAGGTGTCCCTGCCCATGGCAGGGGGGTTGGAACTAGGTGATCTTTAAGGTCCCTTCCAACCCAAACCATTCTATGATTCTGTGATTCTGTGACCTAGAGCAGGTTGTGCAGGAACGCATCCAGCCGGGTTTTGAATATCTCCAGAGAAGGAGACTCCACCTTTTCCACCTCTTCAAAAGTACTAGAAGATTATGAAGGATAAGGGACAAGCAGCAGATGTGGCTATGGTGACAGTTTTCTGGATTAGCCATGCTCTTTTTTAACGTGTAATCACAGGCTTGTGTTGAGGACAGGCTCCATATTTTTTTCAGAAATGCAGTAATTAATATGAAAATATGGTAAAACTGCTTTGTGATTCATCTGGGTCCAGGTGTTGATACTGGATGAACTCTTCTGTGAATATCCACAACTAACATTTATTTACAAGATGCCCTCTTAATTGCTGGTTTTCTGCTCATTCCCTGTACCTGCACTCTTGATGGTAGTCAGGAGTGAAATTGGAGGGTTTGCCATGGTGAGAATCTCTCTGGGTTTATGTTTCTGCACATGCGTCAGCAAATTCTGGCCTGTTTAGCCTTTAGACCATATCAAATTCTGTTCTAACTTCTTACCCTCCTTTTTGTGGTGTCTCATAGCAACTCAGCAAAACTGTTTTTGTAGCCTCCCTGACACCTTTTCATCAGCGTGCCTTCTTTCTCTTAATTATTTCCTTTATTTATATTTTTTTCTGTGTCCATGGTCTTCTGGCCTTGCTATTGACCTCTTACAGCAGAATGCAAGGGCAATTCTTGAGCTTTTCCTGTCCTTAGTGACCACTAAATGTTAAAAAAAAGAACTGTTCTTACTTCCTAACACCTTGTGTTGATAACACAACAAGCTAACAAATCTTTTAAATCGCAACTTTAAGGTTCCATTGGTCTGGGAAGTGAGCATCCTACAACGTTTAAGTACAGTCTTATAGTATCATCAGCTCCACTGAATTCTGTGCTCGAGGCAGTTTGATACGTTCTGTCAGCTCAGCAGCATATTGTTTGACTTGCTCTTCAGTGCAAATCTAATGGGGATTAATGGCAGCAAACTCAAGAGCACTCAGGGGCTTGTTCACCCTACTTTGACTCCGAGCAGCTCCCTAGAATGCTGAGAAAAGTGCTCCAGCTTACGTTTGTCGTAATGTCAGTCAATTCACTAACAAGTGCCTACTTTAGGGAACCCAACATTAGAGGACAAAAAAGGCCTTGCTAAGGGTGAAGACACTTTTCTTTCTAGTACCTAGTGCACACTTAGAAATTCTGTCAAAATTTTGTCCCTGTGATGCCACAGTGCAGTCCTTCACTCTGTTTAGCAGACTGTCCCTCTTTTCTGCAGGTCCATAAGTAGCATGTGTATAATTGGTTAGAAAACTTGAAAGTTTTGTTTCTTATCATTTTCACAGGAATATAAAGTCAAGAAATAGATTTTACTGAAAAAATTGTTTGAGGGAATGTTTCATTGGTGAAAATTGAATTAAAATAATTTTGTTTCCATTTGAGTCAAAAGAGAAGCTTATTCTTCTAATCCAGAATGCATCAACGTGCCTTATTTGACTTCTATAGGAACTCCTAGTAGGAATGTAATTCCAGACTCCTTATTTTTAGCACAGTGTCCCAAGTGGACAACAAAGACTACATCCCAGAACACAGTATTCTTCTCCTCCTCCCCCCTCCTCCAGCGTGAACTACACATCTTTCGTTTAGATAGCTGGAATTCAGTTTTAACTCTCAAGTTCAGTTGTTACTACTTGTGTAGCTGCTCTGTACTAATTGTGTTGGTGCAGAAGAATGTCCCCAAAGTAACTGAAGTCACCCATGACGTAGTATGACAAAGACCCCCTTGTGTACCCAAGACTGATATCTGAATACAGGAAGGTTCCAGCCTTCTCTAAAAATTAATTCTTACCTCATAGAAACATTGCACTGTTAAGATTGGATGGCAACACTTCTTTCATTGCAAAACAGTACTCCTAATTGTAAACATTTATTACCATGCTACTTCTCAGTTAGAAGATTTTAGTTAATGCGTGTTCTTTGCCACTCTGGTGCTTCAGAAATCATCCCCAAAAGTTCACCACAGATCATAATATGTTAAGTGATATCAGAAGCCTGTAGAAATGGAAGTTTTTTCAATGTAGAGGACAAGTCTGTGCTTTTTATCTAGTTTAATTCTTGCTGAAGTGGGATTTGTTTTATGAAGATGTTTATAGTATTTATTTTTCCTTTACCTATGATAAACTATTTTAAAAGTGTCTACTCTGGAAATCACGAAGAAGGAGATGGATAGACACACATTAATTCAGAGTTTTTTAGACATGTTGTATTAAAATACTACTACTATGTTTATCCATCACATTCAATTGTTAAATATGAAGTATTGCCAGATTTTAAGACAATATCAAACACTCTAACTCTGTTTCTGAAGCATGAGTTCCTAATTTTATGCGCTGAAACATCTAACATATCAGTTTATAAATATTCATTCATTAGTTAAACAGCTGGTCTCTCCCTCTCTTTTTTTCCCTATTTTTTTTTTAATATACATTTGTGAGTTTTGCATGCTGCTTCTTCTCGGAAAACGTGCTTTTCATCAAAGCAAAATCCTTTTCATGCCAGCATACCTAGTTTGAGAATTTTTCTGAAATCCAGGTTGTAGTGTTTTGATGAAAAAAAGAGCTTCACTCCCCTACTACGTGGGAGATGCAAGATCAGATTCTCTTTTCAATTGTTATTAAACATAATGATGCAAGATCAGATTCTCTTTTCGACTGTTATTAAATATAATGATTTTACTTTAAAAGTATCCATTTTTATAATGATTCATCAAATTTTAAATGATTCAAAAATAGCTCGCTACATGAATAGAATGATCTGAACAGCTTCAGTGAGGGCAACTGAGAGATATTAACCCCAAAATATTTCAGACAGGATGTAAGGGAGCTCTCACTTAGGATGTGAAAGACCAATAGATTAAGGGACCCAAACCTGACATTTGCCACATACTAGGTGAGTCTTCTCACCTTCTCTGTGGTGAAAATCCCTCTGACTCTCTGTTTCATTCTGTTCTCTTTCTCTGTCTTTTTCTTTCTTTTTCCAGAAAGTCATATAAAAGGCTTTTGGTTTCATTTTAGCAAATATTCCCTATTCTTGATACCTCAGGAAGAGCTGTCTTACGAAGAAAGATTTCAGCACTTTAAAATGAAGCACCATCTTTAAATGTAATTTAAAACATTAATATTATCAGCTATTGCATACATTTTACAGAATGCATTTGGAAATTATGTACATCTTTCATTTCTCATCTCTTCAATCTCCAAAGTTATATGTAAATATACGAATTGAATTCTGGTAAAATCTCATCTTGCAAGGGAAGCTGCCTCTGAGTCAAAAAAAGGACAAAGACTAAAATTTACCTTATCATAAGAAAGGAAATTGAACACTGGTCCAAACTACGTTTTAGTTCTTCAGTCAATGGGTGGCAATGCACTGCAGATCATAATTATATAAGAGACTAGGATCACCTGCATTTTGTTTCTCTACTGTATGACACAGCTTGACTAGGTCATTGTCTGACGAATTAAGGCACCACCTTGGTTCGTCACAGAAAAATTATGTTTAGAGATATTCTGGAGAAAGCATGTGAAGGATATGAATCTACTTTCTGATCTCAGTCCAGGTGATCTGAGAGAAGACTCTGGATGGTGCAAATCGTTCTGAGTGCTTTTACATCTCGCTATTGTCGCTTTTCTTTGCCAAGTTCCATTTTACTGCATTGCTTGCCATGATTTACTGCTTTTGTTTAGGCTTAAGAAAGCAAGGAGATGGGTCTGCTTACAAACAATGGAAAAGAGATGTAAGAGTAACATTGTCTACAGTGTCTGCTTAGACTCTCTGATCAGTGTTCCTGGTTCGGGATAGCTATTCAGCTGCCAAGAGAGGTTGAGTCTTCAAGGACTTTCCAGAGTAAAGTTTTATGGACATATGTTGATCTATAGGAAGGGACAGGAAGCATGTCAGCCCTTTTATTGATTCTTGAAATTTTTTAGGAGCAGCCTAAGAAAGCATCTGATAAATTGGTGCTATGTGTATCTGGACCTAATAACTATCTAACCTAATCTCTCACTGGTAAATGAGTTTTGCTTGAACTGATGCTGTGTGGATGCCTCTGCTGAATGTCTTGGGAATAATCTCCTGTGAAAATCACGTGGAAGAGACAGTAGGATTCCGTGGAAACCAGGAGGGTCTGAAGTTCTCCTAGGAATACAGCTTGTTTGTCTGTGTGAATGCATAGATTATTCTTCACTTTTTGACTGTGCTGCTCAGAAATGTAGAACTTACTAGGGTATGGTTCTCAGAGGATGGAGAAAGGAAAAGTCACACCTACATGCAAAGAGTAGTATGAAACGAGCACTGATAAAGATTCCAGTACTTAATTTAATAGAAAACAATTATAATTAAGCCTGTCTGAAACAAGGATATGAATCGAATATGATATTGTGTTTGAACAAAAATATAAAAGTATCAGAAAAAGATAAAAGAAGCTGATTTAACTACATCATTCAAAGCCTATTTCTTACCAGATTTTTTCTAAGAAAGCCCATTTTAGCATCAGTTTTATGCTTCAGTTTAATGTGAAGCATTTTCTGTCAGTTGCCAGAGTAGATGATAGGATGTTTACATATTATTACAAAAGAATTCATGGCTCATAAGCACTTTAAATTTGATATTTCTGGTTGAAGGAGCCTGACTGGCTATAGAATGAGTTACATTTTATATCCATCTGGTTGGTGTATGGAGCTGGAATGAAACATGAAGAATTAAAAAATGAACAATTAAACTAGGCTTTTTAAATATAGTAGTAAAGGGATAAATCTTGTTTGAAGTGTACAAATAATGTAATTTATCTTGCAAGGCTGACACGTGAATAATTGCAGCTACCCATTTCCCTGGTGAAATAAATTCCACTTACATATCACGCTGTTGTGCTCTGCAACTCAGTTTTTTTCCACCGTTTCACCATCTAACACTAACCAGCACACATCAATGTGCAGAAAAAATTTCCCTTCAAGAAAGTCATCCACACGAACAGCCTTATTTGAAAGGCTTAGAGGACGATTAGTTCCTCAGGCTATATTCCTATTTAAAAAGGTACAGAGAAGAATATTTGATAGTAAGCAGCATGTGTAAAATTTAAAAATAGTGAATTCGATATAATCTTGACACACAGATTAGGCATTCTGTAAAAAAATGTAAGTATATAAATTTATAAACATAAATTTACACTTTGCATTGATGTCATTAAAAAATAGTGTTTTTCCATTTAAGCCAGAAGCCATGTGCAAACCTCTCAAAGATGCATTTTCTTCTAAGTAATACATCTTTATTGATCAACCAAAAGCAAAAAAGCAAAAAAAAAAAAAAAGTCGTTTGAAAGTTTCTTTGAACCCTAAGGAGCAGTTATGGTCAGAAAATTGATTGACTGTAAAAGGGTTGTTTTTATGCTAGTTTTGAGTAGACTCTATTTACCTTGTTAGCTAAAACAGGTTTGTATTATTTGCAGATATTCATATTGCACTCAGCACAAAGGGCGCTTCTGTTTTTCCTTTATTTTTTGTCCTTATCTCAGATCGTTTCATGAAGTGAGATGGAGAGTGGTCAGGTAAATAGTAAAACGAGCAGCTCTGAAGCAGCAGGACCAAGCAGTGGGATAGCAACCACTTAACCAGGATCAGCAGCGTCTGATACAGTCAATCTGATCATGCTTTAATATGCTGTATTCTCTACGTGCCAATTACTGAGGCCACGTAAAGCTCTACAGCAGATTGCAGTAATCAAAAGCTTTTTATTTTATTTACCTTCCTAACTCATTTTTTTGGAGATTATTTCCATTTATAGTTTATTTCTTATCATACTAAGTCTTACTCAAGTCACAATTCTTAACAGTACTACTTTCTGTAACAACTAAGCTAAAGTAATTCATTGACTCTGGAACAGTGATAATTGTATTTCTGATCTGAAATGAGTTTTATATTTTTTTAAGAAAGCTATATATTAACTTCAGACATTTGAACACGCCTTTTGCCCAAGTCCAGAATGAAAAAAAGTTAGGCCAGTTAAAAAGTTATTCTAAAATAGAAAAAATTCAATACCATACAGTAAAATAATTTTCTGTACAAATGACAGCCCTTCTGTTTTCAACTGGTCTATTTGCTTAGCAAAAAAAAAGAGAAAAAGGAGATTTTTTTGTATGTACACTTGAATTAAATTAGCTTATACCTTTAGAGACCAAAAATACCCATACACATTATCGGTTTGTTTTTTAAATGTAGGGTCAGTTCAGCAAAACCTTGAAATCTTCCGTTGACTTTTTTCCTTCCTATTTTCTACTGATAGGTTTGGTTTGGTTTTTTTGTTTGTTTTTTTTTTTGTTTGTTTGTTTGGTTTTGTTCATTTTTTTTGTTTTTATCTTTAAAGTGCTTTGATAAGCTTTAAGGTCCTTTTGAAAAGCAAGGTTTCAGTACAAAAGTAGATTTTCAGCTCAGTTTCTTTCATTATCTGTTAAAGGGGTTTTGTGTGAAATGATAGTTCTGTGATATGTCTGAGGTAGTTCTGACTTTATTAACTGAGAGAATTTTGACTGCTCTTGCATAACATATTAAAATATTCATAATTCATTAATCAAACCTGAGCTATCTAACAACAACAAAATTCCAGGATGTGAATTCACATAGATTGGCCTGTTGCTGGCTTCTGGTGTCCTTGTTCAGCCTCTGTAATAGCTTATTTCTTGATCTTCTTGCTAGCGTTCCTTGAAATGACTAAGAGAGTCAGAAATTCAGAGCAAAAAACCACTAACAATTGTAATATTTCATTCAACTTTAAAGTTCCTTCTGAGATAATTAAAGTATTTTGTTCTTTTTAATCTATGAAAAGGGAGAACAGAATTATTTATTGTTGTTTGTATATTGTCAAAATAAATTGAGACTGAGGAAATAAATATATTCTTTGAAATTTCATATGTGCTGCTAGTTCTCAGAATGAGAACTTCTAAAAGAGCTTTTTAAAAAATGAGAGCTCTTTTTAAAAGTTTGTTGTTACAGAAATTAGCATGGATCAGAAGAAGCGATTAAAAACTGAGATGGATTTAGGCAGCAGTCTATGACTTTTCTGAGGGTTGAGGGGGAAATCATTTAACCTCAGAAAAAAAATGACTGGCGCCAGAGCAAGATTCCATGTCATGCACAGGTATCTATTTATTGAATTATCTTTAGCTTCTTATGTAGGACCCTCTTCCTATTTCAATTCTTTGGTCCTCCTCCTTGAAGAGGATAAAAAGATATAAAATACACATGAATGATAGAAGCTTAAGGTTCTTCTTTCTCCATGTTGACCTAGGGGTTAATCAGTCTCTTGCTGGGTCTTTGCTCTTTATGTACACTGACCATCAGGCAGACTTTATGAGAACGCATCCCTGCATTTCGTGCAGTAATAAGTTTCTAGACATAACATACTATGTTTCCATAATGCTGAGAAGGAAATCTAAGCTTTAGACTTTTGTTGGTCCAGCAGAGAAAAAAAATAAAATAAAAACTTCTCCCCATGCTCTCCAAAAAAAAACCTGGGTGGGAAAGTTAGAAAAATGACTGTAGGGCATCAGCCACCTTTCACAGGATGGGACTGTCTCTCCACAGGATTAAGTGGGCCACAACTTAAGGGGGCCCAAGACTGAGGAGGAAGAAACCCCCTTCATGAACACGACATGCTGAAGGGCTGCGCCTGGCAATTTGCTGTATGTCCCCCTGCCGTCCCCACCTGCCCTTCTGCACGCACACACAGTGGTCTTCTGCAGGAAGCCAGATACAGCCCATGGTCAAGCCCCCAGGAGCCCTGGAAGGGTGGAGAATAGGAGAGGGTAGGAAGGGTGTGGTTTTTACAACAGTTTCAACTGCATGGTTGTTGAGGGTTTTTTTTTTGTATTTGAGAATGCGGACTGTAAAAACTGTGAGCACATCAGCCACACCAGCAGCGCTTTGTTAGGACCACAGGCACGACATGACAGGCTTTTGAGGGTAAACAGTGGTGGAAAAGGGGGGCAAACGCCTCACTGATCCCAGGAACAGTGACGTGGTGAGCTACCTTCTGCGAATGTGTCTCTGCAGGTGGCCAGGGGTGATAGCAGAAGACTAGGAAGGCAGAGATTGTGTCAAGTCTGCCAGCTGATTGTGTGATTTTATTTTATTTTATTTTATTTTATTTTATTTTATTTTATTTTATTTTAGTTGCAGTTTGGGTGATGGAGGCTCACTGAAAACATCAGAAAAGGGAAGAGAGGTTTTTGCCTTGATTTTGCTGTCAGGCTGCAGCTCCAGCTGGGCAAACTCTGGTACGGAGAAGAGGCAGCAGAGGTGCTGGTGGCTCACATCGTTAGCCCAAAACCTGAGAGGGAGAAAAAAAAAAAAAGCAGCAGCCCCTGAAGCAGTGTGAGAAGAGGTGGTCTCCAGGTTAAAAACTCAGGGTTACTGCAATCTGTAGTCATAGTCTGAGGAGATCAGAGGTCTTGTTTTCCTCTTCTTTTTTGTGACCTGGTTGAGTCCAGGTGTTTGGTCTTTTTGGCAGGTTTTTCTGTGAACTGAGGGCAGAAGGCCAAGCACACCTGTAGGGAAGACAAGAAAGAGGAGAAGAGCAAATTCCTCCAGTTTCCCGACCCCACCCTAGATGCCTGCTCTGCTGCTCTCAGGGCTGAGCTGAGTAAAGGGGTTATGCTTGGGAACCAAAGCTTTGGGGCTGGGCTTCTGGCACAAGGGGTTCCTGCAGTGTAACCGTCCAGAGCTTCCTCTGGGAGAAGTGACATCCAAAAGTGACGTAGCACAGTAAAAAGGAAGAAAAAATACACGAGGAGGAAAAAAGCTTTAAAACCCAGGATTGCTGAGTAAGTGCTCTCTGTACTTAAGTAGCGTTCAGTGAAGCGAGGTAGAGCTAGCTGCATAAGCCAGCATGTAAACCTGTAAGGGATGATTGTAATTGATGCATTCAAATAGGCATTTATTTTGAATGGAAAGAAGAAAAAGAGAGGTGAAAGTTTAGGTAGAAGTGCTTGATTTTTTTCAGCTAAAATATCAAGTTTTATGTGTTTGTTCTAAAAAAGAGATGAAATCCAGGGGTAAGAAACAAGGCTGTTGGATCACTGAACAGTTCCTTAAGCACACCAAGTAAAATATTCTTACCTAGTAGTAAAGTCATTCACAATAGATACTGCAAAATGAATTGAGAAAGCAACAATGCTGCTAATTAGCTGGAATATCACCAGAAACTCCTCCAGAAGGAGATGCTTTGGTTGGGTTGACAAAGATAGCTATTCATAGCAGTCTTGGCTGCAGGGTTTTTGTGGGTTTTTTTTTTCCATAGGTAGAACAGAAGGAGAAACAATCTATTTCAGTCCTATAGGTATTGTTAGCTGTGTAATGCATAGCTTTGCTCTGTTTGGATTTTGTTGTGGTTTGTTTTTTTCTTACTGTATCTCAATACAGGAAAAACAAAAGCTAGGATACTTTTCTCATGAGGTCAGTTGCCACGGCTGAAGTTAAAAACATAAGAAAAATATGCGCCTAGATAAAGAGAGAACACGGGCACAGTTTAAAGCATTTTTTTTTTTTTCTGTATTAATTTGGATTAGAAGTGTTACTGTAGTGAGACTAATATCTCTTTGTTAGGCTCCCTCTGTATAGTGTGTTCTTTTTCCCATAGCACTACTTTGAATATAACAACCCAGAGATGGATGCCTTGAGCTCCACTTCTCTGTCTGTAGAGACAATTTTACCTAGGTTATGATCAGACTGTTAGTGCTGGCCAGCACAAAGCAGTCTGAAAGCAAAATAGATCGTACTTTCACTTTTCTTCTGAATTCAGCTAAAAATCTGATCCATGTCTAAATTATATGTCGAAACTTGGTGGGTCACTTTGCGGCCTACTTAGATCTCAGAACTCAAGGAGTGCCATGCATTTACTTCCTTCCTAGGTGGTATTTTCTGGACATTCCAGGTTGAAGTTCTCCATATGTTTGGACTTGCAGAAAATGCCTCCCCTCCGCCATTGCTCCTTCACAATTAATTGCGCAGACGAGAATATGGTGACACTTTTTCTAAAACACTGGATTAGATTGTGGAACCGAGCAAAAAATAATCCCTTTGTTCTTATTTGAACGTGCACCTCTGAGTCCAAGGAGATTTTAATGTTAGGGGGAAAATTCCTTTAACTACAAATACATGCTCAATTCGGAGCATTATCTACAAAACTCAGAGAAGATGTGTAAACTGAAAATTGTGCTATCTTACTTTCCCTTATGTTGAGTTTTTCAGAACTGTTTGCCTACCTGAAGTTAACTGTCAAGATATCAGAGTTGATGCAAATAACAAACTAAGAAGGTAGAATAAAATACAAAAAAAAAGTACATTAAATGTCATATTTTATGATAATACTTCTTCGTATCTTTCAGTTAATTGTTTTTCATGTGACCTCCTAGAGGAATGCACAGAGTGATGATGTGCAGACACAGGTTAAATCTAAAGCACGTACAGGCTTGAATGGATTTACTAGAGAGCTAATGTAGCTTTACTTGGCCTGCTTGCACTGGGAGGGTTGGCACGCATCTGGTATTGTATTATGAATGTGATCGTTGTTTGACTTCAGAGTATTCCCTTAGCTGAGGCTCTGTTAACATTATTGTTAATATTACAGTCTGTGAGTTGGGGGAAAGCAAAGAGTGCAGCTTATGTGAACTTTACATCCTTTTGGATTTCTACAAATCTCTGAATTTTGCTGGTTTTTTATCATGGGTGGGTCCACCTCTTCAATCACTGTCCTGCACTGAATGCAGTTGTAATCTCCTTTTATTCAGGTACACAATATAACACATTGAATTCCATAAACTATGCGTATAATGAGTTCACTTTTGTTAGATATCCACACTCCATATTCCACAACTAGACTTTTGGTCATCTTCCATGAGTAAGCTCTCCCGTGGGCAGGTAGAGGATTTTTTAAAAAGAGGTGATACGAGTCAGTGAGAATGCTACAAGACCGGGGAGGGAAACTGATATTTGCACAGGATGTATGGATTCATTTCTTCTGTTATCAGATGCGAATCTCCAAAAAACCCCACTGCTGAATACATTATCTGCATGTCAAGAATTTTCCTTGAATATTCCAGTTTGCTATTTGAACTTGGACTGTTTTGGATATTTACCTGTTTTTTTTTCCTTTTGGAGTTTTTGAAGTAGTTTTCATTTTATTTTTGTTCACAGCAAACATCCAGGGCCGTATCCTTTTTAGGGCTACACACCTTTTACTTAGTATTTAAAGCTGATATTGCTGGTATCCTTACTACTCAGAATTCAGACTTGCACATTTTCTTCTCATCAGTGCTTGAATGCAGTGATCATGTACTTCATGCTCTAGGCTTTCCAAATACTTTTAGGATAAAAGCCTGTGAAAGCAGAAGGAGATACTGTATTTATTTAGGGTTTTGCCTTTATCCTCTGCTTTTCCATAGCTCTGTTAACCTAATATGTCTTTCTGTTGAATCCTTTTAAGATGCTCAAAGATGATCCTACATCTTGTGTTTTGTAAAATCCCAATTGATCATAGTGCTAATACTTTCATCTCTCCATACCAACATCCTTGTAATGCTTTCCTTACACTGTTGTAGGTTTATTTCAAAGGCGTGTTGGGTAAGATTTTGAATGGTTACTTTGAAACTTATATGAATTTATGATAAGAGTAAAAATAAGACTGTACTTCGTTGAGGAAGTTAACATGATACCATAATTTTAATAATATGAATAGTCAGGCCGACTGGCATCTGGGGTAAAATGAAATAATCCACTTTCTTTTATTGGATAAGTTTTGTTTTCAGTGTGACACTCAGACTTGTAGTTGCATCCCGAAGGGGAACGTTCTATATACGCGGACATTTTTAAGGCTTCACTGTTTGTTTTTGTGTGGGTTTTTTTTTTTTTTTTTTTTTTTTTTTTTTTACTTTTTCTAATTTTGGATGCTTTTAGGAGCACTAAATTCCAGAACACAATTCTGCCCTTTGAGGGAAATTTTGATCACTATAAGAACTCTGGTTGTTCACCTAAAATCATTACTTACTACTGGTTTATGATGCTTTTAGATCTACTTTTATTTGAAAGATTACTTCCATGGTATTAATTTATCAGGGTTTTTGGAGGCAAATAGTTGATTTTGATTGACAAATATTTCATTCAGAAATGTTTTTCGGCTGATTGCATCCAGGACAAGAGAAGACATAAGGATGTAATTCAATCTTTCCCTGAATCATAGGTCTGTAAGTCTCTGAAATAGAACAGAAATGTCTTTCTTCTGTCTGGAGTAGTGAATGTACAAATTATGAGTAAAATTCAGTGTTCACATTTATTTCAAGACAGTGTTTTGCCAAGAGCACAAGAAACATCTATGAAATCTACACTGTATGCTCCTTGTTTAGTTTCTAAGTTTTATTTTTACCTTTCCTTTCAGAAAGGGCTTGAGCAATTCATAGCAGGTAGCATGCAGAATTACCAGAGTGCTTATGACTACACATCAGCTCTAGACTCTCCTTGTCTTGCTTCAAGGCACTCACGGTACAAATGACTTTCAAAAACTTCTAGAATAGACTTTGGTTAGGAATCTTTCTCTGAATAGGATATGCACCTGCATAGATTGGAAACATTTCATTTAACCTTTTTCCATATCTGCTCCATTTACGATATGTTAATTCAAGAAATATGTCTAAGTGGTTTTATATTTATATATAGTTTTTTGTAGTTGTATTTTTTGGTGTTGTGTGTAACAGTTAATTCTGCAGAGCTGTGCAGTTGAAAATGGTGTTGCAGAAAATTTGTGACATTGGCCATTGAGATTTAGCTAGCATAAAGTAGAATAAAGCTGTAATCACGTAACTGAGGGCAACACATTTTTAAAGGTTACATTTTATATAATCTTCTTATTATTTCTTTTACATGGGAAATGTTGGGGTTTTTTCTGCGTCTTGATAAATATTTTAAACTAGTTTATCAGTTGAGAGGCAAATATCCTCAAAGAAAAGGATTTCAGGAAGCTTAGTGGACCAATTTGCCTGACATTATGGGGATGTTGTGGTTTGGAAATAAAGCTGTTGCTGTGAAACTACTACTCTATACATATATCCCCAGGGGCATACAAGGAGGAATTTTTTTCTATAAGCTGTTGGTGTGATGCTCTCATGAATTTCCTGAAAGTAATCAACAGGCTGTTGATAGTGTTTCCCGCAGAAGATTGGCTATTTTGGTAGGCAGTGAACCTGAACAGGGAGTCAGCTGTTCAAAGTGCAGCCCGACTCCAAAGCAGCAGTCTGCAGTTAGAGATGTTACTTTTGTACTGATAGGGAGGATGATACTTTGAGTATAGAATCTGAAGGGTGATAGCAGTCACTTATACTAGTATTTCATTTTTTTAAGCCATCTTTTCTGTTAGCTGGAAGATTCTTGTAAAATGCTGAAGAAAACTGCTTGAAGTCAATATTCTCATGAGCAAAACTTCATTATTTATAAGATGTAAAAATTAATAAAGACCGTAACACAAAACTATTTCTATATATCACATAGACCTAACTAGATAACACCACCTCAATTTTAACACTATTATTTTACTTTTAAAATTATATGTAATTCTTATACAAAATATTTACTATGGTAAAGAAACTGAGTCAGAAATAGAAAAATAGCTCACCCAAATTGTCTAAGAAGCCACTGAGAGATCCAGAAACAGAATCTGACTTTCCAGCATCTCATTCTAGAAGTCTAGTTCTGAAAAATATATTGTATAATTTAGCATCACAGTTAAGAATTAAAAAAAAAAACAACCAACCAAACAAAAAAAAAAACCCGCAAACAAAAAAAAACCAAAAACCACTTTATGCAGAGCAAATTTTCTATTGGAATAAATTTGTCACTGAAGATTATCCACATGCATGCTGCTTTTCATTTTGACACAAGCATATATCAGAAAAATCTAAATTAAATACTGCATTCTAAGCAGTTCATTTAAACAAGATTATTTAATTTTGTTCTCTCTCTTTATGTGTGCTCCTGGTTGTTTGATCTTGGTTACATTTTAAAAAGGTAAGGGCATGAAACTCCCAAACTTTATTTCTTTTGAAAAAAATATAGTACCAAGACAGATTAACTTTACTAATGAACAGATTCAAAATAAAGTATTTTGGGTATACTTGAATCAGACAGAAGTTTTTCAATTTAAGGAACTTCAGAATATTGTAGTTTGTTACATGTTGATTTTTTTAAAATGTTTCACAAAGGGGAACTTTCAGTTTCTTTCTCTGTCTTGGTAGAAAAGAAAGATGTTCAAACATCGTATTTCCTATGCAACAGAAATAATGAGGTTTGCATAACTCTAATTCTAGTATGTCTGTTACTCTAGAAGGTAAAAAGTCTTTTGTGAAAGGAATAAATATTTATCCCACCATGAAGGCCCAAGCAATTTCTAGAGTGAGATGAAAATGCGTATTAAAAAACAT
The DNA here is from genome assembly GCA_947846985.1 of Fratercula arctica. Taxonomy (NCBI): domain Eukaryota; kingdom Metazoa; phylum Chordata; class Aves; order Charadriiformes; family Alcidae; genus Fratercula; species Fratercula arctica. The sequence continues at coordinate 81,732,234 of CANTUZ010000002.1, forward strand.
TTTCATTATGAAACATGAGTCCCTCAAATTGTTTGGCATTGAAATGTTTTCGACATAGATTATGGAAAATATCAGTTTTACCAGCAATTTTCTACTTTAATCTAGCACTTAGTTAAGTACTTATGATGTCAAGGGCGTGGCTGTAATCAGCAAACTGTAAGTAATGTCTTTTTAACAGAAAGTGATGTTCCCACATAATTAAGATGCACAAATAGCATTGGAACTCTTTTCAGTGCAAACCCAGAAGTTAATCAAAAGTTCTGTAAAAGCTGTTGTTTCGGTGATGCATCTGGTTACTTCCCATCTTAGAGTAGTGAGCAAGTAGTGAACCCAGCTTGGTTGTTGACATTCCATTGTATTCTTAACTTGTTTTGGATCAGATCCAAAATCAATTGCTATCAGTGGCAGTTTTCTGACCTGTGTTAAGGAGAGTTGGATCTGACTCTTTGCTCGTCTAAAAATTTTTTATCATTTTCTCTAATACTGTCTGCCACACTGAAACACTAAACAGCTGCGGGGTTTTGTGCTTTTCTCTGTTTCATTATGAGACATGGCATCTCTCTTAACTAATGGGATGGAAATCAGTAAGAATAGCAGTTAGCAAGTAAGTAACGTTCTTTGAAGATGTCAAAGCAAACAACAACAACAAAAACTCAGAGAGAGAATTGATCTTTTTAGCCATTTTCCCCGAAATGACTAACAGACACAGGGCTTGCCATCTATAAAATAGATTTTCGGTGAATCAGGAGAGAAAAAAAAAAACAAAACAAAACCACACAACCCCCCCTCCCCACACCATCTCATTCCACTGGTGAAATGAGCTATTCTGGGAACAGAATTTAAGACTAAATGGTAGCTTTGTACTTGTCTATATGGAAGACAAATGCAGGATTTGGCAGCCCAGAGCCATCGTATCTCGAGGATGCCTGCTTCCAGAAAGATGAGTCAGAACTGGAGATCATTAATGCAAAATGTGCCTGAACAATGTAAGGCACTCTTCAGCAGCCTGAGAAAACATGCAGGAGCTATGGTGTGAATGTTACAAACCACTTGTTTCTCCTTTGTATTTTAAGTGTCAGTCTTCCACTGTCTGGTGGATTTCTTATATTAAAAAGTATGCAAATTTGCTACGTACTACAAGGATTAGTTTTTCAATCATGATGTCTTGCATCTGTGTCTAGTGGTGATTGCTTACACATTGAGGATTACTGAGAATTTCTTTTCATTGTGTCTCTTGGTCTTCATGAGTAATACTAGGGCTTTAGATATGTGCCTGACTGACAGCCCTGAAAGGCAGAGGTTTTCTACATTTTCTTCTAAGTTTATATAACATGGATAATGCATTCTCCATGATAGCTTCCTTTTGCCTAACTTGAAATCCTGATGGGACGTCATTAGAAGTCTTCCTTACAGATCTTGGTCACTTTGGCTATGTCTGTATCAATAAATGAAGCAGACCAGGTTCATAACGATGAGGGTGGTTAAACACTGGAAGAGGTTGCCCAGAGAGGTGGCAGATGTGCCATCCCTGGAAACATTCAAGGTCAGGTTGGACGGGGCTCTGAGCAACCTGATCTAGTTGAAGATGTCCCTGCTTACTGCCAGGAGGTTGAACTAGATGACCTTTAAAGGTCCCTTCCAACACAAACCATTCTATGATTCTCTGGCACTGTGGTGAAAAAGCAGAGAACAGCAATGTAATTAAACTCTCTTAACTTCCAAAACAAGAGTGTCATGCATGCTCCCTGTTGGTCTTTGCTACCTCCTAAGCCATGCACAGGAATAGCTTGCAAGAAAACACTGAGGCTGCAAGTGGGTCAGAATCTATTCTAATAATTTTGTGGTGTGAATGATTGAGCCCAGTGCCCAGGAACATTCACAGACTTTGGTTAGTTTAATAGTATAAGCATAACTTTTGAGACTGCTGAAAGGCTTGAAGTTAATTTCAAGTGCTTACTATATTTTTAAATGGTAGGATTCCACTTAGCGTATAGGTTGGAAAACAGTGTCAGGACACTTCCCTGTCTAGATCATCAGTGGACCAGATGTAACATGATGGAGTTCTCACCTGTTCCCTCATCTAGAAGTACCTTAAAAATGCCAGGTTGAAACCAACTGCAATGTTAATACCAGGAGTAGCATCGAGTCCGTTGACTCCACCGAAGGTGAAGTGTAAGACAATTAAAACGATGCCTATTAAAGAAAAGCTTCCGCTTGCTCCTGAGGCCACCTAAGTGGGCTGCAGAAAATGATGCATGTCTTTGTATGGAAAGCTGAGCCATAATACCTTTTCCACTCAGAGATGCAAATGCATCTCTTCACAAATATATTGAAGATAGCTCTGAAGTCGCTGGCTGGGATGTTGATGGTCATGTAACTGCAGAACTACAGAGCTCAGTTTGGCCGGCTCCCTTCTTTGGCTGCCCTGTGGATTTGTCTTAAGAAAGTCCAAAAAGCAAAAGAAAAGGGTAATGCTGATTATTTGACAGATTATTGAGTATTGTAGCAAATAAGGACTGTATCAAATCAAATACCTTTGTATTATACATTTTTATCTATGTACAAATTATACAGAGTTTATAGGACACGTATATATTGTTGGGGTTTTGATTTCTGCGAAATAATTATTTTAAACATCAAATAACAAAATGACACAATAAAACTGCAGGAGACTAGCACAGATCCTATTTGCAGGTTTGCAGTCATGGTTTGGGAGTACATTGAATATGTGTTCAAACAGCATCTTGTTTTTAGTTATGCTGCTGCCTCAAGACCTAAACCATTCCTGTATTTGAATGCTCTATGCTTGCCACTTTTGCAGTGTTATTGAAAAATGTCATGTTGTCATCTCTTGCTGCTGCAGAAAGTCACAAAACTGAATGCTGTGATTCAGGTATTGTTCCTGGGCCACAGTTGGGAGGATCTTCAAATTTGGATTAATCTTCTTCATCCAGCTCCTAGTATTTTAACCCTGCAGTATTTTAACCCTGTAAGAAACCCCTACTTTAAGATATTCCTGCTTTATGGATATATAAACAACAATTTTTTTGGTTATATAGTATCATGTATGACAGTATTTATAAAGGTACATTTTCTGTGTGCTTCTTGGCAGTCGTCCTTGCAGTATGGTTTTTGGTAATTGCTATATCCCTTCATTGGAACTGATCGTATTGGTATGAAGTGCTGTTGTTAAATCTCAGTCTTTATAGAACCAAAACTTGAGGTCCTTCATTCTGCCAAAATCAACATTAAATGCAGCAAACGGAATGTAGTTTTTTTGTGTGTGTGTCAGAAAAATGGAAGCATTTTGGCATTCTGATCCTCAGTTTTCTTAGGTCACACTTACAGAGACATTGTCATCAATACCTAAAATTCATAGAAACCATAGAATGGTTGAGGTTGGATGGGGCCACCTAGAGCTGGTTGTCTGGGACTATCTGCAGATGGCTTCTGAATATCTCCAAGTATGGATACTCTACTACCTCTCTGCGCAACCTGTGCAGGTGCTGTCACTCTCATAGTGAAAAAGTTTTGTCTTATGCTCAGAGGGAACATCCTGTGTTTCTGTGTGTGCCCATTGTCTCTGGTCCTGTCACTCAGCACCACTGAAAAGAGCCTGGCTCCATCTTATTTACATCCTCCCTTCAGAACTGGACATAGCACTCCAGGTATGGCCTTACCAGTGCTGAGGAGAAGGACAAGAAGGTGATCTCCCTTCACCTCACCCTTCACCTCCCTCTACCTGCTAGCAATACTTTATCTTAATGCATCCCAGGATACCATTATTTGTCCTGGCTGCAAATAACATGATACTGGCTCACGTTTCACTTGGCCAGGTCCTTTTTGCAAAGCTGCTTTCCCCAGCTGTCCGTTCTGCAAAGGTTGTTGGTCACCAGCATGTACTGGTGCATGGGGTTGTTCCTGCCCAGGTGCAGAACTTGCGCTTCCCTTCACTGAACTTGGCAAGGTTCCTGCCTGCCCATTTCTCCAGCCTGTTGAGGTCCCTCTGGATGGCAGCACAACCCTCTGGAGTATCAGCCACTCCTCCCAGTCTTGTGTCATCAGGAAACTTGCTGAGAGTACACTCTGCCCAGTCATCCAGATCATGAAGGAAGGTGTTGATCGAGATTGGACCCAGTATTGACCCCTGGGGTGCCCCACTAGTTACTGGCCTTCACCTGGACTTCGTGCCACTGATCACCACCCTTTGGGCCTGGATGTTCTGCGAGTTTCTGATCCACTTCCCTGTCTGCTCATCCAGCCCTTAGTTCAGCAGCTTCTCTATGAGGGTCTTATGGGATCTTTACTGAAACCAAGGCAGACAATATCCACTGCTCTCCTCTCATCTGTCAAGCCAGTCATTTCCCCACAGATGTTTATCAAGTTGATCAAACATGACTTCCCCTTGTTGAATTCCTGACTATTCCTGATCACCTTCTTGTCTTCATGTGCTTGGAAATGGAACATCAGGAATTGAAAATGGAGTTATCATTGTTGAGTTGGGGTTATATACAGAGGTGATATTACATATCTTTTGCTTCACACATTGCACAGTGACAGATGGGGAGACTAGAGATAGTGGTCAGTGTGAGGTGTTTTCTCTTTCTTTTTAATTTACACATAATATGTGAATTTATTTATTACATTAAGAGGAAAAGTAAATTGCAACTGGAAATGGGCATATGATTAAATTCCTTAAATTGTAATGGGGTGGGCTGTGTTTGCACAATGTCCCATTAACAGGACAGTCACTGTTATGAGAATGAATTCATGTTGTTCCATACTTTGCCCTCATTATAACCTTTTTATTTCCACATAACCATACTGTATGGTTGGGGTAAACAACAGCAAACTGTGTTAATGACAATTCCATCTCTGTTTAATTCTGCTGACTTCATTTGCCCAGTGCCTAGTGAAGGGCATAAAAAGATAGAATAGTATAAGCATCAGAAGGTGAAAGTCTGCTCTTATTTAAGTGAATGGGAATTTAGCCATAGGTGTCTTTGTAGCTGAAATTACTTCTGTTACTTCAGGACAATGCAGATACGAAGGGAAAAGTCCTAATTGAAATCAAGCTGAAAACTGTTTTGAATTTGCATTATGCCTACTTCGGAATGAATTAATCAGCCAAACTTTGAAATTATTTTTAAAAGAAATTCTAAAAGAAGTCCAAACTCTAAACCCACTTTATTTTGATTTCAGTTTCTTAAATTGTTTATAATTGCAATTAAAATACAATATGGAACAAAACACCAAATATAAAAAATTTAAGAACATTTAGATGGGAATACTGGAGATTCAGGTGCACTTTTAACTTGTCAGAACAAATTATAAGAAAATCAAATTTCAAAGCATTTTAATTTAGGCATATGTTTTCTGACAGAAAAGCTCTTATTTATGAAAAATTCGTATTTATGAAAATTTATGAAAGCTCGTATTTATAAAAAATTTGCATGTAACCTGAATTCCCTGGGATGACAATATTTACTTCATGAAATGGCATAAAAATAAAATTATGTTAGTTCCAGAAAAAGTAACAGCTGATATAATGACAAGCATGCCACTTATTTTCTGTAGTTGCTTTTTCACATAGCAGGCATGGCTAATTTGCTCAGAAAATAAGAAATTAACAATGTATTGTTTAAACAGCTCTTCCCCTGTCTTTGCTACCTTGCCTTGCCCGTCTTTCTCAACTCTGGAGTAATGAAGAAATATGCCACGTGCCTCAGCTATTTCACACAGAGGCTTTGCATTGCTTCTTTGCTGAGTGTTCATTGAAATATTCAAGAAGAGTTACTTGCCTTTTAAAAACAAAAAAAAATCAAAACTGTGATATTTCTTTCCCTATTCATATGTCCTATATTGGCAACAAAAAAGAATGAAGTTATAGACCCAGTTCTTTCCTTCTGACTATATAAAGGTAAAGTCTATAGTCTACACCTAAAAGTGACTTCAACTCAAATTGCCATTCTATGTTTTAGATCAATTTATAGATGCTCAGAAAGTCTGTGTATAAAATAATTTTCATTTAAGTAGCTACTCGATATTTATTTGACAGTCAAATTGTGGGGATTTATTTAATAATTTATTTTAACTGGCAGTACATTGGCAATTAAAATCCAGTTTTGTTTCAAGATTTCAAAATTAGGTTATATTTCAACCAGAAAATGTCCTATCTTTGCATCGGTTTGTGATCTATCAGGGGGAAGAAAAAAAAAAAAAAAGAAAAAAAATTAAAATAGTTTATTTCAGAATTTTCAGGGCATTTTCCCAGTTTTGTGTGAAGAAAAAAATCACTAAATTTCAACTACTTATAATTTTAGTTTTTGACAGAATTAAAACTCTGCATCCAAGGTGTAATATCGAATGTTCATATCGCAGAACATGGCTTTCTGCACTGTTCTCTAAGGGAAGTGTTCGGTTCACAGATTCTTCCATAATATTGAGAAGAAATCTCCTTGTACATTGATAGGGAAGTATGCATAAAGTCAAAGTTAACTGTTGAGAGTGTATTAATTGTGGAAAGTGTCTGATGTATGAATGTGGACATGTGTGGCTCTATGTATTGTACTGAAGATACCTTTTATTTTTTAATTGGTAAATCACTGTCATTTGGAAAATTTCTAAGTCCCCAGTGCAAAGGTGGTGTAGTTAATGGAAGTCTTTGCTTTGTATGAGGCCTCTGTGCTTCACTAAGTGATGGCTGTTATTGTGACAGAGAATAGATTTCAGTTTTTCAGCAGGAAAAGACTTTGTGTTCAGTGGAAAGGTCTGGTTTCTTTGAATGTGATCTAACAACACTTACCTACTACTTCCTTGAAAGTGACATATGTTAAATGATCAATTATGGGAGTTGTACTCTATACTGAATTGAGGATAAGGCGTTTACAACGTGCTTTTAAAAATTAACATGAAATACCCATATTGTTTACAGGAACAGCTATCATACATCTACATCTGAGTGACTTGAACTTCTGGCTGTGAAATCACAATAGCTGCCTGTCACAGCTCTTCTCTCATTTGTGAAATGAACAGATTTATCCTATGATGGTATTGCAGCATAAACCTCATTTTGTTAAGGAACACAGCAATTCACCCTGGCTGTGTCCATTCTCTTCCCACTGATATCAGTCCTGCCTTTCAGTTTACCTTGTGTGTGGCAGGACTTCATGGCTATTTGGAGGCAGAAACACTAGGGACTGAGTGGCTGATTTCTTTCATTGAAAATCACCCTGTAACAAAAGCATATCTATGAGAAAAGAGTTAATGACTAGTAAGACAGAATTATCTCAGATATGAAAGTAAATTTGGGCAATTTTATTCCCCATCTTGTACTCCTTTCCCTTGCCTGCGTCATAGAGGAAAAATATTTACAAACAGATCAAAATCTGAGTAAGACTGCTTTGATAAAAATCAAGAAATTATTTCAAGAGTAAATAGTCAGAGGAGACCATTTACTTAAAAGTTTGACCACTTACTTGGATAGATAGCATTAACTAAGTTAAGAAACTTATTGCTGAAGTTCTGCTGTGTAAAAGGTTTATATCTGTCTAACTAAATGGCATGCTATGAGGATGCTGATAGTTTCCAAAGTGCATTTGGGATCTTAAAGATACTTCGCATTTTTCAAAATTTATTTACCAGGTATTGTTTTGGTTGGCTGAAGTTAGTTTGCACTGTAGATATATTACTTGGTCGTGATTGTAGTAAAGTGACATGGCATAATATTAGCTCATAAGACTCTCTATTCAATACCTAGGGAATGTAGCTGTAAGAGCTTGACAGAGAAAGACAAAGCAATTGACCAGAATGTATCTTAAAAAAAAAAAAAAAAAAAAAAAAAAAAATCTGTATAGTTCTGCTAAAGGAAGCTTGGGGCAAGTAATTCTGGGATTCTTGTCACTTAATATTAACTGTCTAAAATTTTGGCATCAGATCTTAGCAAATTGTCTATGATCTTTTAATACTCGAAGAGGGAAGAACTAGGTGCCAGCCAAGAATGATAAATCTCATTTTGAGAAAGATATCTCTGTTCAAGTGGAAGAAAACTTAACTGACATTCGTCTCTAATAATGGACTATCAGTAGCCTAAATGACTAGCTTAAGTTAGATGATTAATTATAACGGTGCAAACTCAATGAAATAAATCACTCGTGAGAGCCTTGTGCAGTTTCAATGATATTGCAAGGCATAACAGGAATGTTGCAACATTCCTTACAATGGGACTCTTAGTTGTGAATACACTAATGTGAATACATCTGCACCAAAGCAGACCTTCCGAAAACTTCTGAGTATACTTAGGTTTTGGTTAAGATGTTGTAAACTACCTTTTCTTCTTATGAATAATTCCATCTATGTGTACATACGTATATCCCATATTTTAGCAATATGACCACTGCCTTTTTTTGCTTGTTCAAGAGTTATGATTGATGAATAATTTGAGTTATCTATGATTATGAACATGATTTTGACATTAGAAGTCAGTCTTGGAAGCGTTGAGATGTGATTTAATGAGTTCATTGACATTTTTTGGTTCTTTTCTGCTCAAATAAGGATAGTCTCTTGAAGAACCCTACGCGTCTCACCCACGGTCTATTGGCCTACAAATATTCTCACTTAACTCACTGGAACAACTTCCGTTGAGACCATAATGAAACAAGTCGAAGCATGGGGTGGATTTTTTTGATGGGATGTGAGGGATATGTCCTGCATTGTCCCTTTGGTCTCAAACTTACTGTTTGCTGAGTGTGATATTTTAAAGAATGTATTTGAGCAGCTAGCTTGCAGTTAGCTCTCTGTGCCCTGCTATGCTGTTACCAGTATTTGAGCTAATTAGTACTAACTCAGATATATCTGTGTGAGTTGCAACCATTCCCAGTCTGCTTGTTGTTGAGGATAAAATCCCTTTTAAGTTTTGGAAGAGCAAAATTTGTGTCTGATGTTTTACAAAACACGATACTCTTGAGCTTTGTGGTGTGGGACCTGCATGAAAAGATTGCTGCTGTGTATAATACCAAGTGGAAGTGAAGTGACTGGGAATATGCCTATTGGTATTGAGAATGAAGCGTGGAAGCAGACAGCACTGTGCTACAAATTCAAGGGTACAAATGTCATCGCCGTTGCCATAGCTTTCCTGTATACTTCAAAAAACAGTTTGGGAAAAGATGCACACAAAAAGGAAGCTAATTTACCATCTGAGCATGTTTAGATATAAAGGATGAAAAGTTGAGGTGAAAGTAGACATAAACAATGGGAAAGCCCCAAACAGTCGAAAAGCAGCACAGCCGTTTAGAAAGGCCACTTTAATATCTATTTTACTTACTGGGAGACTGACTGAAACACTGTAAAAACCTGTTGCAAGAACAAGAACATACACTTACAGAGACTGTCAGTTGTGGCCGACATTGCCTATGAATCCCTGTTGTGTTAGATCCATAGTTATACTCGGATACAGGATTTTTTTTCTGACCCATCCTAGCCATCATTTCATTATTCTATGTTGCCCTGTTTTAAAGATTCAGGGTTTCGAAGAAGTGATGTGCGTGGATTTGTCATTAATCTCACACATATATTTTCACAAATTAGACAATAAATGGCACAAAGTACAGATGTTTTGGGGTTTTTTTACTTTGTTTTCTGGTGTTTGTTGTGACTTCCAGACTTTGCATGTCTTTCATTAATACAGAACCTTTTGTCTGAAAAAGTAGCCATTTCAGAATCAATGCTCAATGATACAGGGCAGTAAATTAAGCCATTATTACAACACACTTCTTCTGCAGGTACTTACTCAGAGGTTGTTCTGAGACATGTATTTCACCACTGTTTACGAAGGCAGTAGAGTTCTTTTCTATGAGTGTAAGTCTGTATTTAATTATTTTCTAAGCCAAATTAAAGCAATTTCATCCTGGTATCATGTTCATGGAGATCAGGATTATTTATTATTAATACTGTGTTTTCTTCAACAAATTAATATTTTATTATTAATATCATCATAAATAAATAATTTGTATCTTTTATATCATTAATGACATTGGACAAATATGTTTTCGGTTGATTGCAAATGTGCAGCTGTGCAAATGTCAGGGTGATAGAGAGAGTTTATTTTATGCCATTTTCTATAGTTTTAATTAAGCAATAAAAGAAGACATCCAAAATAATTACATACTGTTTCCTGCTTCAAGAATACAAAGCGAAAGCCTATGCAAACATAAAGAGTGCTAGAAAAATATAACTGACACCTTCCTGCCTAGCCTAGAATAACCTTAAGTACTTCAAAATATTAGCATCAGCAACATCCAGATTGTATTAACAAATTTTAATTAAAGATGAGCTGATAAGTAAATGAGTTTACTTGTAGGTCCCAACATCTAAGAATCACTATATGCCTTACCTCGATAACTACTCATTTAACTTAATAGCATTGAATTACATAGCACTGCCTAGTTTTTTATACAGATTTAAGTAAAAGAAATAAATAATAATCATTGTTTAAAAGAACCTGTTTCCTAAAACAGTAATTAAGTTTCTATAACCAGCACTTCTGAGCTCTATCCCTGCTCAGCAGCCTCCAAATATAATTCTGAAGACACGTAAATAAAATCCGTATTTTCCTTTTAAAGTTGAAATATGTTGCAGAAAGGGAACAGAAGATGAAGCTGCAGCAGTTTATGCATAACCTGGCAGCTATAACGCTCACCTGGGAAGAAAATCAGGGCTACTGGTGGGTGTCTTTGCCATTTTTATGTCTGCTGCCTACACAAGATTTTTCTCCTCCGTGATGAGCCACATCCCAGCTGAGCCAGGCTCTTCGTTTTCTTTGCCGCTTTTCCTGTCTGCTGAAGTGCTTTCTGCACAGCGCTCTGAACTTCAGCAGGAGTGGTCTGGGGCCTTACCCAGACCTCCAACAGGCTGGCCTAAGCGAACCAAACCTAACTAAACTTCACAGACAAAATGTAGTGTTTGTTTCTGGCGTGATACCCTCATGTCATTATCGAGTGTCCTTCTCATGAATGCTGTACCGAGGTATGTGGTCTGTATGTGATGTGTTACGAGAGTTTTGTGATCATGACTTTTTTGTAATAACATAAACACCATTGTATCACGGGAGCTAAATAAAAATTTAGTCACAGGATGAAATCACGAATTTAATAGTGTCATCCTGATCCCAGATTCTCACCACTACAGTATTTGAGATCACAAGTGGTAAGTTGCTTGCTGTTGTCAGTGATTGGATTGGTAAGCATGTGAAGTGGCTGCCAAGCTTACAAATGCTGAAGCCACAAGAAAGTTGTGTTAGTGACATCAAAATAGTGCCAATAAATGCTTTATTCCTCATTGTCACTTACAGGCAAACTTTTCCTGAATGTGTGTCTTAAATAAATTTTATAGGGAGAATTAATTTTAAGAGGATGTAGAGATGCAAGAGAGAAAACTATAATCTTTACTTTCAAAATCTTAAAGAGGCAAAGAAAGATATATTTTGATTATTCTTTTTTTGCAGTAATAGTTTTCTCTTAGGCTCTTAGATGCTGGGAAGCAGATAGTTTTCCAAGTTACAGAACAGGTGTATCTATTCTGTAGGTAAATATATTTCATTCTTAGGGTATCTCCAGACAAGGGGGTAACTTGAGAGAGAAATGCACAGGGTACAGGAGTGGGAGCTTCCCTTTTAGCACTGGACCTTGCAGCACATATTTTAACGTAGTGGTTGAAATTAACAGGGCCTTTTTTGCACTCCTCTCCTCTTCGTTCTTATCGGGGCTTTCTGTACTCTTGTATATCAGTGTAGGGTGAGAGTTTTGAATATGACAGTGTATAGATTGTTCACCACTTTGCTTCTGTCATCACTGATCATCACAATACAGTGTTATCTACAAAATGCCAATGTTTGCATAAAGCACCAGCCAAACAAACATTTACCATATCAATGGAGCAGAAAAGCAAAACTTCTCAAAGAGGGGCAAAAGTGGTCTCAGCTCGACCCAATTGGTTGTCCATCTGGTAGAGTTTGTACAGGTCTCAATGTTTTTTTAGTTTGTTCCCAGTCTGCATGGAACATAAAGCACTTTGAATATTTTTCAGATCATTTGGAGCTTTTTGATTTGGGCAGGTATGTGTAGTATACATGTTAGGATTCTACCACAGTCCAAACCCAATCCCCAAGTTCCTATCAGCTGCAACCTAGAGAACAGTTTTTTCCCTTAGATCACTCATTCAGTTCATGGATTTAGCTTGGATATCACACATCTCCACTCGCTGCCCTAAATTCCGGGCAATGATGTAACTCTTACAGCCTTAATGAAAAAGTCTTCCTGCCAGTACCTGCCAGTAGTACCGTACAATAATATGAATCCATGTTCTCCTGTAGTATTAATGTAGCAGTGTCTGTTTTCCTGCAATCATTTGGGAGATCTAGATTAAAAGGAATTATTGTAAAAATAAAAAAATAAAAAAATTAAAAAAAGAGTGAGTGGAATACTTAGAGGATTTAAGATTAAACAGAGGTTATTTGGAAAGCAGAAAGGCAACATTTAAGAGGCAAGCATATTTTGTAACGTATAGTTTGAAGTAAATACGAGAATCTAGATCTAGTCTTATAGACAGCATGCTTTCTGTCAACCTCCCTAGATGCAAAATGAACCAGGCATAAAAATCCTAACTGAATTTATGCCGCCAGTATTGGGCAGTGTTTGCTTTCAGTTGATCCAATTTTGGGTACACATAGCCCGACATCAACTGAGATGCCCTATAAATTAGAATTTTCTAGTTTCCTGACCTTAGTTTTGTGCTCATTATTACTTTTAAAATGTTGTCAGTATCTAAGAGCAGACCATGTTTTGTTTTTAAAAAAATGGGAAAGTGCACAGTATGTTATATTTGTCAGTTCCATTTTTTTTTATTTGTGGATCCTCTGGCACACTGAATGACTGTATAATACATGGTAGGGCTAGCACTGACTGCCCTCCGGTGGTATGTTAAATTCTTCACTGGAATCTTATGATTATTTGCTGAACGATCACCATAATTGTCCCATCTGCCTCCATTTCTTTCTAGTTATAAGCATCTTTCCCCTTAGTCCTCTCCCCTTTCTCTACTCTCCATGGCCTCAGGCAGGTCACTTGCCCTCTGTGGTAATGCTTCTCCATCTGTAAAATGGGAGTAATCTGAGCTGTTGGGAAGATTAATTAGTGAATTAATATTTGTGAAGCACTTGAAAGATGAGAAGCACTAGATAAAGGCTAAGTAGTGTAATTATTATTCTCAGAAGTACCTTCATGAATAGGGGAGAAAAAAAGATACAGGGTTTCTGCAAACTGTGATTAATAATCAGTATAGATGGTTCTGGAGATAGCTGAACACAGGCTAGTTGGCTATGCTTGTAAAGAGACAAATTAACATGAATGAATATGTAGTGTTTACTTAGGATACTACACACTTGCAAGTTTACATTTCTTACCCACCATTTTTAACAGCCAGTGTTAATATTACACATTTTCACATTAATCACGAATCACAATTTGCAACCATGAGAGAAAGTGCAGCTCTCTGAAGTTCAGAAGCAAGGCCTGTACCTTCCAGCTTCCAAATTCTTCTACTCTCATTCTATATACGTGAGTGTCTTTTAAACATGTTACTTATTACAGATACAAATGGAACTGAGACAGTAACTGAGAATAAATATTTTAAGGTAATATCCTACAGTCTCAACTTTGTATTGTGATTATAAGACCACCTTCTCCACCCCCCCTCCAAAAGGGACTTAACTTCTTAGTGCTATAATTAAGCCATCTTTCATTCCTCCATATTCATAAAAAGGGGAAAGAGAGGCTAATGGCCCAAAATGAGTATGATCACATAATGATACTTCCTGTCCAGAAAAGATACAATTATTAATCTGAACTTTTTTTTTTTTTTTAATATATCATATAATTCATCTGTCTTCTGTGGCTAGAGAATTCTATTCAGTTTAACCACTGGAGGCCAAATTGTATTACTTAGCCAACTGTCTCAAACCATGTCATCTTAAAAAGAGATGAAAGGTGGCTGTGCTTTGTGGAAGCATGTTTTCTTCCAACATATTTCAACAGCAAGACCTTATTAAGGAAACTCTATTCCAGCATGCTCTGTACTGGTTTTTGGCAGCAAGCTGCAGTGAAGCAGAGTTTAAGATGATACTTCTTCATTCCCTCTGTGGGATGTGATGCCCAAATTTACGTTGCTGGACCATTGCCTCTGCTTCCCTGAGTGAAGAGGCTGCAGCTGAGACATGGCTTTTCCTTGGGCTGCCTGAGCTGAGGAGGCTGGGTTTTTGCTTGGTTCTCCTCCTGGTCCCTTCAGTTTTCTGCTGGCTGGAACTGAGCGTCACATTTCATATCATGATCTGATTGTGTGTCTTCTGAGCGTTTAAAATGTTGGTATTGATAGAGCCCATTGGAAATAATGGCTACAGGATGGAACAATTAAGAAGACAGTTTTGTGTATCATTGCCTTTTCATTCTTCTATCTCTGCTGATCATCTAAGGGAGATCTTAGGAAATTTGATAATCAAAAAGGCCCAGGAGACTGATGTTTTTGAAATGCAGGATAGAATCAAAAACAGGCGGATGAGGAATAACATGCAGCTCTGCAGAAGGAAGCAATAATTTTGTTCAGAATTTTGTTATAGACTACAGAAAAGCAAACTAATGGGGTAGTAATATGTAGCATGCTGTCTGTAATAGGAGGGCACTGGAGGGGTTAATGATGTGAGTTGTACAAACAAGAAGAAAACTCTACAGGGTTAGGCCCTGCTAATTAGTGTCAGTGTCTGTATACTAGATTGAAATCTTCATGTTCTTTGGTATCCAAAAATAAGATCTATATACATTATGCCGTTCAGCTTCTTTACGTCATGAAAGCCACTTAACTTATTAGACACTTGGATGCAGTACAATGCTTTTGGAGTAATGGTCTTGCCATTAGGCACGTGGGAGGAACTAAATTACTTGCATTCCTGAACAGCTCCGAAAGTTCTGCTCTTCTCAGAAGACTGGGAGGCTGGACTGCCTCACCCTCTTGTCCACTGTCAGCTTGGCGTGGCGTAGCTTGAGCATTCACACAGCGGAATGGAGCCAAGAGCTAACCAGTACAGTCATACTTGAAGGGAGAGTGCTGTCCCTGAATGAGAGCTTGTCTTACTGGCCACTTACTGGCCATCAGCCTATTATTTCAGGGCTTGGCATCGAAATAATGTTACAGGTACTCTCTGTAGTATAGTCCAGCCTTCTTCCCTGTTTGCTGTACAGGAGGGAGTCGTCCTTCACAGCTGAGGTGCTGGTGTCTATTATCTAAGAAAAAAAAACTAGCTTCAGACCATGAAGAAGGAAAGAGAACTAGGAATTACAAACTTTGCAGTCCTGCTCCTTTACAGCGTTTCCAGCTCCTCCTGAAGAGCATTTGAGAGAATGTGATGCTAAAAGCAATTTTGTCAGCACTTCATTCCTTTTCCTACGTAAGAATTTTTTGTGTATATGGAAAAAATTCTTCTTCTATGCCATATATCCATTCTAACACTGACAGAAAAGGCAGAATTATACCTTTTCTTCCAAGGCTGCCAAAAAAGAGAGCAAGAGAACAAGGAAGGAGAAACATTAGGAGAGATAGGGAAAATAATCCATGGAGCAAAAAGACAGGAAGTGCTTGTGCTACTGGAATTGGGTAGGAAGAAACATTAATAAGGAACAATTAAGTGGAAAGAGAGCAGATTAATGTAAGAAACAGAGTGTTTAATATGCCAAGAGAACAAGTACATTAAAATAGCTTGAAGAGAAAAAGCAAATTTTTTAAGAATTTAAAAAACAGATTAAAAGATAACTCTGAAATGGACAAACTGAAAAAGAGAAGAGCGTCATCACGTAAGGAAAAATGGTCAAGGGTAAAATTAAACAACAAAATAGAACAAACGAAAAAATACACAAAACCAAATTCCCCAAAGTGAGAAGTCTAAAAACTAGTGAGAAACGTGCAAGTTAGGATTGCTGGAAAGTTGGTTTAATTGATGTTTATATTTGTTACTGTATTTTTCTGAGCTTTTCCAGAAACCAATAATGTCTGAACAATCTCAGGCAGAGATGTTGTCACCTCCTAAGATCTGATTTTCTCTAGGTAGTGTAAAAGCCCTGTGGTTCCCCTGAAAAATGGACAGATATGATGGTTTATGATGCCAAAAATGTGGCCCTTAAAGTGTGTTAGATTTATAGTATGAGTCTGAGTAAGTAGCAGAACAGGCTTCAGCTATAAAAATGCCAGGGAGAATCCCAGGACTGAATTGCAGTTCAGTTTTGTCCCCTTCAAGGGGACAAGCAACCCCTCCTTATTCAGACAGGCGGGAACATGGAGGCTAATGGATAGGTAGAAGATATTTACGGTGTTACAAGCAATACATTGCATCCCTGCACACTACTTTCTGGGCTGTCCCCTCTGCCCTATCCCTGCAAGCTAAAGCAAGTGGATGGCAAAGGGGAGTGAGCAGACAGAGATTTTACTGAGAAGCTGTTGTAAATTGCTGCCGAGACAGGTCATACCACAAATCACACTGTTCCCTTCACCTGAACAAGAAGGATGTGAGGGAGGAATTGTACTCTAGGAAGGATGTCCCTGAGTCATTCTGTCTCCCACGCTGCTCCTGTGGTGCAACTTGCAGGGCACTCCTGTTTTTGCTGTTATGCCTAAAGGAGGTCTGTAGCCCCCAGCAAAAAGGAGACCCAGAGCAGAAATTACATGTCACGCTTTGCTACAAAACCATGCCCTTGGTCACAGCTGTGTAACTTGTTTTTAGTTGAACTGTATAGGCATATTGCTGACAGAAATTTTCAGCAGAGATAAACTAACTTCAGATATAAAATTTCCTCTGTAGAGTACATTTAGTAGCCCTGAGGTTCCCAACTTATACAGAAGGACATACCAAACAGACTGAACAGAGTTTTGATTCCATGTTTTAACAAAACTGCCTTTATAGTACATATCTGTAAATTAATAGTACTGCAGGCATGTATCATATTTAAATAATTGGCCATTCTGTTTCTTTATTTATTATTACAGATAACTGTAATTCATTTTGTGCTTGAACATAAACTATATTCCTCTGTGATACAAAGTGTATTTTTCTGAGATGGTAGTAAAACTGAGGAGGCATAATCAAAACAGTGGTGGCCTGCTTCCACTTCACATCTTCTCTCTACCTTTATTTCCCTTTTCTCTTTACTAGATCTGAATACGGCCTTAAAAACATTGTCCTTCCGTGTTCCCTTTCCCTCACAGGGCTCTGTACCTTCTCTATCCATAAGTTCCCTACTCTTGGGAAGAACAACGTTCTTTAATACCTTTCAGAACTGAATCATGGAGTACTTAGTCGCCACCAGCCTTCCCACTGTCATTATGCTTTTGGAACTGTTCTACTGTGGTTTTAGGATGTTCCAAAACTTTCATTTGTTTCTTCATGCATTTTGCGGACCTTTACTTAAATCCAAGGTTACCTGTGCCTCCTAAATATCTCCGGCATTGTGGGGATGCTTCCAAGGAAATAGAAAGCACTAAAGTTGAAACGTCTCAGTCTACCATCCTAGCTTAATAAAAGTGTACAACGAAGCTCGAACTGTACATTTCATAACATAATCAGAAACGTCTTAAAGCAATATGCTGTACTACTTTCCTTATCTTTGGAAGTTTGGCCTAAGTAGAAAGAATGGTACCGAACGATAAGTAAATGGCCTAAGTAAAATGGTCTAAGTAAAAAGAACGGTAGTATTGCGAAACTGGGAGTCAGAACAGTAGTTGCATAAGAGCAAGAGCACCGTGGATTTGTCTGAGGCCCCCCCAGCTATCAGAAGGAGAAGCCTGATAAGTGAGCAGTTTTCCACTAAGTATGGGTAGGATTCAGCTCTTTCCTTCCAGCCAGATCACATCTCTACCTTAACATCAAGAACCTGTTAAACTGAAGCGCTAAATGTTCAAGATTACACTTTTAGATGCAAACAAGCGTCCTGTGTTGTCTGTACTCACTGTGGCCAGAAAGTTTGGAAAAAAATGATCCATATAAAAAAAATTGGGATGATGTTGCAGGAAGATTGATCTTTGAAATCTGGTATAATATTCATTGATGACAAATTGTATTGCTTTTAAACGAGATCTCACTAATTTATAAATTTTCTGTACAGTTCCACTTAAATCACTGCAATAATGCTGATGTAAGCCAGATGAGAATTTGGAGTTGAATCTGCTCAGCTTGTGCTTTTGAAATTAATGAGGATGAGAGTAAAATTTCAGCGCTAAAATGCGTGGCAATTGTCAGGTACTACTGCGAGTTACCTAATCTGGTTGTCCCTGGCTGCCATGGGGAAAAATGGTTGCCAAAATGCAGAAAATCTGATGGTTGTGAAACTTCAAATGTTTCAAATGGCTTTTTTTTTTCTTCAAAGCAATTTTAATGTGTTTAAGTGGTTCATTATTTATATATTTTTCTCTGGAGAGATAGACTCATAGAATCATAGAATCATTTAGGTTGGAAGAGACCCTTGGGATCATCGAGTCCAACCATCAGCCCCACTCTACAAAGTTCTCCCCTACACTATATCCCCTAACACCACATCTAAACGACTCCTAAACACATTCAGGGATGGTGACTCCACCACCTCCCTGGGCAGCCTATTCCGGTGTCTGACCACTCTTTCTGTGAAGAATTTTTTCCTAATGTCCAGTCTAAACTGACCCTGTTGCAGCTTGAACCCATTCCCTCTTGTTCTATCACTAATTACCTGTGAGAAGAGACCAGCACCAACCTCTCTACAATGTCCTTTCAAGTAGTTGTAGAGAGTGATGAGGTCTCCCCTCAGCCTCCTCTTCCTCAAACTAAACAGTCCCAGCTCCTTCAATCGCTCCTCATAAGATTTATTCTCCAGGCCCTTCACCAGCTTCGTTGCCCTCCTCTGCACTTGCTCCAGCACCTCGATATCTCTCTCGTATTGAGGTGCCCAAAACTGGACACAATACTCAAGGTGTGGCCTCACCAGTGCTGAGTACAGGGGGACAATCACCTTCCTACTTCTGCTGGTCGCACTATTTCTAATAGAAGCCAGGATACCATTGGCTTTCTTGGCCACCTGGGCACACTGCTGGCTTGTATTCAGCCGCTTGTCAATTAGAACCCCCAGGTCCTTTTCTGCCAGGCAGCTCTCCAGCCACACTTCCCCAAGCCTGTAGCGATGCATGGGGTTGTTGTGGCCCAAGTGCAGGACCTGGCACCTGGCCTTGTTGAAGCTCATCTATCCAAGGCCAACCTATCCAAGTCTCTTTGTAGAGCCTCGCTGTCCTCATGCAGATCAACACTCCCGCTTAACTTGGTGTCATCTGCAAACTTACTGATGATACACTCTATGTCCTTATCAAGATCATCAATAAAGACGTTAAACAGAAATGGTCCCAACACTGAGCCCTGAGGAACACCACTTGTGGCCAGCCGCCAGCTGGATTTAACTCCATTGACCACCACTCTTTGGGACCGTCCATCCAGCCAGTGCTTGATCCAGCAGATCGTATGCTCATCCAGGCCATGAGCAGCCAGTTTTTCCATAAGAATTCTATGAAGGTTAAAGATGGTTTTACTAAGTCTCTTCTATAAAGGCTTTTATTCTGCTGGTTTTGCTGCTGTCCTAGAGTATTCCCACACCTGATTTCTAGTTACTATTTTTCCAGCCAAAATGAATCAGACAGTACCTTTTTTTGTTAATTACTTATTAAAAAGAAGAAATTACTGACCAAATTGACACTCTCAATGTATCTTTTTCATAGCAAAGGATCTTTTTAACTGGAGAAAAAACAATTCTGTATGTTGAAGCTATGGGTATAGACATGATTCACTTCTTGTTCACTGAGTTCCTGAGCGTCAGCAGAGCTGTGGCAACCAACTGTGTGTGTGAATTGGGCCAGCAGAAAAGTTGTGAATATATTAGCATATAGGTGATTCTGTCTCTTTTCTTACTGTTCTTCTATGGGCTTTTATTCTGTATGGAATTTACAGTGATGCATGGTGAAGTATTGTGCTGCAGTAGTTCGTGTCTCTGAACTGAAGATCTTTACATGAATATTAAAAAACAGTAGTATCGTTTTCGTTATTTATTTTGGCATTCAGTCTACTCAAATGACCAATTTGGGAAATACAGCTCTTTTAAAAAATGCTTTTCACCTGTTAAAATAAACCCCAAGCCAACTAAATTATTTGCATGAGTACCTAATGACCTTTGACAGTAAAAATACCTTGGTTTATGCAATAATACTGTAAAGGCCTTCTAAATTTTACTACTAAATAGTATTAGTTGGTAGAGGATTTTTTCCCATGATTAGTATCTTGTCTTGCCCATGAGGTAATATTTTTATTTCTCATTGAGGACCAGTCCTGAAACAAGGAGGCTTTTCTTGTGTATATATTTTAAATCCTGTCATGATTTTAAAATTTTCTCACACACATATATTTTAATTCTTCGCTACAGTCATGGCTTGTGGCAGTGAATTCCAAAGGTTTTTTACTAATTTAATGTACTGTCCCCTTGTGTAAGAATGATGAGCCGAGAGGGTTTTTTTTTCTTAGAATTTTAGAATTTTTTATCTATGTAAGCGATTCTCCTATATCCCATTGAAGACATATTATTTTTCTGATCTCCTTGCTCTGAGCAACCTCTGTCCATTTATTTAGCTGACTGATAGGAACTGAATTCAAAATTTTAAGTTGTATTTAGGATTGGGAATAGGACCCAGGACAACTGACTTCACTTCTGTTATTTAGACTGCAGCAAGATTGATGAGTGATTCAAATTATTGTTTCCTTTTGTTAACGCTGAATTTAAAATGGCAGTTTCTTACCCAGTTGTCCAAGTCCAAGTCAACAGTAAGCCATAATTGTTTCTGCACAAACTTAAATCACATTGTCGCTTCAAATTTTGTCACTTTGTGCTTCAGTCCCTTTTCTGCTGTTTTCTTTTTCAGACTTTTACTGGCAGTAAGAAACAATTAAAATAATTCAGTTATGTACTATGAACTTCTGATTAATTTTGACTTTTAAACCTTAAAAAGACAATCAGAACATTAAGAGAGAAGGATTACAAGTTATATTGTAAGAGTAGAATTTTTAGTATAAAACTACTGAAAGATTTGCAAAGGGGCTAGTAACAGGAAAAGCAGGAAGAGCATTCCTGACATGGAGATCTCTTAGGTTGTGGAACAGTGATTTATGAGAAATGTTGAAAACTCCAGGGCTGGTGAGAGTTAGGACTCAACTAAACAAATCAGCATGAAACCTGAAATTGGAAGCTTTCAGGAATGGCAAAGAAATTGTCTTCATAAGGTCTTTTTCATATTTAATTTTTTTCATTGTATTTGAAATCATAAATAATAGAGTGTGTGTCTGTGGATTACCTGTTTCATGAGGGATGCCATGTCAGAACAGGTAAGATCATAAGTGTTGGGACGACTTGCTGCCCATTGTGGTACAAATTTATGGGTAAGGAAAGCGACCTCTTTTTCAGTGAGGGTTGTAGCAGCAAATCACCTGAGTCTTGACACCTGAAACCCATTTAGTCAAGCTCAAGAATGTGTTCATGTTTCACATTAATGTGTGTAAAAGCCTGCTTATTTGATTAATTATTATTTAGTTACCATTAGTCCCAGGTGAAACGGGAATCCCTGGGTGACAGGCATTCTGTAAATCCTGTTAAAAGATAACTGATGTTCTAAAAAAATTGCTGTCTGAATATGGAATATTGCCAAAGACAATCTTATTATCTAGATTTTGCACATGGAGTGTCATGGTTTAACCCCAGCTGGCAGCTAGGACCACGCAGCCGCTCACAGAAAAGGGAGGAAAGAAGGGGAAAGGGAAAGGAAAAAAAACCCTCGTGGGTTGAGATAAAGACAGTTTAATAGAAACAATATCAGAAAATGAAAATAAAAATAATAATAACTAATAATAATAATGGCACAAGTTACTCTCACCACCCGCTGAATTGTCACCATCCTGAGCGATGATCGTGGATTCCCGCCTCCCCCAGCCAAACCCACATGATGTCTGTGGTTCGGAATATTCCATCTGTTCTGTCTAGGCTCCTTCTCAGCTTCTGTGGGAAGCTGAAAAGAGTCCTTGAAAAGTATAAACAACACTTAGCAACAACTAAAACAATATGTATTGTTGACATTCCTTTCAGGCAATCACTGGAAAGAAAATTAACTCTTTCCCAGCTGAAAGCAGGACAAGGAGCTTTTGATCAGTGGGAAAAGAGGGGCATTTCCAGAGGAGGATCATGAAAATTATGTATCTACCACTGTTAGGTAGATATATAGAAAAGCTGGTCTCTTCCTACTGACTATGTAGTTGGAACGTGGGACACTTAGTTTTATTGCCTGTTTCTCAGGAATTACAGTTAGGATGACTGCAGTTATAGTAAGAAATCATTGTCTTCTGTGTCTTGCTAAATAAATTGGAGATTCAAACTTTTCTGCTTACTTCTGAGTGATCTAAGTCACATGATACTGTATTTTCTATAATAATAAGATTTCTGATGTGAATGCCTTCAGGAAGTAAATATGTAATCCATTTCCTCTGCCATTTGCTTAACAACTTAAAAATTGCTTTCTTGACTGCGTATTCTGCTAAAATAGAATTATACTAATTTACCTGGAAAACGGATAAAACCAGACTCAAATAAATGTGATTAAGAATTTCAGTGTATGTTTATGATTATCTTCGTTTCAGCATTCATAGAGTAGTTTATGGCAACTACCTACGATCTAACATTGCTTTTATACGTTCCAAAACTACTTCTTTAGTTGCTATCAAAAAAACCCCCACAAACCTATGCATTTTATATTGGTGCATCGGACCAGCATTACTAAATATGTTGTTCTGTGAACTCCCCTCTTTGTCACAAACTGGTATTTCCACAGATAAATCCGAATGTAAAATTGAGTCAACTGGCTAGTGCCATAATTGTCATCCAAGAAGCAGGAAAACAGCAGATGAGGACAGTCATTCAAGTTGACGTACTTTGGCTGAACTTATTTGACCACACAAGCCTAAATACTTGGTACATAAAAATCTACTTTCCGTAATACCCTAGAACCAAAAATGGGCAACAAATACACCTCATTCTTCTTTCACTCTGCTTTTTTTTTTTTTTTTACCATCTAAATTTAAACTGTCATCTTTAATAGATTTATTTGTGTCAGTGTAAGTGAAAGACAAATTAGGTCCTTTAAATGCATTCCGTGTTTTTTTTCCCTCTACTGCAAGCATAGAAGAGAACTTGTATTGTTGTGCTTTGTACTGATCTTATCTCCATGTTGAAGACTCCCTTCTGTACTAATTTAACATTTTTTCTCTACCTTTTATTTAAATTGCCACATACACTTGTTAAATAATTCTAGTCTGTTTGGGTTTTGTTGTTCTTTTCTCTTTCTTTCCATGGTGATTGATTGCCATCTGGGGGCTGACATGAGCCCACCAGGCTAATTTCACTTATTCTGCCCATTAACTGCTGTTGTCTCCAGGGTCAGGGACAAATGTATGAATCCACTTTATCTCTCAGCTTACAGAACATCTCATACAGCGAGCCTTGTATTACGAAAGGGCTACATCAGCCTCTAATTACTCAGCTCTACCCTGCGTAGAATGCTGGTGCACCTTGAGAAACAGCATGCAAAAGCACATTTGTTTAAGTCCTCAGATGGTTAACATTGTGCACAACCTCCTCACAAATTACAGCCTCAGCTGCAGCGCATCCATTAGTCTGGAAGAATGAAGATTCCCAAGCGGCCCTGGTGCCTTTCCCAATTCCCTTGCGACCCACCAATCCTCTCAGTGCTTTCTCTGCATGTAGGGAGTGTTCAGAGCTAATCAGGTCAATGATCATCTCCCGGCTCAGGGGACATGACAGGAGCCTATCACAGCAGTTACACGATCTTCCAGACCTGAGCACGCTTGCTGAGAATCTCATGTTAAGAAACATTGCTTTGGTGCCTCTTCTCTCACTCCCTGGGAGCCTCTGAGGATTTCAGCTTATCTTTCTCTCTCTCTCCTTTAGACAGTGAAGAGTTCCCCGTCAAGGAAAAAAAAGGCAGAGCAGCATGCAGCTACCCGGAGGGTGTTGATTGAAACTTAGATTACCCCCCAACTCACTGTTGATTTGACTGATGCTCCAGCTTTACCAGAGAAAAGATTTCAATTAAGGTAAGTGCTGCTTTTATCTGGCTGACTGCATCACGCCGAATTTCTGCATTGAAAGTTCAAGCGGAGCAAAAGGAGAGCCTGCACTGCAGCAAGGGACGGCGCCGGGGGTCAGGAGAGGGCTGGGGGCAGGGGCAAGTGTCCCAGCCCGCACCTCCTCGCTGCAGGGATTCAGGTTGTCACCAGCTTCTTACGAAGGGCTGCGGTTATTGCCGATTCGCTGGTTCTCTGAAGCTTGGGGAAAAAAAAAAAAAAAAAAACAAAAAACAAAAAACAAAAAACCCAAAAACCAAACCAACAACCCCCAAACAAACATGTTAGCAGCGTGCAGGGGTGTGCGAGGGGAGGGGAGGAGAGGCAAGCGCGCTTTCCCCCTTTGTGCTCGGTAGGCGATGCGGGGGAGCGCAGCAGCTGGGAAGCCAAAGTACGTTCCGGTAGAACTTCGTTCTGAACAAGGAGCCTCGTCCCTTCGCAAGCGGCAGCTCGTCGAGGCGAGGCTTCCCAGTCCCGTGGCGTTTAAAACGGGGCAGAAAGGGATTTTTTTTTTTTTTTTTTTTTTTTTTTTTTTTTTTGGAAACGGGAGTCGAGGATACGCGTGCCGTTTTCCAGGCTACCGTCAGGCTGAGGGCTGTGACTGGCGTGTGCGATGTCGCGCTCGGAGGCCGGTGGGGTTTGGGCAGTGGCTTTCGCGGGATCAGCGGTGCCGTGGGGGGAGTGAGGAGGAGCGGGGGTGCTGGTGCGCTACCAGTGGCCGGAAAATTAAATTGGTAGTTGCTTGAGGGGGGGGGGGGGGAGAAGTAGCGTTTGATTGAAGAGGGAGAGGACGTGTTTTTCATGGGGTGGTAGAAAGTGTGGCGTATCGAAAGAAATAGACCTATGATTGAAGGTCTTTACCTGGGAAAAAAAAAAAAAAAAAAAAAGAGGGAGTAGACGAGGGAGGCCGTCTTGAAGATTAAATGATTAATAAGAAAAAGTCGTGGATGCTTACGCAGCCTGGAGTGAGTTAGATGACCTGGTGTACCTGTGGTGTATCCACCCTAAAATGTCTAAAAGCGCACTGAATTTCATAGCCTCGGTCAAGTCCACGCTTAATAGTTGTGCTGTCAGGGGGCATAATTAAGGAGGTAGTAAACAGCCCAAACTTTTTAATACTGTAAGGGCTCAAATTAAGATATGTTGTGTTAAACATGTCCATGTTCTTTCTGTTACCCACAAAAAGTAACACATTGCGTTTAAAAATCTGTCATAATAGGGAGAAAATATCAATGGAAAGTTAACTGATTTGAAATCTTGCTGTCTTAAACAGGCGTAGAACTCCTAGGCAGTTTATAAAAGTGTGAATTAATTGCATTGCTTTTTTCAGCCAATACTGTTTGCTGTTATTAAATACCTGTATCGTTGGTTATCATCCAATGTTGGTAATACAATTTATAGCACTGTATCTTGCATTAAAAGCTTAGCTACTCCTTATGGAGATTTTATTTTTTTTTCATCCTAAAATACCTCCCGAGCACCTGTCCTGGTCCATTCCTTCCCCTACCCCCCCACCCTCCCCACCCCCAAAAAAAGAAGAATTCCGGGCAGTGTTGGTTACCTGCAGGTTTGTTACTTATTCCATTAGCTCTTTCAGTGAGAAATACTAAGTTCGCTTTCTCAGAAAAACATAAGCATGTGGGAAAATGACCTGAGGTTTTGGGGGAATGTACTAAGAATACTGACAGTTTTAACCATCTACCAGTATATTTTCCTTCTTGAAAATGATTTCTGAAAGTAATGTTTCTTATAATGGCGACTCAATATGTCCACTGTTTTCTTGGAAAGGAAGTTGGTTTCGGAAGTAGTTACATGCACTGATTTGCATTTTCATGTAGCGTGTGGCTCACTTCTTTTTTCATGTTACATTAATATGATATTTACGAAGTTTTGTGCTTCTTCCATCCAGAGATGCAAGTCTTGACCAAGGTGGAAATATTTGAATGCACGAATCAGCTTCCATTATACCTGTCTTCACTTTTTTTCTTTCATGAATAATCATGGATTTCTCAGCATAATTAGTACTCATTAATACACACCAGAGCATTCGTTAAAAAAATTGATAGACAGTAACTTAATGTGTTGCGTGGAAAAATTTCTAGTGTAAACATTTCCTATGCAGTTGCAGACATGCAGGTTGCATACAAATAACAGGAACTTCTGTTCCAGTCTTCCACAAGGACTGACTACAAACATTGTTTGACGTGATGGCTCTGTTCCCCTTTTGTCTCACAACGCTGTTGCTGTAAGTAAAAAATAAATAAATCACACTTTCATAGCAGTGTGTCTGTGGGTTTCTAAACAAGTCTTACAAATGCACTTACATCTCTATTATTATTTTACAAGATGGGATGTTCTATCTGCTTCTAAGTGAAGAGCACTTACTTTCTGGTATGCTAGCCTCAGAGACTGCGAGATGACAGTTCACCAAACACAAGGAAATGCTGGTTTTTCTCATGTTTTGATAAAAATAGACAATAAAGCTATAATTATTTTCTCATCTGTTCCATTGGTGGATGGTGGGCTTCTTTATACGTAGTGATGGTCCAAAAGTGACCTCAGCAATATGGAAAATATCATTCCTCATTAAACAAATAATTTGGGGCATCTGATTCACTGAAGCTTTTCAGACTTGTCAAACATAGAAACACAGGTTACACAGGAAGGCAGCGGAAGGCATGTCAGTATAGCCCAGTTCCCACTCTTGGACTTTTTTTTTTTCCTTTTTTTAACTCTAAGGCCATATCAAATAGTATTAAATATATAGCTGTATGCAGAGTTCAGCTTTATTTCAGACGTTTCAAGTTCTTTGAATGAGGCCAGTGTTAAATTTTTTTGCCTCAAGCTACATCTCCTTATTACTGACAGAGGAGTATGATTGGTATCTGGCCTAACTCCATTGAAAATTAGTGTTTGATGCTAATTCTTTAATGTTTTAGGAGCTTTTTAGGGCAATTTATTAAAGTGAGTTTTGGAAAGGGGTAAAGCAAAGGGAGCTCTCTGAAAGCTGACATAAAACCAACAATAGAATAGCAAGGAACAGTCCTGCTAAAACAGTGATAGTGATACATGAAAAAGAAAACAACTGTTAACGACTATAATTAATAATCCTGATAATGCAATGTAAAGAGATATATTGTGTCATTTCAAGAGGATAGGGTGAGAGTGAGATAGAATAAGCTTCAGGGGTTAATGAGTTTCTCCAGTTTCTTTTCTCAAAGATATATGGGAATTTGCTTTACCGGAAAGGGAGGGTGTTCAACCCTACGTTATTAACATGCATTGGAGAACTAACATCAGCTTTCCTGGGAAGACCATTGTGTCCCACCAGACTCATGTTATCCCTGCTCCTTCTGTTATTTTCATAGTCTGTTTCTTGGATGCTTGCTCTTGCACCTCTGTTTAGCACCTTCCTCTTCACATAGCTTCTTTTTCTTCCTAATGCTTTGTGCTTCTTTTCATTCTGTTCCTCTTAGCATTCTCCCTCTTTCTTTCCTTTCCTTTTCTTCACCTACCACGATTTAATGCTTCATCAGTTTCACATCCATTCTCTTCCTTCCTTTGATGCTGGGAGGACATCGCTTTTCTCACTTGGTCTACCTGTGTAGATTATTCTTTTTAATTGAAACAGAAAACCCCTCTGAAAACACTCCAGTACTCACGTGAAGGGTGAGACTGCTCCAACAGTCTACCATCTCTTTATCCCCTTTTCTGGTATTTTTAATTGTTTTAGACTGTACACTCTTTGTGTCAGGGGCTGTATCTCAGTGTACAGTAAGTAGCTAGCACAGTGAGAGACAGTTCATTTTCCAGTTTTGGAGTCTATGTGTGTGTCGACGCTGCAGAGAGCATGTGCACTTAACGGGTTCATGGAAACAAAGCTCTACAAGGTTTAACTCGGATACCTCATTGTTCTTGCAAAAGCATACCTTACAGTTAAAACGAAACGTATATTGCAGTGTATATATTTATATGTATGTTTGCAAATTTGTAAATTTTCATCCTATTTTCAGGGGTTGTTATTTTCAAGACACTATGAAAGTTACACTTTCTGAGTGACTTCTCAGACTCATAAGTAGTTGATTTAGAGGCCAATGTAGTGTTTGCTACTACTTTTTCCTGCCTTCTCTTTTTATTGCATTTTGTCATAAATGCACCATATTAAAGAATGAGTTTTAAACCTTATCTTCCTTTGTATTAATAGAAACTTTCACTCAGGTCTGCTTGTTTTGCAGAGATGTAGCTCATTGAAGGCACTGAGCTTGGCATGTGTCACTGGATGAATGTTTGTTGAGGCAGTAATTTCGTAGCAAAGCTTCGAAGCTTCTGTTGTGTTTTGAGAGGGAGGAGGCTTCAGTCTGCTTTCTTGTTGAACCTTCAAGCCTGGTAGTCTGAGGGGGGAAAAAATCTTTCATGTAGATAATTTCTCTATCAAAGTAAAATTCAAACCTACACCACTGTATTTATTACTGGACTTGGTATTTAGCAGAAGTCAAAGACGTGTTTTACAATGCTAATTTTTGTAATGGATCATTTAAAGAGGCTTCTTTTTCTCCCAATGAGATGGGAGCTAAGATACTGCATCATGAGACTTGGTCAAATGACTTCAGGAGCAGCTGTGGTTCAGTTTGTCAAATATATCGCTTGGGTTTTGAGGGTGAAGAGTCTTCCTGTAAAGATCAGACAATTGATGTACACCGGACAGTTCTGGGGCTGGAGGGGCATCTTTCTCCTGCAGATGTCTCAGCTGTCAGTATTTTTTAAGACAATGACTGCATTGGTTGACATGTGTACAATGTAAGCTATGTTTACAGTCCTGTGTCCCAGCAGGGTGTGATCTGGGGGTCTGTGGGTGCTGAAGTCCATCTCTGTGGTGTTGTGCTGAATGGCCCAAACCTGTAATCGCAGCTCAGACTGGAAACCTTTATCGAGACGTTCATAAGAAACATATAGGTCTGAGATTCAAAATAAGAAAGTATCTAAGCATCTAACTCACAAGAAAGTGCTATCTCTCACTGAAGTTTAAAAGTTGTATTTTTAGGTACCAGAATTATGTTGTCCTTCAACTTCCAGAGTACAATATATTCAGAACAGTCTCCAAAGCAGATGATAAATACTCAGTTAAATGACTTGGATGAGGAGGTTTGTTTCCAAATTTAGATCAGATTTATTATTGTTTTCATGCATGCATTTACTCACTGACCACATTAATACTATGTCCAGCGCACCAAATATACTTACAAAGTACAATTGTGGCTGACTTGGTTAGAAAAACATTCAATTTTTTTTTTTTTTTTTTTTTTTCCCCGGTGAAGGTAAATAAGATGCAAACCCACTCCTTTTCCAGAAACCAGACAAGACTTTTGACCTTTCTTGATCAACAATATGCTCCAGCACTGATCCCAAAATCCAGCTTTTTGACCTAGGTCATTTAGAGTCTATAAGCATTAGGTAGGTTCTTAGCTGCTGCTCTCTGAAGGCTGCCAGCAAGTGCTAAACGTAATTGTAAATGCAGAAACACATTTGCTAAACAGTTGTCTGTGACCATTTATTAATTTCACAAAGATTTTGCTTTGTTTATGCAGTTCAACCACTACCCACAGGGCTTGGTTCGAACTGGTGACCTAGGTTCTGAGCTCCCTTATGCTCCCATATATTCTTCAGTGCCCTTGGACCCTTTCTGTATAAATATATATATAATACAGTGTTTCTGTATATGGATTTGAGGTGGCAGTTAAAGCAACTCTCTTAAAAGCCTATATGATGGTCACAAAGTATATTTATTAAGAGGCATTCTGTCCTCGGGCATACTGACTCTGTGCATGTTACACGCTTTCATATATCTGTTTTATATTTAGTTCAATATAAAAGGAAAAAAAAAAAAGGCTCCATCCCATGGTTCATTTTTCCTATTTAAGAAAAGACTGCAAATAAAACCAATATTGTTAAACAGAACAAATATACCAGATAGTACATTGTAATGGCAGTTTTCTAAGAATACTTGTAGCATGAAGAAAAGCTAAAACCTAGTATTTCTTAAATAGATTTCCATTGTCCTGAACAGTCCGAGCAGACTTTTACCCAATACTTTTGCTATAGATTTGATGATGAAGCCATTCTGCCAAATCTGAATTCACTCAAATTTAGTTGCACCAAGCTTTCTGTAAAAACTCTTCAAGTAGTATTTCAGTCATTAAAATGGAGTATTAATTATACACCAAAATGAAAATACATTTCATTGCTACTTAGGAAACGTGTATCTTTGCTTCTTAACAGTTTTTTCATTTATGCCTAAAATATTAATAGTAATCTTGGTTTACCCTAATGTTAAATATTTAGCTATATCTCTTGAAAATGGTAAATGAAATATAAATTCATTGCATTTCCTGTCACAAGTAACACTTTTTATGCCTTTTCTGGGTAAAATAGTAGATCTACCTCATTGTAACTCTAAACAGATGTTACGAAAGTTCTGATTTACACTGGTATGAGGGAAAAAAAAAAAAAAAAGCCCTATGCTTTTCAATAAAGATCCCCTTTTTTCTATCACTATGTGATGAGCGGTCCTCTCAGGATACTGCTGTGTTTCATATTCTCATCTTTAAATAGTTTTTTTAATCTGACCACTTATACAGTGGGATTCAGGTTTTCTACGAAAGAGATCTTTTGGTAATTTGGCCTTTCTACCTCTGAACTGCTACTTGACCTATGTCCAAATAAGTAAAGAGATAAAATGTGGTATGCCTGTCTCCTGCTTGAAAGAGTGTATGTGTCAGAATACATACAGAGATTAAGAGATGATGTTGAGAAAGTATGTGCTGATAAGAAAAACACTCAAATGAACTTGTTAATTAAAAGCTTTTTGAAGAGTATCACTTCTCTCTGTTGGTTTTGTGTTTCAATATACAGACTTCTATCATTTTTTGGTCCTCACTGTATATAATTTGATTGAAATTTCAGGCACCATCGCTTTCTTCTGCGTTTGTCCTTGCGTTTCCTCGTCTTCTTCCCCACCTCCTCTCTTTTATTATTATTTTGAATGGAAATGTCCTTTGTCTGGTGCACAGAACATGTAAGCAACTAAATTCAGGTCCATCAATGGACATCAGTCCCACTCAGAATTACCCGTCAGATGTAGCACATAGCAATTACCCGTCACTCTCTTTCACCCTAAGAGCCAAAATGTATCAGTCAAGGACATGTTTGAATTCCAGCAGCCAAGAATGTGAGTAATCCTAGGCTGAGAGTAGAGGAGATACTGTGTATGGCAGAATGGAGCAGAGCCATCAGGGCAAGCATTGGGCTGTTTTTGATAGGTAAAGTTAAAAAACAAAAATAATATATTCCTGCAGAAGTATTTTTCTCTAAGCTCATTATTTAAACTGGGTGGGTTTGTTTGTTTATTTGGTTAGATTTTTTTTTTTTTGACACTTCATGGAACTCCCTAGGGCATTATCTTTCAACAAACAATGGGCATTTTTTTGCAAATGTTTTTTAAAGGTCACTCTTTTTTAATCAACTCACTTTTTCTGTAATAACTGTATGACATTTTTTTGCCCTATTTGTGATCAATGAGCATGAATATTTTAAATAGAAAACTCACACACTTAACTATCTTTCTAAATGTTGTTGTTACAGTTCTGTGGGGGAGTTGGAAGGGGGATGCTGAACATCCAGAATTACCATTCATTTCTCATTGCCTGGTGACTATACGGCCCTTTCTGTGCTTACGTGCCTAGTTCAGGTATAAATGGCAGGGTGCTATGTTTTAATTTTCTCTTGAATGGAAGTCCTCACACCTATTTCTAAATATATGGATGTCTTCTGCCTAGTCTAGGTAAGAACTGGCTTCATCTTGTTCGGATACCTAGGAACAGATGATGATTTTAACTGAGCGCTGAGATTTCATAAATCTAACTTGATATAATCGTACTTATTTGATAGAGAACAGGCGGAGCTGGTTACCATGCAGCCTAATTCAGTTGTTTCTATCTGTGCAGGCTGTACCAGGCAAAACACAAACAGATCTACCTAAAAAATTTTGAATGTGACATTTAGGCGCATCAGGCATTTCTCTTTCTACCAGCTGTTCTCTAGGTTTTCTTTGGACAGATACCATGGTAGAGAAATAGTTTATTATCCTTTCCAAGCAGACTTCAGCATGTATCACTCTTTGACTCTCTGCCTCTGGCTTTGTGTCTGTATGCCTTGTGCAAAAATGATTAATTAAGGAAACAGAACTAGAGGTCTTGTGCCATCTAAAACTATAAAACATACAAGTGCTGAAGGTTTTATCTGTTGATGTTTTATATTTTTCCTGCCCTTCTTGTTTTCAGATTTCACTTTTGAAGAATAACGGTCCGATATTACTGATGTCCATAGTGAAACTAGCCATTTTAGGAGTCATTCTTCTAAATTTTCTGACAGGATATTTTCCCCCTCCCCAGTAAAAGTAAACAATGGTATTTGTATTGGAAAATGTTTCCTTCATGCCTCTTTAGCAATCATGTCCCAAGTAGAAATTGCACTTCTCGCAAAGAAACAAACTTGGGTCAGATGAGTCTGGTTTTCATGGGATATATAGACATATTTTTTAAAGTGCAATTCATAAGGCATAAGGTTTTAAATAGCTTGTCAGGAAAAATAAGTGATTTTTAATGCAGATCTACCAAATATAATGTTCTTTAGTAGCATCAGTACCCCCAAGGCAAATATTTGAAAAGGCAGAGAGTGCCATAACACCAAGATAAATGTTGTGAGTAGGATATAAGGCAAAACACAATACAAGGAAATAGAGGAATATCTTCCATCAAAAAGAAAAATATTAATAATCAAAATTACTGTTGTAGTTTTCTGTTTCTTTGCAAATATCTAATGAGGCATTTGACTTTTCCAATATTAAGGTTTTTCCCAGTAATTACATTTGAAACATTGTTAAATCTTTATTTTTATTCTGAAAATAATTAGGAATACAAATGAAAACATTAATGCTTATTTTCTTTAAAAACGTATAGCTGAGATATTGAAGGAAAACACAGCCACAGGAAGGGAAACTAATTCTAAGTAACCATTTGAAGTATGACTTTATGATTCTATGTAAGAATATAATAATATGCGTGTTGGAATTTGCTATTCTGAAAATTGCGAAAATTCTCAAATACTCTGTGAAGCCAAATGTTATTTCATAACCATTGACAAGAGATTTGTAATCGTATTCATCCTCTTTGAGACAATACACTATGTTTTATGGAAGGTATAGTGAAAGCAGCCCTACTGCAGTAAAGCTATAACCTAGCTTTCATTTCATTAAAATAGATTTCACGTTTACCAACCACACAATGGAAAGTTGTGGAGTCTGCTCAGTATATCGCCTCACAGTTAAAAAAACCTACAGCAACAGAAGTAACTGGCAAAATTGTTTTACAGAAAGGACACAAAAGGATTGGGATCAGTCAAAACTAGATGAAGAATCAATTTAACCTCCTCTGACTTCAACAGGAGCCGCATCAGGGTATGGCTGTGAGGCACACTGGATATGACTGATAGAATTAGAAAATCTAACTGAGCAAGTAGGTTGATGAACACTCACAAGATCTTTGAAGTTTTATGGATTGTCTAAACAAAGCCAGTGTTTCAGAGCTATTACATCTTGATTTCTACTGACTGTTACGTCTGGTGTTGAAGTGTCATTCAGTGGCCAGGATGTTGAGTAATGGACAAGCTCCTCCTTTAAGTGGTCATTAAGCCAAATAAGTGCCATGTGCTGGACAGTACAGCAGCGCTGACCATTTGAGACTGGGTGAGGGTGTGATTACTTGTGTG
Organism: Fratercula arctica; assembly: GCA_947846985.1. Taxonomy (NCBI): domain Eukaryota; kingdom Metazoa; phylum Chordata; class Aves; order Charadriiformes; family Alcidae; genus Fratercula; species Fratercula arctica. The sequence goes on from CANTUZ010000002.1 coordinate 81,766,336, forward strand.
ATTCCATCAGCACTTGTCGAGCTTTTTCTCTCAGACAAATTGAAGTTTAGCAGTACTGAAATGATTTTTGTTCTCTGCTGATATTGCTTTGCCATGTAATATTTAAGTTGGTTTGTCTCCTTCCCCCAGCATGTTGCCCACAGAGAGGCTTCTCTTCCCAACATTTGAAAAGTGCTCCATCTGTCCAACATAAAGGTCAAGAAAGTGGTTCCCTCTTTCATTTCTGTCCCCACTTATCAGACCAAAGGCAGTGGGCCAGTATATCTGCTTTGTGGGAGTCATGTTTCCCTCCAGAGCCTCTTATCATCATGTTCTCTTTTCTGTGCCTAAGGAAATAATGAGTTACTGCCTTGACAACACCTAACTCAAACTTTTACAAGAGATTGGCTTGTGATCACAAATTGCCCTAATGTCAGATATTAACCCCGGGGATTATCCTAGCCCTAAAAAGAAGCATTTGTAGTTTGGATTAAGGAATTGGTGATGGAAGAGGGATGGAGGCTGAATTTCTTCTTGAGTATGGAAGCAGTATATTTATTTTCACTAACAATGGCAGCCAGTAATTACAGCCTTTTCTCATTCTCCTGCCTCAGGGGAACTGAACTGCTGCTGTCTCAGGGGAGGCTGAGCTGCTGCTGCCTGCTGCCAGTTAACACTTACTGTTCTCCTTTGAACCTCTTTGTGAACCACTTCTCCTTCCCTGTTCCTGTTTCTTTGCTTTCCCTGATAAATATGTTCCTGAAATGCCCTTTAAAGCAAGCTTAGATATTTTTGCAAATAATATGGTTTAAACACCTGGAGGAGACTAACAAACATAAATCTTTAGTTGAAGAGCCTATCTGCAACAAACTCCCCCTTCTCTTCATAATTGGATGCACTTTATTACAATTGCAGATAATATGTATTTAATTTTTTTCCTTTTTTTTTTTAAACACACAATTGAGATTACAGCTGCCTCTTTGTTAAATATATCATATGAAACAATATCCTTACTTCTAAGAGAGATCTCTTTAACTCAAAAATACCAGGCTTCCTGCCCTGTGCCAAGAACTGGGTAGATTATCTAGAATGTCAAAGAAAAAAAGATTTAGCTTTTACTTTCTATAAACAGAATATACATTTTCTAAATTATGCTTCTTACTAATATTCCTGTACAGCTATAATAGTTCTCAATTGCTCTCAGTCTCTCTAATGCCAAATAATGAAAATTTAACTAGTGGTGATTTTTACTGGCAGATAAGTGAGTTCCTATTGTGTGTATATGTTAGTAAATGCATCTGAGAAAAAAAAAAAAAGTAGCATTTCTGCGAGCATACGCATACATGAACCCTTTAATTTTGATTGTTACTGGCAGATAAATCTAGAGCATTGTTTAAAATCAGTTTAATACCCAAAGCATTAGTAGTTTACATATTCATCCAATCCTTACATACTTTGGATGATGAAAGCGATACCTTCCTTATGCTTTGAATGGACATTTCCTAATGACATTCAGTTTTTAATTGTTTATGTGCTACTATTTCTTCTCTTAATTATGTCCTCTCTAAAATCAGACTGTCTGCTATTCTTTGCCAGTACTACAGTTGCCATGTCCCCGGGACAGACTCCCCACTTCAGAGAGACTTTTCATTTCTCCTCAGTTATAATCCTTTGCTTAACAGTTACTCCCCAGCACCCATCATTTTAAAAGAGACGACAAGTCAAAGGAATAAAACGGGATGTATCCGATCAGCTCATCTTAAAGATTGTTTATATTACATGGGATCCATGTATGTTCACTTACTGTTTTTCACTCCTGAGCAAAGAAAAAACATCTTTGTTCACTCTTCTGCACGGTTTTTCTTTCTCTATTGTTGTTGTAAAGGGATGCACATAATGTGCAAATATGATGAAAGGAAATACCAATCCAATCATACATTATAACTCTTTAAAATCAGAGTGAAACCAGCCCTTTAAAAAGTCATTAATATTATCTGCAAAATATGTTTCTATTCCACTGTTTAGAAGGCTGATGCATTTACAGGACCCAAATAAACGAGAGCTATGCAGGATAGTCCAAAAGAGAATTTAATGGTACAATATAAGGATTAATTGTGAAAGTAATCATGTTAGTTTTCTAATTATTCAAATCTTAATTACAACTGTGTTGGCCCAATTAGTTCAAAACACAAGGCTAATGTTAGGGTTGGGTGGATACTCAGCATCTGTGCATAAGTAAGAGGCATCTGTTGCCAAGTGGTGGAGTGATGGAAAGTGTCAACGCACCAGCTGTGAAGTCAACAAAGCTCTTAAAAAACAAATTTGAGCCAACACAATGATTTAGCACACTTGGGGGAGTGTAAAGCTTATGGCACATGTATACTTTAGCTAGCTGTTGTCACCTAGTGGGACTGGAATCTAGAGCAACTATGCACATTTAAGTCTTTGCCTGCTTTCTCTAACAATGCCCTGCCTGACAGGGGTCTGCAGTGGGGAATCTGGCAGTGACATTTCTGCCTGTCAGTGCTGCAGAGGGCTGATTTAGGTGCGTTTTTCTTGAGCAAATAAGAGAACAAAATATTACTAAGCTCTTCAGAATATGCCACGTCTTAAGGTGGTTACAGTGTTTTATAAGTGTGTACAAACAGTACATATATATATACACACACACAGACAAAAGGATAGAAAATAGGGAAATATTAAGAGAAACGTCTTGTTTAAAAAGTGTTGGCTTTTCTATCCTAACACCAGTTTCCCCATTCTCTCAGTTCTGTAGGGAGGGATGGCTGTATTAAATATCAGTGGTAGCTTGCCCATTGCTTATTGCTATCAATTCTAGAAAGACAGGATTTTTATGATTCTTACTACTGATACTGATCTTAGTAATTTCTAGTGTCGCCAACAGAGATCGAGGATATTAATAGTGTTGCTAACTTTACAATGCTGTGTTTAATATTTATGCATTATTAACATTTAATGGTAACGTGTAAACTTTACTGAAAGATAATCAATTGGCAGAAAGAACAAAAGAAGAAGGTGAACATTAAAACCTAAGATGGAATTATATTGAACACTAATGCATTCACTTTTGACCTAGTTCTGAATTTTATGGATCTTTTGTCAGTGACTTCATTTGCATTACTTTCAAGTTTTTATTTATTCACATTTCACGAAGTACAGATGGAGAAGTGCTTAGATTCATTGTAGTCTGATAATGTTGTTAATTTACATGAAATGCATAGAGTTTTGTACTGTACTGCAGCGTAATAGAAAATGAGCTCAATTTTCAACATTGCCTTCACAAGCTTTTTCAATTACATTAAAATAAAATTAAACAGAGTTAGGAGGCACTTCTAGCGTTCTGGATCCAGGTTTCCTTATTTGTAAATTACAAGAAGAAAGCCTTTGATTTCCTTGCTGTTTGAGCAAATAGCCCTTTTTAGGTATGGTTTGCACTTTAATATAGAGCTTTTGGCTTTTAAAAAAAATATGTGTATGCCTGTATGGCAATACTTGATCTATCCTATTAAAGCAGCACCCGGACTGGACAGAAGCAGCTAAGCGACTCAGCCCACCTCTATAAAAATATCTATAAATAAACACAACGACTTCTGAGCAGGTGTAATGAAGTGTAAACTGTAATGGTTGTAAACTGAGGACTTTGATGACTATGAAAGCACTTTTTTGCAGTTACAATTTATTTAGGTGTCTCAGCATCTGCACATTTCATACTCGCAAGGCAAATGCAGTATTTCTCCACATTACACTGCAGTTTGTGTATAAATGTGTGTGTGCCGGGTCCAAACCGACTCTGAGTCGTGCGGGCACAGGGAAAGACAAACGCACCAATACGATGCAAGTCAATTCCAACTTTATTTAGCTTAATCATTACGTTTATAGTATTATGCTATCTGTTCACGCGCTCTAACTCCTACTGATTGGCTGCATGCTATTTTCACGAGCTGTCCACGCGCAGGCAGCATCCTGCTGATAGGTTGAGGGTCGATTGCCACGTGCTTCTCGGTGTCTTCTAACTGGTCGTCTCCGACTGTTCACGCGGAGCAGCAGCTTTGCTTTTCACATTCCTTTCCTTGCTGATATCTCCTGGCGCTTGCTTAACTTTTCTCTCAAGGCGCCTCTCACGGGTACAGCTTTGTCTCGTCAAGGCCAAACAGATTCCCTGCGCTACTCTCTATCTCCACACGTGTGCAGTGATGTAATGATACAGACAGTAGTGGTACATTAAGTTTAGCTAAGGTTACCTGACCAATTTTACTGATGTTTATGAGAAGTCAGCAGAAGCTCCTGGAAGATCTAAAGCTGCCACCTCCACCGGTGTCGTGAGTCTCACTATAGTATGTCTGTAAACGGGGAAGAGAAGGGGCACAGTGAGACACACAGCAATTAGTTATATGCGCTGTAGTGTTTTGGATTTCAGCATCCTGTCGCAGTTGCAGCTGTATTTCACCTGTAAAATGTTCTTTCCTTTTAAATCGTACTGACAATGTGAATAGCACGTGTATTCTTTAACTAAACAACTTACCATTTCAAGTGGGCTGCCTCAGCTGTAAGACATGAACTCAGAAGTGATAAAGCATGGCGCTGCTTCAGTAAAATGGAATAAGAAATCATTTTGACAGAGCCTAGATCTTGGTCTGGGCTGTTGCATGGGTTTGGTTGCGGGATTTATTATTCCCCCTCCCCCCTTTCCTTTCAAGGTCGATATTCCTTATTTTGTATAGAGTACATCTTACATGACAGTACAGGAGGAAGTGCAAGCTGGCTGGGTTAATGCTTTTGGGGTCAAAATGGACTCCTGAACCCAGGGAAACAGCACCTGAGAAATGGTGCTCACTGTCACCCCATAAAGGCAAACAGTGACTGAACGTCAGAGGATCAGGCTACAAATCTTTACTAGGGGCTCGTTATGAATGATTTTGAAAGTAAATATTTCAGTCTGTCAGTGAGCAAAGGAAATACTTCCCCTTTCTTTTGTTTAACTCCCTTGACTGCATGGAATTAAAGGAGAGTGGAAGCTGTGATGTTAGAATAATGATTATAAGTTGTGTCTCATAACTGATTCTCATTTATTGGGTCTGCAGATACCTTTAAAATAGCAGAAGTATTCAGGAAATTACCACTATAAATAATACCATTTTTTGTTCATTTCCCATCCTGTCCTTTGCTAATGCAGGAAACACAATTAAGGTGAATAGCAATGATTATTTTGGAAGATAACTTGACATTTGCCTATGGTAAGAACAAATTCTTAAAATGCTTAGTCCGTAATCATGCAGATGACTGGCTTAGAGTGTCTGAAAGACTAGTTCATCTTTTTTGAAGATCTCTCAGGGCCTGAAAGGAGCAAAACTGTGCTCCTCTGGTCACAAAGGGAGATGTTTCCTTTGCTGCTCTTCCATCCTACAAGCCACAGCAATGTTAAAGCCTCAGCTGCATGTAAAACGAGCTAGGCTAACTCTTTATCTCACCCCCTGCCTGTACAACTTCCTGTGACTTTACCTGTGTGGGTAAAAATTGTGCGAAGTTAGAGCTTGTCTCAAAATCAAACACCTTATGATCAATGTATATCAACTATTTTACATTTTTCTTTGAAATAAAAACCTGATGTTCGCCTAAAACTAATGAGGTAAAACAGAGTAGACAGAACATTTAATCTGACTACCTCATGTAGGTAATATGGTATTTTTTTAAATCATTTGTTCCAAAACCAAATGATTACTCTCTCATCATTTTACTCTGTTATGTTTAAGTTGTAATTTCTTCCAAGAATTTCTCTATGAAGACCACCTAGGTCATGTTAGCAGTTGCAGTATTGAAACTGCACGCAGCATGAAACTCTTCTCTCAAGTAAATACAGTATATCATGCCTTAAACATACAGACTAAATCAAGTTACTTCAGTGAGGTTATTCCAGAATGTTGTTAGTTTCCATAAGAACAGGTACTGGCAGTATCTGTCTGATAGAATCACATTGGCATTTTCTGCTACTTCAGGGTGAATTGCTATTGTCCTTTAAATGAAAGAAATTATAAAAGGTCATATGCCTAACTGTGTGACCTAGGCATGTGTTACTGTAGGTATATGTTAGGTACATGTTGCTGTTTATATCTCATCACTAAAAGCTACTCACACTGAGGTCAATGACACGTTTACTTGGACAACTTTAAAGTAACTATTCAATTTTACATTATACTGAAAAAAAAGAATATCAGATCTTGATCCAGTGAAACATCTGTCATATTGATTTCAATGGTACTGGATCAAGATCCGATACTCTGTTTTTCAAAAGGGAAAGAAAACAGAATTGAGTCCTAAGAACACAGGAGGAGCTGTCTTTGTAGTATATCTTGAGAGCATCTCACTTTAATATTACGTTCATCGATGTCACAATCACTCCTTTGAAGCAAAAGCAATCATAACAAAACAGCTCTGGATTCTTGAAAATGTAAAGGTATCAGGAGGCTGTATGGCCTCTTTGTTCATGAAAATTGTCTTCATGTATTGCTCTGTAGTTGAATTTTTCCACTAATAACCTTGAGTCATCAGGACACTGATGCAGAAAGCATAGACTGGTAAAGACAGCGTGAAGCTTTTAATGTAAAATATCATTTTCCAGGGAAAAACAAAATTATGCTAACCATGGCAGAGCAATATGCTGCTATGTTTATCAGCGTAGACTCTTTCATGTCAATTAACTTCAATGTCTACAATGTGTGATCACAAAGAAGGAACTGATTTTATAGTGTCCTGCTCTAAAGTTAGTAGCCGTGTAATTTTTATGTAACTTGTATAAAAATATGGAAGGTGACCAGAAAACTTAGAGTAGAGGTCAGGTAGTGATTTACCCAGTAGGCTAGGATGAAGACAACACAGACCAGTCAGCCTGGTGTGCCATACTCCAGCAAAGATTCTCTTTGGAGTTTTGCTTTGGTGAGATGAATTTTCTCCAGTCTCCTTCAGAACAGAAGCAAATCAGACGTGAGATAGCACCAATTTAGTTTTGCAGGGGAAGAAAATTTTGGTCCTTATTCTCTCTGAGACACATTATATTCCAGAAGACATGAGGAAGCAGGTACTATTCTTGCCGGTACAAAAATCAAGGGGATCAGTTTTTCTGAACATAGTGCGAAGGATGCTGATGGTTCTTTTTACAATCCTATAACTTTCTATACGTGAAGTCAGGAGTTTTCCTCCTACCTGCACTACTATATCTGCACTAAGTTTAATAGCTTGATTTGATTTCATTATTTGAGACCTTGCTTGTGGTAATAGCTGGCCATAACTTTCTCTGTGTTATTATTAATAAAAGTCCTCATTATTCATAGTATCTCTTCAGTTTCTAGATTTTCCTCCGACTTGCTTAGAGTAACTTTAACTTCAGAATAAATAACAGAGAATTCCTGTTGCTAGTTCTAACTTGCCCATGCTCAAAAGGGTTGTTTGAGTTGTAACCTGAACATAAGTACTACACAACAGCCGGATTTTCTTCTGCATATTTAGGACCAATTCAAGTCCCAGTGATGGCTTTCTGGGCTGAGAGCACGCATTGTCAGCTTACGTCCAATTTTTCATCCACCAGTACCCTGAAGTCCTTCTTGGCAGGGCTGCTCTCAGTCCCTTCATCCCCCAGCCTGTACTGATGCAGGGGCTTTCCCCAACCCATGTGCAGGACCTTGCACTTGGCGTTGTTGAACCTCGTGAGGTTCACGCAGGCCCACTTCTTGAGCTTGTCCAGGTCCCTCTAGATGGCATCCTGTCCCTCAGGCATGTCAACTGCACCATGATAAGCTGGATGTCTTAATCAGCTTCCCACATGATCTCAATGGTGCAGAAGAAGGATCAGAACCACATCGCAAAATTTGTTTGGAGAATTCTATGTTTTCATAAGCAAAAATATGAGAGACAAAATTAAGACTCTGTTTCTGAAATTGGTTGTACCAATTGCCCATGCAGTTTTGGAACACTTTATCTGAAACAGAGACTAGAAAGGAAAGAAAAAGTTTGTCCTGCATGAGAAACGTCATATCATTTCTTCCAAGTGCCTTTAAGATTGATAATTCAGGAACTTGGAGAGTTAACAGGGAGTTTCTGTTAGAGGTATCTCAAAATGGGAAAGGCAGGACAACTGAGATGTCAAGAGAGTATGTGCTACTGTGAAAAGTATGGGCAGCACTGCTGCCTCTCCCTGAAGACAATGTTGAGCATTTGGAGTCCAAGCAGGGTCTCTGAGACCAACTCTGAATAGAAGCCAAATTTTTAGGCTGGCCAAATGTTTCAGAATTTTCTCTTTGACTTTCTGATTCCTGAATTTGGGAAAAAAAAATTTGTATAGAAGTGAAGCAGCATAATAGAGCTAGTCAAGAACATATCCATGCCTCTCCAAAGTAAGACAAAACCCATGAGCTTGTAAGAAAAGGAACAACATTTACATATGTACCCTAAATGAGACTTCATTTTTCTTCTTTGAAGCACGCAAGAAAATTAACAAAATACAGGGCTTTCTGCAATAAGTCGACACAACTAACCAACAAAAAGATTTTTCCAATTACAATTAGTTTTGTGAGCTTTTGAATATCTATGGATTGTCTGCAGATCATCAACTCTGTAACATAATTTTAAAGTTACTCCTGTTCAAGGTATCATGTCCAAACAAAGATTTATGTCAAGGAACAAAATATAATCAAGTAGACAAAATGTTGAATGAAAGCATTCATAAAAAAGACCAACAATTAATTTCAGTTTGCCTGAAATATTTACTCTGAGTTTCTTTTTTTTTTTTTCTTTAATTTGCATTTCACGCTTTAAAAAACGTTAAACTATCATGGCAAAAGCTATAGAACTGAGACTCATGAAAAGATTTTTTTCAAAACTCTAGTGAAAATAAGTAGCAGAACTCTGATATTGTCTGTCATCTGTTAGGCAACAAGACCTGAAGCCACTGGAAATCACAGAATCATTTAGGTTGGAAAAGACCTTTAAGATCATCAAGTCCAACTGTACACCTAACACTCCCAATTCCACCACTAAACCATGTCCCTAAGCACCACGTCTACATATCTGTTAAATACCTCCAGGGATGGTAACTCAACTAGTTCCCTGGGCAGCCTGTTTGAGTGCTTGATAACCCTTGCAGTGAAGAATTTTTTTCCTAATATCCAATCTAAACTTCCCCTGGTGCAACTTGAGGCTATTTCCTCTCATCCTATCACTTGTAACGTGGGAGAAGAGACTGACATCCCTTTCTCTACAACCTCCTTTCAGGGAGTTGGAGAGAGCAATAGGGTCTCCCCTCAGCCTCCTTTTCTCCAGGCTAAAAAACCCCTGTTCCCTCAGCTGCTCCTCTTTGCCCTTCTTTGGACACACTCCAGCACCTCAACGTCTTTCTTGTACTGAGGGGCCCAAAACTGCACAGAGGTGGGGCCTCACCAGTGCCAAGTACAGGGGGGCGATCACTTCCCTATCCCTAGTCCTGCTGGACACACTATTTCTGATACATGCCAGGATGCTGTTTGCCTTCTTGGCCACGTGGGCACATTGCCAGCTCGTATTCAGACAGCTGTCACCTGACAGCCCCAGGTCCTTTTCCGCCAGGCAGCTTTTCAACCACTCTTCCGCAAGCCTGTACCGTTGCACGGGATTGTGACCCAAGTGGAGGACACGGCTCTTGGCCTTGTTAAATCTTGAATGGGCCTTCACCCATTTATCCAGCCTGTCCGGATCCATCTGTAGACCCTTTCTACCCTCAAGCAGATCAACATTTCCACCCAACTTGCTATCATCAGCAAACTTACTGAGGGTGCACTCAATCCCCTCATCCAGATCATTGATAAAGACATTGAAGAGAACTGGCCCCAATACTGACCCCTGGGGAACACCACTTGTGACTGCCACCAACTGAATTCACCATAACACTTTGGGCCTGCCATCCAGCCAGTTTTTTACACAGCTAACAGTATGCCCGTCCAAGCCACGAGCAGACAGTTTCTCCAGGAGAATGCTGTGGGAAATGCTGTCAAAGGCTTTATTAAAGTCCCCGTAAGCAACATGCACAGCCTTTCCCTCATCAACTAAGCGGATCACCTTGTCATAGAAGGAGATCAGGTTAGTCAAGTAGAACCTGCCTTTCATAAACCCATGCTGACTGGATCTGATCACCTGGTTGTCCTGTTGTGTGATAACACTCAAGTGTCCTTCCCTGGCACTGAGGTCTGACTGACAGGTCTGTAGTTCCCCAGATCCTCCTTGTGGCCCTTCCTGTAGATGGGCATCACATTTCCTATCCTCCAGTCAACTGAGACCTCCCTGGCTGGCCAGGACTACTGATAAATGATGGAAATTGACTTGGTGAGCACTTTTGCCAGCTCCCTCAGTACCCTTGGGTGAATCCTATCCAGCCCCATAGAATTGTATGTGTCTGACTGGTTTAGGAGATTGCTAACCATTTCCCCTTGGATTATGGGGGTTTCATTCTGCCCTCCATCCCTGTCTTCCAGCTCAGGGAGCTGGGTGCCCCAAGAACAGCTGGTCTGGGAACTAAATACCTCTTTGCATCAGTGCTTCTTTCTTTGCTGGTTTTGTCTTTTTTTTTTTTTTTTTTTTTTTTTCCCACAACAGTTATAAAGAAATAAGCCTGTGTAAAATAGATGTAAAATTGAAGACAAAAATGACCAAAGTTGGTATTTTACATTATTTGCTATAGAAAGGAGCAGCTGGGAAAGATGAATATGCAAAATATTAAGGCAAAATTTTGGCTAAGAATTCAGACAGTTATTGTTTGCCAGTCTGACTGAATTTAACTCGATTTACTTAAGACCATTGCAAATTTATGTACCCAGTTGCGTTTCTAAGTTGTGTGAACAATTGTGATTTTTCACTGTACACTGGCGGCATGAATTCATATATCTGTAATTTTTGAGGGGCCTATTAGTTACTCAGTAATGGGTTTCTGGAGAGAGCAGAAAAGGATCCAGAACTCAGAAGGTTTTAATCTCCTTTTTTCCATTAGCATCATCAGGTGCTATTGTGGCTCTGTGCCATCTGATAGCGGCTCTGTGACCCTGAAGTCTTTTCCAGGCCCTCATGCCCTGCTTTAAACTTCATTAGACATTGATTTTGTAGGGGCACTTCCAGCTTCCTGAAGTCAGAGTCCTTAATTTTAACTTAGTTTACAAGTACAGATAAAGTTTTTCAAATGGTGATAGGCAGGCAGATGGATGGATGGATGGATGGATGGATGGATGGATGGACGGACAGATAGATAGATAGATACATAGTTGTGTTTCCTTTGCATCAAGTGTGAGAGCTGCTCAGTGGATTCTTTCCATGTGTGAGAATATTTAATTGATCTGCTTAAGCCATGGTGATTAAGGCATTTATAGAAATTGGTGGGAAAGGAGTAGGTCTCTTCACAGTATTTACAAAAATATAATCATTAGTTTTGCCCTGATGTGAATTCTCTGTGGAGAGGCTGCAATGTTTATGAACTTTTTTGTTGTTGAATGTTTTCTGCTCAGTAAATAGTTTTTTTCTCATTAAGTTTCTGCTCTTGGATTGCTTGTTAATTTTAAGATACATCTCTACATTTGGATTGTAACCAAGCTACCTTTTTTCACTTTTTGATTGAATTTTTTAAGTATTATTTTTATTTTCATCAGGTAACTGTTCTACTTTTATTATCTTAATAATTTTTATGCATGTATAGCTAAATTAAAGTACAGAGGGATGGTCACAACCCTAAATCATTTACAGAGTAGTGTAACTAAAACAGATGGAAACAAAACTATAAGTAAAATTTCATGGATTATTACCCATGCGTATTTTTGTAAAAATATTTTTAAAGTCTTTGCTACAATACAAATTCCCAAAAAAGTGAATGCACCCTGAGAAGATTCTTAAAGATTTAGAAAAAATAATTTACTGACCAGATGAATACCTTCTTGACAGTAACTTTCTAAAGGTGTAAAAAGGAAAAATGCTTTGATTGTATTTGATGCAATAGAGCACAATCCAAACCAGCTTGTTCAGAAAGGAAAAGAAAAATATTTTTTTTTCTTTTTGTGGTAGCAATTGATTGAATTCTATTCAAATTTCCCCCCCTACAATAGAGCACCATATTTTAGATTTATTCTGTACCAAATATACAATGCTGGGGAAGGGAGTTTTAGTGCCATCTCTCTCTCTTAACAGTTCTACATAATACAGGAGCACACTGGCAAGAAAACACACAGTTCTGTGTGTAGAATTTTCTGTGCAATAGGTCCGTGATTACACACATGGTCAGTAAACATTGAAAGTTCTTTTGGGTATTTTTCTCTGCCTCTATTTCTGCAGAACAGAATACGAACTTAGTTTTTACCTTTCAGTAGTGCTAAATCCTCCAATAACTCAACTAAAAGATGATGGAGACCATCCCTGTGAATTACTGAGGTACTAGAAAGACTAGGTTATTTAATTTAGGAGTAGTTGCTGGCAGTGAGCTTTTCACTCCAAAGAAGTTTAATCTTGTTATGTTTTATTGGAGCTCTGTTTTAATTGTCCAGAGAACTAAACGTGATGAGATTCCTTTCATTGAGTCCAGAGGTACTATGTAAATAGATGCAATTTTAAGATACAGCTTGCATACAACAATATAAATCTTGGATACTACACTTCTAGGTTGGGAAGGTTGCTGGAATGTTTCGCAGATATGTTGAATTACATCTGGAACAATGATTGGCCCTAGAAAGGGACTAAAACCATATTAGAAATTATTTTGAGATCATGAGATTAATTCATTTGTGCATAGATTTTATTTGGGGATTATCAGAGGTAGAGTTTATTTAACTTCCCAAATATATAGCATGAGGTCCAACTGGGATCAGTTTGTTATGATTTGACAATTTGAGTTCTTTATCCCCAGTTAAGATAAGCTATGGAGTTGTTTTAGTAACTACACAAGACAGCTTGTATTTCCCTCAGACTCATGCAAATAAGTTTGTATCTTATACATATTACATGAATTTAGGTAGCAATAAAATATGATTCACTTAGAAAACTCCTTTAACAATCTTTTGTTGTAATACCTTTGTAAATTGTGGAAAACAACAGTAATAATAATAATGTGCTAACAATTCACTAAGTATCATCTAGGATGTAAATCCTTAACTCCACTGTTCAATTGTTCTCTTCTCTGTCCACACCCTGCACACTTTTAAACAAGTTAGTCCAAACAGATATCTCAGAGGAATTTCTCTTATTACTTGTATTTAAGCTTTAACGTGAATCCCAATATTGACTTACATAAAATATCTTCACATGAAGAAATTAGTGATGCTGTATGTTGTTTGCCTTAAAAAACATTCAGTCTTTACCAGCATGAAAAACATACTTCAATACTCGACGTCTCTTTCTCATCTCGCTTATTATGATTTTGGTGGAACAGTACATTTGGAAAAAATAAATATATAATAAGGAAATGCACCCTCCTGGGAAATCCGTGTGGTAAATTGCCTTTATAATGTGCCTTTTGTCACATGCTCACAACTCCTTTCATAAATTCTCCTAAGAATGCATCTTAAATTGCAAACCTCCAAGTGTGTGGCATTTAATACGTACACAGCATAGAGTGTATGCCTACATGTGTGTTTGCCATTTCTTTCTCTCCCCTTTCCCACTGAGATATTAAGAGTGATGCAACATAGTGGAATGGAAGAATCCAGATATCTGGGTGGATGGCTCACTTTTCCATCACTCAATAGGCTAAAAATATCGTCTCTTGAAACTGAAGCATTGTGCATCTGTGTCAGTTGCTGCTTAGATCCTGCTGGCCTCACGCAGAATTCAGCAGGAAAAGCTCTGTATTTTGTGGGAACAAGGCAGAAAAACTGTAACACGAAGATATTTTTAGAACCCTTTAAAATTTTTATACGTTTTTAGTTGCCTGTGTACGTTTCAGACTGGCTAATTGTGGGGTGTAGTACAAGGTTATACAGACCTTTATTTAAGATGGTCTGTACGAGTTACTCATGGCTTCACATAGAACCTCAGAAAGCACAAGAGTACAGCTGAAAGCTGTTTTAAAAACTAAGTTACATTTGTCAAATAGATAGTTTGAACATCCAATAATGTGAAATCTTGAAGGAAAGGTTAAGAAAAAGTCCTTATCACAGCTATGGATCATCATTCTCCAAATGGGTCTGCATGACTGGTCTCTTTTATAGATGTATTTTTACAGGTGCAAATTCTTGTCCTTTACCCACAGATATGTGTCTTCAGTTTTTGCAGATGTCTTGAGTATTTCCAGTGGAAGAAAAAGTTTCTACGTTTATCAGATGGTATGTTCTTTTTATTTGTGTGAACAGGCAATGTATGTCTAGCATTGGTTGACAGCTGGCTGAATATGAGCCAGCAGTGTGCCCAGGTGGCCAAGAAGGCCAACAGCATCCTGACTTGTGTCAGAAATAGTCTGGCCAGCAGGACTAGGGAAGTGATCGTTCCCCTGTGCTTGACACTGGTGAGGCCACATCTCAAATACTGTGTGCAGTTTTGGGCCGCTCAGTAGAAGAAAGACATTGAGGTGCTGGAGTGTGTCCAAAGAAGAACAACAAAGCTGGTGAAGGGTCTAGAGCACAAGTCTGAGGAGCAGCTGAGGGAGCTGGGGTTGTTTAGCCCGGAGAAAAGGAGGTTGAGAGAAGACCTTATCGCTCTCTACATCTATCTGAAAGGAGGTTGTAGCGAGGTCGGGGTCAGTCTCTTCTCCTAAGTAACAGGAGATAGGACAAGAGAAAATGGCCTCAAGTTGTGCCAGGGGAAGTTTAGATTAGATATTAGGAAAAATGTATTCACTGAAAGGGTTATCAAGCATTGGAACAGGCTGCCCATGGAAGTAGTTGAGTCACCATCTCTGGAGGTATTTAAAAGATGTGGTGATGCGGTGCTTAGGAACGTGGTTTAGTGGTGGACTTGGCAGTGTTAGGTTAACGGTTGGACTTGATGATCTTAAAGGTGTTTTCCACCCTAAATGATTCTATAATTCTGTGATTATATGTCTTCACAGTTATGCATCTCAAATGAATTCTCATCTTTCTGGAGTGGGATTGATGGAAGTGAGTTAGGAAAATGATTACCATGAAAAAATGAAGCAGCGGGAAGATAGCGTATCTGACATAAAAGTGGGGTTTTGTTTTTTAGACTGAAACTCATTTTCACATGGAGGTTAGAGTAGCATAAGTTTTTCCCTCAGCAGGTCTTTGGTCTCACCTTTATGGTGTGTTTTCATGTTATTTGTGTAATGCATTTAAATAATTTTTCTTGATGCTTGTTTTGTTTGAGTAAACATGTTTACTGAGCTTAGTGTGAGGTTGCTGTGAGGTTAGGAGGTAATGCAAATTTTGAAGCTTCACTGGGAATATAAGTTTAGTGACCTGTGTTTAATAAACAAGAGCAATGATTTATTACAACAGACCTCAGTGACGGCTGTAGGACTTTTTTTAATGATAGGGATTCAATGCAAAATCATGCTTCTGGCATTCAACAGTCGCTCTCTGTCCTGGTTTGCTTTTGCGAGGTCACTCAATGTCACTACAGCTCGTCTTCTCCTCACCAGCGGACACGTACCCTGAGAATAATATTCCTGACTAATATTTTGACATTCTTGTGTTTCAAAATTCTCAGCCTACACAGGCACTCCTGGAATGTAAAGTGAAAACCTCAAACGTGTCGACTCACTAGCCACACAAGCATGCTACAAAATTATGCATTAGCTCATACTGATTAAAACTGGTCTCATCTAAACAAATTAAGGGGTCTGATCTTTCATCCATATGCATGGGTAATTCTCATTAATGCTAATAGAGGGTATGTGCATACGTGGATGGGAGAACAGACCTCTGAGGCTGACTGTTCCGTTTCAGTTTGTTTTATTTTCTACAACAGCAACAAAACATTCAGTGTTAAGTGTTTCAATAATTTAGAGAAAGATCAAAGGGGAGAAAGGTCAATAATGTACCTTTTCTTGTACCTTACTGTGGTAAATAGATAAAACAATATATCCTACCTCTTGTAAGCTGGGAGGCAAGTAGTATTTTTTACCTGCTGGTGGCTTTTTATACTATCTACTAACAGATTCAGATTTATATGCTTGTGTTTTCAGACAGAAATAAGAAAAACACCAAAAGCAATAATGCTACAAAGTTTCATCCTCCCAAAACAGTGAAACATTGATTTCTATTGAATCTCTTAATGCCATCTTCATAATTTTACAAACTATAAGTACCATTTACTGTATTTGAGCATGTGCCTGTGCTACATACAGCATATCAGCTGTAATGTCATCTAAAAAACTCCTGTGATTTAGTCATTTGATATTCAGTTAAGTGTTCACAGAACACAGTCTGTCAAAACATTTTAAATATTTGTATAATACTGTAAAAATAGTGTCGTGCATATGTTATCAGACAGTAGGAGCTTAATTAGCATTCTTAACAGCCTGAGCTACACCGGGATAGGGGAAGAGGTGCACAGTACAAGGGCTGATGCCTCAAGGGAGTTTGTTCTTCAGGTACAAGGTCTTTAAACCGAGCCTCAATGGGAGAAGCTGGTCTGGATTGTTTGAATTGTAGGAATTTCTCAGTAAGAATTGATTCATTCATGCGTACTGAAACACACCAGTCACAGATTTGTGGCAATTCTGGTACCTAAGTGACTGCTCTAGGTACAGTGGAAACCTTGGAAAGCTCAGATTCTGTTCTGGGCTACACGTTCCTTGGTGGAAGGCTGCAAAACATGACCATGTGCATCTCTGTTCTCCTAGGCACAATGTGGAAGGTCTCTGAGTGTGCTCCTGGCCACCTAAGCCTAGGATGATAGTGGAAATCTGAACCACAGCATATGATGGGGGCTTCCAGAGATGAATATTTTAGATCAGTTGTCATGGGTAAGGTAGACACAGGAACAGAACCACACCTATCCATGGCATATGATGTAAAATGTATATATAAGTAGAATGGGATCTCTGTGCAAGATGTTTTCCATGAGAGGGTATTGTTTTTTCTCTTTATTGCTTTCTAAAGTAGCTGTTTGGTATAAGCCACCAATGGCTTCGTTGGTGAATTATAGCCTTAGCCCAGGCCAGTCTCTTCTACTTTCTCCATAATTAAAGCCCTCTGGCTATTATTGCCTGGGTTACTAATGCTTGCTGGCTCCCTGCTCCAAATGTGTTACCTGGGCACAAAGTTATTAAGAGTTCATCTGTGCTTCTCTGTTTCTTTTCTGTGCGTACCTCATCATTGGAGCAGGTCAGGTATAGGCCAGAGCTTTTGGGTAAGACCCTACATAACAATTATTTGTGCTTGATTTGTTTTCGTAGCGCATACCACAGTCATGTAGAAGCTCAGGCTGGGCACTGGGCAAATGCAGTCAAGGTCTCAATTACTTTAGTGGTGCTTTCAGTTAGGCTTTACCCTTTGGAAATTACTATACTTTGGAACATACTCTGAGCTTCCTAATGAGGGAGTGAGGTCTTTCATGTGTTTCTGATTAGAAAGATGTAGGACGCAATGATGCTTCTTCAAATCTTCCTTTAACTTCACCCAGCTTGTGACTTGAAAAGATGTAATTTGTTATACAGCATCACCAGAGTCATATAGATACTTCTTGAAAGATTTAGGATCTTGAGTTCTTCTTTAGAGTGAAGGTTAAAGACAGTGTTATTTTGTTTGTCTTGCATTATTATACAAAAGGCACCAACTCCCACAAATTACCAAAAGTAATAACAATGTGTTTGCATGGCAGTGGAGCCTTTGAAGGAGTTCTGGTCACTCAAGGGGGTCACTGTCAATCTTAATCACTTAAAAAACCTTCGTGCAGTAGGAGGTTAATGGTTTGGATTTGAAACATAGTCAATAATTACTTCAGTAGTGCATGACCCAAAAGTGAACCAGTTACTTTTCTACAGCAGTTTAAAGTGTATTCCACTAAAGGAAAGATAAAAAAAAGGAAACATTGTGTGAAATAGACGACAACTAGGGTATTTTTTTACATTTATAAAAGTACAAGCAGAAGAGATCTGTAGCATCCTTTTTTTAAATCAAACCTATGTAGTAAAGTATCAGAAAAGTTAACATTGTATTACAGTATGCAAATTACATTCAACAGTAAGTATTGACAAATAAAGTCCCATACAGAAATTACTTTTCATTTGGATAATTTTTATTTAAACACACACATAACAGAACATATTTTGCTGGCTAACTAAAATGAATAAAGAAGCCAGTTTCTTCTAGTGGTGTATTAGAAGATAACTCTGTATGTACAAACATAAGAAAAGTGGAGCTCCTTAAACAGCTCAGTGTTTTGGAAAGTGCTCACATGATAGGATATGAATACCATGTTGGGGGAATTTACCTTTAATTAGAAAAAAACCACTGATTAAAATTGCAGGGTTTGTAGTGTGTATTTCCTGCAAATGTGTCAGACCTGGTTGTGGGTTAGAGCACAGATCTTTAAAGCGATCCAAGTTTACAAAGAACCAGAATGACACAGAGAAAGAGGAATGACAGAGTTTTGTTGTATGAATATGAGGTCAGCCAGCCCCTGGCTTCTGGGACAGGGGAAGGAGGTTGCCAAAGTAATTGAGGCATGAGACGAAGAAGAGATATGAAGTACTTCCATTTGCTTTGTGAATGAGGCATGTTCTGTGCTGCTGAACCCCCAGGCATGGGACACGACACCTCCTGCCCCAGGGACATCTCAGGAACACTTCTTCTGATCAAACATACATGCTGGGCTGGTGGTCTGTCACCATCTTCCCACACTTCCTACTTCAGGGCTGGTTTTAGGTAGTTCAAGCTCTGTGCTATTGTATTCCTGAAGGCTGCGTGTAGCCAGCTTCTGCAGATTTCTATCTGTAATTACAGAAAGGCTATGGGGGAGCTGGTTTTGTCTGGTAATTACAGGGCAGAAGAGAGTTAAAACTAAGTTAGACTGTAAAGACACATATGAGTCCTTTTTCTGCTGCCTTGCTGAAAAATAAAAAAGCCGAAAACCAAAACCACTCTCCATAGTATAACGTTTTATTTTTCCTTTTGATTATATAGTCTCTTTGTCATGTTCTAATTCTCTTCTCAAACAATTGTCAACGTACTGTGGAAACCTTCCCTCTTCTATGATTTTAAGTCAGGCAAAACTGTGACTGTGCTGTAAATTTAGAGAAATACAATTACTATCCAACTAGTCATGTAATTTATTAAAACTACATCCCTTAATCTTATCTCTTAAAACAAATATGCATGCCTCATTAATTGACCAAAATAAATCAGTGGCAAAAACGTAGCTTTTGCAATTTTCCTTTAATGAGGAAAAAACAAGGACAAACAACAACAGAATCAGAGAGGTTCATGTGGGAGATTGTAAATTGATTTTTTTTGAGATAGGACATGAGGGTTGCATTTCTGTTCAATGCTGGTTCGTTTGAGTATTTGTGCTGGTACAAGAACATGCTGCTAACAACATGAGTTGCAGAATGTGTTGTAGTTGTTCTTATGCATCCATAGTTATGTGAGATGTCATTGAAGAATATGAAAAATTCAAGAATGCAACATTTATGGTTGGTTGTGTTAAAATGAAGGTGGAGATTTTAATCAATATGAAGGCTTGTGACAGCCTTAATAATTGCTTATACTTTAAAATGAGAGTAAGCCCTTAAACAGCAGGAGAGAGGGGTTTCAGAATTATTTTGTAATTATTATTATTTTTCTGGAGTATATAATATATACGGGATTAGATTACATGAAAATTTCTCATTTCCTAATCTTACACTAATGCTTGAATTACCATTCTGCAATTAGATCCATGAATCCCTTCTGTTCACATAGAGGCAGATAAGCATTAGTCTTCCTATAGGTAGTACAAAAAATATGTTCATACAAACTTCTTTTGTGGAATTAGATCATTTGGTTATAATATTTGTGAAGATGTCACTTACACGGTAAGCCGACTTTTTCCTCTCAGCTATACTTAGTCAGGCAAAGCAAATTTTTCATAGCTGTAGTTAAGGTTAGAGGTGTTCATTAGCAGCTGAATTTCCTGCTGCTTCAGTGATGGCAATTGAGAATTAGAACATGAGCTTTCAGAATGGTACAGTTATTTTTCATTCAGCATTATTCCTTTAGCTCTTTATATGTAAAAATAATCCCACAAAAATAGCATTGGACAGGATAATTCAGTTTGTGATTGGCACACAGTCTTGCAGCCAATATCTTTCTTTTCCTCAGTCTAAAGCTTACTTCACTGTGAGGATTCCATTTTAAATACCCAGTTCTCTTTAAGAGATATAATTTGCACTGCCTGCATTTATGTACTTAAGCATTTATAAATGCAGTCTTTAATAATTTTTTTCTCTGGTATGCCATTTGAAAAAGGTGGACAAGACAACTTTTGTATATATAAAGTTTGTTATATAATAGCTTTGTTATATAAAGTTTGAAAGGAAATGTGAAGTCTTCGGACAAAGTTCAAAGCTATATTAGGGTACAATGAACATGGATTTATGAAAGAGGTAATACAGAACCTTCACAATAATATTATGGGTGATTTCTTAACATGAAACCAGGTTTATAATTGACTCTGGTTCAAATGACTGAATTCTTGCACTGATTTCACTTGCTTAGATCAGAAAAATGGAGCAATTGGTGCCAATGTCTGAAAAATTCTACTTACACAGGAATTTTCTCAAGTATTTTCCTTAGTTTCAGAAAGAGAGAGAAAATAAGACAAATGTTTTTAGTTTCTACCAACTATTGTGTTGAATTGCTCTGGTTTCTGAGAAAACCCCCCATGGAACCACATGATCTTCAAGGTCCCTTCCAACCCAAACCATTTTGTGATTCTATGAAAAAGCAAAGCCTTGCACTTTAGCTTTTTGAATTTGTTAGTATTGTTTTGATTTAATAGATTTTATGACTTATTTGAAGTACTGTGATGCTTGAAAGATGATTCTTTTTTTTTAACAGTTCTTCATGGGTTAAGCTAAATTGTTTTACTGTACAAGAAGTCAGGAGTGTCCCAGTGATATAGTGAGTTATAGTCTTACATATATCAGGCAGAGATGAAGACCAGTTAGAAAAGGAAAAGGGAAGGGGAAGTGGAAGGAGGAGAGGAGAGGAGAGGAGAGGAGAGGAGAGGAGAGGAGAGGAGAGGAGAGGAGAGGAGAGGAGAGGAGAGGAGAGGAGAGGAGGAGAGTTATTGTAAAATAATACTGTGTTGGAAACAGTGGAAGTGTAGTAATTTTAGCAAAGACTTCATGGGGCTTTTCTGAAGTGCTAGGAATACGTAAAATTATCTCAAAGTCTTGCTGCAGGTTTAGTTGAGGCGAATAGCTGGAATTTGCCTGAAGTGAGTGGTTTTGTTGGTAAGCTGAGTGCCACCCTTTGGACTAGAGCTGGCAAAAGCCCTGTCTTGTCATAACTCCTGGTCCAAGACCAGGCTTGTAGTCAGGGCAGTAGAAAGTCTAGGTTCAAGTCTTCTTTGTAGATCTGGTCTTCCCAGCCATGAGACAAAATGGCATTTCCTGTTCTGCCGGGAGTTTCAAACTCCATTGTTTCGGGGGTGGGGGATGGGGTCCTTCCTCCCTCCCTCCCTCCCTCCCTCCCTTCCTTCCTTCCTTCCTTCCTTCCTTCCTTCCTTCCTTCCTTCCTTCCTTCCTTCCTTCCTTCCTTCCTTCCTTCCTTCCTTCCTTCCTTCCTTCCCTCCTTCCTTCCCTCCTTCCTTCCTTCCTCCCTCCCTCCCTCCCTCCTCTCTCTGTCTCTCTCTTTCACTCTCCTCCTCTTTCTCCCACTTTTCTTCCATTTTTGTAATATAATTCCCTATACCCGACTCCTTTATTCATATACTGAGTGTTAATTTTTATTCCTTATTTTGCTGCATCTTTCCTAATTTTTGCATATCTAAACCACAGGAGCCTTGCTTCGGATGCCCCAGAATTGGATATTGCTGCATAAACCTTTTGTTTCTTTGTTTTCTGTTTTATAACTCCAGCAGCCCTAGTGACTTGTTCAGGAGAGGGAGATATCATAGTTTTTGTAGAATTTAATATATGAACAACTGTGAGCTGAGCAGCAGATCTGTTAGCTACGCATGTGATGGACTCATCGATGTACTTGCACATTTCTGAAGTAGCCTTTTATGGGCACAGCAAAAACAACAAAAAACACCAAACAAAGAAGCAAAACCCTGTGAGATTTGAGTAGGGAAGAGTGGTGAGGGAGGGTGGCCATTCGGCTCCACAGGATGTACACAAGGGCAAGGTCTCTGTGGGTTTGAAAGCATCAGGAAACCTGGTCATCACCCCCTGCAAGCCCCTGCTTTCCAGACCAACTGTACCCTGGTCATCTGCTGCTGCTACTGCCACCACACAGGTCTGACTTGTCCCTAATGGGAACAAAGACGCGGCAGGCTCATGCTTTTGGAGCAGCGCCCTGCTCCCCCAGTGTACCCCGCTGTGCCAGGGCTGAGGCTGGCTCCGATCAACAGGACTTCTCGCACGCTTGAAGTTAGAGCTGGGGCAGAAGCACTTTGCTGAATCAGAGGCTTAGCACGCTGATTGATGTCTGGTCATCATATCTGCATTCTTCAAAGCATTCTCTGTCACTTTCAGTTTATTAATTCATTATTGTAGTCCTGTACCAGTGATCCAAATATCCCTTATACCTTATATTTCAGTGATGGAAGCATATGTCTGAAGCGTGATAACATTAAGAATGGCCAGTTTGTTGGGACATAGATGTCATAGATCAAAGCTGAGCTTTCACTGTAAATCTAGGGGAAATTAAATTTTGAATGACTTATGGCTCTGTTTTCAACTCCAGATACTCCAGCAGGATTTCAAGATAGACTGTGCCAACATACATACAGTCAAATGGTTGCGTAATACAAGAGCCCAAATCTAATCCCTAGAAAAGGGGGGGGAGGGGGGGGTGTTATTACTTTTTTTTAAGTTTATTTAGATATCAGAAGTTTAAGACAGGAGGGTTTTATTTGTTTTTTTGTAATGAAACAATAGAAAAAAGCATGCAAACGTTTGCTTAAAAGCAAGGTATGTTTTGCCAAAAAAATTTAGTAACAAGAGGAGGTACAGTATTTGAATGGTGTATTCTGTTATAGAAAAAAAAAATCGTAGTTTCCTGAAACCTTTTAAAATGAGCATTGGTAACTAATTAGAGTTGGACTACTCCAATTGTAATAAAATTAATCTTGAAAGTTAAAATACCGTGAAAATATCAAGTTAATAGTAGTTATGAAACATAGAATTACACAAGAGACTGAGATTTGTTTGACATAACAACATACAAAGAAAATCATCTGTAAAGGAGAAAAACCCACACAACAGAGCAGGAAAAAAAATCAGAAAACTACGCAAATGCTTTTGCACTTAGCTTTTTGAGGGAGAGACTACTGTAGTATGTAGGATACGAAGGTGAATAGGTAGTCTTATGATTTTAAACCAATTTTTATTGATGCTAAGGTGATAAATTGGAAATATTTTGCATGTTGAGTCTTTTTCTGTCTCTGACAATGAAGTCTTTTCTCCTTCTCAGAAGGTTCTTTTATCATATGCTGAAGAGTGTGTGTTCCACCAGGGCAGCTTTTTCTTATGAAAGAAAATGTGATCAGGACTTTTCTTATCAATAATGACAGCCTCGATACAGAACTATGTGTCAGGTACAATCCAGAGATCCGTGGCTCTGGGAAGAATGAATGACAGTTGACTTTAGGTTTTAAGACTGGCTAGACAGTTCTCTATAGTTCATCTGAGAGAGCTGTATACAGCCAGAAAGAGCAGCAGTGATGACATGAACTGAAGTGAAGCCTAATTAAAGCCACTGCTGTCAACAATTTCACTCCACCAGGGCATTTTCTCTTTACTTCTCTTGAACTTACAGGTCTCACTTGAGTGAAGCTAACCATTAGGCTACATAAAGAAAAAAAACAGGTCATTGTCATAAGACTCTCTCTCCTGAGGGGAACACAAGGCCCCATATGCCAACCAGACCCACTTCTTAGGGAAGTCTGCTGCCTCCCTGGGACCTGGTGTAAAGATGTGAAGAGAAAGCTTCCTACCCTGATACAGCCCTCAGATTACTGTCCATTGTTGATTTTTCAGGTAGACAGCGATGAAGTTGCAACAAGAAGTCCAAGGGCAATCAAGAGAGACTTCAGGGCTTTGGGATGACTGGTTGAGGGATCAGGAGTACAAGTTCTCCTCTATCCTTGCAGTTGCAGGCAATGATGACAGAGGAAACAGGAAGAGCAAGCAGACCAATACCTGGCTCTGAGGCTGGAGTCACCAGCACAATTTTGGGGTTTTTGATCATGGGTCAGTTTACATGACACCAGGCCTGCTGGCAACAGACAGGATACAGCTGTCTCAAAGGGGAAAAAGTATCTTTGCATAGGGGTTAGCAGGGGTCATTGAAATAGCTTTAAACTAGATTTGAAGGGAGAAAGGCATAAAACTGGGCTTTCTAGAGACAGGCCTGGGGGCATTGCACCAGTGCTTGAGTGGTGGTGTCCTAATGAGGTCCTTCAGTCTGCTCCACGATGTGTTGAGTACACTGGAGCACATTTGAAATTTCCTTTTTGTTGTATTTGCTTTGGAAGGAAATTTCAGGTCTTAAGGAGGCATGCAGTTCAAAGAGGATAAGAGTTTTATGCACTGAATTAGCTTTTTGATGCATGTTTAATTAATTAGCTACATACTGTGGCCTGATGATACCAGAAGTAGACTGCTCGAGTTTTATCTTTAGTGTCTTAATAGGACAACCTTCCCGAACATGCACACATACATTCGACATTGCTGTTAAAAGAGATTATTTGGTAGAACAAACCTTAAATCCTTTTGTGAGCGTGAGAGGAAACAGCGAAAAGTAAATCACAGCATAACATATTTTTTTTAACCAATCAATTCTTTGTCATTTATGCTTCATGCTTACCTCTCCTTCTTGCTAGCTTTTCTCTACAGTATCATATATAATGGGAAGTCCTATATATTTATTAAGGCTACAAAGCAAAGCAATAATACCCCATGTATGGACAGACATGTCCAACTGGTGTTGTCTGTGGTCCTCTTTACCTAAACGTGAGCACTGTTGATTTCATTGTCATTATGGTCTGCTCCTTATGGCCTTTTGCCTGTTGCCTCTCGTATGACTAGCAGCATGTCTGTCATGCGACAGGTTCACATTTAGTTGTGTGATGGCATCACATAGATGTAATTACGTTGCATCATATTGTGCAATTTCTGTGCATCCAGTCACATAAGTATATACATCATCTATATATCCATCATGTGAGGGACAGGGCAACCTGATTTGTGATCTTATGAAGCTGGTAGTCTGTTCACGTAAAAGGCCAGGAAATATTTCCTTGAATATTAGCATAAGAGGCTGTGTGCCTTTTTGAGCCACATGAAGATTTGTGTATGAGGAATTTTGCAGATGAATCTAACATGGATGCTGGGGGAAACATCAGAAGACACGAAAAAAATGGCTGAAAGAATAATCCAGCTCATGACTGTATAGTTCAGTAGTGTATATCAAAGAAATCATAGACCTTGAATTGAAATTTTAGCCCCCTTGCTTCATCCATGTGTAGTTAAATCCAGAGCTGCTTCTTTTTGTTTTAATGCCACCTTCCTATCAATGTGCATTCACAAGCATTTTTAGGCATAGTCTAGCTAGTCATAAGTCATCTGATTTATGATCTGTAACTTTATGGACTGATACAAAACTAGGTCACTTTTCAATATGTATAGTATTGTGTGCAAAACTGAAAGAACAGAGTTTGAGAGAGATGCTGCATTATGGTACTGACTGCTCAAAAACCACAAAGTAGACTCTTACCACAGAGAAATGAGAATGCATCTGACTTTAGGCCGGTAGAAATTTTTTTTAACTAGAAAACTGAAACAGAATGAAAAGTAGAAATTACTTAAGATCAGTTCTTCGAATTTGTGTCATTGCTGCATCTCTGAAGGTAGCTAGAAATATTAATGGCCTGAGCTTTTCTGAGGTAGAAAAGCACTTTCACCTGAAGTTGCTTTTAAGCGTCCTTGTGTCAGTCTGATGTGACCAGATCTACTGCAGAACTTGAAAATTGTCATGTTTAGTTCTGTCCTCAAATGTATGACTTCAAGGCACAAGGGGTTGGGAAGGATTAATGCTAATTTAAATGAATCCATAAATGTACGAAAGAGGTACAAAAGAATAAGCAAGACACTTTGAGAAACTATCTAGGCTTATTAAATACATGTGCCAGAGCGCTCTGCTTGGATTTCAAAAACATTCCTATCACTTGTTCCTTGCTTGCTCCTACAGGCTATTTTGCACGTAATCACGTTATATACACCTGGCCATGAGATTTGTTCTGTTTTTCTCAAAAGGTGAAAATGCTGGCTAGGAAACCAGCAAACAGAATTCAGAACACTGCTAACAAACCCCAGACAAAATACTTGAGGCAGAAGCGCACACTCGGTTGGGAACTGGAAACCATAAAACGCTAGCATTTAGTCTACAGACATGGGTAAATACAAGCCTATCTGGAAAAAGATGGAAGCACTGTAATAGACTGCTGCTTTGCAAGGGGAAGTGGTGTTTAGAGGCTGGAAAACAGGGTACTCTCTGACAAGAGAAAGATTCTGCTGAGCTGCAGCTGAACGATATTACAGATAAAAAGGAATAGATTATCTGCATAGGGAAAACACTTATTAATTTCAGATTAGGCATTTCTATATCAGAAAGGGTGAAATAGTTACCAAGCAGGTAACAAGGGAGTCAGAAGGTAAAATTCATCATATATACTGGCAATTTTACCCATATTATTAAAGTGTCTGAACTACATGTGTAAGTTAATAAACTGGAGAAAGAGTGACAGCTTGTAATAATGTCTTGGTAAAAGACCTAGGATTGGCAGGAAACTGTTTTTATTATGTTTTAGGAGATGTGGAGTACTTCAGAGTCAAAGCAAGACTCCAACCCTACCCACGATTCACGTAACTAGGGTATTCCCCTTTCCCTGGAGAAAAGCGAAATTCCATTATTAAGATTTTTTAAGAACGAGCAGGTGACATGTAGTAAGTCTATATTTTTAACCCGTTCTGAAAAAAAAAACCACACCAACAACCACCAAATGACCTGTACCTCCAAACCAAAATTATGATGGAATTCTTTCCATCTATATAGAATCAAATAATTAAAGAAATGTGAAAAAGGATTTTTTTTTCCTACTAAAAAAAAAGAAATTCTAGGAGACATGCTTTTTCAATGCTTTTATTAAAAAAAAAAAAAAAAATCCTCAGATTACTTTCTGGGTTGCCTTTGGCATCTAGGGTATCTTCTGGGAAAATACACTTTTTTGATATAATAGAGAACATAATGGACATTTAATCTGAGGGGGAGAAACAAATGAAGGAAGATGACCAGAGATTCTGAACAGCACTGGGAAGAGCTAAAAATTCCACAAAACACAAACAGGGAAAATACGGAAAATAGAAAATAGGGAAATGATACGTAGGAAAAGTAGAGGAAAAAGTAATAAGGAAAATAATAAATAGAACAAAATGTATGAATATGTCTCAAGATACTTAAGTCCATCTCTGGAATACCTATTTTAGCAGTATGTGAGTACAACACATCCATAGATTGGTAAATACAGGGAAAAAACCCATTTTTTTTAATTCTGGAAGATACATGGGACATAAAATGTAACTTTTAGTAAGGATTTCAACAAACTGAAGGAGTTTCTATTAGAGACATCAAGTCTATTTTTATAGAAAGCAAACATTCAGGTTGGTTGCTGATTCTTCCAAGTAGGCTGTTGGCGGAGATACTGTCTCTGGTATTTTGCACTAATAACATCAAAGAGAAGCCTCTGCTTTGGAAATTAAAATGTCAACAAAAGCTGAAAAGAAACATTTTCAAAACGAGAAAGGAATTTCACCATGATCCATGAGAATGTATAAATACATATTTTTATAAGAGGATATTAGAGATTGCTGAATCTGACTGTTATTGACCTTTTCACTGGTAGCTAAGTGAAAAGATCGTTAAGAGTTTGAGATTTTGCACAAATTGTAGAGACCACTCTTTACAACATTTTAGATGCTCATGGAGCAAAGGCAAGAGCTTGCTTATGCTTACAGACCTGTCATTCAGTACAGTGCAGTCGGGCCAGCAGCTGAGCATGAGACACTGCAGGTTGTAGTTAAGTCATTAGAGCCTGGGACTTTATATATATAGCCTTTCAAAGTTACCGCATATGTCGCTGTTACTTCAAAGTAGGATTTTAAACAAAGACAGCAGACTTCTGGCTCTGTGTCACTGCAGAAAAACATGTTTTCATAACAGTGCATGAAGGTTATTTGAATTGCAGAAAAAAAAAAAAAAAAGACTTTGACTTATTTGTATCAACCTCAGGTGCACAAGGAAATGGAACAAGCTGGGAAAGCCTGTTGCTTAGGCCAACAGTGCGAGCTATAGATTGCAGAGCCTAAACTGGTTGTTAGTAAACCTCTTATTCAGCAACCTGTAACTCTCCTTGCTTTCAAAGGAACAGTGACTGTCTTCCATTTAAAAAAAAAATCAGAGTACAGAGGAGTCACTCTGAAATGAGATCTCATAAAAGACAAGATACAGTTTTTTGCTTTATCCCTTTCACAAGCAGAGAATCACAGAGGTGTAAAAAGGAATCCAGCAACCTGCAAGGAGGAGAGTCATGCGTAGTTTTCAGCTTGTCCTGTGCTGTCATGTACTGAATTAGCAAAATGACAGATTGCCAATAAAACTGAAATAATCACATTCTAGGACAGCATGAGCAATATGAGGAAAGATGTAATCCATTTCTTGGGCTGTGTCTTCTGTTGGTAATGGAAAGTGTGTAGCTAGCTGACTCCTAATTTAAAAAAACAAAAGCTAGCTAGTTACATTTTATGATCATATGCCCTTAATTTTGTGTCTGTGCTGGGCATGCCCAATAAGCTGAGAATACATTATACAAACCTGAGTCCTTTGAAAGGCTGATGGAAAGCAGACAAGAAAAGTCATGCTCAAAATGTAGGATTTTAATCACCACCTTCTTCATCTGAAAAAAATTACTCTCACAGTCATATAATGCCATGGTCTTTTCCATTTAGTAATACGGGAATGAAAAAATTATTTTGACACTAAAGTTTGAGATTTCATGCAGTAAAGTACTGAAGGCCTTGTGTAAAAAAAGTAAAAATTGAAAGTAGGCTTCTGTGGGAGTCAGTAGTGCATGTAATTCATGCAAAAAATAAAGTGTCAGTGATCTTCAGCATTCACTAATGAAGGTGAAAGATCCAGGTTTGCTTATCATTGCACAGGTAAAAGTCAGGTTGAGTCGTAGGAAGAAGTGGACAGTGGCTTAGAAAAAGACGTTGAATATCAGTCACCTGAGAATGACTATTTACTACCACATTTTATCTTAATGAGAATAATGAGCTATATACCTGTATAGCATTGAAGTATTTGTCAGGTATGTTTGTTAATATAGAAGAAAAAAGATATAAAATGCATAGTGTTTATTGATTGTATATCACAATGAAATATATCAATGGTTCACCAAAGGAAGGGAGAGGATGAAATTTCTCTCTGACCAAGTAAAAAGTTGTTAACTGGTCAGTAAAGCACAGGATATAAAACACACATATCTAAGGCAGCAGAAAAGTACTTCTTTTATTCAAAAAGCACAGTCAGCTTGTTTCCTGTGCAGGTAGCAATACAGTAATTTTCCAGGAGAAAGACTGAATCTGCGTGGGTGCTTTGGGAGACTTAATGGGGGAGCATGGCTATAGGAATGTAACATTTCACCAAAAGGTAATGATTTTTGATGGAGGCAGTAAAGGAGAGGTTCTCTCCAAGAGTGCTGTCTGGGGCATGAAGTAAGGAAGAGCTTGGGAATGCCTTACTGCCCTCTTTCCTGCAAGAGCATAGCAGCTATATCTGATTTTGAGAGGGGGGGAAAGAACATTCTGGTTTAACCTTAGCTCAATAGACCAAGTCTCTCTTTTGAACACATTTATAAGTAGTAGAGATGGGGGGAAAAAAAAAAAAAAAAAGTGTTATTTTGAAAGCTGGGAGGAAATATGTATTTTACTTGAACTTAATTCTGTTAAAGTGATTTTTAAGTGTGTTGGCAGCTGCTTACCACTAAGATATTATGAACATAAGGGTAGGATGTACCCAAACCTTGTCTCTGCAACACAGCATTTGAGACATCCAGACAATAATAGAGCAAGTCCCCATTTCATCTGCATAGATCAGGCATCATAAAGATTAGAAGAGCCAGAAAAGTTTTCCAATTACTACTCATGGTAGCCTGCAACACACTGTACATAACACACTACTGGGATGCACGTGTGAATTCTGAGGATTCTCAGGGAACGTTTCATTTTTGCAAAGTAAATAGGATTTGTGTCTATTCTCCGATGAATTAAATCATGGTTTATCCATCACACCAGTCACATGCAATATTATGGATTTGGTTTGGGTTTGTTTGTTCTGGAAAATTAAATTAGGGATAGTGAAAATACAAGTACTAAAGCAGAAGTCATTTTTGGAGACTTGGCATCACCTGGGTAAAAAGAGGCTGAATGGTCTGGTAGTATTACACAATCCCTCTGGTAAGCAGTGAGGTTTTAGAATAAGCATATGAACTGCAGTGGTCCCCATGGAGTGTGATGCAAATAGGTATAAGTGAGTGAATGGTAGGGCAGATCGATTTTCATAGTCAGTGTAGGTCCTTATCTGAATTGTGAAAATGGCACATATTTTAAAAAATCATCCTTATTTTAATAACAGTGTAGATATTACAAGATAACAACTCCTTAAATTGATACAATACTTTTTCTGTACGCCAAAACCAATCAGTGAGTTGATTTAACCAATGTGTCAGTAATGTTTATAGAAACGACTATCCTAAGGGGAAGAGAAATATGCTGTGTAAGATACTGCTTGAAATCGCTGTTTTACGACAGTTTCAATTTTTTAGTCCCCTAACATGTGCCATATAGAGAGCTTCATTAGATCATTTGTGTTTCTGCTTGATCTGCTGTCAAAAGCAGACATTTGTATCTCATTGAAGGCCACTTATGATTCCTCTAGGATGAAATGGGCTTTAAATACACTAGTTGTGAGATGAATTGTGAAGTATGATGTAGCGTGTTACATATTTCTATTTTATAAATCAAACAACCACATCATGCCAAAATACGTGGGAGCAGAAACCTTGACAAATAAACACTTACCATCTTACATGAAATCATTAACACTCAATTTGGGAGGTTGGTTTGGATGAGTAGACATACCTGTCTATGAATATGTGGAAGTTTTCTGATCTTCTACAAGCCCAGTGCAGGTTTTGAGAATGAGAAATACCTAAAGAGCTGGTTTTCTCTTTGAGAGTTCCAAGAGGTAGTTTGTGCAACAGCTTCTTCAGCTACAGGTCAGGAGAGTTGAAATCAAATTCTGGCCTTTTGTTCTTGATCCCGTCTGAGCCTTTGAGCTCTGACATGAGCACAACAGTTACTCTCACTGAAGATTAATACAGTCACCTCTTTGGTTAAATGCATAATTTAAAACGGAAAGGGTAGAGAAAGGTGCAGACGGACTAAATTTTAAAAAAATGTTTCTGTTTGTAAATACTCTTTGATGGCTTAAAGAGAGAAACTGAATTTGCAATAGAGAAAGAAAAGCAGAAATATCATAGAGTTTTGAGTGCGAACAACAATACATTCCTGCTCACCACTGGAATTTGGTTCCTTTGTGGTTTTATCGTCACTTTACCTGCTTCAGGGAAATTGGGATTCCCTGAATCCATTTGTTTTTCTTCAAGCATGTTTGATGAAGAAAGATGTAAAATAGTCGATATTTGCTACTTTTAAAATTGAGTGGAATTTTAGGCTTGCAAAAACTGAAAAATCCCATTTAAGTTATTCAGCGTCCTACTAAGGTCTTTTGTAATACATGTTACCACATGAGAAAATGAATCTATATGTTGTCTATAAATGAACCAGAGTAATAAGTCACATTTTAGGTAACCACTTGTTTCTGTTTTTCTGCTGCTGATGTGACACAAGCAGCTTTCATTGTTGGGACTACAAAAACTTTTTTTTTCTGTATTTTACTAAAGGAGAATGAAATCTTTTTGCTCCATGGATTGGGGGAAGGGAGGAAATGATGAAGGATAATAGTTTCCTAAGCAGGAAGCTGGAGTGGGAACAAACAGAAAGTGGAAGGGAAACAGCCACTTTCACTCATCAGGGTAAAATGGTCAAGTAAGGACTTCAAAAAGGAGATGATGTTTCATCTGAGTATTATTTTGGTCTTTCTGAGGTCTTCTTTAGGTCTGAACTTATATGAGAGATTTACTTTGATGCCGACAAACTATCAGTTTGTTCTTTCACTTCCTAGTGATTACATGTTATCAGTAGTTAAAATATGCAGAGTTTAATATCAGCTTAAGCACCTTAAATGTGTAGATCATTTGTGAATTTAATAAGAAAACCGATTTTTGATCAATATGTAGAAATAAAATTGGAGATAGTGCTGTACTATCATGAAGTAATACTAAAAAAATATAACCAATTCACCTTGAAAATAATGGTGCATTTCTTCAAGCTTCTGTAGGATACAAAAGAGTAGCATATATTAAACAAAAGTAGTGAATTACACACAGTGCTATTAAAATGCAATTGTTATAAACAGAGGTTTTACAGAGGATAATCATTCACTCTCTGTAGGGGGGAGAAGAGTTCAATACTATTCATGACATAGTGCACCTGAATAATCAAATTTCGTATTCTATTCTACGCAGAGTAGCTTCCCTTTGAACACAATATAGAATAGCCACAAATTATAACTCAACAAATAAATCACTGTGCATTTTCTATAAATTGCAATCAGCCCGGCAATCTTTTTTATTCCTGCCCCCCGCCCCAGATGGCTTTCCTTCACCAAAAACTCATTAGTTTGTGCTCTCATGGAGCTTCTAAGCTAGTAAAGAAACTGGTGGTGTTTTGGATGCCTTTTTTTTTTTTTTTTTTTTTTTTTTTTTTTTTAAATTCAGTATGGGCAGTTCAAGGTAACATGCAGGATAGATCGTAAATCCAAATGCATGTTCCATGCTCTGTGCATGTGATTTCCTGCAACATGAAGACATCAACAAGACAATCTTAGAAGCGAAATCTCAGAAGCTGAGGAAAGCACTTTCTGTGCCACACAGTTTTTAAGTAACGTTGTCAACAGTTGATCCAATTTTGTATTCTCAGGACACAGTTTTTAAAAATGGCATGACCTTTTAGATATGAACCTTTTGGTTTTTTAATCTATCCCTTAAAGCCAAGAAGGACAAAGTAAATGTTGAAGTTACAGGGCTGGATTTAGTTCAAATCCTAGCTCTGGTATATTCTGTTGCTCGCCCTGATGGATTTTTTCAGATCACTTCTCTCTACCTTCGATTCTCCCTTTGTGAAATATAGTTGCTGTTATTCATATTCTGTGAGGATCTGTCAAGATGTTTTATTCCTCAATGCTTAGAAATTCATGTGCTACACTCTGAAGCATTTATTAATATGGTCTGTATGGGCCTATAAATGAGCAGTCCTACTATATACACTGCTTAGTATTATTTGTAGCACTATTTAGTTTTTTGGTCTTTGGAAGATTATGTAAGCAACTTTTTATGTAGTAAGTATATATTTACTTTACTCTTTAAAAAGGTTGATTACTTCATGTTCACCACCAGCAAACTGTGCTGTAAGTAACAGTACCTCTTTCATTTGTGTTTTCTTTACATTAGTTATTACTTCCACAAAAATGTATGTGGTTGTTTGTGGGGTTGTTTTTGTTGCGTTTTGTTTTTTTTTTCTCTCCTTCCTAAACAGGACAGAAAAAATTGAAAACCAATTTTTCTTTTGTTGTATTTTCTTTATTTGCCTGCATTACAGTTACCATGCTGTGTCAAGGTTTGCTTTTTTTTTTCCTGAGAAGTTCAGGAATAGGATTCAGGATAACAGTAGTAAGGTATCTATTAACATCCTAGCTGTAAAGCTTACAGTAGAATTTCATTCGTGTCAGTATTTTCAGCAGGTGCATGCGAAGTGTGTTAGATGCAGGGGGCACAAACTCTGTTTCCTTTATAATGGAAACTCTACCAAAAACTTACATGGTAAATATTACGAACCTGCTATTAATGAACATTGTATTGAGGAGGTCCATGGAAGGACATTATACCACACTGAAAAGAAAGTTTAAGTTCCTCCATGTGTGGAACATGAAAAAATTCTACCTACATCTTCTTCCAAAGCAAAACTGAATGGAGTATTATCCATTTTTGTTTCCTCAACTGAAAAGATAGCAGAAAAATTCTCCTTTAATGTATTATTATTTGTAGTGGATGGAAAAGAC
The DNA here is from genome assembly GCA_947846985.1 of Fratercula arctica. NCBI lineage: Eukaryota > Metazoa > Chordata > Aves > Charadriiformes > Alcidae > Fratercula > Fratercula arctica. Next base: position 81,800,790 of record CANTUZ010000002.1, read on the forward strand.
TATAGTATGAAGGTCAAAGAATGAAGTTTTAGTTGCCTTGTGATTTACAGGTTTTTTAAAAGAAGAATATTTTTACCCTTTTTTCTCTCTTCTCATTCTTTCTTGTCTTTTCCTGGCTTGACTCTGAAAAAGACTGTTTCCAGTGTTTCAGCTTCTGAGCTGAGAAATGGGTTTATGTCATGAGTGGGCACCTGCTTTCGAACAGAGGAATGAGCAGAACCAAAAGCACCACCAGGAAAAATGGTCCATCGTGACCAAAGGAACGTCATGCTGTCTACCAGGGCACTGCGTACTCACATCCCAGCGTGCTCTGCAGCTGTTCTGAACAGAAGTACTGGGTGGGTGTCCTAGAATGTGTTATCTGCGGTGACCATATGCAGAATAAGGAGCCGTAGGAAATTTAGAGGCTTTATAAGAAGCATTCACAGGATAGCAATTGCACTACATCCTTGAAGCAAATTTGTCCCAAATCCTTGATTAAATTACTGAAATTTGCAGCACTGAGTGTGTATAATATTTTTCAATCTTTCTAGTATGAGAATGAGAAAACTCAAGTATCAGTTTTTCAGGATATTAGGGACTTGAGGAGTTCATTTCAGGTGAAACTGATGTATACTGATTTTTTTTTTTTTTTTTCCCCTGCAAGCCACCTTTTCTTCTTCTGAAATGCCATTTTACCTGTGATCACAAAGGTTTGTTTCGTCATTCATATCATTGCTCTAAAATGCATTCAAGAAAAGTGGAAAGAAAAGAGGGAAATTATTTGTTGGGCTTTTTTCAGCATCATTTTCACAAATGTTTCCTCTGTCTTCTCCTTTCCTTTTTCCTGATCAACTTTAGCAAAACAAAAGGGAATCAATGAACTCACAGAGATGTATTATAAATGGCTGACATGCCATTGACTTCATGATTTATGTGGATGCAAAAGAAATTAAGATTTTTCACTAGCACTCAGTCTTCCCTGTGCTTCTTTGTCCTGATGTTTGCCCATCCGCTTTCTTTGCTATTCATAAGAAAAAAATGGGTTACAGTTTAGCCTGTGATCCTTCTTTCTTTCCTTTCCCCCCCCCCCCTTTTTTTTTTTTTGGTTGTTGTTTCAGGCTGTGTGAATGCTGTTCTTTTCAACTGTATGTTTCTAGTCTCTTTAATAAGCCTAACCACATTTTTTTGTCAGTTACATTGATAAAAATCTGTAACAATAACTTGCTTGTCCTTGGTGCTTGTCTAGATGTCTGTCTGGTACCTGAAATCCAGAAAATATTTTATCTTTTATTTTTAAGGTCTGATTACTGATTGCTCAGGGGAAAATCGCTTGTCTACTCCTGCAGGCAAGTTTGCTAGATCCCAAATTCAGTTTGCTTAGTGTCTGCGTAACAATGAAGTGTCAGATCTGTTGCTCTTTATTAAGTTAAATGGTGTTACAAAAGAAAAAAAATAAAGAAAAAAGGGAAGAAGAAAAAAGCAGCAAAACAGAAAAAAAAGGCATCATTGACTTTTAAGTGGCTACAAATTTAGTAACAAAAAAAATGCACAAATTCAGAGAAAAAATCCATAATGTCAAAATACTCAGTAGTTTACTGAAATTATTTCCTGAAGACGGTGGGACTATACGAAAATGATCTTAGATCAGAAACATTTTCTATCAGTCTGTCCCATTCCCCATATTAATTTTATTTTACTCTGAGGTCCAAAGTGCCTGCACATGGACAAAAAGCACATTTGCTTCCTTGAGAGGGTTCTGCTTCAAGCAATGTCATAACCCACCCAGGCTCTCAAAGCGACATGCAAGACTTTCCCTACCCTTCTCCCTCCTCTATGAAATATTTCATGATGGAAGAGAAGTGTTAGGCTCCTCTGAGTGATTTCTGCTCAGCCAAACTAATTCCATTATCCGTTATTCATGTTTACATCAGGCTAACAGCTAATAACTCATGTGGAACTCTGTAACCATCTTTAATCTTGTTCTTCATCCAAGCCAGTGCTCCATGAGCCCGACTATCTCTGATTATTAATGGTGATGGGGAAGTGTCCTGTCAGGCTTCTGCTCACGGAATCGGAAAGAGGCACAAGGTCAGCCCTTTCAGACCATCTCTCTGGAGTGACATATGATAATCGCAGGTACCCGTCCTCCTAAGGGAAAGAGCTGGCTATCTCATATGGAGTCCCAAAATAGTAATGTAGAGCTTGTTCTCACACGACCCATTAAATAGTTGAATTTTCACTTCTGAAAAAGTTGGAGATAGAGAGGTAGAGAGAATTGTGACTGACGAGAAGTCTGCTGTCAGCTCGGTGGCAGGCTGTTTATAGCCAAGTGAGTCTTTTTTGTAGTCAAATAATCTTACAGAAGATTTCTGAATGCCAGTAGGCATACAGATGCCAAAGGATGCTCTCAGAATGAAGTAAAGCATGGGTGACACATTGTGAAAAAATTACTTTTTAATACTTTTCTGGCTGACTTAAATGATTCAAAGTACCAGCAGTATTACAGAGCAATACATATTTTATATTAAATTGGTAAAATGTTTATGTATGAGTACTTGAAGGCATGAAGAGGTACTATAATTCTCATGCATGTTTATGTAGACAGCAAAAAATTATTCGTCTCAATACAGTAATGTCAAATCACAACTTTAACTTTAAACAATATTGGATAAGAGAGACTGAAGTACGGGGAAAACTTACTTAAGCAGTTTCTATTCAACCAGGTAAATCTGTTCTATTGTTACAATCAGAATGAATGGAGTGTGAGCAACTGCAGGGTAAATGATCATGCTTTCTATCCTAGACAGTGATCAAGAAGTCTGTCTTTTTCTACTGAATAAAGATGATGGGCAGGTTCCTGCCAAGCTTCAGTTTGTGGAGTCTGAATGAGGCCAAGAGCAGACCTTGCTAAGGAATCTGTAGTTTATGCAGCACTGAAATGCTGAACCTGCTTAAAGGGACGTTACTAGTTTTGTGATTTATGCATTTTTTTTTTGTTTAAAAAAACAAAACAAAACAAAACAAAAACCTATGAAAAAAAGCTTCCACCACAGTTATTTGATCATGTGAATCTGTCAGGAAGAAAAAATAAAGTTCAGGATCAAAATCATCCCTGTAGTCTGTGCATGTACTGTGTTCTGCAACAGTCTCTTTCATCCATTCCCATGTAAAATCTTTAAGTCTGAAACAGGCAACCAGGTCCTTGTCTTAAGATATATCGTATCTGCAAACAGATAATGGTTAATTAAATAAAAAGGAAAATTAAGGGATACAGTGGGATTTGTGAACTTGTGGATTGTCTCTTGATGGAAGTGGAAAGCAATCTGCTATCTCAGTTAATGTTTATAACTTGACTGTGTCACTGTATGGTAAAGAACAATTACAAAATTATATGAATAGGCATAATGGACTTTAAAATCTTTTCAGCCATTTGAGTTGATCATTTAAATACAAAATCTCTTTTCTTCCCTTTTTCTTTCAAATCTATTAATAGTTTTATTCACAAGACTCTAGTTCATTATAGAATTGATAACTGGTAAATAAACACTTGGGGACAAATTAAGAATTTATTTAACATTATAAAAAGCCAAAGTCTACAAGTACTTGAACTGAATAGTTTTGGTATATGAAGTTTGCAAATTATTCATTATTCTTCGAAGTTGTTGGTTAGTAGCTGTGGGACTGTGGTGGTATTATTTAAGCTCCTAAAGCTTTGTGAATGCCTACAGAATATAATTAAAATACAGAATAAGAATGTAGAGCCAGATTCTGATCTCCACTAAGGCTATATTAAATAACATGGGTGATTTACCTCACATCACAAAACTGACATTGGAAACTGACACTTTTCAACTCTTTAAAATGTTTGATTAATGCAATCACTTCTTACCTTAGTGGATAAAAAATAAAATATAGAATGATATTACTAATTCAGACAGTGGGAAAAAAAATCATATGGGTAAAATATTTATTTACAAAAACCCCAAGGTCAAATGCAATAAAGATTAAATTCTGTTAAGCATTTTTCACTATTTTTTCGTATGGAATGACGTTTAACTCAATTACCTTTATTGTTTCCTTTTCTTAATTAGAATCACCAGGTTTTGGGTGGCAGTGATTCTGTAAGACAGAAATCTTAAGTGACACAAGTGGCCTTTGACTCAAAGCAAGGGATTTCTGTTACTGCATGTAATTGGAAAAGATGAGAGGAGAACACAAGTGACAGAAGTGGATGAAGAAAGCAAAGCCAAGCTTATGGGCCCCGTGAAGGTTGGTTTGCCAGCCTCGATAGCTAGAGCAGGTGCAAGCATACAGGTCTGCCAAGAAACTTTGTGTTGACAGCATGATGGAAATTCATGCAAATAAGCGTTTCATGTCACAACTCAGCATTTGGTACGTGAAAATGACGCTGATTTTATAAAATTAAACTGTCATTTTATGGAGAGAAATATTTAGAGCTGCTGTGTTATAGTATTCAGTCACATGAACATAAGTACAGGCTGACTTCAAAATCTTTCCAAGTCCTTGCTCTTCCTGCCGGGTTCCAGGAATGCTGTAGCCTCCTTTGCGTAACTCATTCTGCAACTGAGTCTTGTGCATGAAGCTGCTGAAGTCTACAGCTGGAGACCCTGGAGTCTCCAACTCATAAGGCCACTGCCCATCATGGGGACATAGATTTTACCTCTCTGTTAATATGACGTGTTAAACCATCTGGGCAGGTTTCCGGCTTGTGTTCAATACTGAAAATTGCTTTTATAGTTTTCTGCCTTTGCTTTGTTGGATGGCGTCTTGTAATCTTCTCTCTTCCTCCTTTGCTCTTACCTCCCACAACTGATAACTCCAACTGAACTGTGCTCCATTTAATTAATGATAGCAGTGACTCCAGGATACAGGGCTACTGATGTACTTGGTTTTATTTCATTTTTATTGCCAGTATTTTTCTTCATAAAGGTTTGCAGAGTTTCTGCTATTAAAAAACAATTCTGTTTGGTTTTTTGTGTTTGTGTTTGGTTTCTTGGGTTTTTTTTTTTGAGGAATAGAACATGATCTACAAAGAAATGATGAAATTTCAAAATACTTTATGAAATGAAAATGTAATTTTTTTTTTTAGTTTTTGAGTGTTGAGGTCAATAGACATACTTTTTTCAATGCTGACTTTTAATTTCAAAATGTATTTGATTTAAAAGCTATTTTATGTCTGAAAAAATCTATTTTGAAAAATTCTGAAAGAGAACAGCATTTTTAAAAATACTTCATTTTGTTTCTAAAATATTTTTTCTTTAGTTTTATGTGGACTAATTAAGTTTAACCAACAGTACTATTTCTGACAGGAAGCTTGTCATGTAAATTGTCAGTCATATTTACGTTTCAACAAGCAGTTGAAGGACGTTTCAGATCTGTAAGGCCAAAAAGAGAGAACTTTCCACCTTAATAAGTTTCCTACTTCATATACTCCTAGTAGAGTATATTTAACATTAAATCTAATTTCATTATTTTTGCTATTGTATGCATGCCTCTTTTCTTTCTTTGCCTCTATTTTCAGCAGACTAAATAGGAAGAACTTTTTTAAGTTACATTTGGGGATTTTCCTGTGAAGATCTGTCAGATTAACTCTTCCACTGAGTCCCAGAATCCCACAGTAAGGACATAGCCTCTCCACCCTACGCTATCAATACGATGCAGTGTTGTGTGGGAGGTACATTGCCCCCCAGCTCCCCCCAAATTCCTGATTCCAGTGATTCAGTTTTACACGTATGAGGACTTTCGTTGGGTTGAGAGTCCACCACAGTCATTAGCCTTAAACTTCTCTTCTGTGACCAGACATTGAAGCACTAATTCTACTGCTAAAATTTCCCTGGGAATAACCATTTTCTGTAATCCAGGCTGACACCGCCAGAGCTGCTGACGGGCTTTTTTCAGGGCTGAGGTTTTTTTATGGGTAAAAAGTTTTTGGCTCCAGGAGGCACGTCAGCTTGTTACAGCTCTTGGGCTTTCTGTCCAGCTCCTGTTTGTGGAAACAGCAGACATCCATACGGCTAAAAAAAGTAATATTCTCTACTGCCTCACCGCTTGGGTGTTAAAAGACAAATTTCATCTTGTTATTGTACAGTGAAGGAGAAATACCAAGCTTGCCTTAAAAAGTGGTAGATATTTTATTTCTCATTGCAGTATTATAATAACCTTACTAAAGCAGTATCAGAAGAAGAGAGAAAATATCACCAAAGAGTGTATGAAAAGAATGGCCAGTTAAAATTGTTACTCTTCTTTTCTGCTTCTGTCACATTTTCTTTTGAAATTTCTCAACTTCCTTAAATCTCAGTAAGCATCTAATTCTACTTTCACAGCTTTACATTTTTCTGGCCTTCTTAGTTTTGCTGTACTTTTTGAGTACCGCAGTAAGAATTTGAAAAGCAAGGACTATTTCTTCCATTAATAACTTACTTTGAAAGAATGCAAAATGTGTATTAGCATCACATTATTCCTCCTGCACTGCCCTCTATAACCTGAAGAAGCTTCTGGGCCACATTAGGATTCATTTTCTTTCTTTTCTGTGTCAAAATTAAATCTATAGTTCCAATTTTGACAAGAGAAAATTTAAAAATGAAACATGGAATGTGAAAGTGCTAGACTAAGTGCTTTAAATTTCGAAATAAATGTTACTGGCACACAGTCAAAATAATAGAAAGTGCATGTGAGTTTTGTACAGGGACATTATACTCTTTGGGATAATGCATTATTTTCAGGGTTTTTTTTTCTGCAGAAGAATACACTTCATTTTCTTATTTCCGCGTCTAGGCACTGGGCCACTGCACTTTGTGGAAAGTATAGAGATATACTAAGTGGCTGCTTTGGGGTTTTTTTAGCACTGGAGAACAGCAACTCTATTGTTGAGAGTCTTTTTGGAGTGAATATGGTATGGGAAGGGAAACTTGCACCTTAAAAAACTCTGAGGAAGTCCTACCATTGGTGGTGTCCTTCAGAAATGCTTACTTTTTATATACGTTTGGAAGTGGAAAGGATTTTTACACTGTATTGGGAAGGTTAATTTATGTTAGTCATCAGTCAATATATTTGGTGGTTTTTCTGACAATTTACCACTCTTAGGCATGCCTGTAAGGAATGCACTTTCATTTTTCTTGTGAGGCATACACAAATTTTTGTATGTATATGTATGTTTGTGTTAGTATGTATGTACACATATACACATAGAAACAACACAAATGAAAGGAAGTTTTTTTGTCTGGACGTTTCTGGCCTAAAGACCAAAGCAAATGTAGTTCTCATGAAACTTTTGTCCCACTTAATGAGGAGATTGTATCATATGAATGACTGAGAATTATTTGAGTTTTGAAATAAATTGAAGAAAATTAGAGACCTGAGGGTTTTGCCTTGATTTCCTGGGAGTATATTTTAAAATATATATATATATCAATAAGAGTTGGTAGGAGAATTTGTAATACTTGGCTTTGGCTTTGCTCTGAAAAAAATAAACGTTTTTTTTTTCTTAGGTGGAATGCTTAATCTTTGCAGAACTAAAGGGACATTTGGGAGATGAAACTTTTCTACCTCTCTTAGGCTGAAAAGGACATCAACTCTGAAAGTCAATTAAAAAAAAGTCTTAGTTTTACTGCAAATACTTGAAAAGTTTAGTGTTCTTCAGAATCAGATTGGTCACAGTTTGGTCTCTGTTTCAAAGACCCTTCAGACAGCAAGCATGTCAACTAAAGCATCATTGAAGATGCTGTAAATTTTTCCAGTACTTTCACAAGGAAACAAACCCTAAATTTTGACGTGGCATATAGTCCAGCCTCCTATACAAACTGATCATGAAAATATATGTTGTACCCCATGCTAATATGTATCTAAAAACTTGTCCTGCCTTCCCAAAGTACTCTGCACAAGCAACCTCTGACTGAGAGCATCTTTAAGAAGCAGACCTCTTTAATTCAGGTGTCTAACTATAAACTTAGTGTCTTGTGTTAGTTGTTGCATTTTAATAAACAAGACAGTCCCATTTTCTCTCTCTTCCCTTTGCCCTCCTCTAAATATGAGTTCTAAAATTTGCTACGGCAGATGAGAGAGGGAGATTAATAAGTGAGCAGTGAAGGGGTGAGGTGATGAACGTGTTGACAAGCTGGAGTGCTGGTGCTGTATTTTGTTCTTAATTTGCGTAACTTGAGACAGTTAAGACAACTGGGATGCTGCACAGTTGCTGGCGCTCATCTGTGTGTTTATGGGGCAATTAGCAATTCCCTGCACCTTTTCTGCCAGTTCACTTACGTAGTTGTGATGTGGTTGTTTCTCAGTAGTAGTAAAATATGAAAGTCTGTAATCTGGCTGAAAGCTCTTATTTGCATAACTATTATTCAGGTTCTTTCTGAACAAGGGACAATTAGGTAAGTCTTTTTCATTGATTAGCTGAGAGCCATTTTAGCTACCTCATCAAGAAAAAAATCACAATAATTATTTCTGCTCTGATTGTCTGCTGCTCACAGGAGCTACTGCCCAGCCAGGCTACCAACTATTGCCCCAGATGCTAACTAGTTAAATATTTAATTATCATTAGTGATGCTTGAATACCATAATTATGGCTAACACAGGTAACAGCGAAGTAGAGTCTCTTTTACTGAGCTGGGAAGGGCCTTCAGAAAGCATCATACTTGCTGTGTTTGGAGGGCATGCATCCTAGAGGATGAATTGCTTATTCCGTGCTAACGGCAAACCTGAATCTTGGAACCTTGTTTTTTCTTTTTGTTTCCTTTGGTGACAAGAGATTTGTTTCTGAGCTTTCCATCATTACGCAGACAAGTATAGCAGAAACATCATGATAAATACTCACACATAAACGTATGAGATTTCAGTCACTCTGAGGTGGAAGATGGGACTTTCCAAACATTTAGCAAAACAGAGAGGAAAAATACAGGGATAGCCCCCTTCCCCAGTATTATCAAAATATAGTTAGGGCTTTCAAGTGGGTGACCTTGGTGCCAGTCCAGGTTTTGAACTGCTTACAGGGATTCTGTTTCACATGTCAGGTGAGAGGTGTGTCTGTTGGGCTCCGGTCTGGTTTCTCTCTTGCTTTGGTCCTCACCAGAAATTCCTTTCTGTCACTGTGTCTGAATGAAGCTACCAGGCAAATAGGTGGAAACACATCTGACAGTTTAGCAGATGCTGAGGTATACAGGGTTGCAAGTGATGAATCAATGAAAAATTCTCGTCGATCATATGAGTTTGTTGCATTATGTTTTGTCTGCAAAACCAAAGGAGTAGGAAAGCCAATAATGGTCGACATCGTCTCAAAAGTAAAACTTGATTCAATTTCTAAGTTGTAAGGTTTGGGTTTTAATGCTCTTTAACACCGCAAACTGTATAAAAATGTGGATGTGTATCAAAAGGGGTAAAAACAAAGAATTGGTTTAGTTCTTTTTGAAATGGAAAATAGGACTCTTCATGGGGATAAAACCCTCCCAGGAATTTCAAAAGCTCTAACATCAGAGAAAATTTTAGCTAAAGTGTGGCAAAGTCATAAAAGCAGTTCAGCTGGAATTTCTCTAAGCAATAAGCCTTTACCGTCTTTTGTATCATCAATTGCTTTTAACACCTTACTAACACACAGCAAATCTAATACTTGATTTTATGGTGAATTAATTGTTCACTTTATATTTGTGAATAATCTGTCATAAAATGATAAGAAATAACTTCACTCTCTCAGTGAAAGCTAAGAAGCTGAGTATGTTTTTAAAGAATATTAGAGATAGCAATTAATTAATCTGCAGATATATTTTATAAAGCTAACTGTGCAAACTGAGCTTTCTTTACTTACATATGAAGATTATACAAACAGTTGTGTCACAAAGTTTTATTATTATGTTTATGATAAAGTATGTCCCAAAAGCATTACCATTTAGAGGTTTATATGAAAAAAAAAATTTTCATATAATATTTTAGGTATCATAGGTGAGCTAATCTTTTTGTTCACTAGATTAAAATGCTATCTTCCTAATAGCATTTATTTGGTGCATTTAATATCTATTAAGTATCTGCATGTTTATTCCTATTATTGTGTAAGTCTTTAGAGTACAGAGCATATCGTGTTCCTTGAAAGCATTCTCAGCATTTCAGCAGGCACTTGAAGTCTATAGTGGCTCTGAAAAATCAAACTACTTTTATTTAGAAGCATAGAACTTACACCTATATTTTGGGCTCCCATGTTAACTAATGCAATTACTACTAATAATAAATAGAGGCTAATGCGCACATTTAATTAGGAAATTAATTGAAAAGTGAACTATAACCATCTCTAAAATTCCTTGGGACTTTAAAAGACTCCTTTCCTAGGAGGAAGAGAAAAGAGTTTGACAAATGAGAGAGTTAATTTTGGCTCACTTACTGGGTTGGCATGAAAAACAAAACCTACCTTCATGAAAAGACATACTGCTTGTGGGTGAGGCTTTGAAACTCCAGAGAACCAGGAAACTGCTAATGAGTAGAGCAAGGAAGATTTACCCCCAGTGGAGGAGGACCAGGTTGGGAGCACTTTAACAATCTGGACATAGAGGTCCATGGGGCCTGAAGGGTTGCATCTCTGAATGCTGTGGGAGCTGGCTGCTGTCATTGCAAGGCCACTCTCAGTTATCTTTGAAAAGTCATGACAATCAGAAGTTCCCAAGGGATGGAAGACAGCAAATGTCACCCATATTTTCAAGAAGGGCAAGAGGAAGATCCGGGGAACTACAGGCCAGTTAGCCTCACCTAAGTCCCTGGGAAAGTAATGGGACCCTGGAAACCTGGAAACCATTTCCAAACACACGAAGGACAAGACTACTCTGAACACAAGGCTGAGAGTAGTCAGTGTGGATTTACAAAGGAGAAATCATGCTTAACCAACCTGGTAGCCTTCTATAATGAGGTGACTAGCTTGGTGGATGAGGGGAGAGTAGATGTTGTTTATCTTGACTTTAAAATGGTTTTTCACACTGTCTGGCCAACATCCTCATAGAGAAGCTGATGAAGTACTGATTAGATAGACAGTGAAGTGGATCAAAAACTTGCAGAATGGCCAGGCCACTGGAATAGGTTGCCCAGAGAGGTTGTGGAGTCTCCCTCTGTGGAGAAATTCAAAACCGGACTGGACATGGTTCTGGGCAGCCTTCTGTAGCTGACCCTGATTGAGCTGAGGGGTTGGACTAGATGGACTCAAGAAGTCCCTTCCAACCCGTGTTGTTCTGTGTTTCCGTGACTCTGTGATGAACGGAAGCACACAGTGGGTCACACTTGACCACACATCAGAAATTACATTGGGGAAAATGTTTATTTACACCAAAGCAATAGCTCCTTCTGTGTTTTTTTCAATGTAAAGTATTAGCCTTCCTTTTAGTTTAGTCTTTGTCGCAGTACTCTGTTTGTACCTGGACAAAATGTATGTGACTCTTTGGGCTGTGTCCTCTAGTAAGGTTAGTTCACACATTTTAGGGAAGTATTTGATTTAGGTTGCTCCAGACTAAATGTGTCAATCTTTCTACCTTGAGGCCTGAAGGTATTTTTTTTAGCACAATAGGACTGTGCCCTTAGTGATTACAATATATCTGATTGATTGGCTGGAATCTGTAATACTGCAGGTATGACATTATCCTCTCTCTATAACACTGTTCTTGGTGAGTTCAGACTGAGGTGCAATTTCATCAGGGACTGTTTCAGCACTTTGTTTCACTGAGCTTAACCTTAAAAAGGCATTATTGATTTCCTATCTAAACCACAGTTTTGCAAACTGCAGTAACTAGACAAATTTATGCTTATTATAAAAAATAAAAGAAATAGATGCCATAAACAAGCGGCTCATTACATGTCTTGAACTAAGTTATATAAATCATAAACCAGCTATCCACTATACAGTTGCATTTTTACTGTAGCATGGAGGGAGCTCAGACAAAAGTAAGGGAAAAAACTTTGCTTAAATTGCAAACACAAAAGAAAAACAAACCACTACCTTTTATGAAGACTGAGGGTATTGGGTATATTAGTTTTTGAAAATCTGTGCATTATTTTAATTAATACTGGTTTATCTGGCTATTAAAATAATTGAAATCAGGATGTTAGAGGAAAAGCGTAATAAGATTCTATGGTTTCTGTTCTATTTTAAATCCGTGCTAAATGAAAATGACTTATGACTCTTTATGGATATTTTTGTTTCCAAAAATTTTTTTGAAGTTGTAAATAAGCTTTCAAAGTATGATGAGATTTTGCATTTCACATTTAAGTTGTCTATTTCCTGTATTTTTTGTAATGCTGGGAGGTGAGGCATATCTGAACAGCAAAACACAGACAAAAGAATGCATGCCTTTAATTTATTAAATTAAAACACATGCTTGTGTGACTGAAATTATGAAAACATATTCACACCAGTTAATATAGGCTGACTTGTGTACCACATGGGGAAAAAAGGGGTCAGTGAGAGGAATCCTCCAATAATTTATGTTGCTGTGTGTGAGTGTTACACAGATGACAAGACCTGTCTCTCTTCTAATATATTATTTTCTTGTTCTTTTAACTTAAAATTTGAAGGGTAGGAAAGAATCTTAAAAGGAAAATTATTTTCACAAATAAGGTTTGCATTTATTTCTTTGGACAAGACAGATAAGGCTGCAGTAGTAAGTGGCGCTGAAATAGGCCCTCGATTTCCTCCTGCACCACCTCATCTATTGTCAGCGTTGGGCCTTAATTGCTGAAATTCACAGCAAGCATCTGTTACAAAATTACTCAATTTGTTAGACTTGAATTTGGGAAATGAACAGTTGCACACGAGAGACATAAGGATTTGTAAGGGATGAAAGTCAGGCAAGAATATTTTTTTATCTTTTCTAGAGACTGCACAAAATGCCTCATGGTTGCTTTTAACATCTCTGAGTTTAATTGCTGACTTAGGTTGGGAACACTTCCACATTGACTTGAGAGTGGAAGGTTTTACTTGGGCGAAAGGTCTCTTGAGGAGAGACTAGCTATTCACAGACACCTCTGATATTTTCATAAAACACATCTAGTTATAAACAACAAAAAACAAAGGTGTTTTTTTTTAGTTCGTCAATGATCAGAAAAGAGTCATAGTCTCATTACAACTGCCAGACCTAACAGAGCATATGTAGGTAGGGTGAGAACAAGTCAAAACGAGTTGTGAAAAAAGATAAATTACTACATATAAAAGTTATTTATTATTGAGTATTGGAGTAAGGCCAGTGTAAACTAGGTGATTGCAGAATATTGAGAGGCCTGAGCTGAGTGTTCTCACAGTTAAGAAAATTGATGGGTTATCTCTCAGTCCTCTTGTCTCAGCGACTACCTGTTAATACTCACAAGATTAATGGCTTGAAACTTACTGGGCAAAACTGCTGTCTGTCATTTTTTCCTGAGAAGGGTACCATCCTCTGGAATTACATAATTCACTACTGTTAGCACACACCTATTAAACTTTCAGAAGACTGAAAATGTAAGAGTTGGGCTGAAAGTACAAGTCGAGCTATGGATTTCCATAATCTATTATGGAGAGGAATATTAAGGATTAAATACTTCTTCATACTGTGCTGAGGGAGACAGAGACATTTAAATCTATTTTATCCATATCGCAATAACTGGCAATAGGAGACCCATATTTTCAATTTTAAGTGTCTAAGGTTATACACCAAGTTTGTATCAAGCAGTAATTGTGCCATTAGATACACAATGCATAAACAAATGCCTGCAAGGACTCATTTTAGAATATCTATCCTTGAGTTAGCTATGTAAGTTGGTATATTTATGTAGTTCTTCTAACAAAAGAAACTGTAATGCATTGTATCAAATTTATTATAATCAGAGTCTGACCAATAGCGGAAAGTCTTTTAATAATGGGATCTTGTCTAAAGTATGTTTGTAATCTGAAGTAATTGATAGAATTATTGACAGGTTGGGAAAAAAATAAATACCTTAAAGAATAACAAAATGGTATGTTACAGAACACATTAAAATGTGTTCACATTCATTTCAGCTTCCTGTGTTACCTGCAAAATTATAAATATATTTGAGTTGCAGCCTGAGGTGTGTCAGTTCTTCTCTTAGTTATGTTGCTAATGTGTTGAAAGGTTTTGATTTGTTTGCCTTTTCTCCTTTCTCTCATCTCCTGTATTCATTCAAAAAAACATAGGACAGTAGAATGAAGGATGGTTTCCTGATTGCCCGCTCTTTGGCATTGACAAATTCCTACCAGAAATGAAAATGTTTGTAATTTATCAAAAATAAAGATTCTAGATCATTGACAAAGTAGGTATAGATTCACATAGTACTTTTCTGAGACAAGACCAACATAACATGGTACAAGACAGAATAAAAGTAAAATTAATGATGTTACTTCATCATTTGACCATCTTCCTAAAGTAAAGGAAACTTTGTGCTGTTCTGAGGCATTTGTTTCTTAATTTTAACTGGTTATTAAACTGTAGAGCTGTGTTACATATTTACAGAGTGGTATTGGCCTGGATTTGAGTCTCACTGAAATAAACATGCATTTTTAACTTGTAGTGAAACTTTTATTTTACCTGAGTTAACTTTCAAGAGTTAAACGAACTGTGGAGGTTTGTGCTTTGACTGAGGTATTTTCGTTTTTATAATGAAAGTTTCAGTCTTTTTTTTTTTTTAAACAGTTATCTCACCGATATTCTTATGCACGTTTGTGAGTTAGACATGATAATTTCCCATGTAGAGGATGATGCTTCAGTGACTTATATTTAAGTCATAAATGATGTCCTGTAAGTATTGATAATGATGACAAAGCTGACACAATATGTATAAATAGTTGCATATAGAACCAGTTTATTGTTTTGCACTCACACAGAATACTTTTATATTGCTTTTTTCATTACATTTTCTATAACCCTCAGTATTGTACAGCTACACTTTTTTTTAGAAGTATGAATCATCTTATTTTGTTATGTTACCAAACTCTCTTAAGTAATCACTTTTTTATATACTAGAAAGCCAATTATTAAAGCATGTCTGTGGAGCTATAATACTTTTATTATTGTAGTGCTTAGAAATGCCAAACATAATTAGACTGCTCTCCAATGTTAGGCACTCCATAAATATGTTTACTGGATACTGGTATAGTATATCACAGGTTTTTTGTGCTGTAATATATCTTTGTGGTAACCTTCTTACGCAAGTGCTGCAAGGACAGTCATACGAGAACATCAGGGACATCATTCTCATCTCACTTTGGTTTTATGCCAGTAAAAACTCAATAGAGTATTCCAGATTCATATTAGTATCACTCCTGATACCTATAGGTGTAACTGACATTAGAATTGAACTCTTAACTCGGTATAGAAACTACAACTTTGCAAATAACCACTGAATAGAGAGAAGGGGGTAGCTTTGGCAGTCAAATCCGAAGATCATAGCCTTAATCAAACTAATTTTTCTTGCCAAGTTGAATAATTAGTAACTTTATGTCAAGCAAAATACTTGCCATGAAATATCAGGATGTGGGGACTTTTGTAATAGAATTTCACAAAAGGAGAGCTGAATTCACCTTATTGCAGGAGAAGAGCCCTGATCTGCTTGCTGCCCAGTAGTTCAGTCACTACAGTTCTTCTCCAGATGATGTCACATATCTTCCAGAAATACCAAGATTCATCTTCCATTTGTGCATTTTCTATCCATATTTCTCACAGTTTATCAGAGTGCTCTCATCACTCAGCTACAGAATATTTGGGGTTGGCATAGGGTATTGGGTTTCTGTTCCTCCTGTTCATCGTCAACTTCATATAAACAACCACTGAAGTAGGAACTGAGATTCAGGTGTTCAGCTTCATGAGAGGGGTCAGTCTATATAGCTAGAGAGCTATTCTAGGTTTCTGTGGCTTATTGTGTCCCACACAAAGGGAGATAAACGAGTAACTGTTTTGGATCACGTCAAGACCCTACTAAGTCGCGTGTTTCCTTAGCAGGTAGAAACACTGATATTTTTTTTTCTAGCCCATGGGAGTTACCTTGCATGGATTCCAGATGTTAACACTCACCAAGTGGGTTTTGTGGCTGCAGAGGTGGGACTTGTTCAATTACTCTGTTGAAACTCTTCTGACTTGTAGGATGGATAGATTGAGAATTACTCTCCTTGGTAGCCTTGAGGTTTCTAATCTGTTCACTTGTACTCTCCATCCTAACCCTCATTTTAATGTTACCAAATAGTTCCTACCCTAACTAAAAAAGGCAAGATGGAAAAAAGGTGGAAGAAAGGAAGAATTACTGGTGTTTCCAAGGTGCCTAGATAAGTTATGAAGCTCAACAAAGTCAAACTCACAAAGATATATGGACACCTAGAGTCTAATAAAGTGGGAATTCTTTAACTAAATACCTTTGACAATATCAGCCTAACTGATTTGCCTAAGGTCAGAGAAAGAAAACTTACCAAGGTGAGAGATGAACTGAGGTTTTCCATATCATTTTACCATTCCTTTAACCGCACGATAGATCATCTCAAATGCTCTAGCAGTTAATTTTAATAGCTACTAAGAGCATAGGCTTTTTTTTCTGTTGTTGTATTTTCTTATTTCAAGATATTGCAGAGAAGCAAGGTCAGATGGTCAGCTATTACAGCATATCCTCAGTTATAGATCTTAACTGTCTTTCCATCTGGCACGGATCAACCGTTTTACAGTACTGCCAAGTTTTTTCAAACGTCTCTACGGGTAGGAAGATGGTTGCTCTACATTAGCTGTTGCTTCACATAAGTGAAAGCATTCTCTATGCTGATAGATTTATGATTAAGGTGGCTGCAGAAGTGTTCCCACCATCAGTACATAATGGATGCTTTGTCAGTAAGCAATTTGCCTCCATTCACGGAGGTGAAATTGTCAGCTTTCTTGGTCTGAAGACGGTTTTGAGTGCTTTGTGGAGCTTTAATGTTTCTTGCTTGTCTACATGTGACATTAGCGCATCTGCAGCCTGATCTAAGTAGATACTTCATACATATCTGCACTGGTTTTGGCTGGGATAGGGGTAATTTTCTTCTTGTATGGTGCTGTGTGTTGGATTTGTGATTGAAACAGCGTTGGTAACACAGGAATATTTTAGTTATTGCTGAGCAGTGCTTACACAGAGTCAAGGCCTTTTCTCCTCCTCACACCCCCCTGCCAACAAGCAGGCTGGGGGTGCACAAGAAGCTGGGAGGGGACACAGCTGACACCAACCAACCAACCAGAGGTTTATCACATACCACAGGACATCATGCTCAGTAATAAAAGGGGGGGGAAGGGGGGCAGGGGGAGGGAGAAGGAGGAAAGGGGTAACATTTGGAGTTATGGCATTTGTCTTCCCAAGTAACTGTTACGCGTGATAAAGTCCTGCTTTCCTGGGCATGGCTGAACACCTGCCTGCAGATGGGAGGTAGTGAGTGAACTTCCTATTTTGCTTTGCTTGCACGTGCAGCTTTTGCTTTCCCTATTAAACTGTCTTTATCTCAACCCATGAGTTTTGTCACTTTTACCTTTCTGATCCTCTTCCCCATTTCACTGCAGGGGGTGTGGGCAAGCAGCTGGGTAGGGCTCAGATGCCTGCTGGGATTAAACCATGACAAGGTCAAAGATCATTTAGAGTTTCCTTTCAACGACTGCTCTAAATCAGGCCTTATGTGCATACTAGTGACTGCAAAGGATGTATGGCCGTCCTCTCTAGAAGGGATAACCTTTGCCAAGCTTGGTGAGGTGATTTGTGTCCGCAGTGCCATGGATCTCTTTGATTAAGGGTTATTGCAGCAGTAATGGCATGCATCGGTTTTGCTATTCTGAAAACATTCCTTTGCTCAGGCTGTTCAGATTAATGGCAGCATAATCCAGGTCAGTATCAAAATTCTTGCAGGAGCACCATTTATACTGTATTTTGTTATTCTCAACAAATAATCTTAGTAGTGGTATTTAATTAATCATTTGCATTTCATGAGTTTCTTAGCCTGCAGTTTTGGGGACCCAATACATAGGATCAAGATTTCTTAATTAACATGTTTTAACAGATTGTCCATGCTTGCTGCTGTGTCACTTAATTTTTCAAACCGGGGGAATGAATAAATGTGATCTCAGTATATAAAAGCATGTGTGGGGGTAAGTTCCTACAGGTTCTCCCTCTGTAGCTCTCTTTATGGGTTAATTAAATCATGCATAATGGTACTTAAATCCGTGTAAGTTAGTCTGAAGAAATGACTAACAACAACTAATTTGGGGGGAAAAAAAGCAAGATCTAAGGAAAATCGGGCCTTCTGTACTTTCATATGCTATGGGGAAGAGACGCATTGAGAGTGCATGTCTGTGCACAACTCTCTTACTAGGTATCTCTTTATGAACATCAGATGAAATAATTCCTTTCAAAATGTAGGAAATATAGAACCTTCCTTATGACCGAATGTTCTGATTGGATTTCTAAATTCTTATCTCCTAGTCTTCATAGCAGTTTTCTGGGCAGAGGCATATGAGGGTGCTAGATTTAAATGTCTAATCTGGATATGACACATAAAAGCACCAAGAGAGGTTGAGGCATCCTGGCTGGAAGACTAACACATAGCTTAAAAATAAAATGTATGACAGAATTGTAGAGTCATATAATCATAGAATACCAGGTTGCAAGGCACCTCAAGGATCATCTGGTCCAACCTTTCATGGCAAAAGCATGGTCTAGACAAGATGTCCCAGCACCCTGTCCAGCTGAATCTTAAAAGTGTCCAATGATGGGGAATCCAGGACTTCCCTGGGGAGATTATTCCAATGGCTGAGTGTTCTCACTGTGAAAAATTTTCCTCTTGTGTCCTGTCGGAATCTCCCCAGAAGTAACTTGTACCCTTTATCCATTGTCTTTCCCATGTGTCTCCTTGTAAAAAAGGAGTCTCCGTCTTCCTTTAGCCACTCCTTAAATACGGGACCATGGTGATAAGGTCTCCCCTAAGCCTTCTTTTCTCAAGACTGAACAAAGCCAGTTCCCTTAGCCTTTCCTCATATGGCAGGCTTCCCAGTCCTTTGATCATCTTTGTGGGCCTTCTTTGGACCCTCCTGTCCATGTCTTTTTTGTACATCAGGGACTAAAACTGAACAAGTGCTGAGTAGAGTGGGATAATGACTTCTTTATCTCTGCTGATGATGCCCTTGTTGATGCAACCCAGCATCCTGTTGGCTTGCTTTGCCACAGCAGCACGCCGGTCACTCGTAATGAGCCTGTTGTCCATCAGGACCCCCAGCTCACTTTCTGCAGAGCTGCTCCCCAGCCAGGTAGATCCCAGCATGTGCTGCACTCCTGGATTATGTTTTCCCAGGTGCAAGACCTTACACTTGTCCTTCTTGAACTTCATGAGGTTCTTGTTAGCCCACTCTTCCAGCCTATCCAGGTCTTCCTGCAGGGTGGCTCTCCCTTCTGAAGTGTCCACTTCCCCACATCTTTTTGAAACCGTAGGGAATGAAGCAAATGCTGGCATTGCTCTTTCCTGACTCTGCAGCATGTGTTCTGGAAGGTAGTCCGGGAGACCGACAGAGAAGGGGTTAAAGTGCTCTGCATTTTGCACTTGGTTGCTAACCTTCCACCCAAGGGGGAATTGTTCTCCTTTCATTGAAGCCCTTCAATCTCTTTGCATTACTTTGGTGCTGTATAAGATTTTAAAAGCTCCCTGACTGACAGACAGGGCCGGAGGCAGAGCTCTGCTGGGAGAACTGTACAGAGCCTCCTCAGCAAAGAGCAGTGGTGTAGCAGTTACATTGAATACAGCGTGATTTTGGGGTTTGTGAAGCAGTGCAGACTATCCCACCACTTTTTTCTGTTGTTTATTTACAGCTTCCATCTATGGCCGGGCAATTCAAAAGGATATTTTCAGTTCTTTGTTTGGTTTTATTTTTTTGCTATGTTTCATGGTAACTACGATTTTGCCATAGAAACTAGGTATGCACCCTGCTACTGGATCAAGGGAGGCAAAGGAGGTTGGAAGTCTTGGAACTGAATTATGGATGAATACAGTCTGAACCTGATGTTATATACCGTTGAATGCAGTGAAGAGAGAAGCACAAAAAGTCATGTGAACTGTTAAATAAAAAAGCTCTTAATGGACATACATACCAAATATATAAATATTGATTGCAGTTCTCTAGTGTGGTAGGGTCCTGTCTTAAAGTTTCTTTGCTGGAATAAAATCCGTAGAATACAAATGACAACGCAAGTGGGAAGTTTGCACTTATTTGACCTAAGAATATTTTGCTCTAGATGAAAAAAAAAATTAAAATGTGTTGAGCACAACTTAGAAAACCTTTTTATTTTTAAAAAGGACCATGAGTAGATAGAATTTCTTCCTTCATTTTTAGTCCTTTCTGAAGGTAGAATTAAGACACTCACTTGCACTGGACACTTTTTCACCACATTTTTTGCTTTGTTTTTTATTAAGACCTAAAACATAGCCTTTCTTATCAGAACAGAAAATCTTGCCCTAAATTTAGAATAGGAAGTGCAGTTATTGTTCAAGGGTGGGTTTTTTTCTTCTTCAAAACTTCTTAGGTTTTCCAGGCTCCCAATTATAAATCCTTTCTGTTTTGATACTTCAGCATGTACCTAACAAATAAGAATTTCTATGTTATTTATTGTTATGGATAGTAATAATACTATTCATAAGGAAAATACAACCTTTGGCAGTGTTTGAAAATGAAAAATATATATGGTTAGGTACTTTACTGTTTCTTCTTTTCTGAGGTCCATATTGTGTCATTGATTTTTAAGCAGAACTCTTTATTGATTTGATGGAAACTTCTGCTTAAAAATCAATGGCACAATATGGCCCTAACAAAGTGGTGAATTCCATAGTGATATAAATTTTATTTTTGTTTTTAAAATGTAAAATGCATCCATCTTAAATCCTATAAGCAGTATTTCTTGTACCTGACAGCCAGCAGACCGTAGAGTAGGCTGGCACTTCATTCATCGGTTGTAAGTCTTAATGAGACAAGATTATTAATTTATTCTTAAGTCTTCAGTCCACAGTGGGATTTAAAATTTGTTAGCATAGAACTGTGGTTTATGGAAATGTTAGTTGTCAGAAAACAACTTCGATCCCCTTCTATTCAAGTTACTGCAACATGCAGCCTGCCAGTCATCCCCCCCTAATGAAGAAGAGCCATAGAAGGGAAAGTGTATTCATTAAACAGATGTCCTGGGTCTTACAAAAGTGTGAGGGTTCAGTTTTAACACCTGCATCAGGGCCAGCATAGGCAAGGATAGCTTCAAGAAAGCCATTAAGCCATTCTCTCTATTAAAAGGAAGATCAATGGCTTGGAAGAGTGGGGAAAAAAACCCACTAAAATCTTCATGTTGCCTCATGAAGATACTGCTGCCCACCTGAAAATGAATGTAAACGTCGTATTAATGTTTATTGTCTAATTCTAAATTCTAGAATAGATCCATTTGTTTCAGCATGGATTCCGTAGATTTAGCAGTCTTCATGGTGTCTTTACCAGGGGCTGGGTCACAGTATTTTTAGATGGTGTGAGTGCTCATTTTCACCAGTTCTTGTTGCTGCTGAATTTGGCACAAAGTTGCAAATGACAGCTAGAGCTACGTTTTATTGAACATGCTTCATACTCTATAATATTTAAATATTTACACCCCTAATATTTAAATATTTACATCCTTTAGCACTATCATTTTATTAATTGCAGGCAATGAATCAGGACGTTTCATAAATCCAAAAATAAAGCACCTCTGTTGATTATAGTGTGGCTAGAAAACACAGTATATTTTCCTGCCTGTCTTTCTCTTAAAATGGTCTGTGCTGGTATAAACAGAACAATGTGAGAGCATAACAGTTCCTGTAGGTTTTGGGTTTGTTTTATGTTGTTTTTTGTTTCTTTGCTGATAGCATTTGGCTGCTACAAGGATCACCACAGTTTTAATTGTCACCTTGATGTGATAGTTCTGTCTCAGCCCTGTAGTTAGTTAGCACTGATTTATTTTTAATCTGTGTACCTGGCATTTGTCAGTATAAATGAGTATCACTGTCTTATCTTACTGGCTTCTGTGTTGTTTCATTTTCTACGCTGACTGCAGTTCTATCATTTTCTCCATATATCAGGATTGCATTTTTTAATGTACTTTACAGTAGTCCTTGAAGAACAACACAGCTATCATTTTGATACAAGGCTTGTCATGAGAAGAGAATGTCAGTCATGGACTTCATATTGTGTGTTGGCAGCTTTGTGGTATTTAGCTGTATGGGCACTATTTCCCATTTTTTTATTTCCATGTCTAGAGTCCAAAGTTCAGCATAAACTTTGTCCAAGTCCACCCACAGACAGAAGGGGCTGCTTCCAAGATGCTTTTCTGGCAGAGACAACAAGCAAAGCATTCCTGCTCTGGACAGTAGGATGGAAGAGTGGGTCCCCTCTTCCCCAATATTTTCTGTGTGAATCTGGAGTAAATATTTTTTACATCACTGATGCATAACAGTTTTGTCTGATAATTGGGTCATAAAGCAAAGGCTACGGGCCTGTCCTCAGACAGACGCAACAGTAATGCTAAACAGAGCAAGAATGAGCTATTCCTGTAATAACTGTACAATGTTCTAGAGCAGCTCAGTGCTACAATGAAAATAGCAATCACTTTTAAAACTGTGATTCCTAATCTTTTTCTCTGTCTCTAGAAACTAACTAGGTGTGAGAATTTTGATGAACGCTTCAATGTAATTTTATGTAATTTGATGTTGCCATGTAAATCTCTTTTATAGGTCCCTTTAGATGGAATTTAATGCGGCAAAAGCCTTGTCATCAGAAGGATTAATGCCTGCATTAGCATTTCTGCAATAAAATCAGAAGCTAAGTGGTGGAGGCCACAGACACCTCAAACCTGGATTCCTCTGCTCTGCATTATTAAGTGCTGGAGTTTTTATTACTTGCCGTGGGGAAGCCATTGCCAATGCTTACAAGGAACTGCTTATCCCTGCTTCTCTGGGTCCTGTTTGATGGAGGTCTCCTAACGCCACTGCATCCACAACCACAACAAACTGTAGAAGCAGAGCCAAGGGAGAATGTTGTCCCAGTGCCAGGGAGGAGGTCATCTGCCCAGCGAGTCAAACGAGGCTGGGTGTGGAATCAGTTTTTTGTGCTGGAGGAGTACATGGGCTCCGAACCTCAGTATGTGGGAAAGGTAATTTTCTACTCTTTCTTTAAAAGTTAAAATGACACAGACGAACAGTAAAATGTGCTATAAATGTGTACCTGTTTCTGGTGTGGCAAATCTTCTTCAACTGCCAGTACATCCCTCTGTTCATCTCCTTCACCATTCAGCCTCTCATACAGCCACTGTATCCATTATTATTACTTTTAGTGCACAGGTTTATAACAGTTACTTTCTACCTTTGTGTGTTTGTCTTATTTCTTTCTTTATCCTTGATTTTGGAATAAAACAAAAGAAATAGGAGTTCTGAAATAAGTTTGTGGTGCACAACTAACTTTAGTTGAATCGACTGTAATAGCATACTTGATTTTTAGCAACGAGTGTCAGACTGGTATCAGAGAGACGATTTAAACCAAAAATCTCCAGCCCAGAAAGCACAGTCATTTCTGTGATTACTATGGCTACTCCAAGTCAGTTTTCAGCTAATGAAGATACCTGCTTTTTGCTCTGTTATCTTATGCCTCAGTATCATTTGCTTTTACTTCTGATTGTTCAGATTGTTTTCAAGTATTTCTAATACATTGTACTGCTTCATAGTTCAAACCCTTGCGCTATAGCTTTTATACTCTGTGTGCAGACGCGCACATTCAGACATGCAGAGAATTTATGCAATTCTCTCTCTCATTATATGGCCACTGTTTCTGTAATAGGGCATAAGTAATTTGATAGCCAACGGTTCGAGGGGTGTGAGTGAATTTAGATAATAGAGTTTTCAGAAAGGAGAGCTGAAAACAAGACCTGAAAAAAATATTAGCACAGTATGTAATTGTGTGCTATGTATAATATTCAATTTAAGTAAAGGCCCTTACTCAATGAAAATAAGAGGTCAAGAATTCCTTTCCTGGGTCCCCAAATGCTACTTCCCTTGATAGTGAGGTTCAAATTCACCTACCATAAAAATGAGACAGCATGCTTCAATTTTTACTTTAATAACATGTTTTAACTTTTTTTTTAATGCGAAAGCTGGGAATGTGTGGTTTTGGTTTTTTTAAGTATAAATAAAATTTGTAGAAAATTTATTCTCCCTCCTACCCTTCCAGGAAAGTATTCTGAGTAGAGGATGTATAAATAAAACAGAAGATGACTACATGGGGTTCACTAGATGATTTGACAAACCAGCCAAAAATGTACTTGGATGTTAGGCGTGTAGGCATTAGTGTTAAGCACTAAAAAATATTAGTCAAAACAATTTACAAAGCAGTATGTTTATATCACGAAGATAATATAGGGAGTTTGTTTTACAGTCTGAAGAGAGGAGGATCACATAATGAAAAATTGCTTCTTAGTGACGTCTGGTTGATACAAATTACACTTTCTTTAACACATATCTTTGTTCTGGACACTCGCTAAAGATGCAAACAAGGACTCTGATCGTATTTGATGCTGTAGCACAGGCAACGTGATTGCTGTGCTTTGCTTTTTACCTCAGAAGCTGCGCCACTGTAATTCATTAGTCTTTACTCCTTTATGAAAGATAGTCTGGGTAGTCATTTAGGATCAGTTCTAAGCTGCCAAAATAACATTAATTTTGCAGAAAATTGACAATTATCAGTAGATTTGAATTTGAACTTATAAGCAATTTAAGAAGTAATGGGATATTTTCAGTAAGAGTAACGTTTATCACATCACAGATTTGCCTGGCATGTTTTTAACTCTTAAGACTTTTTTGAAGTGTTTCAAGTTGCTGAAAAGACACTTTTCAAATATAAGGAAAGATCTAATGGCAGAATAGCATATGCAATAGTGATGTTTCTTGACAGGATAACATATGACACTGTTACCCAATAAACAAAATAAAATACGGAAGGCTCTTGGTGGTGAAAAGCAAAATAAATTAGGATGTTTAACTAGTACATCAGTAACATTAATTCAAAAAAACTGCTTCCAGAATAATGCAATTCATTCCAGATTATAATTTTTATCAACGTTTATTACCTGTTAAGCATTCTTTCAATGTTTATTATAACTTACTTTCTCTATATCAACTATTTGCTTCAGTATACCCGAAAAAAGAACCTGCCAGTTTTTGCATGTCTTCTTTGCCTAATCTCTTTTTTAAAAAAAAAAAAAAAAAGCAAACAAGAAAAACCCCAAACAAAACAACAAACAAAGAACAAGATGGAGATATTACTGTTTTTTCCTTATTTTCCACAGAGCTCTCAAAGAAGGTAGTGCACTGAATGGGAGAGGTTCTTTAGAGAAATTGTGCTTTTAAATCAAGCTAGTGAAACCTATGCTTAATATAAATTCAAACCATTGCCAAGATACTGAAATACACTCAACAGTAGCTAATCAATATCTTTAGATCTTATGTCATTTTTTTAAATCACCGAAAACTTCTAAGGTATGAAATGCAATCAAGTTCTTGATTGATCGCAGAAATAAATTTGGGTTATATTTACCATAATTTAGCTTTATTACAGAATCATATATTTTCAAAGTCATTATTTTTATAATATTATTTTGCTATATTTTAAAGTGATATTAAGTATATGATGAAGTGCAGCCTATTTCATGTGACCTGAAATCACGGGGGTTTTATCTTCTTCCAGCCATCATAGTCAGACACAATATAGCGACATGTGCATTGGCGTTTATATTACTTATTATGGAACTGCTGCACTAATAATGTCAAAGTAATTTATAAATTGGAGTTTAATGTGTCTATTAAATCAGCTGACAATTTCACTAAACAGTTAGGGGTGACTAGTTAATTTTGGAAGCCACCTGTAAGAGAACACAGATTTACAGCAATAATTCAGCTGTTATCGCACTTAATTCCTTTTATGTCTGTTTTTAGGAGACTATCATCTCAAGAAGTGTCAAGCTGCAAATCAAAATATAGTTTAGAAACTGATGGAGATTAGTCTAGCTCACATTTAGAGATCTTGAAATAGTGCTTCATGTTGACACATTAAAAGCTATTTAACCTGAATATTAAATCAAAGTTGGGAAATCCTCTGCTTGTGTAATACGGAAGAGCCATAAAAATCCATCAGATTACTGAAGAAAAGATAGCCCCCTTTGGTAGAGGGGGTTCTGTAAACAGAACCAGGCTAAAAAGCAAAATTGGAATATGGTGTTGCCATGTGACCCGTGAAAATTGAAGGGGTGCTGGAGGACTTGCTGTGAAATAGGGCTTGCTCCCGTAGTTCCATTGCTGTGCTTTGTGTGTTTTCCTGGTACCGTGAAGCTCCAGAAGGCCATGCAAAACAGCACATGCATGGATTAAGATGAAAAAGTTCTTGATTCTTTTTTTGTGCCAAAGCTCAGCCCCCACTGAATGGTGATAGAAATCATCAGAGTATCAGATCCTTAAGCAAGGCCATGTCCCAACACAGTTTATAACCACTAACAAGGTAGGAGTTTTAATTGCCTTTAGGCAGGCGTAGCTCAAGGGGGTGCAACCCTGCCAGAACATTATAAAACTTCCTTTGTTTTTCTGTTTCAATAGTGACATGCAGAGGCAGCATAATAAAATGAAAGTTCAAGAGAACAAAATAGATGAGAACGCTATAGGTTCTTCGTTATCAAGATAATACTAAGAAAAAATTTTTAGTTGTTATACACGTAGCATGCTTCTATTTATATATGTGTGTCTTTGCATTCCTAGTGTGTAAATGCATTACATCTTTCCTATGTCGTACACCTGCACAGTTGCTCTTAGCAAGGTTTTTTGCTGGCTGTCCTCAAGCTTGCAGACAGGCGTGTGGCAGCTTGTGCTGAGCACAGACTGGGTGCACAGGAAAAGACTGCAAAATCCTCTTCGAGGAGATGGCCATGTTTCTTCTGTTTTCCAGTGTGCAACTACTAAATATTCTCAGCTTGCCACATATTATCTTGCTAATGAATAACCTATGTGTTTTGCAGCATTTTGTTCTTTAAACCTCCATTAGATTATACATGCTCACGTACAAACTACTACAGATTTTGTTGTTGTTGTTGTTATGAACCCCACCAGCTGAAAAACGTAATAGTCACGACTGGCCTATGGCAGTGCAGGGTGCACGTAACAATATGGTATATTTCATCTGACTCAGTCCTGAGAAAGCCTCATCATCTTCAGAGGTTTCACCATATATCAAGGCAGAAACAGTGCTGATTTGGAGGAAGCAGAGCTCTATATCTGTGACCAGAAGAGAGTGCTTTTCTGAAACCTAATAATTTATCCTCTGCATCTGAAATACAAGCATAGAACTTATTTATGCATTTTATAGTGGATAGATTTTAATATAATGAAATTAATGTTGACCACGTTCCATCAAGCTTAAATCAACACCTCTTTCTGAATGCACACTCAGATTTTACAGCTATTTTCCCTCTTGGGTGAGTGTCTGGATGACAGGGCAGTCTGTAAAGGAAGTTTTGCACTGCTTGTGCGGAATCTGTTCTCAGACAAACAAATTTACAGTGCTGTGGTTATCATTTTGGTGTTATTCACAAGCACTGAGTTAGCTTGAAAGAAAAAAATAAAAGGGAAAGAAATACATGCAGTGAATTGGAAAGCTACTGTCCTTTGAAGAAAAAAAAAAACAAAACCCAAAACCAGTTTAAATCTCTGTTCGTAACTGTACCCTGATTAATCTTATTTTTTTTAAAAAAATATATATTTCTACTAGATTTCTGCCAAGAGGGTCACAATAATATTTAATTTAAAGCTGTCATAATGGTTTTTCCTAGCTTATCAGATTCTATGCCTGCAACTGAAGTAACAATACTAGAGAGAGAACCGTATATAATTTCCATTAGATATTTGCACAATGCCATCTTCAAGGAGATGACACTTGTTTCAGAGACCGCTGCTAGTAATGTGTTAATTGACTCCCATGATGGAGGACATCACAGTTACTCATTTCTAGTTAATTTTAATATGAAAGATCTTCCAAATAGTATTTATAAGAATGAGCCTGTTCAGTACATCTTTAACCCACAGGAATTCATACACCCACCTCTGTCTGCAGACATCACAGTGAAATTCTTGTTGGGCCTTAGTGGTCCTTCGATGATAATTTAAAGTGTGATCAGCCATGCTCATGTTAGCCTGGCTTACTAAACTGACTGACTTAGTTTATACCATGCACACTTTCAAGTAAAAGCATTGTCACAATTTATTACAGATAAGAAAATTGATGAGAAGAAATGAAACAGTAAAAAAAGTGTAAGAGGGATCGGAACAGGGGGCAGAACTCCAGGCTTCTCATCTTGCTGCTCTGAGCTGAGACCTTTGTCTCTCTCACTTATGTCTGGCTGGTGAAAAAAGTGTTGACTTTAAAAGCTTTGCATCCTGTGTATTGCACAAAGTATGTAAGACACGTAGCAATTTTGACAGCTGCGCGTGAAAGTGCGAGAAGGAAGTAGAACCACGGAAACGCAAAATTCCCATGAGCAAGTTGGACTCGCATTTCGTGTTTACTTTTGCAAGCTTATCTTTTTACAAGATATATAAAGACCTAGTTTTATTGTCACGCGTGGTAGAGATGAACAACTTAAAACAGAAAGTTTCTCATCGACCTCGTGGCTTCACTTATTTGTTGATTTTCTTAGGTAGCACATAGTGGTTAGCACTGAATTAGAAGCAAAATACTGACAGTAGCAACACCTTTAGCCTGTGGACCTTGCATTCATGAAAATTATATGAGGCATTTGGAGATGAAACAAAGATGAGCACCATGATTTTGTTAATTGCATGAGAGAGCAGAAAGAGTGAGTTCAGGACTAAGAGACTTCTTGAGCTTTAACCCAAATTTTAGGGCATGTAAAAGGTTGTGGTCATTGTTCTGGACTGCTAAGGAGGTCACAAATCAAAAGAGTTAAAACTCTAAATCTCACCAGGCTGCATTGGCCAAGAATTCAGAGATCAGTGTAGGAGACGGAAAGCCTGCTGAGATGGTCCTGTTAGTATGAAGTCACCAGCTCTCACAAGACCTCTGAACACAACTGAGTGGATGGTTCGATTCTATGATTCTATGAAGGAGAAACTAGCTGACATCATGAGATCTCCTTGCTGGAAAAGCATTAGAACTACAGGTAGGAAATTAAATAGAATTAGCCGAAGAGCAAAATATGGAAAATTATTAAATACCAATAGACATTCCTGTATCTGGATAATAATGTGTAAACCAAAGTAACAAGGGTGTTCAAAAATGAAATAAAATTTATGATCGCTGCAGTGTGTGAGGTGTTAAAAACCAAGGGGATAGCACAATACCTCACTCAAACATACTACAAAAATACAAATTCTCAATAAGTCAAATTATAGAAATATTAATGAAAGAATTTCTAGATGATAGGAGACTAGTTTAAAGCTCAGGATTTCAAATCTATGAGATGGGTTGTTTTTTTCAAAATGTGGACTTTTTTGTTTCATTTTCTCATTTTAGGGGGATGCTGAGATGGTATAAAAACCACATTTGCAAAAAACATTAGAACAGCAAGCTTCAGAAATTTAAATTTATAAAATTTGTTTCATAATTCCACTTAAAATTAAAAAAAAAGATGTCAAAATGTGAATATTTACATCATCTAAATTCATTGTTTTTTTCAGACACTGTAGTTAATATCCTTGTATGTAAGTTATAAACAGAAATGAAGATAATTAGGACTGGCAGACTTGTCGGGTGCTGCAGTTACATCTAGCAAAGTTTGCCAGTCAGGGCTCTGAGAGTCTTTTCACAGCAGATGTCCTAAGGTGCAAAAATCCCGGTACCTCTGAAGTAATGTATATCAAACCACAACTATATCTGATACAGAAAGCAATGAACTCAGAGCAGGTATTGACTTTATGGCATGTACTGTTTCCCTCTCCCTCACCCACCTCCATGTCCCACAGGCTGTAAATGACCTGTCTTTCTTCTCCCTCTCGAGATAACCATCCTCTAATCCTTCTTTCTGTCTCCCTGTACCTGACATCCACTCTGCTGCAAAAGCTACAATTGCTTTACTCCTTACTGAGGGTCTGTTATGTATCCAATTAAATTCTGAACAATGAACTCAATTTACAGTTAAGTTTGGAACTCTGCGGTTTCTGTTGAAGTACGCCTTGTCTACCCAAAAGCTTGCTTACGTTTTCCACCTATGTGGGTGGAAGTCTAATGAAAGGATCATAAATGATCCTTATATTCACTGAAAAATATTTTATATTTAAGAGAGATTAGTTTACATTTTATCCACCTGGAAAAAACTCGACATGAATGAAAAGTCAAAAAAGGTCTTAACAAAGAAGGAAAGTGAAAGGTGACAAGGCTAAAACTGAAGAAAGAATACATAAAAATAAACAAATATTATCCAGATGTCCCACTACCAGAAAATATTTTTGTTATAGGAACACTCTTGTGTAGTTTTGTCTCTGTTGCCACTTGGTCCTGAACATTTACTCAATCTAAGTATAGATTATAAAATTCCAAATAATCCAATAGTGTTGTAGAGCCATTTGCAAACCAGAGATTATGCTGTTTCTAAGAGTAGAAGATGAACTCAACCATGAGAACAATCTGGTTGAATATTGCCCTTTTCTTTTCTTTCCAGGATTATTTTAAAACTTTGATAAACTCCTTGGTATCATACTTTGTGTTACCAGAAGCATGTGTACTATGACCACTGCACTGCAGTGATATGTATGTTCTAGTGCTGTATAGGCAAGAGAGGATGACGAAGGAGAAAGGTGCTTTAGTTGACACTGCTGGATGGCATTTCTCTCCCCCACCCAGCCTGGGGGCTGATACCTCTCGGAAGGTGAAACAGGGAGGGGAAAAGCTGAAAGACGTAATGAACAAAGAAAATGTCCACCAGCATTGACACAGGCTGAAAGTAAACCTCATGTAGTTTTAATTACTAGTTACTAGCTTAGATTTAATTTTCTTCTGGAGAAGGTTTTGTTTCATAAATACGTGTAAGAAAAAAACCCCACCCTGTTGATTCTTGCTGCATGACAAAATATAAAAAGGGTAGGAGAAAACCAGGTTAAAATAGAATAGATGAAATAAGATTTAAAAAAAATGCTCAAGAAGTAAGATGGCAAGAGAGAGCAGTTTTATACAAATTCAGAAATTCTAGCAATAAAGGTGTAGATAGACAGTAATTGAGGCAGTCAAGATCCTGATCCTTTTAGAGCTTGGTGGGACACTTGCTGCTGCAGCAGGAAAGCGGGATTGCAAAGGACGGCCCGTCCATGGCATTGCAGTATGCAAGCTCTTCTCTCACTGCACTAACGTTTTCTATCAGCTAGTTAAAAAATGTCATTTTTCTTCCTCTAGGTTCACATACCTGTACTTCATTGTGTTCTGAAATTATTGGTTCCAGTGACAGTAGCCAGAACATTATGGATTGAGCCGAGGCATTGTTAGCTTAAATAGTAAAAAATGCTTCAGAAGTACAACGGGTTTTGTCTAAACAGCTGTGTGCAGTAGTTGTTCTTGTAGTTGCAAAAGGAAAAAGTGTGTGTAGAGAACAAAGTCAAGCTTGGAGAAACCTCCAGTCTTCTAGCACCAGCCTTAATTACAGAGATTATTTTCTTGTGTACGTTCTATTTATTTTAATAATGTTCAGTCCTTGAACATGTAGGCTAGAGTTATTATCGATACTGTTGAACTAGTGCCATTACGACCTTGCTACTGCTTACTAAAAACTAGATTTTCACTAAAAGATGGATTATTCACTCCTGCTGTCAGGCACTCTTGTGCTATCTTCAGTATAAGTAAGGATTTAGGCTGGGGCCTATGTTGTTTAACCTGATCACATATGATCTGGGAAAGGGTGTGAGTATCCAGGTGAGAGTGTTTAGTGTTTGCTGTTCATATTAAGCTATTTGAATTAGTAAAGGCAAAGGCTGAATGGGAAAGATGGGAAAAGGACCTTACGAAACAGAATTACAGTAACAGACAAAATTTTATATGAAGTGGTAGATACTGGGGGGTGGAGGCGGTAATTCTAACTTCGTTAATGAAATGTTGTGCTCTGAGGCAACTATAATCTCTCTGAAATGAGATCTTGTTTTGTAATAGTTGTATGCACATTTGCTTAGCGTGCAGTGAGTGCCAGAAAAGCAAATGGGACGTTAAAAATTCTTAGCAGTGGCAGAAGAAAATAAATGCCATTAATACAGCTTCGTATCTAAATTTCTTGTGATCCTGTATCTTCAACACTATGTGAATTATTTATCTCTGGTCCCAAATGAGGACGTGTCCCACAGAACTGGGAAAAGTACAGAAAAGGATACAAAGGGAATCAGTACCTT
Source organism: Fratercula arctica (assembly GCA_947846985.1). Taxonomy (NCBI): domain Eukaryota; kingdom Metazoa; phylum Chordata; class Aves; order Charadriiformes; family Alcidae; genus Fratercula; species Fratercula arctica. The sequence continues at coordinate 81,833,215 of CANTUZ010000002.1, forward strand.
TGGACTGACTCCTCAGTAGGGAATGACTGAGTAAAATGGGATTCCTTAGCCTGGAAAAGAGAAAAAAAGGAGCAGGTATGATAGGTCTTCATAACATCTAGAACAGAGTGGTGAGGCTAAAGGGGGAGGAATCCCTCCTTCACCAATGCAAGACGGGGGGCATGAAATGAAGCCAACAGGTGGCACATTCAGAGCAAAGAAAATAAAGTGATTCTTCCCAAAACGTATAAATTCGAAATAGGTAGCTCCCTGCCACACAGTACTGTGGATATTAGAATTTTTCATGTGTGTGAGAAGAGCGTGAAGACGTTCATGAAAAATCAATTTGCCGAGGGCTAGTAACTACAGAGTCACCACTAATGTCTCCACAAATTACTGGAGGCTTGGAAATGTTGTGGTGAATTGTACTTTCTCTAACCTTATGCCTTTCTCACGATATCCATTTTTGGCCTATGCCAGAGACAGAGTTCTGTGTTGGAGGCCGCTTGGACGCAGCGCAGCACACCGTTCTTCTGTGGGGGTAATTGGTAATAACAGACATTCTCCTTCACCTTAGAAAAAATGTAAATGAAAGATCTTAAATGAGAAGTGTTTCTTTTGGTCTTGTCCCAAAAGTGACTCATTTAACTTTGTTGAAAGTCATTTGGACAGTTCGATGGGCAGGAATATGATCAAAGAACACTTTAGTTCTAAATAGAAAAATATATTTACTTAAATATTGTTTTTCCTAGTGAAAATATAAACATTACTCCCTATACGTAAAATGCAACTACCTGGAACACCTCTCTTATGAAGAAAGGCTGAAGGATTTGGGTCTCTTCATTCTGGAAAAAAAGAGGACTGAGGGGGGATCTTCTCAATGCTTATAAATACTTAAAGGGTGGATGTCAGGAGGATGGGGCCAGGCTCTTTTCAGTGGTGCCCGGGGACAGGACAAGAGGCAATGGGCACAAACTTGAGCAGAGGAAGTTCCATCTAAACATGAGGAGGAACTTCTTTACCCTGAGGGTGGCAGAGCACTGGAACAGGCTGCCCAGAGAGGTGGTGGAGTCTCCGTCTCTGGAGACATTCAAAACCCGCCTGGACGCGCTCCTGTGCAACCTGCTGTAGGTGACCCTGCTCTGGCAGGGGGGTTGGACTAGATGATCTCCAGAGGTCCCTTCCAACCACTGTCACTCTGTGATTCTGTGATCTGCAGTAGTTCGTGTGGCAGTGTACTAATTCTTTGGCTAATGTGGCTATACTAGTAATAATATTAGTTTAGAAAGCTTTAAGACTGTAGTGCAGATCAGCAGTCTAATGTGATGTTGAGAAAAACATCCTGTTACCAAGAGTTTTGTCATATCGTTGCAAATATTCACGCGCTGCGAGCTCTCTCACTTCCTACCATTTCACACTGTTTCGTTAGTTTTCCAGTCCATGTAGCTGGCAGAGGATCTTCCTTTAAAAGATCCTTAAAAAGAGCTGAGCCTACTTAGGCCTCCTGCAAGCCCCTCAGAAGATCCCTTAACTCTAAAGTTGGCCCAAGTGCTGAACACCTGCGCCATGCATGGCTGCAGATATACTTACTCTCCTGTTGGCTGAGGGACTGAGCTTGTGCTGCAACCCGCACACCCAGTTTTCCATGCTGCCTGTGGGATTCTCTCTCTGCCTTTGGGTGAGAGGGATCCAGCTCAGTCTGCGCTCTGGCCAGCCTGAGCACAGGAGGGGACCCGACCAGGTGCAGTGAAGCCTCCCAAGCAAGCTTGTCATCTGCATGTAACACAAACGTGAAACCCCTTGAACTGCAGTGGCATCTGAACTCAAGACCAAACTCAAATATGGCTGCAAAACACAGATATGAAGCACAAATATTCCCATATGTCTTCTTGCTGTGATAGTTTTATCTTTCTATGCAAATCTTATGCCATCCTTCAAAAATGCAGTAGGTCATGGTTTTGTCTTTTTATACAAATCTTACGCCATTCTGCAAAAATGCAGTAGGTCATTCAAATCATACTTTGCTTATCTGCTTCATGAACCTAAAATGACCCATTAAAGTGGCTAAGAGTTGAAATCATGTCATGCTAGTCTTACTGCCTGATAAGCTGAAAAGCAAAAGGTAAATGAGAGGAAGCTTTTGTTATACTTTCTGCTTTATTCCTGTGGAAGAAGTCCTTGTTTATCTTGGAAATTCAAAAAACCTTCAGAGTTATTTACATGTTTGCATGCAGTCTTTATATACAAAATGAATACCACATAAATTGAAGGTGAGTAGATGTTTTGTGTGCAGGTTGATTAAGAATGTAGGCCTGTCGGGAGTGTGTACACCAGCCTTTTGATTTTTCTTTACTTCTCTGCATCTTTGAAAGTGGTTTTCTGATTTTCAGTTCCACTTGCCCTTTAAAGAAGCTTAAGGTGAAGCAAAATGAGAATTTTCTGTTCCAATATCTTAGAGGATAAAGTCAATAAATGTGTTTTAATTAGTAAAACCTTTTCTTTCTGTGACTATGGCAATGAGTAAACTATAGTCCCTGGTGATGACACTGTGTCATTCAGCAGAAGGTTGTTCTGTTCAGGTTTTTTCTGGTGTTGTTGCTTTTCAGCAGTGATCCCTGAATAAGCTGTTGATCACAGCTGATTATGAGTCTTTTTTTTCTGGGATCTTGGTGTTGATGTAGAATTACTCTGTTGAAGAGAGTACACTTTTATAGTATTTCATAAGAGAGAAACCAAAGACATTTTCTTTGGTGTGTCAAAACACAGATTTGGTTAACAAGAGTCATTGTGTCAAAAAACATTAGCCTATAGATATTTATGTATTGTGGCTTATGTGAATTAAGGATTGCAATTTAAAAAGTGGTGAAGAGCAGTCTAATTGCTCTAACAATGCGTTTGTCTTATTGTGAGAAGTTAAGCATAAATTGTCAAAGAGAAAGCCGAGAAAAAAAATCTCATTGAAGTTATTAGTGCAAAGTGTATCTTCTAGAATCTCTGAGCACTTTTTCAGCACTATGATATAAGCCAGTTAATAGCTCCTGCTTGTCAAATCCAGATGTAACAGCCCGACAGCAGGGAACTGCTTCTAGTTTAACCCTAATTGATGCCAGTAGTAGAGTCCAAGAAAAAAATTTATGAGTGTTTGTGGAATCATAAGATTCCCGCTTAAGCCTAAGTAATTCTGGCAGACAACATTTATGCCGTTTAAGAACTGTAATAAAGATGCTGAAAACTTGAAACACTGACCAGTTTTACTAAGAAATTCTTTTCAGTAAAGGTATGTGTTACTGTGGCATTTTAAAAACGTACAGTATTTACTCCTTTTGAGTAATTTCTATGCTGATAGACTAACTTGGTATTATCAAAAAGTTATAATACACTTGTTATCTATGTTAGGAACAATAATTCTGGGGCTTTTGTATAGCAAAACACGGAACCAAAAATAAGTTCCTCTTTCATGTGGGATACAAACAAGATTGGTTTACCTTATTTACCATTTTGACATGTTCATTGCAATGCTTCATTTGCTATGTCTGAAAGCTATTGTAAGGTCTGGTTCTGAATTGCACATTCCTTCTTCAGCAAGCCGAGTGTAATATTCTTCCAGATGAGCCTGGTAGCAACTATAGCATAATTTTATTATCCAGGGTAGTAAAACTAGATATATTGTCAATTAAAAAATAAATCAATGTGTAACCCGTGCTTTTGTTTTGGAGAAACTTTTTGTTGCTATGGTTAAGAAATCTTAATTGATCCTACACAAAATGAACTGTTCTGTCCTCTACACTTATTACCATCACTATAAAGTACTGTGATTCAGAGAGGTGCTTTTATGGCCCTCATCACTAAAGCATCTGAACATGGCAATGATTATCCTTGCAGTGGCTCTGTGAGGCAGGAAAGTTATTAGCTGTCTTCCGTAAGTAGGGAGTTGAAGCACAGCAAAGACTGAATTACTCGTCAGAGTAATTATCAAAATTATATTGAAACCCTAGAGACTAGAAAGTCCATCCTTCTGATTTTTTTTTATTATTTTCACATGTGCTTTTTTATATAAATAGTGGTCTACAGTTTGATATTGTCTGAATTGATAAGTCGGGAGTTCTGTCTACGCTGAACAACACAGTAGCAGAGAGAGCTAGGCAGATTTACCTACCTGGAAATGAAATAAAGGATTACTCATTAAATTTCTCTACATCAACCCACTGCAATGCTCTTTAGATTAAATAGTTGGCTTCCAAGTCCATTCCTAGTCTTGACATTAATAATGTCAAATTTGTAACTGCAAGGTGAAGTAAGCTCAAGGGAAAGAGGGAAGAGGAGAAAAGGACGGTGCTGCCAATTCCTTGCTATCCTGCTGTATTCATGGATAATCAAACTAGATGACAAAATTATTAAAATAACAGAGAAAACAGGCAATCATAGAATCATAGAATCATAGAATCATAGAACCATAGGGTTGGAAGGGACCTCAGGAGATCATCTAGTCCAACCCCCCTGCCAGAGCAGGGTCACCTAGAGCAGGTTACACAGGAACACGTCCAGGCGGGTTTTGAATGTCTCCAGAGATGGAGACTCCACCACCTCTCTGGGCAGCCTGTTCCAGTGCTCTGCCACCCTCAGGGTAAAGAAGTTCCTCCTCATGTTTAGGTGGAACTTCTTGTGCTCCAGTTTGTGCCCATTGCCTCTTGTCCTGTCCCCGGGCACTACTGAAAAGAGCCTGGTCCCATCCTCCTGACACCCACCCTTTAAGTATTTATAAGTGTTGATAAGATCCCCCCTCAGCCGTCTTTTTTCCAGACTGAAGAGACCCAAATCCCTCAGCCTTTCCTCATAAGAGAGGTGTTCCAGTCCCCTAATCATCTTGGTAGCCCTCTGCTGCACCCTTTCCAGCAGTTCCCTGTCCTTCTGGAACCGGGGAGCCCAGAACTGGACACAGTACTCCAGGTGTGGCCTCACCAAGGCAGAGTAGAGGGGGAGGATGACCTCCCTTGACCTGCTGGCCACACTCTTTTTGATGCACCCCAGGATGCCATTGGCCTTCTTGGCCACAAGGGCACATTGCTGGCTCATAGTCATCCTGTTGTCCACCAGGACTCCCAGATCTCTTTCCACAGAGCTGCTCTCCAGCAGGTCAGCCCCCAACCTGTACTGGTGCATGGGGTTGTTCCTCCCCAGGTGCAGCACCCTACACTTGCCCTTGTTGAATTTCATAAGGTTTCTCTCTGCCCAGATCTCCAACCTGTCCAGGTCTCTCTGTATGGCAGCACAGCCCTCCGGTGTGTCAGCCGCCCCCCCCAGCTTTGTGTCATCAGCTCAAAAGTATTCAAAAGTAATCAAAAGTATTATGCTGTTAAACTCATAATAATCTTTCTGCGTTATGCTTTATGCTTCTTCATTTGTGTTCCCTTGGAACAGATTGTTAACTTGTTTCTTTGGGGAGCCCAGCCCCAGAGACTGATTCTGAAGTAATGGCTTCCTTCATGTATTAAATAATTCTGACAGGCTGCTAATTTTCTTTAATTATCTCCAAGTATCAGTAGTTAAAAACTTGTAAAAAATAATGGTGTAAGTAATTAGTCTATTGGCATTACTTTTCCTATAGACTATGCAAGATAATAAGAACTGTGTACTGAATTTGATGACATTTTATGCATTATACAGATAATTCTGCATTATTGAGGAAAATATAAAATATTATTACTTGGGGAAAAAAAAAGCCTGCAGCCCCTCTGCCCAATATTCACAAGACAGGAACCAAAGATTCTTTCATTCTGTGTTTGTGTGGGCTCTATTGCCATTCTTGTTAAAGATGGACAGGGTAAGGATAAGTTGGTATGCTAAGAGTTAGATAAATGCAGAAATTATTTGCTTCAGTAGTTTATCTCCAGTAATGTAGCTCAAACTGCAGGAAAAAAGGAAGTTACAAAGATAAATGCAGGTAAAATTATGCAAGGACTTTGCAAAGCCATTGACATTGTATCATGATCATGTATTTAAATAGCTGAAAGTCATTTATAGTCTTAATATTCATGACTTATAAACCAAAGGACAAGAAGAACAAGGACCTAAAACAATACCTACAAAGAAAGATAATGGTGACATTTGTCTAAATGCTGCCAATACCCCACACATTTTGATAGACTTTATTATCACAAATCCTTTTCAGAAAATTGATCTTCAGATTCAGGGATTTTAAAGTAAATTTTCATTTTTTCTTGTTAAATTCCAGTTCACATTATGCCACCAGTAATTTTATAACCAGCTGATGAGAGCTTTACTTCAAGAGAAATTGCCTTTATTTACCATACGAACATAAACTAAACCCCACTTCCATTTTGAGCTGTGTCCAAAAGATAAATTGGGCCTTTCCTAAAAAATTCTTTTTGATTCTTTCAAAATAAAGAAGTGGATATTATCCTTCTTAAATAATGAAATCTTGACCGTGTTTCAGAATCGTGGCATTTGTGCGTTACCTGATAGTTTGCGAATCTCCATGAGTGTTTTCGTTCTGATCTAAAATGCACTTTTGAGGCAAATCTCTTGATCATTCAGACTTACGATACTTCATATCAGGAGAGATCTTGAAGGGTACAAGCTACATCACTTCTGGATAAAAATAAGCCAAGAGGATGCACTACAGGAATTGGCACTTAGTCCATTGAACCAGATGAGATCTTGTCCACAGCAAAAAAACCCTGAGGTGCATTTGTTGTGGGCATCGTTCCTCAGTTGCTTCATTCTACAGATCCACACTTACTGGTTCTTGTTACTTGCTAACATAGGTACAGCATGTCTATAATAAAAAATAAATATGGAGAAACTACCCAAAGCTAGGTGAATGCTGGCATGTTTAATCAGCCCTCTTTCCCTAAATTTTAGTTAAATTTTCCAGTCCTTCTAAGAAGAGCTACTGAGCAGAAGTGATTTATGCAGTCAAGTGTCCAAAGGTGAGGAAGAAATTATGCAGAATAGTAGGATAAAGTAGGAGAGTATGATCTCAGTTTTGGAGTAGCTCTTACTTATATTAAGATTTATATTTATACAATTTATATGCATAAATATGTCATATTTTCATGCTTGTAATGTACACCTCTCACAGTCTACAATCCTTGAAAAGTCTAGGTACTAGAAAATAAGTCTTTATATGGTTTGCAGGAAATCAGAGCAGAGACAGGCTATTGAGTTAGAAGAAATGAGCTTCCAAGGTACAGAGGCAAGAGAGGTGTCTGAGCAAAAATTTCCATTGGTTACTCATGTGTATATCCTGCTGTGCTGTTGAATCACTTTTTAAACAAATAACCCCCAAAATCCGTTCATGGAGTCTAGTTATATATATACATGTGTGCATATGTATGTATACATGTATATATTCACAAAAATTCACAGAGAATTAACCTGCATGAGAGGTCTACAGGTGGACTACAAGTACAAAATAAAGCCTAAAAGTTGCATTTGCCCATACACCCTCTTTTTTTGATTAATTCTCTATCTTATTTGTGTTAGAACATGTTCAACTGTTACTTTTTACAATGTGAAAAAAAAACCCATACAAAGAACAATACAAATTATGAGACATCAAATTTATGTTGAAGTCACTGAGACATTTCCATTTTAATAAATTTTGACTTGATCCTAATTGGTTGATAAGACAAAGCATGAAACAAGCAATGCAAAGTTACAAGAATCATGATAGAGAAATGGAAAATTTTTTGTTGATGTGTTTGGTTTAGGAAATATGTTATATTTAAATAGATTTTTCACTGCAATAACGAAAGCTAACATGAAGTCTAGTTAATTATTTTTTTTTAAATGGAAAGAAAATTAGAATAGTCCAACTCAAAAATGGATTTTTAAAGAGAAAAATTTTGGTGTGAAAAAAGGGTAACAGAAGTTATGAACAGAAGTCTTAACAGTATATTTATTGCTTTGAAGGCCAGTACTTTCTCCTGAATACATGCTCATGAAAATATTCACTGTAATTTTTCCTAAACTACAAAAATTAATATTTCAAAACTTGTTATATATGAAAAAGATGAGAAAGGATGCATACATTATTCACAATCTGTGATAGAGAAATCTTGTATGTAGAACTCAGTTTAAAATGCCATCTGTTTTTTCCTTTAAGATTCTCATAAAATGTGTATTTTAAAAATCCTTGGCTATGTAAAATTCATTTGCCCTTTCTTTTGGAAACATTTGCTAGCTGTTTTGCAACATCCATTAGTAATGCATATGATTTACACGTTTGATCTTTTTTTTTTTTTTCTTCTGTTCTCTTTTTTCTTTTTTCTCTTCTATGTCTCACCAGAAAAAAGAACTACCCTAAAATACGCATATGGAAAACATGTGGCTATACGTTTGTGTGTGTAAAACTAGCAGCTGGGGAAACTTCATTTGCTTATTTACTTTTGTGCTGATAAATGATCTAAATATTCTTTTCATAGGCCCTCTGGTTCCACTGCCTTGACCTTTAGCGTTTTCATCCTTGAACCTTCATTGAACTGTCTCTGTTTCATATGGAGGGAGGACGAGTTTGCTTTAGCTGTTGTTCTCTGTCAAGATCATCGTCTCCGCTCTTCTTCAGAATCATCTGTAGTTATTGGGATTGATCATTTCTTAGGTGTTCCCAGCTGAAGTTGTATAAAGTTAGATTTTTCTGCTCCACTTCTCTGATCTTTGTTTGGGGTTCTGTGACTTGAATGAAAAGCAAACTTAATGCTCATCTACAGCTGCTATTGTGCTGGAAGGCAGCTAAAAGATAGAGTAGTGCCATTAGAGTCACTGAATTTTCACTGAATTCTGTTTACAAATTGTACCATTGAGCTACTCTGTACCCTTTTATTTCTTTGTCTGTTTCCCTTCCTCTAAGTAGGGTTGATAATGGCCTCTGTAAATTGATGTACAGTTATCATCTATAGCTCTTATATGAATGTGGGTTTGTAGAACCTGAAGATCATTAATTTCCCTGTGTCAAAGTCCATAATACCTCCAGGACTTTGACAGTGTGTTGCTACTCAAATTCTATATACACCCTGCAGTGCTCATATGTGCTGCTAATTTGCTGTTGTCATGACTAGTTTATTACTTTGCCTGTCCACAGAGAAAAGCGCTTTTCCATCCTGTTCACAGCAGGCAGTACTGCTGGGCAAGGAAATGTAGGAGTTCTTGTGGACAAAGTAGAGAAAGAGCTGGTATCTGCTGCCCTGATGTAGCACGACACAGATCCTTCTCCTGTGGGAGAGAGGTGCGTGTAGCAGCAGGATCAGCCCACAAAACGTAGTCAGTAATACTGGGAGAAGAAAGGTTTATTTGCACTTTTGCAAAGTCATCTGGAAGCACCTTACAACCTTCCCTCCGTGGTTCTGGTGCCTCTGTGTTGCTGTGGTGAGGAGGGATGTATGTTAGAATGCTGCACTGCAGCCACAGGGAGAAATGTCCTCCAGCTGAGATACGTAACCGGTGCTTTATAACCTCTTTATAGATAGGCACATACCTCCTCTTAGCTGGGCTTTGTACAGCCCAGCCTGGCTGAAACACCGATTCATCTGCTGATCAAAGTCGTGACCTTCACAGATCATGGGCAAGTTGGAGAGCCACTCTGTATCATTTTTTTCAGTCTTCCGAAAATGTTTTTCGCTGCTTTTTCTTAAAAATGAAAGCAGTGCCTTTCGAGGGCAAACTTGCTTCAGTAGAGAGGGCATGAATCAGAACTTTTTTGAGGGGGAGGTTAATCGTCATTTCTGAGGTTCTTTCATGTGTATGAACAAAACAATTTTCTATTTGTGGAATGAAGAGGGGTCTTCCCTCGCTTCCCCATGCTCTTCTCCCATTGTTTTCTCTTCTAAAATACAGGTTCCATTTCACATTCATCTGACACTTAAGAATGAATTTGTGTAGGTTTATCCTTACAAGGGTAAATAGTAGAGTTTTTACTAAAAAAAAAAAAAAAAAAATAAAAAAATCCCAAGGAATCCCATATTCCGTGGTCAGATTCATGGTGCTGATAATAAAGCAGTCACACAGGGCGCAAAGTTGTCATGAGGGGTCCACAATACTAACACGGTTGACTAAAAAATAGATGCTTCAGGAAGTCAGAAATCCTATGCTGCTACTAGCTGCAGCTGCTAGATGAAATTAGGAAGAAAGTAAATTACTGTTGCTCCAGGTAACAGCTGTTCCAGTAATGAAAACTCCACTACTCAGAAGTACTGTTTAAAACAAACTAATTTTAAGATTATTTTTATCTTATGGGACATCAGTGTTATAATGCCTTGTTAATCATGCTGGCTAAGGCCAGTCTAACCAGGTGATTAAGATAATGAACAAATTGGCAAAGAAATCTTAATGTATTTATGAATGTCAAAATCTTTAGCAGGGGTAGCTCACAAATTTTGTCCATTTAAAAAAAAATATTTCTAGAAAATTTACTGTTCATTTGAATTCTTACAGAAGAACATCATCCTGATAAGGCTGTAAGTGTGCTGGGACATAGTTTATTCATGATTTCATAGCATGAAATTTTATTGTGACAGGTGTTTGGCATCCCACAACACCAATTCTTGCTTCCTGTAAATGTGTTGGTAAAATGAAAAATACGCACTTTTAAGGCACACATATAGTAAATCAAAAGCTTGGTTTTGCTTAAATATTTTTCTTTTGCCTGTGCTAGATGATTTTTCAAAGCATATTTTGCAGCACTCAAAACAAGGACAGCTGGATGGCAGCGAGGGATGAATCTATTCTGAAAGCTTAAAAAGGCCCACTACAAGCGAATGCTGTATTCTTTTTATACCCTTAAGCCAACCTCTCAAAAGATTTAGTTTTAGATTAAAGGACGTAGCTCTAAATTGGATCTCATAGCAGTTCAACAAGAATGGCTGTTTCCCTGTGCAGGTGTGGAAGGTGAGGGTAGGAGTGGGAAGCTCTGTGCATAAAGCCTTTTTCTTTTTGTGTTCTTATTGAGTCAAACTCCCCGTTGTTCCTTTAATAGAACAAACTCTATGGGGCACATGGCTGGTACAAATAGACCTGTGCCCTGCTGTGGATATGGGTTTTGGCAGTTACGTGTTATCCCCTATACGTAAATAAAGTGCAATACTGCAGAGCCTTGCATGTCCTCCCATGGGTGGCTTCCACACGGTGTTTTCAGAAGCTGCACCTGCTATGTTCAGAGGCACACACTATGATCATTGTCCAGGAGGTAGATCTTGCCTCCTGAATGAGACAGGAAAATGTAACTTGCCCCAATCCTAGAGAGCAATACTCTTTGATTACTGTTAACGATGCTTACAAGAGAACACTCTGGTACAGCAGTTTTCACTCCACTGAATCTATGTAATACAATTCTGCAGAAGATAAATCACCGTCAGATATCCTTGAAAGAAATGAGATTTTCCTGAGAAAACACTTTGCACTGAAAAGAAATATTTTAATAATCAATTTGTTAATGGAATTAGAAACACTAGCTTTCCACAGATTCAGTAATTTGTATATCTAGAGTATTTTCCCCTCAAAAAAAGATGAGCAACAGAAATAACTATTGTTTTCTGGCTTACTTATTTTTGGCAAATTCATTAGTCATTAAGTGTAATTACCTGTTCATTCCTTGATTTGGTTTGAACAAAAAGCACTCTGTTTATGTATTACCTTCCTGAACGAATCGGGTTCTTGCAGTAATTGACTTATTGCCCTATGTAAATTAGACTACATTATTCTTTGTTGTTAAATTCAGTTCAATTTATGGTGCAAATATTGCTGGAGTAAGAATTTCATTAACAAAGAGATGCCAATTAGTTTAGGATTAACTGATCTAATTCTAAATAGGTACCAGTGTTCTGTGACCACATGAACAAATATGTAGTTTCTATACATACGTCTTTCCAGTATAGTTAAAATTAATCTCTCTCTAGATTTTATGTTTTCTTAAAATGCCTTATCCAGAGTAGAGATTCTCTATGATTCAGTGAGTAGTTTCTGAATCCTGGCTTCTGTATTTAAAGCAAGTGTCATAACATGATGAACTTTAGAACTGTGTTGCAAATCCATGAAAACTCAAAGGCAGACAGCAAAGGAAATAGATGCTTAGAAGGACGAAGCCAATGGATTTATTATTATTTAATAGCTAAATCTGTTCTTATATTCAAAAAGGGCATGTGCAAATCATCTATCACACCAAAGGAATATTTTTAAGGAAAATTGCTGAAAAATTTTTCGCTTTGTGAATACGATCATAATTAGCAGCTACCGCAAATCCAGGTGAATTTTGCCATCAATAACTGCAACATTTGTCAGTGAAAGAAGCCTTACTTCTGTGAACATTAATAAATGGATAAAACTCTTGCCACGTAACAAATAAGTCCTGCACCAGTGGAAGGATTTCAGAGTAATTTCTATCTAACTGAAGGTTTATTGTTAAAAGTGGATAAAGCACTGTTCGATCAATTTTATCCCGACTCTTGAATCTTGAAGCAATCAAATAGTATTATTTGAGGTTCTGGAAAATCAGAGAGAAAGAGGTGGTGAATGATTTCCACACAAGAAAAGACTTTTGTTGTTTCCGTTTAGAGATTGCTTCAGTTTGTTAAAACTTAAAAGCGGAAAGAAAATTTACCTTAGTGTGTGAATTGAAACAAAATAAAATGTTTACTCTCACTCTGAAGGAGAGTACCCTGCTAGTACTGCTCTGCAGAAGAGTGCTCTGCTAGTACTTGCAAGGCTCTAATTATTACTGAGTAAAATTGGAGACAATGGGAGTTTTGCCATTGACTTTGTCGAGGCCAAGATTTAAGCTTTATGGACACAATTAGGCTTCCTTGGAGCTTGGAGAGATTTTACTCCTGTAAATTATTTTCCCCAGGACTTCTGGAAGAACCATATGTAGAAGAATTAGGAAGAAATTAGCACCTCTATTCTTTCATTGAGCACCTCTATCAGAAACGGGATGGAATATAAACTCACCCAGACACTGCTCTTCTGCCTCACTTCCTGCTTATTCCCTCTTCCAAGGTCTCTGTAGCAATAACCTTGCCACCCTCTGTCTCTGGGGTAAAACGACTCTGTGCTCTTCACTTCCTTCTCCATTCCCAGTAGCAGCAGCAGAGGTGGCTGTTCTTTCATCTCATCAGAAGAGAACATAAGTACAGCCACAACTACAGAAAACAGAGATCTTACCACAGCCATATAATTATTTCTGTTCCAAATTTTAAAGCTCTTTAATTTCTTTATCTATTATTCTGTATTCTCTGCTGATTCTTAAGAATATTTTTGCCCATTAAAAACATGAGTAAATCTTACAAGTAAGTGCTATAGTTGAAATATAACTTCATGTAAACTCAACACATTTTTTAAAAAATTGCATTGGGACAATCCAGCAGAGACAATTGCTGTTCAGATTTATAATTAAACTGCTCCATTTGAGCGGAAATGATTTAGCCTTGAGCTGTGAAAGATATTTTTTTTTTTTTGCTTGTTAATACATAGGTGTGACGTTTTTATTAAAAAGAAGGCATACCAGTATTCTTACACAGTGCAACTTAATGAGATGTGAAATATGAATGTATCCGTAACTTACAATATATACAGGATTTCTATGATGTGATTCAGTTCTCCATAGTGCCATATAAATGCTTCTTGTTTTAAATAATACAGGCCTGAAGAACAAATTCTATCTGACACTTTATCTGTGTCCTAAGAACCTACTTTTATCCCATCCAAAGGTCGATTAATTTAAAGACCCCACTGAAAGAGAAATTTTCTTATTTTTGCAAAACTGCCAAAAAATTTTCTGTAAATCAAGCTAGAAGAAAATGCAAACTATGCAGTGTGTCACTTATCTGTTGTACCAATTCACTTGTTTTATTTATTATGTTCTCTAACTTATTGTGGGTTTGGCTGGGATGGAGTTGACTTTCTTACTAGCAGCTGGTATAGTGCTGTGTTTCGGGTTTGGGATGGGAATACTGTTCATAGTCCACTAATGGTTTTGGTTGTTGCTAAACAGTCAAGGCCTTTTCTGCTCCTCGCACCACCCTGCCAGCGAGTAGGCTGAGAGTGCACAGAAGTTGGGAGGAGACACATCCAGGGCAGCTGATCCCGACTGACCAAGGGAATATTCCATGCCATGTGACATAATGCTCAGTACATAAAGCTGAGGGAAGAACAAGGCAGGGGGACATATGATTCTATGATTCTATGGTTTGGAGTTATGGCATTTGTCTTACCAAGTAACCATTATGCATGGTGGAGCCCTATTTTCCTGGAGATGGCTGAACACCTGCCAGCCGATGGGAAGGGGTGAATGAATTCCTTGTTTTGCTTTGCTTGCCTGCACAGCTTTTGCTTTATTTATTAAACTGTCTTTATCTCAACCCATGAATTTTCTCACTTTTACTCTTCTGATTCTCTCCCCCATCCCACCGAGGGGAGAGTGACTGAGCAGCTGCGTGGACCTAGTTGCTGGCTGGGGTTAAACCATGACACTTACTAAGTTTTAATGTCATGAATACCAACTCGTATACATACATTCTATTGAAATGACTGGTACTATTCCTGAAGACCCTGATTATATTTGATTGAGTAAAAAAATGGTAGATATGACCCCTTTGTTTCTATTTCTAAAACTCTGAAATTGGAAATAAAGTTCATATCCCTGCCAGCTATATCGATAAAGTTTTTGTGTTTCTAAGAGAGCTTGGAAGTAATACAACCTTTTTCTCAAGTAGCCCTTCTTCCTCTGCCAGTATGCCCTGGCTCCCACCACTGATTTTTAGTTGTCATTCTGAACATGAAATGGTGTCATGTTGCAGTACGGACATCGTGATGCAGGAGGTGATGGGCAAGCAGGTCTGCAAGGCAGATGCTCCTTAAGCACTTTCATTCCTCTTCTTCCAGAGTGACCACATTAACTCAGCCACCTCAAAAACATGTTTCTCCTCCTCTTTCTGTAGCAGCTCTTCATTAATCTCATTCTCTTTTTAATTTGTTGAACCTACTTACATTGAGGCCACAAAATTTCATAAGTTGCTACTCTGCTGTTAAGTCATCACTGCTTCTATTTTACCAATTTCTTGTTGGTCCTCGAGACAAAGAATGTAAGTCGATGAGACCAGAAACCAGCATCAGCAAGTACTTTTAAAAAGTGGAAGGACTGCTGTTTATTGCATTATTTTTTGAATTATACCTAGGCCACAATCAGTGTTGCAGGAAGTTTGTCTCAACACTGTAGGAAATGCACAGGAAGTTACAGTTTCATGCCCAAAGAATATTTAGCCTGAAACCATTTTCAATATTTCAGCAAAATGAAGCAAATATATACAGCAAAACCGTTTCCTCTGGTTCTTCTGAAACCTGAGGAAAATCAACAGTGAAAAAGCAATTTCATTAATGCAGCCTTTAAAAATATTGTTCTGAGGAAATCTTACAACCGGAACATGATTCATGCAATTGCACTTTCTTGGGATTAAGGCATCTGGGCACAGAAGTCATCTTTAAGCTTCTCTGCTGGACCATCCATTGCTGTATCTCAAGCATTATTGATTCATGACTGCTGGTTTATTCTGCATTTATTTTTTTTTTTGTGTGTGTGTTATGGTGTGCTTGTTTGCCTGGGTTTTTGGGGTCAACTTAAGACAAGGAGATCAAAAATTCAGAAGGTACTCTGTTTCGCTCATAAAATGCTGTGCTTCTAAATGCCTTAAAATTGTCACTCTACTATATGTGTTAAAATTAATATTTTCACCTCTGTGATAAAAGCTAAGATTTTTTTTTTTCCTATTTTCCTATTTAGAAAGGAGAGGTGGTCAAAAAGTTTATAATAGTATGCCTTGTCACAGTGACAGACAGGTTGAAGCAGAATCTTTCTATTCTGTCATTCCCTACCTGTTCTAGTGTGTCATTATAAAACAAAAAGTGACAGCGCTTTACAGCAAGTGTGATTTACAGAACAAGTTTTTTGTATTTAACATAACATTAAATTTAAATACATGAGGGAGAGAGTTTTATATTCATTTTTAATACAGTCAGTGAAGAAAAATATTTGAAATAATGAAAAAAAAAATGTATTAAGAGAAAGATCAAAAAGAAGAAAGTTTAATCAGCCCGAACAGAATGTAATAGGCCTTTTCTCTAAACCCCTCCGTGATGAGGCTGAAATTACAGAGCATACTGATATAAATAAAAAATGAAACAGCAGAAGATTTATTTGCTACTTAAAGTTCCAATCAGTGTCAAATTAAGCATAAGCTTTTCTGAGTGGTTTAGAATCTTTGACCTCTCCAAATGCAATGGACTTAAACTGATACTGTTTCAGAATATGTTTCCAACAATGTGTTTACTCAAAAAGGAGGAGACCCTCCAGCTCCAGTCTTTCTTTTCATGTTCTAACTGCAGGAACCTGCTCTTTTTAATTTATGACAAAGATCCCATTAAAAGTACTTAAAAGTTGTGTATTTACCAGTGACTTTTAAAAATTATTATTTTTATTTTCATCTTTGGGACATACACACAGAAAAGATTTCAGCATAGGCAGACCACTGGGTAACGCAATTGGAGTCTGTATGGTGATCTGTGTCCTTTCATGTCTCTGTGTGTCAGAGAATTGTGGCTTCCTAAGGTAAGGCAAACCTCGTTTGGGGAGTTTTATGGAGGGTATGCTTCTAGGGACTATACTGAGCCTTTAACTTTCCAGAGAAGCTCTCTCTAGATACTTTGCAGAGCTGAGTCAGGGAGCCAGTCAGGCTTGGGATTCACTTTGTGTGTTTTCAGGTGCACCATTTCTAAGACTATGGAGGTCAGCTAACCCCTAACCACAGTTTTGCGTGTTAGTAGGAGATAACTGGCTTCATGACTGCTATGCCTATGTTTATGACTACATAGCTGGAGAGATATTTCTTCTCCTAGTTGCAGTTGTGGTTTGGAAATGTATGCTGCTCCATACCTAGTGTCCCTCATACAGGTTGCTGCCTCCTCAGAACAACTCCAGCAGGATGTTTGAGTTTGCCATAATTTCAGAAGAGCCAGGCTTACAAAGGGCAGCTATTCAACTGCTTTAACTAGATGGCATATAAACGATGTGAAGAAGTTCAAGGGAATTCAATTACATCCAGACATTTGGGGTGGAGAAGCGAATGCCACTAAGGGAAGGAGTGGGAAGCTGCTCAGAGCCGTGACCTCTTCCAGTAGTGGATGTTGTTCTATAGACCCTGTTTGCCGTGGCAGCCATCAGCAGGCAACTGTCTTTTTGGCTGTCACTTCAGAAGCAGAATGGCATACAGTACACTGTCTTCCCTATGACATATTCATAGCTAATCCTACAGCCTGCACAAAGGTATTCCCACTGGCATCAATAGGGCAATTCCTGTGAGAGAAAAAAAACAGTCGTGCAACCGAGCAGCTGCAGCTATAGCTTCCATGGGAAACTAAATCTCAAGAAAAGAAGTCCATAATCTCATGACCCGTTATTAGATGAGATGAAGAATCTCATATATTGATCATATTGGGTTGGGTATTCAAGCACTTGTCCTCTGACACTAATTGTATTTTCTGGGTAAAGCCCAAGTAGTTAAGATATAAGGAATAAGGAAAATAAACCATGATTTTATACCTTGTAGCTTAAGACATCTATAGAGTATAATTCTACAGAAATTGGATCACATTCACATACCCTTGAAAGAAAATAGACTTTGTCACTTCACAAGCGTAAACACCTTGTTTTAGACTGAAAATATCTAACCTTGCCAACAGCTTAATTTCAGTGACATTTTGAAATGTAAAGTCCTGCATGTTCTCAGCTTTTTGAAGAGGGGTCACCTGGTGATCTTCAGAGAGACTATTTTCATAAATATAATTAGGCAGTCATTAGAAATTATGAACTATCCACTAACAGGTGTCTTACAAATTTTGTTATAGATATAGCATGTTTCATGTAAAGCCTTCCTATGTGTCTAGTATCTATTTTTATTATATTTATTCATACAGCATAATTAGTATAGAATCATAGAATTGTTTGGAATGGACCTTAAAGATCATTAGTTCCAACCCCCCTGCCATGGGCAGGGACACCTCCCAGTAGACCAAGTTGCTCAAAGCCCCATCCAGCCTGGCCTTGAACCAGAGAGATGCAGGTCGTTCTGATATTCTTACAGTGATTCCTGTTTCAAAAAGGAAATACTACAATCTTATACACTACCTAAAAAGAGCACGACCCCTCTACGCTTACCATTTTCATTAATTACAGCAATGCCATTGGGTGTTTTCCAGATCTTGCACAATTAAATAGCAAGAATGTAGAATTTCATTGTACTGTTGTCTTTTCTTCATTTAGTTTTCATAATGAAAAAATAAGTCTTGACTTGAAAAGGAATACAAGTATCTGCTACCGAAAGCTGTGATGGTTTTTCCCCAGACCCCTGTTTGTGGCAAATTCCCTTCCCTCATTTCTCAGTTTCAGTTTCATTATGCTCCCACTTAGCCACCGGGACTCCAGCCAGGCACTGGTTTCACAGGTGTAAATCAATCCATCTCCACTGGTGCCAACTGAAATGCATTCATTTGTAACAGGTGATGTCTTGCACAGACTCCTTTGAACCAGAAGATAGTTTATCATAGATTTCAAGTGCACAATAGCGAAAAGAAA
The DNA here is from genome assembly GCA_947846985.1 of Fratercula arctica. Classification (NCBI taxonomy): domain Eukaryota; kingdom Metazoa; phylum Chordata; class Aves; order Charadriiformes; family Alcidae; genus Fratercula; species Fratercula arctica. The sequence goes on from CANTUZ010000002.1 coordinate 81,851,828, forward strand.
GGAAAAGGTCGCATCTGTGCATGAGGATACATGGCACAACCTCACCCCTCCCATCTGATGCATTAAGGTCTTCGGGCTGCAAGGGTTTTAGATCCAATCCCCTGGTCTGTTCCTATTACTTTGAAAAATTCTGAAATTATAAAAATTTAATGAGATGGTGAAATCATTTTCCACTGAGCTGTCATCAGCAGCTGCACGCTTTACTGTAGCTGGTATTCCTTCAGCAGAATGTATAAAATTGCGTTGGAGAAAGAAGAAATTGAAAGTTGATAGATTTCCTCAAATTTTGTCTTTTGTTGTTGTCTAATGGCCAATAATGGAATTTGTTGTTGGAACCTGCGTTTATATTGTTACTTTACCATGGTAATACCTAAAGGCCTCAGCAGATTCATGGTCCCACCAGCTGTTACTGTTCTGCGAAACATCTCTCTCAAATGGAATTCAACATAACTGTGGAACTTAAACCTATCAAGGTACATACACAGAGCACATTGTAACATGGATTTATATGAGTTCAGTAAGAATAATTTAGTAAAAAAATTACTTCTGCTACTGGTTCTTACATTGATGTTTAAGAAAGGACACGGTGTTTCTGTATGCATCAAGTCCAGCTGAAATGTGATGTAAAAGCCATCGTCAGAAATACATGCAACTTGTAACTTGTATAAGCAAGTTATAATGAAATATTATTGATAGATTTTTATTTTTTCAATATTTTACTAGTGCATTTTTTTTTTCATTTAGCAGTATTTTTTTCTGTCTAGGGGCAATTACATTTCACGAAAGAAAAATATATTTAATTTGGAATGTGCTTTTGCAAGTGTTATTATTGAATTAAGCATAATGCAACCAAAATATTCTTGTACAGTGGAATTAGAAAAATAACAATCCCTGGGCCCTCAAGTCAGTGATGTTGATAGGGATGAGGGTTCACTTTAACTGACCAGTCGGTTACTGTTTTTATTCCTTGCTCATGACTTCTTTGCCATCATATTACTAACTGGCAACTCTGCTCATTATTGGAAAAGACTGGTTTGACTTAGTATGCTTAAGCTAAATCCCTGTGACAGAAGGAGATAATGTTTTATTTAATTGGATAATCGGTGTTTTAATTTAAATAAAGCTCAGATTTATTTGCCAAACAAGAATCATTAGAAAAAGAGTAGAAAACCTTTTTATTTCATTCCTCTTGAATAAGAAAGTATTCTAATCTAATTTGTGCAGTGTACAAGAGATAAATGCAGAACCATGTTGTCTATTACCATTTTTTATAAAAATTAGACAGAAGAATACCAGTTCTTGGAAGCAGATATTTCACTAAACATAGGAAAAGAAGCCGTAGCAATACATCCCTAAGAAAATCAGTCATGGTGACATGATATGCACAGCTTGCTAGTTCAAATAATTATTTTTTTATCCTTGGTATATTTTATATATATATTTATATAATTTAATGCATATATGCATTCTTTAATTGCTATTTTTAATTCTTATAGCACTAAGAAAGCCTAGCCATGGATGTGGGTCTCGTGTAAAAGCCTTGTACAAAGCTAGTACAAAGCCACCCCTTCCTATTGCAAATAATATTCAGTATTAGGAAACAAAACCATCTTTTCCAAATGACCTTTAGAAAACAGCACTCTTCTTTTTTTTTGTTCATCTTTCTGTTACCTCATCATTTTGTGGTTGCACTCGATGATCTTAAAGGTCGTTTCCAACTTAAATCATTCTATGATTCTATTTTAGTTGCTACTTCTTCCCATATGCCTATTTTGCAGATTGTTGTTCATCTGATGCGTTTTGTAGTAGTGTCCTGACTCCTCCCAACACAAGCTTTAGTCTGCAGCCTTGCCTGATTGATGTATGTTAACTGAGTATTCAGAAGATGCCCTAGGTAATCCAAATTTTTAGGATCAAGAAACATTTGCACTGAGTGTGTTGTAAGCGGATTTTGCCTTGTCCCTAAACTTCCTCTGGAGGGTGGTGTGCGTGTCTCTGTGATGGAGAGGGGAGGAAAGAAAAAATATTTGGTTTGATTAGCATTTGATTAGCAGCCATTACATTGTTGATTTTACTACTCCGTTTCCTGAATTAGTGTCTCTGATACCACCACCCTCATTTTATCTCGGGAAAATGTTCCACTTTTATATATTTTTAGAGGGAAGAAAAAAATGCATTTGTATAAAAGCAGTATATTAGAATTATCAGTTTTTGAAAGGAACTAGGCAATCTGTGTAGACCATAGAGCTCTTGCCAATAGAAAATATGTGTAGAATAAGTATCTTTTAAAAGGGCAATGTTCCAAACAGAAAGTCATCTTAGATGCTTAGTATCAAAGGTTTCTCTAGGCTCATTTACACCCTCCTTTCCTGTAGTAGGCATCCCTGTTCCAACACACAGACTTTTGCAGTAGAGAACTGCCGAAATAGCTCTGCTTGCATCTGTTTTCCATACAACAATGACCTTTTTGCTTTTCCTCAGTTTAGGACGTCATTCTGTGTTTGCAGTTTTAGGTAATACTGGATTTAACCGGCTATTTTGACTTCTCAAACAATTTTCATTGCTCATCTCACCCAGGAAAGGGCATGGGGAGGAGCTGGTGGCTACAGAGCAAATGGAGATACTTGGAAGTAGATACAGACAGAGGAAATAATGGAATAAGGTCCTAAAATATATTGCATAATGAAAAATGTTGAAAAGATACAGATAGGGGATGGATAACTTGTACTGTTGTGCATGCAAAGAAGGGTTAATATCTTGGAACATTTATCAATGGTTTTAGTCCAGATACGCACTGCAATATAGCATTTAAATAGATCTACTAGCAATAAATAAATTGAACAGTGATTTTTTCTTCATCCTGTGAAACTGGCAATGGCATAAGACTTAGAATCCTAAAATATACCACAGGATGAATATATCAGTTTAGGGATATTAAACATTCCTTGACATTTAAAACTTTTTTACTTCCTCCTCTCTTCTTTCTCTGCCTTTTTTTTTTTTTTTTTTTTTTTTAATTGTGTATGGATGGGAAATAAGAAAGGGAACCAGTCAATTAATAGAACAACTTTTTGGTGTCTGTATTGCTGTGATATCAAGATCACAGCAATCCTAGTGAATGTCATAGCCCTTGTTTTTGCACACCCTGTGAGGGTGTAGTGATTGCTTCATTTTAAGGCCAGACTACCTTGCAATTTGCTAAACTTCTTTTGCTTCTGATCTATTAATTCACAGACATTTCATTGTCTGTGAATTTACAAATTTGACTTTCCAAATCATTGTAAGTTCATTAATGCAAGCCACTGACGTTTTTATAAAAGAGAAGATGTATAGTTGAGGATCAGAAGCATAGGATACTGAGGAGCAAATCAGCACCAAGGGATAAATACTTCTGATCCATGCTGCTACCATGTTGAATTTAGCCAGGCGTATACAGCAGTTCTTGAAGCACATTAGCTAATGCATTTCTTGATCTTTCATGTGGTTTCATATGTAATATCAAATCATTTGTGCAGGTGTATGAATTCTTGAAGTGACATGGAGTTAATAACACTGAGTAAAGTCAGTAAGGTCTTGATTTATTGCTAAAATACAAATAATCATACTGCTTGTTAGGAATTGGACATAACTACCTGAAGAACTGAATAAGTAATTTCTCCCAGATGTGCTTGTAGCGGGTTGTTACCAACTTTTTCAGCCTTTCTAAAGCAAACTACCTTTCAGCTAGTTATAGGCTGAAGCAGATTGCTGGATCACATGGACTTGTAGACTGATTCAGCCTGGCATCTGGTCTTGGATATGATTCAAGAACACTGTCGTAGTTTCTGCATAGATTTACACAATGTATTTCACAATAGTCTCCATCTTGTTATTCATACTTGATTTTTTTATCAGTCATTTCCTTTGCCATATGTGTTATTGTTTGCACACATTAGCAAGAATTCTGGGATGATATGTCTTTATCTGCCATCACAGAAAAAAAATCATGATTTTCAGCACTAACAAGAGTTTGCTGCAAGAAATCATTAATTTTACACTTGGGGCAGATCTGCCCAAAGATCTTACACTAAACTCTGTGTTACTTAGGTAGTGAGAATAACAGCGTAGATTTGAGCAAAAGTAGAAGTGATTCCCTCGCATTTCCAAACCTTTGTGGCGTTTTTAGTATTCAGGATTTGCAGAGAAAACATAGCAGTGAGAAAAATCCATGTCAATACAATCTTTTGTACCACCCTGTTGCAGTAAATTCAAGTAATTCTGAAATGTAAACACATTGAGGGAGTTAAGACTTGAGCACTTTTTCTCCTGCCCTCTAGTTTTGCTCAAATAGCAGAAGAGCAAAAATTAGAAAATAAGTACAAGCAAGAAGGAGAAATGGGATACAAAACCAAAACGACTGCTGGACACAGTGTCAGAAAAACTAGTCTCTCATAAATCTTCTGTAAGATTTTCGGCACAAAAAATAAATGTCTTTTCTTCCAGTGCAATACAACTTGTAACACATAAATCACAGACACACTAGCAAGCGCTTATTCTTTAGCCTAAACTGCTTTCTGAAAGATTTCAGGCATTGAAAGTCAGGATTATTTTCTAGTGTTGTGCAAGTCTCTCTGCCCTTGTATCTGAATCTCAGTATTGTCTGCCTTTTATTGTTGAGAATTTAGTTCATTTTAAATTCAATCAATCAGCTATTCCCCTACAGTAATTAGACACTTTGTAATGTTGAATTGCCCCACAAATTGCATAGCTCAATGTGGGTTACAAATAAGCATGGATTTGCACATTGTCCAGCAATGACATCTAAGAAGCCTATATCGAAATCATCAGATTAGCATGATTTGATGAACAAATACAATGTGACAGGTCCCAGCTAATGCAAAGCAATACAATTCTGCTTAAATCAATGGAATAGTTCCTAGGTTATACTAGCTGAGGGATATTTGTGAAGCACAGTAAACACATCTATAACTGTATAATTGCTAATGCTGCCAGTTACAAAGCTTTTTTTGCTCCAATACAGTTGAAAAGAGCTATGTTTATGCTTGTCTTTGTATTTCAGTCTTTCTCTTAATAGCCCTTGTTTTGCTTTTTTCTTGTTATATTTTTTAACCTTTTCCCCAGCTAGGGGAAGCAACCATAATTATTTCTCTCTAGTATAATCCAGGTGCTCGGATAACACATGCAATTCAGCCTGATTTGTTACTAGTTGAACATAAACCCCTCAACTGGCAATCAGAAAGACACTCAGCCACCTCAGCTTTAGTGCCAAGTCTGATGACAGGAGATGGGAATAGAGACAATATTCTTGGCGTTCTTCCCTCTTTACAAATCCCTGCTTCAAACCCACATTCTTTTGCTCTGTGATATTCTTGCTTCCAGGAGTAAGGAACAAGATAGACTTCACAATAAAGCCCAGACATATTTTATTTAATACAGGGACGCAAGTAAGAAAATGGTGCGGTTCCCTCTGTAAAGTTCTAACGTTTTTTTCTTTGAGCTTTCTCATAATCTTTTTGATTTTTTTTTTCACTCCATGTATGTCTGTAAGCCTCTATATGATAATGGAAGGAAAATACTGAGTTTTAACTGAGCAAGGTATAATGGAACAGCAGGAAGCTTGTGAGCCACTTAAATTAAAATGATGAGGAAGAAATAGTCATTAATTATCTCAGGTTGCATTAGCTTTTCATTTTGCAAGCAAGGAAATATGTAACACCCCAGGAGGAAAAGAATTAACTTCCTTTGAATCTTTCCGTAGTGAACCAATGCTCAAGAAGCAAAATGCTTTACTTCGAACTGGAGAGATAATTTTAAATCACAGGCAGGGGGCAGCTAGATGAAAGATCAGAATCTAGTACATTCACTGAGCAGGAATGATGAGATGAAAAAGTAGACAAAGAAGAGACTATGTTCATGTTCTCTCTATCCCACAAACCATGACCTCTTCCACAGTCACAAGGACCTATTTTCAATTTCAAGGCAATAGCTATAAATGTTAATAATTGCCTTTACCTCTTTCTCTGTAGCTTAGCTTCTTGCCCCATTACCAAAACCATTTAGTTTCTCAGTAATTCGTTTTCTACATAATCTCCTTTCATGTCCCATGTTTCCTCTATTGTGTTTCACCTTGGGCAGTACATCATGTAAATAAAGCCTATATCCATAATCGTTTTACTGTACTGCTTAAGGGAATTCACTCTTGAAAACTCCATTCCAGTCCGTGTCCATTATAGCAGATCTCTTTAGTCCTCATTAGATGGGACAAGCAGGCAAATATTTTAAAAGTTATTTCAGCATCAGTGATGTAACCTTGAGTATCTATTCAGAACTTTTAGATGTATTTAAAGGATGAGTATGAAACAGATAAAGGCATCTGAGAAATAAGTTCATCATACTGTATTTTGATTTCAAAAATTCTTGCATTTGAAATGGTGTTTAAGGCCACATTATAGTAGTATAGACACAGATCAAATGGACAAAAACTTGCATTCAAGCATTTTTTCAAATTAGAAATAGAGATTTAACATGCTAACAGCCTGGAAAATGTATGTATTGATATTTAAGGCAGAATCAATTGAGTTAAGGCAGAAATTATTGAATTCTGTGTTCATCCAATGAGTAAGAGAACTCCTAGCTTCACACGGTCTGCAATGTGGCTGTCTCAGAAAGGACAGAAACAAACGATCAAATATTTGTGTAAAAGAGGTAGTATTTTTAGTTCTGTTTAGCATTTACTGTAATTAAGAGGTATATATTGTCTTTTTTTAACCAGGTTTGTCTTTGAGTTTGAGTTTAGGATTCTGTCAAGCTTTTGTGTGTAAAATGAAAATTAGATAGTTCTCTTCTACTTCTCTGGAATCCAAACGCCTGTGAAAGCTTTTGGTACTCTCTCACGTCATCTCATGTTTGATGTGGTTATTGGTCGTTTTCCATCCTTGGTCTTAAATTTCAGTTTATAACAAATCCAAAGCCCTGCTTCATTGCAGTTTTAGTAGTGAACAGTATTCATGGGAAAAGGCAGGTAGAATTTTGAAATTATCTCTGTGCTGGGTACTAGGTGGAGGTAAAAATATTAGATAACAATGTTACCCACATTTTTTCTGTGCACTTAGAGGCAGTTAAGGACTTATGAAATTGGTTCCTCTGATACATTAAGAGAAATAAATAATAATTGCCTTCAAGATTAGAAAAAGCCATTAATGTTCTTCTCCTCCTTCTTTTTTCCTTTTTTTTATTTCTTTTTCTTTTTCTTCTCAAGCTCCATTCTGACTTGGACAAGGGAGTGGGCACTGTTAAATATACACTTTCAGGAGATGGTGCCGGCACGGTTTTTACCATTGATGAGACCACAGGAGACATTCATGCCATAAGGAGCCTAGATCGAGAAGAAAAACCTTTCTACACACTCCGGGCTCAGGCTGTGGATGTTGACACCAAGAAACCACTAGAGCCGGAATCAGAGTTCATCATCAAAGTGCAGGACATTAATGATAATGAGCCAAAGTTCCTGGATGGACCTTACATTGCCAGTGTCCCAGAAATGTCTCCAGTGGGTGAGTAAGAAGCTTTAAACACTTGATAACTAATTGCATATTACTTAATTGTCTCAATGTGCATTTCCTGCTGAGGAAAGAAAGAGAAGGCTGAAATGAAAATATAACTCATTATTAGAAACATCTCGCTCTGTGCTTAGAAATATGCAGATTACAGTTTTGTTTTGGCTTTATTTGCTTATTTAGAAACTCATTCTCCTGCAAAATGAGTGCTTGTGACTTTAAGTCTCTGAGGACGGGAGGAGAAAAAAAAATAGATGTACAAGACAGGAGTGCTAAGGTCCAGGGGTTCCGAGGACCCTCAAGCCTGTTATTTCACAGGATGAAGTGTGTTCCCCTTGCTTCCTAGTTAACGTTGACTGTTTGCTGTACAGAATTAGATGGTACAACAGCATCTTGCCAATTACGGTTCTTGTCTTTGTGGCTGTTAAATAGCATTTGCATGATCCCCTAATTATGAATAAGGGAACAATTCTTTATCCAAGTCCTTCTACACTGTGGGTGCTGAAAACAGCAATTGCCCTCACCTGGCTCTCCACAATGCAAGAACGGGAGTCAGAGAGGCCCATCAAGACTGGCTTAAGGTCTCAAAAATCTAATGCCCAAGAAAAATTTGAGTGCTTTGGATTCGTAATTCAAAACAAAGAGAAGACTGACCGGAAACATGGTAAGTTTTCAAAAAGCTAGTATCCAAGGGACACAATAATTTTCTGTCCAACAAAGATGGACTGTAGCAAGGATACTGAAGCACTGGAATAGGTTTTTGTTTGAAGAATTTTCACAACACAATAGACATTTGCCAGGAAAGACATAAAGAGCATTGATCCTGCTTTGGAGCAGGAGAATAGACTAAATGGGCCCTTCGGGTCTCTGCCTGATGGCTGATTCTGCAGTGGTTCTGAGGAGCGTATTTGCAACACAAGCACACCGCTTGTGCCCTGCTGCCAGATGGTGCTTCGGGCTTCCCTGCGGGCACCAGAAATTAATTCATTCTGGGCTGGGAGGCCCTTAACTTCCCAGTGCTAGTTTCAGCTTATTGCCATTTTCTCTCCTAAGTTGTCTTTTCCCACTACTTCGCAAGCCAGTACTAGTAGTTTAATGCTCCCTGTAGTTGCTAACAGTTTCAGAAGTTTTCTGACTCTGAAATGTACAGGGGGATCCTGTTGCTCCTTCAGCTGTGCAGCTCAGGTGGTGATGTTTTGAAAGACAATCTGGGAGGCAACTAGCTATCTACACGAGTTGCTATATAGAATTAATGAGGTAGTATTTTAAATTTTTCGATAAAGAGTGGTAGAATGTAGTAAAATGTGATATGAGTAGACATATGGAGATGATCACATTAATCTCATACATGTGTAGAGACAAGTTCACTATAGTCTATAGAGGTGCATCTATAGATTTACTATATAGGTGCACTGTTGTTGTTGTTGAGATGTAACTGAGTATGCTGTGTCATGCATACAGCATTTTAAAATAAATGCTTTTAAATTTATTCTCCTTTGGAAAAACAGCAGAAGATGCCATGACAAAAATGCATCCTCCTGATCTCCACTTTATTCAGTCACATTCACTACTTCTAGAAGATTTATTCATAACAGTTTTTATTTTCCTCTATAAGAAAAATAAAAGATGGATGAAAATTGATCAGAAAAGGCAAGGCAAGGAAATAGTGCCCTAAATGGAGGCCTAAGCTCCAATTAGTGGTTACTAAAGCAGATAACAATTTTTGCTGTTGGGTTGTCTTGCAGCAAAAATATCCAAAAATGCCTTCTGTCATCTGCGATGTGCCAGGAGATTGTGCCTTCTCCGATGTAGGTCTCTTCTCTCTCTTGCTCTCTTTTATCCATGCTTTTGCTACCTTATGCAAGCATAGATTTCTCAGAGGATCTAAAACTACTGCTCCCTATCATCAGCACCATTTAGTTGCACCTATAGAGATGCCTAGACCTTCCACTGCCTGAAGCTGACATTGAAAATCACTTTGATTTTTTAGCTGGTGCAGCATATGGTTGTCTTGGCTTAGGCAAAAACCCTGATAAACTCTTCCTCTTATCTGTTTTTTTTGCACTTTCATTTTCTAGTTGCCAGTTTTCAATTCCCAAATGTCCTAAACTTCACTTACTATATTTTTGCAATACTATTTATTATGAACTGCACTCAGGGACACTGTTTGCATTGCATTTTCCCCCTTACTAGTCGTTTCTATAAGCCTGAGAAGGCTGTTGCGTGACACTCGTATCCAAAGGTTTACTCAGTTTGGTAGCTTATCCTAAGGTTATTTGTAATAATGAGCAAAATAGGGATGCCAGAGTTCATGTTGAAAGGGGAATAGAGGGGTAGAGAAGTAGCTAATAAAATCCTGAAAACTTTAAACTCACTATAAACACACAGTACATATTCCATTTGGACAGTGAAATAAAGCAAATTGTATAAAACACCCCTGAGGTACCACAGTCTGCAGCCATAAGAGAGGATTTTGTGGGGCTGGGAAGTCTTGGGAAGAAAAGTGTCCTTCAGACCCTTTACACACATTTCAGAAATTTTCATAGCTGCACTGTTTTCAGTTTTATAACATCTCTGACCTTTGTACTAATTGCTGTCGCTGAAGCTTTGTTGGCTGAAAAAATGCCGTAACATTCATCCCCAGTTTCAGAGTTCCGGTCAGAGAGTTATAATAAAATTGCCTGTCAACTTGATCTTGGACTTTGGTGATTTTTTCACTGGAAAAGGTACAAAAAGGTGGAAATTTGTACGATCCTCAATACCTGGCTTTATGCACATATATATGATTTAGACATATCTGTCATATCCCAGTTTTCCATGGTAGATTTTCTAAGAACGTTTTTGTGCTATTTTCCATGATGTTTTAGGTGGAAATTTATTTTTTTCCATTCAAATTCACGTTGAGGTTATATTAAAGTTTCTTCTACAGTTTTTGTACACTGGGGTTTGTTTGATTTTCCCTCTAATCAATACCACTCCTTAAAAAAGATTATGGTAATGCATATCTTTTAGCCTTCTCTAAAGAAGAGATAATTTTAGGTTTGCCATTTGCACTTGGTGGTGCATTCCTTACTGGGAGCCAAATTCTTGCATACGCTTTTTGCTAAGAAAAAAATGTTAGCAGGATGTTTACTGTGTTCTAAAACTCTAAATTTAAGCCCACTACAAACTAGGACGCCTGCCTGTTTTATGTCAAAGGCTTGAATGGCCAGCTAGCCCCTGGCCAGCTAGCATACATGCACTGTACTCTGCTCATGTACGCTGGAGAGAACAGTCACCACACATTTAAACAAAACAGATCCTCTCTTGAAAAACCCCTTGGTTATCGAGTGGTGTAACACGCAGGCTACGGTACCCATCTATGACTTCCATTATTTCTGATACTTTTTAAGTGTGCGTAGTTTCTGCATTGCTGCGGAAGGACGTTGGTACCTCCAAAGCTGCCAGTGTAATGTTCACATCATAAACGGGGTGCAGAAAACTTTATGGTGAAGAATTTATTTTGGGAGGGACAATGATGTGAAATTCCCTGCAGAGAAGCTCAGCAGATGAAGTCAGATTACAACGCAGAAGCAGAACTAGTATTTTAAGAACAGCGATTGCTATTCTCTTATCCTATGCCTAATAAGAGACTTAGAAGACCTTAAGGGCGGGACTCCTAACATATTTTTCTGATATTGCATTGGTTTTATCAATATCTTTATTTGAAAATATTGTCTTCATTTAATAAGAGTTCCGAAATGTAGAACGAACCAGAAATTTATGTATGAAGTCTGAAAATCGAACTGTAATTTCCCCATTTGTAAGTTAGTATTAGCAAAATATGTTGTCCTTAAGTATAGTTTAATCAGCTCTGTTGTTGCTTCTGGCAGCTGTACCAGCTTTTGTTGCAATATAGCTCACGTAAACATGCAAATATATGGTGAGTTTAAACCAAGGTTATCCCCTTGTTAAAGCTATTAGTCCAGATGACTGAGAGTAGGGACATACCAGCATTAAACACACATTCACGGAAAGATCTTCTTATATATTTTTATACATTTATACATAAAAATGTGCACAGAAATGCATCTGCATCTCTCATACAATTCTTTCACTGACTGCTGATTTTAACTGCTCATATGTATTACATGTGACAAATTTGTAACCTCCACTGTCACAGTCTCCTAATTGTTTTCTAAGGTCTTTCCATTATTCCTCTGTGCTTATACACAGACCAGCTAGGGCTGTACTAAACCCATCAATTCCATAACATACAGATTCCATATGTTCTTTCCTAGGCAATTTCCTTTCATACCTTTCCACTAGATTAAATCTTTATTGCTTAGGGGGGCTCTAAAAACTCCAGATCACTGTGGCAATTATTCTGCCTTTTTGGTTATTAATTAATGAGTAATGGAATATGTTCACATTAAATAGCTGTATTACTGATTAGGTTTGAATATTCTATTTGAAACTGCCTCAATTGTAACACTATGGTGTAACACTAAAACGGTCAATGATACTAGAAAGTTGATATCAGGTTGCTTTTACTGTGTATCCTCTGTGGTGCAAGGCAGCTACTTGAAGAGTGTTATGGATTTGCTTCCCATGTTACTGACAGCCTAAAAATCATCTCTATAAATTTTCTGGCAGTTTTCCTTCTGAAGTGAATATTTAATTGGCTTATATTTAAACATTGGCTTGTACTTATACATTGACTTGTATTTATACATTGACAAAGGCTTATCTTTATATATATATATATATATACACACACACACACATTCACGAATGGAACATATGTTTAATATATCCATCTATGTAGTTTTATGTGAAAGGATTACAACGTGTAGAAAGCTAACCTGATGAATTGGTGGGTAGGAACCTGCACTCCAACTGGGCATAGCTTAGTACCGTGTGCTGGAGTTTAGCCTGAAGCTTACACTGAGCAGAGGCTGGGGAGGGAAGGATTATAAAGCATTGGAGCAAATACTGAGCGATCCTTCCCTTTATATAGATTCCTAGCTTCTGGCGATGTATTTTTAAGGAGTTCCAAAAGTGTACACGGGCTGTTGCGGAAGATAATACTTTAGGAATCCGTAGAGGCCAGAGATATTTTTGAATCATATTACACATGCTCATGGAGAGATAACTGGCAATATAATCTGTCAGGCCCTGTCTGCAGTTCCTCCATCTCTACCCTGGTCTCCATACTTTGTTCTGGTGTTATCAAGTCCTTAGAGACAATGATGGGAATTGGATGTCATATTCAAGATACATATATCTTGAATACTCTTGTTTATTCTCTTTTCCTTATCTAATAATTCCTATCAATCCTTTTCCCTTTTTTGTCCACTGTTGATCATTGAGATTAAAACTTTGGAGGATTTTCCATCGTGATCCCAAGGTCAAGAGTTAACAGGTAACCAAGCTACAACCCACCTCTGTGAAAGTACTGATAGGGTATTTTTTTCCCATGCCTCTTACTGTGTATTTCTCAGTGTGAAATCCCCTATCCCCAGTTACTTGTTATGTTAAGATTCCCCTGTAACACTTTGCAGTCTAGCTTTCATTTTGTCAAGCTGTCACCCGCTTATATATTCCCTTCTACTGGCAACCTATGAGTCCAGATCCAAGTGAGATGCCAGTGGAAACCCACCTCTTATATAGACTGGCAATTTATTCCTACCATTTGATTTCTATTTTTATTTGGATGTTATCTTAGAAAAGGTTGTTCTCTCTTAATCTGTTTTGGGGGTTTTTTGTTTTGTTTTAAGAACCTTTGCTTAGGAACCTTGCTGAAAGCTCTTTTGAAATTTAGATGCTGTTTATCTGTGCAAGTAATCCAGAGCTATGTACTCACTGATTCACTCAATGGTTTTAACAGGTTTTGTGAAGGGTGGCTTTCCCTCACAAAACTGTACTGACTCCCCCCCCTTACAGGGTCATAGCCACATGTCCTCTAATCTGGTACTGTGTTACAGAGTGTACAAATTTGTCCATCGCCTGGGTCAGACCTAGTGCCCTAGGTCATACAGACCACTTTTCAGAAAAATTCATGTCCCATCACTGCCTTTCAGTTCTCTGTCCTGGGGCTGTCTCAGGTGGCAGTTTACCCATCACAATTAATGTTTCAGCAGTTTCTCACTTAGAAATGCTTTCTTAATTATGGATCTTTGGGTTTTGATTCTTTTTTTTTTTTTTTTTTAATTGTAAAAAGAAATAGGCACTGATCATCAGACTAGGTTTTATAGCCACTGGAGAGAAAGGTGAGTTTTAAGTAAGGAGCCAAAGGCAAGCCAGGTTATGTCTGCTTATTATTTCGTCAAAGAGTTTTTTCCCATGTATAAGGGGCATTGCACAAAAATACAAAACAAAATAAAACAAAAAATTAAAAAAACCCACTGAGATGTTGAGAGAAAATTACAAGTAGGCAATAAATGCTTTTGAAACAAAAGTGCTTCTTGACACGATGATAGATCACTAGGCAACCTAGGCAGCTTCAACCACTGTGAAAAACCTTACATAGAAAACCCTTTTAGATCAAAAGTGAGAAAGCAAACAATGCAGAGAATCAAGGCTTGCTTGGTTAAAGAATTGTGGCTATTGTCATACTCACTGTGAGTTTCATTTCATACACCCTGTCTCTTGAAAACTGTCAGCAAAACAAGAAAATTTGGCAAATACTGTTAGCTGGGAGAATCTATGTGAAATGAAAGCTGTGACAGACAGGACCCTAAAAACATGCACACAGCAAGATGTCTGAGGAGCTTTTGCTGTTAAAGAAGTGAGACACTGGATAAATGTTTTCTGCTAGCTGGTTTCACAGTCCCAAAATGTCAGTGTCAGCGCCGGCGCCGAATTCATGCAAAGCATTTGAGTCTTACTTCATGTATATCCAGGCCTACTTTATTGTGTTTAACGGGAAGTGGTCAAAGTTAAAAACTCATGTCACAGCACATAAAGCCATTATGTTCCTATCCACACTCTGACTTTAGTCCAGCTCAGTAGCATAAATCAAGTATCATTTTATATTTCATCACAACCAAGTCTTTTGATGCAGACCCCTCTGTTAGGTTAGCCAATACTTTCATTATTAAAATTAATCTATTTGGGTTTGCTCCAAATGCAAATGTTGGTCATTTAAATGGTGCTGAATAATAATTAAAGTTTTAATTCTTTTGGCATATAAGGAGAAGCTTTGTAATTATTGCTACAGTCTTGTGGTTTGCATAATCATAGAATCATAGAGTGGTTTGGGTTGTGAGGGACCTTAAAGATCACCTAGTTCCAACCCCCCTGCCATGGGCAGGAACACCTCCCACTGGACCAGGCTGCTCAAAGCCCCATCCAGCCTGGCCTTGAACACTTCCAGGGATGGGGCATCCACAACTTCTCTGGGCAACCTCTTCCAGTGCCTCACCACCTTCACAGTAACAAATTTCTTCCTAATATTTAATCTAAATCTCCCCTCTTTCAGTTTAAAACCATTACCCCTTGTCCTATCACTACACTCCCTGATGAAGAGTCCCTCCCCATCTTTCCTCTAGGCCCCGTTTAGGTATTATTTTTTTGTCAATGATACTATTGCTGAGGGAATGGTATTGGCATGTCTTAGTGTAGTATTGAGAGATGTAGGAATTGTTTTTATACAGGCACATAACATCTCTAAGCATAAAACACGTTGTATTGATGGTTGTTTTAGTAGCCACTGATCAGCTGTAAATGTTAAAAATTAACAAGAAGTTGCTTTTTCCTTACCACAAAATGACTCTGAACATTAAATATCTTTTCAGCAAGAGTTGTTCTTTTGGCCACCAAGTGGTTTTAAACATTAAACATATTTTAAAAGTATTACTGCTCTCAGCCACTGGGTGACTGTAAACATTAAATATGTTTTATAAAAGCTACTTTTCAAGCTACTGCCTGCATGGCTATGAACATCATTTTTCTTTAAACTTGCTTTCCAGCCACTGAGCTATTTTTTTCTTATAAGCTCAGTTCTATTTATAATTTTTCACAGACGAAACAAGTGCAAGGTTTCATTGGCACAAGGCAGCTCTTCGTTTATGACAAGTAATCGTGTCCTAGCCATCTTGTCATAAAGACACTGCAGGTAATGAGGCCAAAATTAAAATGGATTTTTACAGATATTTTGCATGGACAGTATGTGCATATCTAGTGTCCTTCTCCCCCATTTTTGTGTATAATTCTGCAGTAAACCAAAATAATAAAAGCAGACATGGGTGATATTTTATACTAAGATAACTGGTCTAAGAAATCAGTTACTGTTGGATTCTGTAAATCAATCAAGTCATCATCAGCCCTAGAGGAAGACAAAACAGGAGGCAAAATAGTCACAAGATTGCTAAGCAAGTGGGAGTCACTAAACCAAATATGATTAAGGCCTTTAATTCTGTGTGCAGAAATAACTCCATGTGGCAAATTAGATGTAATCCTAGGAAGGCCTGGAGGGATAAGAAAAGTGTTCGTGAGAATCTGGCTTAACAAGAGCTAAGAGAAAAAAATCACTGATCACAAATATTCTGTTAAGGACAAATTCTTCTGTTTAGAGAATCCCATAAGGCTTAGAGTCTACAGCAAAGACATGGCAGGTAAAAATAATACCTTAGGGGGAAAAAATCTACATAAAACAGAGGTCTAAAAATATCTACAGAATAAGGAACAGCACATACTAGAGTATCTTTAAGTGGCATGTCAGCCAATTAGTAAGTGTAACGGTCTGTCGACCTTGGGTTTAATGAATCCTAGATACTAAACATTTCTCCTTATTTGTTGTAAGGAACAGCATAGATGGGCAATCCAGCCCAATGTCTATCCCATACATTGTAGGTTCTTCCTAACTAAGGAACCATTAAAGCTCTTATGGGAACATGAGCCTGATGTCCCTCCAGCCTTCAATCAACACGGGTCGCAACAGACCTGATTGAAACCTTTCCACAAAAGCCATTTTTGCTAAGTTTCTGTAGAACTGAAAGGTGCAATCATGTAATACTGTCAAAACTTTTTAGGAAAAACCAGATGGCTGCCTGATGAGCCATCCCCCAGGTTAACTGGTGACTGACAAATTAAACAGGCGGTTCCCAAATTAGTAGAGAAACATTCTTTATATCAACCTGACAAGCCAAGCACTGGCTGGCTGGGAACCCGTAGGCCAGGCAGTCTTCTCTGGAGCTGGGAACATGGCAGGTTTGTCTGTTCCCTGATTTCTCTGCCATACAGTTGATGACAAGGCAAGTTGCCATGCTTCCCAGACAAGCTAGTCAGCCTGCAAACTGAACTGGTCATAACTACATAGGAAGAAGATCAATGGAAATGAAACAAACTGTCCTCTTTGCTAAAAACTCAGCAGTGCTGATGTTGTTCTCTGGAGTTTTTCTGGAGTGAAGCAGGATGAAGTGAAAGGCCAAAACTATCTGAAATGTCCCAGTAAAGTAATATTCCACTGTCCAGACATCCTTACTTGCCAGTTATGCGGACCTTTTGTGCAGAAACCAGCAGAAAAAGTGAAATCATTGAGGGTTAGAGAGGAGAAGACTGGATATAGAGATGGGTGCTGATTTCAGGCAGATGTGAAAGTAAAGAATGATAGAAGAGGAAGGGGAAAAGCTTTACAAACTCTACAGATATAAGCATCCTTCAGCAAGGACTGCCTGACACACCAACGTGCACCAGTTGTCGACAGAGAATGTTGCAGAGGCCCACAGAGGTGTAATTTCAACTAACCACTTGCATCTTGGTACACAATTGTTTACAACTGATGATTTTCACTGGAAATAATTGTTTGACTGCTAGTCATCCCATTGAGGCTAGCATGATGTTTTGGGGATAGAGATTCTAACTGGTAAAGGATAATATGAATCCAACAGTCAATCCAGTAATAACCAGGACAGGGTATCTACAGCTGGAGAGTATCTTCTCAGTCTTATCCTTCATCTTCCATCTGTGTTTATTGCTGTTAGTACAGCAAGCATGAATTTTATCATTTGTTGTAATCTAAAGGGGTATCCTAACTTATTTGAAACATGAGATAATTATGTAGCTAGGTTTCCTGTATTGTAGGAATATCACCTTAGAAGCCTATCTATCCTCCTGTCTCTGTAAATGGCCAGAAGTAGAGGTTAGGAGAAAGCTAAACACACATTTAAGTAGATTATCGTGTAACAGTCTATCTGGAGGTAGGTTTTATCCAAGCACGCCTTACTTACTTATTTTTTAACTCTGTTGGTAGAGTTCACAATCATGTCAAATACTTCTCTAATTCCCATTTTGTTAGGTCTAGTGACTGTACATTCTTGAAATTGATCATGTCACTCTACAAAGCATTTCCTTTTCCTAGTTTTAACATCTTTTGAATTTCAGTCTGGAAGATAAAAGGTGAATAGAAACAGATAATTTAGTTTCGGTATAGTCCTAACTACTGTATACATCTCTATCATGTCCTGTCTATTTGTCTCATTTCTAAATTAAACAGATGAAATCTTTAAAGTCCTATGTGGAAAACTTTTCATGTCTCAATCACTTTCACTGCTTGCCTCTAAGGCCCCTTTATTTCTGCTGTCTTTTTAATGATAGGGCAACAGTAATCAATATTTTCAACAGTCTTGAGAGAATTCAGATTAGAAAGATGCCTGAAGGGCAGGTTCAAGTGCTCAAGCCTGCAATTTAATAGTCTTGCAAGAAATGGTACAGACACAGATGCTCAAATTATCAGCCCCACTTGCTACTTATTTGGTTCAGTAGCTCCAAATTCATCCACTTTTTCTTGCTGCCTTCACTCCATATCACCTCATGCCTGAACACAAGCCAAACCCTGTCAGACAGTTTTCAGCAGATGTTTGATAGTCCTGGGATTCTTTCATGGCTCTTGCATGTGATTCTGAATGAATCCTCTGTTCACAGATTTTAAGTCCTAAACCAATATTAATCACTGAGCATAATCCGGTGAGACGTAGCACCTCGCTGTTCAAACAGCAGACGATCCTGTGTGCCTTCAAAAGATCATCCAGTTGCTAAGACAATGGGGGGTGTGTGTGTGTGAAGTTTTCCTCTCATTGAGTAGAAAAAATAGCTTTACTATGATATATTAAAGAACTGCATTTGATAGTTTTATTTGCAATACTGGTGGGGGCATAGGGAGAGGAACTGTTAGCATTTGTGGAGGGGACACAGTGCCTGAACATATGTAAATTGCCACTTCTGTTTGCCACAAGCCAGATTCAAACACTGGTGTACTAGGAATTGCTCCAACATAAAATAAGGGATAATCAGTTCCTACATCAGCTTTTCTTTGTAACAAATAAACAAAATCAAGTTCTAGCTTTTCCTTCGGAAGAAAATCTTTCATAAATGACCTGAAAGGTGTCAAGATGTCAGACTACCTGCCTGAATCAAAAGATGACAGCAAGGCATCAGCTCCTTAAATTCCAAAATCCGTAAGAAGCTGATAATTGAACTGGCAAGCTGTAAAGACGGAATCCTTTCTTTGAGCCACTGCACAGCAATAAGAGATCTCTGAACCGCTGATTTAAAGGAAAGATACAGGATAAGAACTGCACCAGCACATCCTACTGATTTACTGTAGAGCTGAAGTTGTGGCAGTTCAGTAATACCGATGCTGCAATCTGGATGATTTATATTTTAGCCACCTTTATCAATTTGCTTTGGGTAGCACAAGAGGACAGTAACAGTGACGACAGGATGGGTTTTATGGCAGCATAGTACAAGGGACTTCGGGATACTAACTCACCAGCTACCTTGCAGGGATGTCCTAATGGTTCATTTCCAGTGCTACTGTTACCCGGACTGCCTACAGTAAAGCCCACGTGAGCCTCCCTGCCCACGCTGCAAATGTGTTCTATGATTTGAGTGTTGACTTGTGGACACAGTGTGTCATGTCGATACTGCTCTCATCAACAGTAGAGGTTTTAGGCTTGCTAGTAAGATCTCATTACTGAATGTCATCAGCACATTCTCAGGCCAGATTCGTAAAAGTAACTTGTCACTGAAAGATTTTTATAGGCACCTTGCGTGTTTGTTTTTTTTTTTTGCTCGATATCACTAAGTGCAGGGCACGTAAATGGTTTTGAAAACCCTAGCCAGTCTTTAGTCTCCCAAACAGCTTTTAATAGCTTAAGCTGTACCACCAAGTTCCTCAAGCAATGCTGAGCATCCCTAATTTATAGGTACCTAAATTTTCCTGGCATACATTGTAAATGTGAAACAAAATGTTCTGGAAATTTGGCAAGGTAGTCTGAGCAATATCTCCGGAGCCCAACCAGATCAGACACAGATCAAACTCAGCACGACTACAGTAGGTGATTTGGGGTATACCATGCAGGGTTAGATCTCCACATGGATTTATTTGTCTAATTCCACATGAAGTATCTCAGTACCTGCCTGAATCCGGAAAAAAAAGTAAATTTCTGTAAAATTGTTTCATGGGTGCCTAAAATGTCACCAAGCCTGTCCCCAGCCTGCTTACACACAGAACCATCTGAACTTTACACTGCTGAGCAGCTAGATGCCAGTTAATGCCTGAGCGCTGTCAGAAATCATAAAGTAGATATACTTAATTCTTTGTCGGAAGCCAGTCAGTGACATTTTCAGAGTTCAGAGTTACATCCCATGCAAAATGTGGCTGGAAGAGAGGTTACATGGGTTTGATTTTGCAGTGAGGGTGGTAGAAAACTCACACAAGATGCTGCAGACACAGCGTTAATCCTTTCCTTTTTTTAAAACCCCCTCCTCATGTTTTAACCACCAGGCCAGAGAGCCTTTCTTAGTCTCTCTCCCTTCTCCATTTTTTTGATTTGATGAATATTTAATGATCCTATATAAAACAGATCAGCTTCCTTCTTCTTCAAGAGAGTGGTGGTCTGAGCATTCACTTAAGAGGTGGGAGGTAAGCATTCAACCACCATATAACGGAAGAGTGAGTTAAAGTAATCTGTATCTCATGCATCCACTGGGCATTCAGGAAGGACCATCATCTGCTTCTGCATTTTGTCAGAATAAGGTTACTTTCAGCTGTTAACCCAGAAAAGGGTTCAAAACAGTTTTTATCCCATAAATACTTTCTGAGAGAGAAGGTATCTAGGATGCAACCTGTCTCATTGGTATTTCTTACAGACTACAGCACCATTTCACTAATAAGCTCACTTACTGCTAGGTATCTAAATAACACCAGGTAGAAAAAAACTGCGTCTGGGCATTTTGCAGTAGCTCTTTTTGTGATTCGTGCCCTCAGTATCTCTGTGTTGTAGTTGTTATGTATGAAAGCACTGTATAATGTTACTTCTCTGTTTTATAGGTGTAGTCTTGAAGATGGTAAAAACTGAGAAGGAATATTCATTGCAGAGCTTGCTTCTTAATGCATGTATATATTACCAGAACTGACAAACCACAGATGAGAGTGTATGTGCAAGGAAACTGGTGGAAATTCACCTTAAAAAAAAAAAATATGTCTTTTTTAATATGTTTGGGAAGGGTTCAGGAAAAAAATTAATATCTTCCAGTATTTTGTTTTATTTTAATTTTGAAACAGGGTTGAAAATAGAATAGTTTGAGCAACTATAAGTAGAATTCTAGTGGTGTGATTCAAATGCCAGCTATAAAAATACTCCAGTTCATCTCAGTGATTACAATGAAGGTCCGGCTGTCTGACAATGAATTTATAGCTGTGTCCTGGTTTGAGGTAAAACAGAACCAATTTTCTGATCAGTAATTTTACTTTTCAGCTAAGCCTCTTCTCACTAACTGAACTCCCTGAAATTAGCAACATATTTTTTAAGACAGTAGTCTGCTTCCAGAGTGATGAGACCTTATTGTTTATAATTTATATCAAGGAATGGTATGCAGAGAGGCTCTTTCTTATAATTATTACTATAGCAACTAAGGTCAGCTAGTTTTGTTATATGCATGGTCAGAGAGTTGGAAGCAGAAAAGCATAGAGGGGTCACACCCATGGGGAGGAGCGGACGGGACAGGTGACCCAAACCTGACCAACAGGGTGTTCCATCCCATCTGCATCATGCTCAGTGTAAAAGCTGAGGGATCAAAGGGTCGTCTCTCTTTCTTCAATGACTGGCGTCTGAGGAGGACTCTGTCTGTTCATCTTCCTTTGATCCCGATCTGTGCGTTCCTGAATCCAGATCCAGAGTCCAGTTCCCGTCCGTCACTGAGTCAAGTTTGGGACTTTCCCACTGCCTGCCAATGATATGATCATCATCCTGGGAGCTTGATACATTTTTTAATATATTATGTATATTTTATTATTTTCTTTTTATTATTTTATTATTATTTTCCTTAAAGTAGTTTTGTTTCTTTTTAAACTCATGAGTCTCTTGTCTCTCTCATCCTTCTCTTCCTGAAAGGAGATGCTCTCCCTTCTCTGAAGGGGAGAGAAGTAAAAGAGAGCATCTGCCATTCATTTTAGTGGCCAGCCCAGCCCAAACCATAACACTAGCCCACATATTTATTTTGTTTGTTTATTTATTTAATTTATTTGGAATTAGGATAGAGTTTTGTTTTGCAGATCTTACCACTCTTGATCTTTGGGGAAAATCAATACCTTGGATTGTAAATTAGAAGTTTCAGGGGGAATACAAGAGTCCCTGAATATTGAGTACATTCCAATTTTAGATAGTTGATATGTAGGCCTGGTTTTGGATTTTAGCAGCTGTAGATTCATCTGCAAAACAATAACACAACAGATGTTAAGCAAATATTTCACTAAGAAATGTAAAACTCCTTTTTTTAGGAGATAAGCAATAAGTTGCAGGATATCTAGGCCGTATTTAGGTGTGTCTAGTTCCAGCTTTGATATTTCATGAGTTCATAATTTTATGTATATCAAGGCTTGCCTATCTTACAGATTTTAGAATTTATGAATAAACATAAGGAAGTTGGCGGGAGGGGGTGGCATAGAAAAGCAATTGTCTAGAACAGAATCCTCACTACAGTCAAAGAAGGGTGAAACTGCACTTCAGCCTCGATAACAATCAAACATGGTCTGTCTTTACCATTTTAATTTTATCTTTCCTTAGTCTGGGGTTGGGTTGGTTTGGTTTGGTTTGGTTTGGTTGGTGGGTTTTGTGTTTTGTTTTTGTTTTGTTTGGGTTTTTTTTTTTGTTGGACAGTGGTACCAATTTAAGAATTGCTTTTTATCTGCTCTCCAGAGACAAGTGATTTTGATCACCAAAATAGAGAGAGAAATGCAAATCAAAGGAAAAAAATCCCAGAGCAGGCTCAGAATAACTGTAACAAGTAAATGATTCAAACTCTTATCTGGTAAGAATTGTGGAGTTTCTACCTTGATCGTTTCAACAGCATGAAGTACAGAGTTAGGCATTTTGTAGCATCCTTAACTAGAATTTTCTGTACCATAGCTGTGCCATACAAATATTGAAATACTTGTATTTATACATGTCTGTATGGGCACAATTCACTTGCATGTTGTACTGGTCTTTTTTGTCTTCTGCCTTGTTTAAAGAACATAATGTGTTGCTGTAAAATTAAGGTATTAAAGAAGCCATTGAATAAGCTGCAAGAGTTTAGGATTAAAATTTAAAAGAGGAATGCTGTGACCTTGCTAAAGAGAGAGAAGGAGCACACTGAGGCAGCAGCAACTTATTCCTTTTCATTTTGAAAACAGCTGAATTTGACATCAGTGTCTGATTTTACTCTTTTTTTTTCCAAGTTCATGTATTTCAGTTAAGGAAATTATATATTTTCAACGTGTTTCATTTTAAAATCCAGATTACGAGTGAACTGCTTGGAATGTGTATATATATAGGCATGTATGCCTTGACTGACATCAGGAGAAGGCTATGTTGTAGTCCCTGGTGTTTGCAAGGTGTTAACTTACTAAATGGCATGATGCCACAGAATTCTCAAATAAGAGAAATTCTTCTCAAAGAAGAATTTTTTAAAATGTTTCAATGAAGATTTGTCTGTCCATAATGTAGTGATAGCAGGGAAAGGCAAATCAATGTTTTCTGCTTAGATTTTACAGGTGGGAAAATGCACAGATAAGGAAAGTTACCGTGTTACAGCTTAGATTTTTCCTCAGAGCTTTCTGGCTACCGGTTATACCCCTAAATTTTTGGCTACAGATAAGGAACAGAAGAACATGATGAAGGAATGACCATGCATTTAGGGAATGAAACTACCTATTCTATTACTATATACCTTTCAGTCACTCCAATAATAAATCCCAATTACCTTTTTTTTTGTGTATAATTAATTGGTCTCATTGGCTTCGTTACTTTTAAAAGGATTCTTTAAATTAACCATCTGTCTAAGTGATTTGCTGAATAGTTATGTTCTTAAAGGTTTTCCTTGAAGCCAGGCTTTCATTCATATTTTAGATAGCTCCAAGGCATTGCTTACCCAAAATATTTGGGCTGTGGAGTGGTGTAATAGGATCCATGAGTGGATACACTGGCCTGGCCTGTTGTTCATCAGTTTACCCAGGGACAATTCTCCATAAAGAGAGAAAAATTTCTCCTTCCGCTGTTTGATCCATCTAAGCTTTTGACAGCACTTGAGCGTCAGGGAAGGGAGGAGGGAGAGCCACCCTGGGTGGCAGGGGGAACTCAGGACAGGGAGGAAGAAGCTGGAAGGAAGTCCAAGAAAAAGACACCCTGAAGCCCTCATGCAGGGAAGGTTCAGTGCAGAGCTCCTGCTGAAACTGCTCAGAAGTCCTCTGAGAAAACGTCTGGGGAAATGAGATGTTTTGGATGTATATAATTTCTATACCAGAAGGGCTGGGACACTGCACTCATGAGAACCATGTAGATGGGAAGTGAGAATATCACTTAGGCTTCTGAGAGGTGTTTTTCAACATTAGCTACATTAGCTTTTAAATACGTAGATAATAGGCAGAAATTCATATATTTGGGTGTTTTCTTTGACGTAGCCTAGAGCTGATGTGCTCCTGTGTTTCTGATATTGTGAACATATCTGTCACAGCACATTTGAGCTCTCTCAAGTGGTAACAGGCAGATGTACATCCAAGAGCGTGGCAGCTCTTCTTGGTGACTGGTATAAGTTTCACAGGTCATGCACACTTGTTTTTTTCCCTTCACACATCATGGTAGCAAATACTTAATCCTTGCCATAAAGTTTGTCTGATAGAGAATAACAAATACTGTTTTCACTGTTAGAAATACCTTCATTTTTATCATCAGAAAGATAAACCACAGGCATGCCTTTAAAATCCAATCTATACTATATGCTCATCTATACTGTACTCTGTCTCATCCAAACTAGACAGATAAAATGGCATATTGAATTATTTCTCTTGGAACCAATATTTAATCTTAACTGTTTGATACCTAGATATGTGTTTGCTTTCTAACATCTGGGGGAAAAAAATGGGAATCCCGGTTGTTCAATTTTTTTTCACTTTGTCATAGGTACCTGAGCTACACTGTATTTTTAAGCTTAGCAGATGAAGGGTCTGACACTGTATTCCAATTTGCAGAACACCAAAAGTCATCTAGTGAAAGTCTGCTGTGATGAACTAATACATTCCATGGCAATCTCCAAATTTTTCATTCAAAACAATCTGACAGGATTTCTGTTTTAACGTAAAACAATGTCATAGTTACAGAACGGCAACTATATTCCCACATGCAGAAATAGATAAACTCAAGCTCTTAGGTAGATTTATGAATGTGGGCAACTCAGAACCTCATTCTTCTTCTTGGCTGTTTTTATCCCTAATCTCCCATCCACATTTAGGGACTCCCTTCTGACAATGAAGTAGTGCTGCAATATGAGAAATGGAGCCTAGACAGAACTCCCAGGCCCATATTAATTTTGTTTATTTATTTTGTTTGGGGTTCCATATTTTGTTTCTCCAATTCCACGAGAAATAGGATCTTATCTGTGCAAATACACTTTTTTTGCTGTTTACCTATGGGAAACAAAAAAAATCTCATTTTCTGAAAAAGCTCACCATATTTTTAGAAGGAACAGGATTCTTCTGATCTGGAGAATTTAGTGAGACTAGCTGTTGTAAAACCAAGAGGAGTACTGCATGTGCGTATTGTGAAAGTACAATTGGAAAAGTTGCCAAGATCATCTCTTTCATTAGGCTGATGAATTTACGTGAACTTCTTTACAGATGTTCACATCAGTTCTGAACATTTTTCCACTGTCTTTGTAAATTAGTTCTACATTCAGCAAATTCCCAAGTATTCCTACAGATCTTATGCCCCAATTCGGCAAAGAAATGTATCATTTAATTTTAGCATTAATTTCAAGCATATTGAAATACTTTAAAACAGAGAGTTAAGGCATGCAGCTTTTAATTTTAAACTACTGCTTGTCTAAATATCCATAGTATATGTAGAATAGAGGATGAACCATACTGATTACATGCTTATTAAACTCAGAATACTGTGCAAAATTCTGCTAGTAGTATTTAAGATAAGAGGGAAATAATATAAGCATGTGAGACATTTGCTGTCAGAGCTCTTTGTCTTAAGGGATATTTCCTCACCTGTATTTTAGTACAGTGCAACTTTCAGTTACGCATTATGGTGACATACAACATTCAGTGGTTTTAATCTTTTTTTGACCACAGGCCATATGAAAGGCTAATGACCTTTAAAGATGGCGTTTTTTTCATACACTTACTTAGGTTTTTTTGAGAAGATGCTCACTGCACCACCTTTTACATTTGTACAATAAGAAATGGCATGTCACACTTTGGTAATGTACAATATATTCACTTTTGCCACTACTCCCTTTCCTAAACTAGATCTTTAACTTGTGAGCAGAAATTTCATTTTCCTTTCTTTCATTTTCCCCATCTGGGGACCACGCTCTGACGTTGTATTTACTTGTTTCACAAATCTCATGTTTTGAAAAATGTGTGCTGGTGTCCTGAAGAGTCATCAGGACCTAATCTTAATGGTGAGTCAGAGATATATGTAAAAACTATTCACCTTTATTTTAATATTTCTTTTTGTACCATCCAAATTAAAAAAGCTATGACATAGAAATATGTCTGTACAAGCAACTGTTTTTTCTTAGTTCACTGACCTGCAAGATTAGGATGATGTAAAAAAATTATTACTTTTGGAATCAAAGCATGAAAGTTTCAAAACAAAACGCTTTCACCATTTTAAGTGTTATTTCAGAGAAGTTTGTGGTGAAGCTGTTCAGCACAAATTTTGAAATACCTTTGATTAAGCTGAACCTCAGTTTTTCAGTGGTTTGTCTACCCTCCAGAGTTCAAATAATGCTTAGGATTGTGTTCCCAAGGTCAAAACCCATTGCAAAGCCTTTTAAAGACTTCTTATTAAGATTTGAAGTGTTCATAATAACACTCTTAGCTTAAGATCGATTATCTTTTGCAACGTGGCTTTTGCAAACTTCTGTGCAGGCTCACTGTGCACTAAGAACACTAAGATCGGCTTGGGGGCTGCATGGGATGTGTTGTGAGTATCAAGGTCTTTTTAACAGTAGGATTCCCAGCAGAAGAGTAAACAGCCTTTTATCCCAGATGTCGGTGTGCAAGAGATACATATTTGCAGATCTGTAAATGTTCGTAAATATTTCTGGGATTTAGGGGTTTTTTTCATAGACATCTCCCAGTATTTTTCGCCTCCCTCAAATGACAAATATCAGCAGATGAAAATAGGGTTTCTTTTCCTCTAGAAGAGGCATAGAATTACACCCTTTTTTTCCCCTGCGCCTTGAGTATTTTAAAAGTACAAGCATAACTAAGTGGTTTGCAAGCCACTCCCTGTTTCATCTGTGTGCCTCCAGTCCCAGCCGGCTTAATGAGTTCCTGTGCTTGTCATTAGGCTGCTGAGCTCTGATCACCCTCGTGACACTGGGTGGATGCACTGTACAGTCAAAGCTGAGGCTGCTGATCTCCAGCCGTCTTCAAATTTACTCACTACAGTGGCTTTCACTAATTCACAGTTTTATTAAGCTACCAGTAAGAACCTGAAAAATCACCTTTCTATGCCTGAAAACCCCACTGAGCCTGTAAAAGGCCGGTGATAATACTGAGAAGCTGCATTGAATTCTAATTGAAATGAGCCTAACCTGAAGGAGGAATGTATTTTTCTTCCAAAGACTATAGTTAATATTGGCATTGCTGTAGGTAAAAACATCTTTCATATTTACAATTTTGTAATGGATTATGTTAGACTGTATTCAGGTCACTTCTTATGCAGGGATATTATAATGCTTGAATGCAAATGATTCAAGTAAAATGAAGTGAGCAATTCTCTGACCAAGGGGATTGCAACCGGCCACAGCTCCTCCAGATGTTTACAGAGGACCTGTTCAGCCGTCCACGTCTGGTGTCAACCCAAAAGGTGAGTATCTGGAAGCGTCTATCACGGAATCATGGAATCGCGGAATATCAGAGTTGGAAGGGCCCTCTAGAGATCGTCTAGTCCAACTCCCCTGCTAAAGCAGGATTGCCTAGAGCACATTACTCAGGACTGCATCCAGGCGGGTCTTGAAAGTCTCCAGAGAAGGGGACTCACAGCCTCCCCGGGCAGCCTGTTCCAGTGCTCTGTCACCCTCACCGTAAAGAAGTTTTTTCTCATATTTGATCGGAACTTCCTATGTTCCAGCTTGTGCCTGTTACCCCTCGTCCTGTTACTGGGAACCACTGAAAAGAGTCTGGCTCCATCTTCCTTAAACCCACCCTTTAGATACTTGTAAACATTAATAAGTCTACTCACAGCTGGCTCCAGGCAATGGACAGGCTGTTGTGGAGGCCAAAGAGCAAGAATGTTTGGTGTTTGGAAGCCAGGCTGTGAAGCACCTCTCAGTCAGCTCCCTTTGGAGATGTTCCCTCTGCTGTGCAAAGTGAAGGCCAGCCAGAGCGAGGAACCCATGAGACATAGCCTGAAAGAGCCAGGCAATGGCAGGTATTTTGGAAGCAAAACATAACCGAAACTGCTCAGGTATAAACTCTGTGACGATATGTTATACCTATCGTGGTTTGTGTTTTTAAAGGGCATGGCTGTCTTTTAACAAAAAGGCAGGGCTGATGCTGGCTTCACTGAGGACAGCAGTGAAAGCGAGGAAACAGCTCTGCGGCGGGCGCTGTGCCATGAGCCAACCCGTGCCATGTACGTGGCTGGCCCAAATGGGGCTCCAGCAGACCCCAGCTCTTCCTTCGTGCAACGTGGAGAAGTTTAAGGACAATATCAGTAGGTAAAAAAAGCATCGAGCTCTCTGACATACAGTGGTTTTAGATCACTTCGTCTCCAAAAAAAATGAAGTTGCATCCGATTTTCACCATTATAAGTTACCTAAAGATGCCGGGTGTTGTCTTTCAGTCTGTGGAAAGCCCTGTGCTGTGCTAGGCAAGCATGATACTTTTGTGGAAAGAAAAGCTTGAAAAAGAGAAAAATAACATTTTTTTCCCCTGATGCTGTACTGTAATTTGTTTAACCTCTGAAAATAATCTTTAAAAGGATTTTTTGGCAATATTGTGGGAAGCTAAACAGATAACTTCTGTGTTAAATTTCAGCTGAATATGATTTGAAATGGAGGTGATATTAAAACCTGAAAATAATAGTTTTTAAATGAAAAAAAAAGCCTAACAAATCTCCAGAAAAAGGAAAAAAAAAAAAAAAAAAGAAAAGAAATCTATACCACATCAGTCTAAAGTATGATGCATCAGAAGTATCAGTATGGGACTGCATGTGTTTATTACATCTCAGTGTGTTGTTTCACTGTTTTTGTACTTGCTGGTCTGTGTAATCATCGCTCCCTGTTGGATTTCATGTAAATTCCAAGCGCAAGCAATACTTAGCTCTTCTGGAAGCATTTTGCTGTGCAGAACTACCACACGAGGCGATACGATATTCCCATTGCTCAGTGGTCCTCTTGTTCTTTCAGCCCTATCTGTCAGCCCTTAGGGAATGAGGCTGCATCTGCTGTGGAGCTGTTTCTGTAATAGCTCTCTGAGAGCCTATTCCAGGTAGTCTCTAATTAGACACACCCAGATGGTGGGCACTGAGCAGATGTACTGCCAGCTTGGGGTGGATATGGAAGAAAGTTTTCTTTTGGCTCCCCATAGGTTGTCTTTCTAATGTTTCTTCTCAATTTTTCTTCGCAGTGATCATTTGAAATGTTTTGGGTTTTTTTTTTTCACAATTCCTAAAATACGGAGCAAACTCAAGCACTCTAATGTCTATTGCAACTCTAATCTAAGGCACTAAACATTCATGGTGCTTGGTGTAGTTTGAAGCCTAGACATATCGAACTCATGTTACCCAAATGCTGTCATGAACGAGCCTGCTCATTTGTGCTTTGATACAGAATCTTTATCAGCAATTAAGATTTTGTTCTTGGAAACTAATTAACAATTATGTTCACACTGCCAGAGACACAAGTAAGCACACTCGATCATGTCTATGTCGCCAGCCTTGCAGATCAAATGAATGTAACTAGCTGGAATAGAGTCTGATGTTTTCAGTCACATGAGTAAACACAAGAAGCAGATCTCCAGAGTGAGAAACATTTACTTTCTGACAGATTCTTTTCACAGTAGAACCATACTGTAAGTGTTTAGCCACATCTGACACTGAAAAGATTTCAAGGCACAATACTTACTTACTTACCCAGCAATTCGACCATCATGTTCACAGTGCAATGCTCCATGCTTCATTTGCCGTAAATGTTGATGTATTTTTCACAGTATTTGAGAATTCAAGAAAATGATAATTTTAATTAAAAAGTTCCTGTATTATTCCTTCACCTTTCTAAGCCTGATCACACAGAATTTAAAAAAAAAAAAAAAAAAAAAGTATAATCACAGCTCAGACGAAACCTCTTGGATTTGGAGTACAATGTCCTGAAATCACCTATGTTTCAACAGTTTTAACAAAGTCCATCTTCAAGTATCTTCTTTCTAGTGATTTAATTTATTTGAAAGCAATGTTCACAAAATGCCTATGCACCAAACTTAGTCATGTATGATGTGAGAATTTATAAAGTATATAACTTGGGAACTGAAGATAAACTTGAAATCCTGAAGGCAGCCTTTGTGAATCAGAATGCTTTTTTTGAGGAGGTTTTGAATACATCTTTACAATCTAACTGTCAAGAAACATAACTAAAACATAATTAAGTCATTATTTGTGTAATACTTGAATAGTAATAGATTTTCACAATCCATATGAGGCTTACTGTGTTCCTTCTACAGAGTACATTGCTCTCTGTTTCCTTCCTTGGAAGGAAGTCTTTCAGACTGTGTTATCTTTGAATATCTTGTATGAGAGAGAATTACAGTGATAATTGGTGAATATGTAGGATGCCCACTATTCTGCTGCTTAGTCATGCTGCTGCCAGCTGAAAAGTAAGGAAATATGGCAGGGAGATGCTATTTATATCTCACGTTTTAAAGAAGAAAAAGACAACCAAACAAAACAAAAAACCCCACACAAATTTTTTGCAAGTATCAGATTTTTAGAAGCTAAACCAGGAGAACCTTTTCCACTTTTTCATCATTTGACCATTATGGAGTTGTTGAGACCATCTGACAAGATACATGAGCCACTTTAAAAACAATTTCATCAGTAACTATGTTGTATTTAGATATACTTTAAAATTAGGTAAAGACAGATCTATTAAGTGAAGAATAAGCATTCTTCTAAAATATTTCTAGAATCAATCCAACTGTGAAAATTCAAAGATGCTCTGTAATTAATCTTTATTTCCCATTATGTAATCATTTTTATTTGTATCTTCAGCTCATTTTCTAATGGAGAGTGGCATCAAAAACTCTGAGAAATCATAAGCAGAAGTGTTTTGCAGCTTTTCCTGGCCAATTGCATGCAGAGTATTAGAAATCTACTTAAAAGAGTCTTCTCTCATGGGTTTTCAAATTCAATTTTACAGACTCAACAGATCTAGAAAAAAGCTTCGATTAGCTTTCCGACTCCCAAGTCTTTATCTGATTGAAATCAGAACTTTGAAATTCTTGAATTTCACCCATGGCTAGTGAAAATGTATTAGTGCACACAGTTACAGTATGTATGGTGAAAAACTTTTAAAGTTTTTAATCTTAATGTCCACTGAAGCCAGGCGCATGATGATAACCACTGAAAATATGACTTAGAAAACTTTGTGTACATTGTCAGTGTTTTAATATATTCTGGCCAATGCAGCTGTGCTTCTGATGGCATTTTTTGAATGTTTGCTTTGAGGCCATAACCAGGCAATTGCTGCAAAAATAAATACGGTGATTTAAAATCTTACTGTGCCTCAGAAGTACCATCCCCGTGTTTGAGGAAGAAGAAAGAATCACATGAACACTCCTCATCTGGTTTAGGGGCAAATCATCTGTCTTGGCTTGAGCTGCTGCTGCTGAACGCTGTTCAAGCCAGGCTGGAGAACATTGCGCTGGGTTCAGGTGCAGAGAGCTCCCAGCCAACGTTCTGGAAACTGGGCTGTGCAAGATCTGATGTAGAGAAGGTGACAAATGCGGGTATGGAAGTACATGGGTGGGAGCAGCTCAAGGCTCCCAATTAAAGGCTGAGGGATTTGGGTCTCTTCAGTCTGGAAAAAAGACGACTGAGAGGGGACCTTGTCAACACTCATAAATACTTAAAGGGTGGGTGTCAGGAGGATGGGGCCAGGCTCTTTTCAGTGGTGCCCAGCAACAGGACAAGAGGTAATGGGCACAAACTTGAGCAGAGGAAGTTCCACCTAAACATGAGGAGGAACTTCTTTACTTTGAGGGTGGTAGAGCACTGGAACAGGCTGCCCAGAGAGGTGGTGGAGTCTCCATCTCTGGAGACATTCAAAACCCACCTGGACGCGTTCCTGTGCAACCTGCTCTAGGTGACCCTGCTCTGGCAGGGGGGTTGGACTAGATGATCTCCAGAGGTCCCTTCCAACCCTACCATTCTGTGATTCTATGATTCTGTGATCACAGGGTACAAGAGTAGGCGCGCGGTTGTGCAGTCTGTGCTGCTCACCTCATACCTGCTCTTAACCCCGCTAACGAACGGCTGCAGGGTGGTGCGGTGGTGGTTTGGCTGTGGTTTAAGAGAACGTTAAGAAACTAGTATGGACATTAAAAGTGGTTTAACCAAAGCAGTGTGCTCTGTACCTGAGGTAGTTTGTGTTGGTATTGTGGCTTTTCTGCTTTTACAACCTAACCAAGCTCTTGTTCATCTCAACGCAGTGTGACATTAAGCTGTATAGACCTAACTAGGTAATTTTAGATAGCTTAGTTCAGGGATAGAAGAGGCTGTGGTGGCAATGCATGTAGTCTGTCTGCATCACTGCTTCCACTGTTACTTCTACAGTTGGTGGGGATTATACTCCTAGGGTTTGGGTTCTGCCTGTGTCATGTTTTAACCGACCTTCTGTCACTCTGCTCTGAGAGTATGTAGTACCTTCCACAAATAACAATGGTGAAAGCTTAAAACCCAGCATGGTCCTTATAAATGTAATTATAACTAAACACAATTTTCCCTTTGTCTTTTAAATGAATTGGACAAAACATGTACATGTCACTGATCTTAAATGACTGTTAACTCACAAAATCAGAGGAAGGAGAAAAGAATATTCACATTCAGCCTCAGTTATGTCTATATTATTAAATTATCTCTGCTGGTCTGCCTATTATTTTGTGCTCTGAGTCCTTTCTTTTCTTGCCCTTGCTGTCATTCTTATCTCCTTTCCGTAAGAATAAGTTATTTATCTGATTAAATGGTAATTAGTGACTTCAGTGGGGCTGCGTCTGTGTAACTGAGAACAGAATTTTGCCTAAAGAGTTTTTAAAAGCAAATGTGCAATAATAAAAAGGAAACTGAAATGGTGTATGGTTTTTAATATAATTACCTAAAAAATCCAAGG
The DNA here is from genome assembly GCA_947846985.1 of Fratercula arctica. Taxonomy (NCBI): domain Eukaryota; kingdom Metazoa; phylum Chordata; class Aves; order Charadriiformes; family Alcidae; genus Fratercula; species Fratercula arctica. The sequence continues at coordinate 81,885,247 of CANTUZ010000002.1, forward strand.
AATTGAAAGCAAGCTTTCTGGAACAAAGTTCTTTCTCAGCATGTGAAGTAAGCAGAGAAAAGGGGCACAGCACATGTCACATTTGGTAGATTGCTCTCTCGTATTTACTTTTAATTTGATAAAGTTCAGATATACACAGATTAAAGAGAGAATAAAAATAAAGTGCAGGAGTGAGTTATCTTTAAGTTTACTATAAAATTAGACTCAGCCTCCTATAATTGCTTTGTTCTTTTTAAATTAAACCTTAAAATACATTCATCATATATCTATGTTTAATGCAGTGTTTAAGTTGTACAGTACCTATCTTGTTGGTTAATAACTGCAGATGGCTGGGAAGAAAGGAAAGACCTGCCCATTTAGTTCCTGGATAACATCTGAGGAGGCTTTAGTTAGTTAGCTGTTTTGCAGGTAGCCTTATACGTCCTTGCTTTATATGTCCTGCAAGTTGAATTTCTGTATTGATCAGGAGGCCGCGGCAGGTGTCACCCAATAAAGCACACACAGAAACAGCAGGGGACACAAACTGCAGACCAAACGGGCAGCCAGTGCAGCAGGTTGCAGGCCATGACTGTTTGTCACTCCTTGTGCTCTGTTGTCCTGAGCAGCTGACTACTTTTCGGTCCCCTGAGTGGCTCTGTAATAAGATGCTAATAGCTACCTGTCAGCAGTCCCAAAGCTTTATCCCTGGGAAGTGAATGGGAGTAATTGGGAATTAGATCTGGGTACCTACTGAAACGGAGGGACAAAAGGCTCCCCAGCTTTTCTGCAGTCTTGGTAAGTCTCATGTGCGCACCTGTAGCTTGACAAAGATAAATCAATAGCTTTCTCTTCTGTGCACCAAGCAAAACAAAGCAAATGTGGCAACAGTCAGTTGTGGAGATAATTGCATGAGCTTTGTCTTTACCAAACCCTGAGCCCAGAGAAACCCCAATAAATTATCTAGAACAGAACATCTGACTTCATATTTGGTGAAGAAGGATTGCTTTTGTAAAAAAAAACTTAATTGTATCAAAAGGAAGAAATCTTTGAGCTGCTTGTTTTACTAAGGGTCAGTTCTGATTAGAAGTGTTTTTCCAGTTAGCATATGACTTTCATAGTAATAATGAGAACACACTTGTAATTTTCAGTTCTTTCCTTTCATGAGCTTGCACATAAGGAAGTCTGTCCTACTGTGATGTAGCTTGCTTGCTTGCTATACCAAAAAGGGATAATTTAATCTATTCCATAGCTTCTTGTATGGGAGGGTACAAACTTCTTACTACAAGGGGATGAGAGAACAAAAAGGAGAAATTATCCCATACTTGTTTCAGTATTTCTTTGTAATGATGGGAATAGAAATGCTTCTTTTAATGCATTATAATCAGGAAGTGAAAGGGATGAAAAATGAGACATCATTGGAATGATGTCGTACTAACGGCCATGCATTGTTGAAGCCAAGTAAGAACATAAAGTGTACAAATACTGGAAAAACAAGAGTTTAAATAAACATGTAATTTCAGATATCTACTTGCAATGCTGTTGAAAGATGTATCCTTTTAAATGAGTCCTGCCCCAGATCATCAGTAACGTCTGTATGGAGTCCTTAGTCTGTGTGGCTTGCTGTCAGAAGAATTCCGTGTTGGTTTGTGCCACAATCCCTATAAACATCACTCATTAATCATAGCCGATAATGATCATGGAGTCGAAAACAGGCAAAAATAGGAAACTTTAATGGCTTTATTTTGGTCTAAGCCACAGAATTTTCTTTTGTTTATTTAAGGAACTCTGAATAAAGAGCCAGTTATCTTGACAGAAGGGCATCAGTATATATAAAACAAAGATACATAAAACAAAGGATTTCCCGCACTTACAGGGTCTGGTTCAAAATATCATAATGACCATAGTGTTTTAAGTCAAGCTATCTGACATATTTCATTCCTTCTGTGTTGACAAAGGACTTACTTCAAGGGTGCTCGTGCTTAACCTTTCTCGCACTGACACTGCTCTTTAATTAAATGCATTCCCCCAGTGAAAAGGAGGAATAATGAATGCATAAGTCAGACCTTGCAGCACAGTCTAGGAATAGCAGCTAATTCCATTGAAGGCAAATTTAAAAAAAATACTCTTTGAATGTATTCACACTTCCCACAATCTTAGATATGGAAAAGAACCACAGTCAATAAAAACAAACATGCTCGAGGTAGAAGTCAGATTCTGTCAAATTTTGGATTAGTGCCATAATACCATAATATCAATTTTTTAACGCTGTTATGGCTCCTGTCATTTTAGTTCAATTTCAGAAGACAAGACTTGTTCTAGAAGTGTGCTAATACAATCCATTGTAGAAACCAGCACTGGGCTGAAAAACAAATAATCAGGTTCAGCAGATTTGGTTTGATCCTCGTGTACCTGCGAACTAGCATGACTTATTTTTCTTACTAGCTTTACTTTTTAAAATTTAAAATTTGAAGTGATTATTAATATTCCTTTTTCTGACTAGAGAATCATTAGCCTAAATAAGCTGAGAAACTGTTACAGAATGCTTTTCTAGCAATTGTGTAATTCACCATACACAGTCTTGACACTGGGTAGTTTGCAGATGAAAGCCTGTTACTACCACCATCAATTAAAAAAAAAAACAAAAACAAAAAAACAAAACCAAACCAACCAACCAACCAACTAAACAAACAAAAAACACAAGAAACTTTATACTGTATAAAATCCTACAAATTATAAATGTGAAAAAATTTAACTTTCTTGGGTCAGTTACAGAAGACATATATATATATACACATACATATATTTATATTATGTGTATATATTTAATATATATATACACACACATATATATATATATTCATGCCAGAAACACAATTTGTATACATTTATATATGCAAAGTAGGATGTCTAAATCTGGAAGTTTGACTATGTTTGCCTGTAGAAAGGATATTTAGTTTAAGGAAAAATCTGTAGAAAAACAAATAGACTGAGAACCAGTTGTGGACTGAGAACCAGTTGTGAGAAAGTAAAAGCTAAGGTGTTCTGAGAATACATCAGGCAGAGAGCACGCTTATAAAGATGAGAGTCCTGCCAAAATCCATTAGTGTTGTCCTGAGTAAAGCGTGAGAGACTCAAAGTTTAAATGGGAAAGTCTTTTTGAGAAAGGAGGCATTTCGGTTCATCGGAGGACTCTGCTTACAGGGAGTTCCAGAGTTGGGAAGAAACTGAAATGAGGCATTATGCTGTTTTTTGTTTTGGGTTTTTTTTTTTTTTGGTCTCAATGTATAAATTTATTGCATTAAGTAGAGAAACATTTGTTTTGGATCCACATAGGCTTTCTATGCGTCTAGTAGTAGTGCAAAGTCACCACCTCTCCCTGCACACACACCGTGAGAAGCAGCTTTGCTCCCATGGCTGTTTGTGCTCATTAGCCCACATTTGTGCAGAGACTGACATGTCCTCTGTCTCAGGTGGGTGGATTAGCACTTTTATGCCTATGCAGCTTTCAGCCCTGTGGCGGCTCATAGCCATATAGGAGGGTGTCCAGAATTAGCACCAAACCATTTAGTCTGTGTTTTCTGTTTAATCTGTTTTGCCTGTGCTTTCTCTCTAAGTGCAGTGTTTATCCCTACATATGTGCCTTGTTCCTCAGGCACCTCAAACTCTCTTGCTGTCAGCTCCAGGTATGTTTAGGCTGGGAATGGTAAGGAGAGGTGGCCTGTGGCAGGTGGGTTGTGGGAGTCTCTTTTGGGGAATGGAGGCAGACGAAGATCCCCTCTCTGACAAATGCCACATTGAAGCTGAGGAAAGAAATCACGTACTTTCATTAAGCCAAGAGCAGGTAAGGGCGTAGGGCCCTGTACAATGGTCCTCTGGTGTATTCACACAGTCACAGAATGACAGGGCTTCGAAGGGGCCTCTGGAGACCATCTAGTCCACCCCCCCCTGCCAGAGCAGAGTCACCCAGAGCAGGTTGCACAGGAACGCATCCAGGCAGGTGTTGAATGTCTCCAGAGATGGAGACTCCACCACCTCTCTGGGCAGCCTGTTTCACCCTTAAAGTAGAGAAGTTCCTCCTCATGTTTAGGTGGAACTTCCTATGTCCAAGTTTATGCCCATTACCTCTTGTCCTGTCACTTGGCACCACTGAAAAAAGACTGGCCCCATCCTCCTGACACCCACCCTTTAAGTATTTATGAGTGTTGATAAGATCCCCTCTCAGTCTTCCTTTTTCCAGACTAAAACAACCCAAGTCCCTCAGCCTTTCTTCATAAGAGAGATGTTCTAGTTCCCTAATCATCTTCGTAGCCCTTTGCTGCACCCTCTCCAGCAGTTCCCTGTCCTTCTGGAACCGGGGAGCCCAGAACTGGACACAGTACTCCAGGGCGGCCTCACCAAGGCAGAGTAGAGGGGGAGGATGACCTCCCTCGACCTGCTGCCCACACAATTCTTTCCTTTTAAAAGAAGGATCAGGCAAAACCGTGGATACTACTTCAAGTCCCATTAAGATACCGTATGAAGATAAAAAGAGGGTAAAGTTCTTGTTAAAATGAGAATGTGGACTTGTATTCACTATTTCAGTCATAAGGGACTGATAATGGAACAGTAGATGTAAATGGATTCTTTTCTGATAAGAAGTATAACTAATTTGAAGTGATCATTTAAAGTAAATCAGAATATGCCTATGATTTTTTTTTTTTTTTTTTTTAGTGGATAGATCCAGCTCAAGCTTATGTCAAATCTAAGATCAATTTTTTTAAAAAAAAATTAGAAATATATTGGCCAAGGATAAGACATTCTGAGCAATTATGTAAGACAAACTTAAGTAGTGATACCAATGGAAAAAGTAGGGGACTAAGGTATAAAGTTTTGTTTGTCTTTTTACCATTTTTTCATTGATTGCATACAGGTTTTACATCAGAAAATGAGGTTTTTTCCTCAGGAAATAAAACGTAGGAAGTTACATGCAAATGATGACAGCAGACAACTCTACTACCGAGTAACATGCTGGGTCATTTCTGCCCATCTACCCTTCCTTGAGAAAAAAATGCTCTGAGAAGTTTAGGTCTTTAAACAAAAGTCAGCATAGCATTCATAAATGCATAGGACATAGCTAAAATGGTGAATGAGCAGATACCAATTATTAAACAATATCTATGACTAAGAATTTCAGAGCTTTCCTGGACCAAATTCAGTATCCTGCTAGGAGAACGGCACCATCTGGTGGATCTTCTCTTTGGAAAATTTCTAATGGAAATTACAATCATAATTTAGAGGCTGTTCCTCTATCATAAAACTGAATATTTTTAAGAATTGATAAAAATTAAATAAGAGAAGAAAAAAGGTAATAGTGACTAACAATATAATTGTCACAATTGTCCATTGTAGAAGCTTACAGTTATTTCTTGCACAATAAATGCCATGCAAATATTTAAGAGAACAAAGAGAATTACTCAGAAACTAAAACATTATTAAGTGTTTACTTGAACTATCTGTTCAGAGCTATGAACAGCTTTTAAAGAAATGGTTCTGTAATTCTATGAAATAGAGCTTTCTGAACACAATAATGGAGTACAGGAAATCAAAGTAATATATAAATTATTTTATTTTTTTTTAAATTGCTCTTTTGGAAATTTGGGGGTTTTTTGGGGGATATTACTCTTTTGTAAATTTGAAAATTTACTCTTCCAGTTGAGCACAACTCAGTTGATTTGGGGACTTCTGTAGTAGTAATTTTCTATTTTCAAATATGCTGACAGTCATTGCTAAACGCGTACCAAGGTTACCACTGTCATGGAGGCCTCAGGTAATCAGTCAGTAGCTCCCCTGCAGATAACGCGGGTGACCATATCCACAGGAATCTCTGAAGACAGCATATTCTGGCACCTTCTGCACATCAACCTGCCCTGCTATGTTGCACTACCTGTAACTTACCAGGTAACTGGATGAACTGGTTATACTCCCAGAGCTCAGTTCTGTCTGAACAGTGTGCGGTCCATATGATACCTTGCTACTTCATGGTGGTCCATGAGAAGATAGTTTGGGAGCCATTACTTTATGAAAATTAACATCCATAGTATCTGCATTATACTGTAGAGGAAAATATTCCAGGAGACTTTTCCAAAAATTTGTGTTTGTCCTAAATAACCAAATGGTATTCTAGGCAATGTGAAGGAATAAGTATAGCCAAGCAGGATTTTCCTTTGTGTGACCACAACCAGCAACTGACGTGTGCTTGTGATTTCAGCAAGAAAATACTTAGAATTACTTAAGGACGGTAATTTGCAGCTGCAAAATTCAGTCACTGGTGGGAACCCCAATAGTCGCAAGCATGTAATAGAAGCATATTGAAAGTGACAAAGGAAAATTAATTAGACATTTTTGCATAATGGTCGAAGAGTGCATTCCCTCATTCAATGCAGCCTTCAGATGCCTACTGAATTTTAAGAAAACCAGACTGTATTCTCCATTTTATTTAGCTGCAATAACAAAGAAATGAATGAGCCTGTTTTCTCCACTGTGTTCCTATAAATTTGTCCTGAACTAGCCCTCATTCACATGAATTATTATTAATTTCCTTTTTTCACTTTCTATGATACAGAAAAGCATAGAGGCCCATAAAGTGAAATGAATAAATTAAAACCCAGACAATTAGAAGTGGCCTGACACTGCTTAGATTTCTCATTAAAATTCCATACTGTTGTGAGATACACTCATTTTTGCCAGCCTCTTGACATGAAGCCTGTTGTTGGCACTAGATGCAATGGGGCCAGGAAAAAATTAGTTGTAGATCAGTGTCCATCATTCGATATGCAGTGCATTTCCAGAAAACAAAATCTCACTTTTATTCACCCCATAATTGATTAAAAAGACTGAAATGTGCCAAAAGGAGTTATTTCAAATAGCATTATAAAATAAAATTAAAAAGAAGGTAAAAACAAGAAAAGTAGGCTAATTAGAGTCAAAGGATAAAAAATGGCTGAGCAGCTGAATGTCAGCTGCATCCAGAAGCATTGCTTTCTGGGAAGGAGACAGACTACAAAAGAGCTTTTTTTTTTTTTTTTCTGTAGAGAAAAATCTAGAGAAAGCAGGAGCTGCTTTAGGGACATTTTATCGAGCTGGGCTTGGGCAAGGTTTGGGAATTTAAGTCCCAGGGGAGAAGGAGGCAAGTGGAAAAGGGAGATGGTTGCAAACAGGCACATTAGGCAGGAGAAACAATGAGGGTAAGCAAATGTTGTAAGTAAACATGAGAGAGTGCAATTTAAATTGGCTGAATTTGGAGCAGAAACTCACTTTGCTCTGTGTGGCTCACCAGCTGGAGTCTATGGGAATGGGCATATGGCAGTCAAAGATGTAGGCCTCTGGAACTTGCAAAAGTTATGAGTCTTCTCAGCAGGCAAGGAGAAGACCTGCAATCAGTCTAGGTAAGGTATCGTTGTTCTCTAAAGAGGAGAGAATACTTTTAGCAGCTGAATGGAAGATGTGGCATTTTTATTGCTTTGGGCTTGGTTTTGGTATTACACAGTAACTTGTCCTATGACCAGAAGACTCAATAAGTTTGAGATGAAAATTGAGAACTTACTGCATTCAGATGCTCCAAGTTTTAGCATCTCTTCCCACAGCTGCAAAGTGTATTTGCAAATGCAGGTGGGGAAAGAAAAATGAAAGGAAAAAAAAAAAAAAAGAACAAAGTTATTCTGCTGCAGGAAGAAGGCACTGTTCATCTGAACTACAGTATGATCCTGTGTAATGCACAAAATGGTCTCATTTGCCATAGGTCTCTAGTAGCTAGGAAAACAAAACTGAATGCTAAAAACAACTGCTGTTTTATGCCTGAGGCTTGTTACTAATTTTATCACACTGTTGAATAATTTGGATCTCATTTCAGGGATCAGTTAAGTTGACAAATGTGATTGTGGCTCTTGGGGAAGGAAATGGTGTTAAAAATGTTTAGATTTAGGCCATAAATAATAATTTATTAAAGGGGTTATTTTTTTTGTCTCCTCCAGTATTTGTGATACTCTTACAGGTTGGGATACATTTCTAAAAACCTTTAACAGTGCCCTGAGTCAGTTTCAGCTGAATTTAGTAAAAGAATCCTGACTACCATGTTTTTGGAAGCGCCAAGAATTTAAAAGCTGATCTAGTAAGTTAGATAAATGATTCCCATAGAAAGAAAACACACATAAATTCTTCTTTAATGCTTCAGAATCTAAAGATATTTTTTAAAAATGTTACTTCTCAAAGGCATACCACTTTGCAAAAGGGACCAAAATATATTGAAATTGGATTTCTTGTATACATTAATAATGAGATGTATCTGTGACAGGTAGCAGGAGGTTTTATATTTGAAGAGTTCCCAGAGAGTTCAATCACGTATTTTGGATACAGAATGCATTGTCTGCATAGTTAATGATTTGAAGAAAAGGATGGTTGGAGAATCATGCACGCAATATTTCAAGTCAATATTTTCACGAGAAAGGCTGCTTAAAATCAGGCGATAGCTCACAAAATCAAGTTTGAAAATTTTAATTTTAATCCCATTTCTTTGGGTATTAACATGACAGGAAACATCTGGGTTTACCTAGAGGGATCAAGCTAGTTGGATTTAAAATTTCAAAGCAACAGGGATATATAAATGTATGCTCCTTCACTATCAAAGGTAGTGAGAGCTTTGTTGCTAATTTTGGGATGAACAGGGTCTCACCCTTCCCAAACAGGGCTTTACAATGGGAAGTGCAGAATAGCATGAGCTGAAATATCCTCGATTGGGAAAAAGATAAGGTGTATAATTACATTTTGCCAGAAGATACTCTTCGATTGGCTATGAGAACAGTTTTGTTTGCCAGTCATGGCTAAAAGAAGGAGTTTTGAAAGTGGAGGTCTGGGCTTTTCATTTACTTCTGACACACAGGTAAGAGTGGCGTATATGTGAATACAGTCTTTATTAACACCTAGGACCCTAGGACTGCTGGCTAACTCACCACCAGATCTGGCATAATTTCAGGTTGAAGTTTAGCGGCCACCACCCACTCAGTCAATAACACAGACTATCCCATGAGGATTCAGGCATTTATTTTCAGATACAGGATGAATGAAGACTTAGTTCATAAACAGACACTGTCTGTGTTTTGGGGTGGGCAGGTACATTAAGTTTTAGAGTGTTGAGATTGAAATCTCAAGTGCCTGAAGTTAAATCGTAAAAATTCAGCACCCACAATTAGGACACACCAATGAAAACAATACTAATCTTAAGAACGAGAAAGCTTAGAGTTTCTTCTTCATCACATTTCTTACTTGCCCTGGTGCTAGTTTATGCTGGAATCACAGCACTGCCTTGAATCTCTCTTAAGAGGTTAAAACTGAGTCACAAAGGACAGCAGTGTTGCTAAAGGCTTTTTGGTGTTAGTGAAGAGTTCATTCACTTATTAATGCCAGATATCTTGAAACTGTTTGCCAGGAGCAGTCAACATGCTGGAGGGAGGTCTTATTCCACCTATTGTAGGTAAATGGCCGTCTTTCAGGCTCATGTGCTAATATTGTTCCATGTTGCTGAAAACCCTTAGATTTTCAGTCATCAGGAGTGCTCATACGGAAGAAACTGAGAAGGAGAAAATGAAAGAAGGAGTGACATTGCATGAGAGTCAGGAAGCTGTAACCTTGTGAATAATTAAATAAATGAAATGTAAAAGTTTATAAGCAATCACACGTATGAAATTTTCCAGAAAGGTGGGCAGTACAGATTTGAACTTCCTCAGACTAAGAAAGGTAGCTGAATTGAGAATTCTGACAGCATACATGAGTGTCTCTTCCACTTCTCATGCCATCTTGGAAACAAAGGCTTTCTTGTTCTTGTCTCTTTACCATGCTCAAAACTGAAATGTTTTGCATATATTTGAACACCTGAAATTAGCTTAAAATCATGGTTTTGCTTGAGTTTTTTTTTTTGTTTGTTCCAAAAGCCACACTTTATCTTTCAGTTTTTAACAAGGCAAACAAACAAAAAGAAAATCAGGTGTTTGCACAGCTGTAAGTTACAAGGTGCCTTCTAAAACATCATAAACTTAGGTCCAAAATAAGCAATATTTTGCAATTCTGTCAGCTCTTGAGATTGTCATTTGACTGCTTCTTGACTGGAGTCCATAGTTCTTTCAAAAGTATGACTTCAAGGAATTCGAAGAATGCAATATGCTGCTTTATGTGTCTTAGATTAGGATAGTCTGGTGTTCTGCCCAGGGATACATTTCCACATTGTGTATATTATTATGTCATCACCATTGATATAATAGAAGACCTCTCTATTATCACCACACTACAGAGCAGCAAAAATCATCACACATTGAACAGTCTTAGAACAGCATCTACCACTGTAAGTGTGAAGGCTCATATTTCCATTTTATCACGAAGAATATAAGAAATAGTGAAATACTTTGTTAAAAAAACCAGTCTGGTATAGAAGAAAGAACAGGACAAGATCTCCCTGTTCCAGTCTTCTGCTTCAGTTGCTGTCTTTCCTGATGTTGAGAAAAACTCTGCCTGCTATATCTTGAAACAGAGACGTGCTTAGTAAGTTAGAAAAGAGTGAAAAGCATGTTTCTGTGACCTTTTGGCAAAGAACGTCCTCCTAGTTATGCCTGGGAAGTGCATTCCTCCACTGAAACACTGAGATTTTCTTTGGCTCACTGGGCTTTTCCTAAGAAAACTGTTTGTACATCTGTAGCCTGGCAGCACACAGTCCGGAAATTTGCCGGTTGTGAAGGACACTTGAGGGTTTTTTTTTTTTTAAATACTGTTTTGGCAAAGCATTATACTGATCCAAATTATGAAGTAAATACAAAATTGGATTTACTGTTCAGATCAATAACAAATCAGAGTGGTACACTAGAGGGTTGTAATATGATTTTACAAAAAAAAAAAAAAGACAGAATGCAGACACGTGAAAAGAAGGGAGCTGTCACACTAATATAAGATATTTGAGACAGGAGAGTCACGCTTACAGCTAGTGGGTATATTTAAAACTTCCGTATGTTTAATGTGACCTTGTGGTTTGAATTTTCTTTCTCTCCTAATCACTAAAATATTCTATTTTCAGTGCTATGAAATTTGCTAAATATGTGTAGTAGTATTACCATAAAATTTTCTGTCTTCAATTGAAACTTTATAGGTTTTTGCTAATTAAGTTGCAACTGTTCCTTATGTGACCTAGTAATGATACCTATGTCTTGCTATGGTATTACCTAAAGGCTCTGAAAAGGATTAGAGAAGTGTTACACCTGATGCTGTACAAAGAAAGAGTGCTACCTATGTCATAACAGACAGTAGTATGATGGAATAGAAACAGATCTGTGTGATGAAACAGTGAGTGCTGAGAACTTAGCATCCAGAGTATGATCTGTTCTCATGATTTCAAATAAACTCTCATCTGGCCTCTTGGACTGAACACCTGCCTGTTAAAATCTGTGTTGCATCAAGCGCATACCTACAGCATACCTTCCAGCTTAACTCCACCCCAAAATAATCCAGTTTGCACACTTAGAGAGTGCTTCACATATTAACCAGTAAGTGGGATCAATTGAAAGATTTGCTTCAAAAGTGCACTCCTGAACCAAATTAAGGTGCTAACACAGAGGCACTTCTGTCATAGCCACGTGTGCAAGGACATAGTAATACTCTGAGGGGAGGGTTATCTGTTTACACAGTGCATGGAATCACAAAGCTAGGGTTAGAAGGGATCTCAAATTCACTTAATGCATATACATGAGGATCAACCACATAAATGTCATTCCTAATGAATGTCTAATCTGTTCTCAAGAACTTCCAAAGATAGTGACACTACAATCCCTCTAGTAAAATAATAAAATGAAATTAATTACGTGCTTTGTTTGATGCCTGACCACTCTTAACCTGAACGCCTGCACTGCTTTCTGTTGCCAGCTGTTTGTTCCACCTCTCTCTCAGGAGTTTCTGCTGCAAGAATGATTCAGCTGCTTGTGCAAAGTCCACTAAACTGCTATGAATTATTAAGGAAATCTGAAGTTTACCTTGTTTGTACCTTTATAAGTGGCTGGGACATTTCTACAACAGGAATGGGATTTCTGAGAGGGAACAGAAAGCCTGGCTGAGAAAAGTCACCACAGCCAGTCCTGTGCAAGCTGTCTCTGTTCATACATCCAAAACCTTGGTCTCCCTTGCTGTATGTTCAGTTCATTACTCCTTACCCTGTTCTTGTACAAAGGGAAATTCATTCATTAGCTTTATTTTAGGAAGGCCCAACTATTGTGGTAAAAGGTAAGAGATGATTGGAAAGGATACAACGGCCAGGGTTTAAACCAATGACTGCTAGGAATCAGACCAGGACTTACGTAGGGCCATGTTATCTTGAATGTTTTCAAATAATGGATTTCTTCCACCTTTTTTATGAAATACCATTTGGGATGGAGGCTGAGCCTGATGTCACTTGGAGCAACAATGCCTCTTTTACCGTTTTTCTTATTCTTGCAAATGAGTTTGGACGAGGGGAACCTTTTGTCAGGCCTGAGGACATCCATGCTGTTCCACGTTCTGAAGCCCATATAGTCAGACCCCTATCATGGGTATGTTGGGTTACTGTCCCCTATCACTGCTGAAGGTTAGTATAGTTGGATGTTGATCTAGGAAGCTGATCTAGGAAGTGTAGAATAGTACAGAAATTATTAATTAAATCACTGGATTGATCAGATGACATTTTAAATTTTAATGCAAATGTATAGAGTAAAATTCTATGGATTTTCAGTGCTTTCATCTTGAAGTAGCAGGAAAGTCTTCAAAGCAATATTCTGATTATATAATTAAAGAAAAATCAGCACCTTTCACAGAATATCACATTGCATACTAGATTGTGTAGAAGTCACTGTTGTGTTCTGAGGTTATTTTTGCATGTTATTCTGTCTCTGTCTAATCCAACTTTGTACTTAGGAGATTTGTAGATTTTAAATAGGAGAAAAGATCCAAAGTTAAATACAAAAAAAAAAAAAACATGAAGGAAAAAAATGTTCATGAAGACTGCTCTGCATCCTTCTTGAAAGATTTACCCACAACACTTCAAGTAGGTAGGAAAAGATGTGATGCAGGCAAAACAAACTCTAAAAGTGCTCAGTCATCAACCTCTCCAAATCTCTTTTTCTTGAAATGTCACCAGATTAGTATGGAATTTAGTTACCAAAATTTGATTCTAAGTGCATGACTATTAAAATATAACTGACCAAATGGTCCTGATAGACTTCATTCTGTCATTCAAAACTAAAAAGATTTTTTTCACCAAATTCTGGTGTAGAAATGAACTTTATTCAGGTAAAGGTGCCTAGGCGAACATAGAATTAAATTATTTCTAATCAGATCCAACATCTGGTGAAAATAAATGACACAAACTAGCCTCCATATGCCATCCGGACATCTACTGAGAATCAAAACAAAGTCCCTTCAACTGACATTCAGTATGAATGGCATTTATTTCACACTAATTTTTTCTTATGTCCTATGTAAAGCTCAAGTTTTCTTATTACTACATTCTGAATAAATCATTTGACATTTGAAGAAATGATGTGTGAAACTCCAGCTCATGAAAACTTCAAACAGTAAAGTAATGGAAATACACTATGACGTGTTTTCTCCTTTGTGCGATGTCCACCATGTTTGGCATACTTTTTTGGGGGTGGGAGGTGTGCGGTGTCACAATTTCAAGACCTTTGCCACACCTTAAGAATCTCCAGGAGCTCTTCCACAAGAAAAGTGAATGTCTTAAAAGTGATTGCTTAAAATTCTTTTCCTGATACTCTGTCATCTGGCCCTAGAAGGATGGAATGTTGTTGAAAAGCACGCAGCTGATATTGGCAAATGCTGGACAGCTAAACATCACAACAAACATTAGCATTCAAAAGCGAGGAATCATCACTTCCCTCAGTCAAACCGAGCTTAATACTTAGTCTTTTCTTGCCTTTTCTTTGAACAGTTGCATCTGAAAAACGTTTTAATCATATCGAACCACTTTACAGATTAATAATGGAATAGCAACTCTTTGTGCTATTTTTCTGGGGTTCACTCTTTCTTCTCAAACCCTTAAGATTTCAGTGCATCGGGTATGGCTAACATCTATTATTTCACAATTCCATTGAAGAAAATATTTACTTCCCAGGGCACATCTATTTTCATACAGTGTTTTTGGCAAAGTCCTCTGGTTCAAAAACAGCATTTGATATCAGAAAGGTTCTTTCTTCTAATACAGCTTATACCACCTCTCTGCAAAACATAAACTAAACCAACAAAAGCATGCTTTTATCAGCAGAGGCATCTGCTGTAAGAGTTTTTGCCAGCATAGGTATTGTGATTAGAGGGTGTACTGGTTGTTTTTATCTCCCACATCCTAGCCATGATGGCAAAATTAAGTCCCTATTGAGTCATGGCCTGAAAAGTTATCAGGTTGTCAAGATGATAAAAGCAAAATTCAAGGCTAAGGTTTTCTATTTCCTAAATTTCATATGTGTGAGAGGACCTTCTGTCATATTGGTAAGAGGCAAACAATCCACAGACTTGAAAGCAAAAAAGAAAAATCACTCTCAAGAGATGTATTTTTCAAACTAAGCTTCGTATTTGCTAATTGGTTCTTGTGCTGCTCTCCTTGTGCATTATTTCCAGCAGTTGCTTTACCAGGCTACTCCTTTATGTGCATATTGGGTATAGACTATTAGCTGCTATTTCAGGCTACTCATTTTCTTCAGAAGTGCAACCTCTGTAAACATTATTACAGCCTTGGGACTGTGTAAGCAGCTGGATGTCTTTATAAATAAATAAATAGCCTAAATTAATAAAAATAAATACATTAAATAAATATTCAGTGCTAACAGAGTCATTATTAGCTTAGTCAGATTGTGTGCCCTTAGTGGCTTAACTCTGGTCGACCCCAACAGATGAGGGTAGGAAAAAAAGGAAAAAGAAAATAATTGCTTTTCTGATTTCCAAGCTAAATAATTATCTAAAAACCCACAGCTGTAGGTTTCCCCTGTTTGCCCTCATCATCCATAAGGGAGACAGGGATGGCCAGGAGAAAGGGACCTACAAATTAATTTGCAAGAAAGGCTTTGAGAGGTAAAGACAGTGTGGGCAATGAAATGTGCCAACTCTTTCTAAAACTGTAGTTCTGCTTTATGAAGCATTTAGAGCATAAGGAAGAAGAAACAAGAAAATCTTTCTCCTTCACAATGCCATGTCTTCCAATTTGCCAGGAAAAAACCCTCAACACTTAAAACACTGTTTTCCAGATGAAATCAGAGCGTGTACGTAGTTCAGCTTAAGAAAGCCAGCTTCCAAACTACCTGGATTATTGCCACTGTAAATCAAGTGTTATTCTGGAGATACTAGAAATATGTTTGATTATGCACTAAATGCTGAGACTTGCAACAGCTACTTTTAGCTACCAGCACAGCAAAAGTATTAGCAAAAAGCTGCCATTCTTCATCAATTACAACAGGGAATGGCAGTATTGCTTTTGTGGACATAGCTGCTTCTGACAGCTGAGAGAAAAAAATATATGTTCTGTGTGATGTTTGGAATGCAAAACAGGAGGAAAGTGTGCTTCCCCTATTGTGGCTAGTATTCAAGATATTGATGGAGCCAGCAAGCTTGTGTTATTATCAGGGCTGCACAGCCATGAATATATAAACTGGAAACTGGCTTTTCCAAGTAAAATATGCCTTCCTCACATTACTTTAGTGGGAGTCAGCTTCAGGAGTATATCTTCAAAACATATTATTGGTAATTTCTTCTATAAAAGATAAGCCCCAAAAGGGCAATGTCAGCATCTCTCTTTACAGATGCGCGTGTTCTCCCAGTACTGGAGCTTTGCTAAAACTGCCAGTGGCAGGTCAGGGGAATATTTATTGAGACAGGGAATCTCCTGATCTGAATTGCAATCTAGTGCTGCAGTGAGTCATAAATTCAGTTCTCCTCCTTGCTGCCGCACCCCCCGTCCCTGCCCACCCACCCCACCCCCCCCAAAAAAAAAAAAAAAAAAAGAAAACACAAGAAAGGTAAATGTTGATTAGGTTTTTACTTGAATTCTGAAAAGAGGATGGACTTTGTTCAGGTTGACAAGGTGCTATTCTGGGAATTGTTTAGGAAGAAAATTGTGCAAAGTAGTGAGTTTTTATGCCAGCAGGTATGCTTATGCTTCCTCCCACCCATATAAAAAATGTTCGCACAATCGTCTGATTTCTGTCAAAAGTATCACATACCAACAACTCCCAGCAGAGTGGCAAAAACACGAAATCATACATGTGGT
Source organism: Fratercula arctica (assembly GCA_947846985.1). NCBI lineage: Eukaryota > Metazoa > Chordata > Aves > Charadriiformes > Alcidae > Fratercula > Fratercula arctica. Next base: position 81,901,538 of record CANTUZ010000002.1, read on the forward strand.
AGGGAAGAGGTTGTACGGCAAGATGATGACAGCTCTTCTGACTCTACAAGAAAACCACGCTGGGAGAAAAGAAAAGAAAAGAAAAGAAAAGAAAAGAAAAGAAAAGAAAAGAAAAGAAAAGAAAAGAAAAGAAAAGAAAAGAAAAGAAAAGAAAAGAAAAGAAAAGAAAAGAAAAGAAAAGAAAAGAAAAGAAAAGAAAAGAAAAGAAAAGAAAAGAAAAGAAAAGAAAAGAAAAGAAAAGAAAAGAAAAGAAAAGAAAAGAAAAGAAAAGAAAAGAAAAGAAAAGAAAAAAAGAAAAGAAAGAAAAGAAAAGAAAAGAAAAGAAAGAAAGTTTATGGCAGAAAATCTGCTATTTGATCTTTACTCACCATGAGCAGATGCAACTACCTTGATAGTCCATTACAAAAAGTAAATTCTATGAAAATTCACATATATTGTCTCTTACTTATTTCCTACTAACAAAAGACAGGGAAAAAAGTGAACAAGATAAATGGTAAAATCACAGCCCTTGACTTCAAAAGAGGAGACTTGAGCTTGTTCAGGAATTTTCTTGGCAGAATCACATAGGAGCATCCAAAGAGGCTGTGGGATCTCTGACATTGGAGATAATAAAAATTTGGCTGGACAAGAGCCTGAGTGACCTCCTCTGACTGAACCTCTGATCTATGTGGAGCAGAGAGAGGCTCCAGCAAGAGCCTGTGGACCACTTACAACATGCTGAAGTCCTGCTCTCACCTGCTGTATCTCTTCCCTTCTCAATTACCCTCAAACCTTAGCGCTCCCATCCAGCCCCCTCTTGCCTCTTCAAAACCTCAAAGCAGTCTCCCCTCACTTTCTGTGGAAAACAATGCACTGTCACTACTTACCTGAATTTTGGCATTTATTAAAAGACTTAGTGGGATTTGCAGGCCAAGTGAAAGCTGATGTTAATAAGAAAAGACTTGACATATTTCCCCCTCCATTTTTCTTCATCTTTGCAATTCTATTGATCATAAATTATTTTTTCAGGAATAATGCCTAAGTCAGTCTGTTGTCCTCTTCTCTTGGCCTTGAATCCTCTCATTTTCTTCTACAGTAAAATAACCAATTTATCTAGTCTCAGTTGAGTTTTGTGAATTCTTGATCATGCCCTTTAGTTTAACAAACTAAACATATGAAAGATTCCCTGCTTGGTTTTTTTAGAAGCCAACAGTATCTCCACAGCCAGCAAGATACACCACCTACACTTGGTGATGGCAAAACTTATTTCCAAGCTGAAAGAGTATAAAAGGTCAATATTTTAGTCTTTTGCAATAAAAAACCGGGGGGGGGGGAAATGAATAAATTAAATGTTCTGTTTTGAAATTGGGGATGGTCTGAAGTTTGGAGTAATTATTTTAACAAATTTTGACTGTTCATTCATAAGGAATTTGAAAATATCAGACTGGGTGCATTAGAAAATTTTGACATTTCTTTCTAATATTTTTTGTATGGGAAGAGATTCAAACAATACTGCTCTTCTTTCAGAGATTCTTTTGTTTTTGGCAAAGTAGCTTTTTTACTAATGAAAGACTGTCAGAAAAAATGCCAATAGTTCTAGAAGTCAAATCCTTATTTCACAAACATTCTCACTATGGTATAAACTCAGGCTTCCTATATTTCCCTCCGGTCATTCTAATATAAACTGTGAGGCTTTTTTAGTGCTACTTCAGTCAGTTTGACCAGCGAGTTAGAAATCTTGGGCCCCATTCTATTTGCAGTTATTGCTGGATTGCCTGTGGACTTCAGCCAGAGTAAAATTCAGGCCAGTATGCTTCCTGTGATTAAAACAACTATTTGCAATATGTTAGTCCTCAGTATTGTCTGTATTATTTTAAAGAAAATATAATCTTCATTAAAATTCCATACCATTTCCTTGAGCCATGTGAACGGTTTGGCATTGTTTTTCTTTTCTTTCTAAAACATAAATAACTACTTAAGCAGTTCCATTCTTCTGCATTTTATAATGCCTTACATCAAATATTTGTTGACTACACATGAAAAATTAAAAATATAAGTCTCTTTAAATGCTGAATATCATATAAGGTATTTCCAACCAATAAAAAATACTGTATTTTTTTGTTCATTTGATTACTCCATGTAGTAATGTAAGTTCATACTTTAATTAAAAAGTCACAAGCTATAGTAAATGTGATCCTCCATCACTACCTTTGTGCATTAAAGATTTACAGCTGTATTATTGCCTGCAAAAAAAATAATTAGATTTTAGAGTCTACTTTTAAAAGTATATTGGTTTTATGCTTTGCAATAAAATAAAAAGCTTGTTAGATGCAATGGTCAATGCTTGATAATACTGAAAGGATGAGAAACCAATTTCAGAAAACCTGTTTAGAACATTAGGTATGTATTTAAGTTAGTAAATGACTTGAGGCACATTAAAATAACATGCCTGAGAGGTCATAGAAATATCTGTTTGTCGTAAAAGATCTGACAGATGAATTAACACGGTTGAAACTCCTATGACTGTGAAATAGATTATTTTTTATATTCAGTGCCTGCTATTTATCAGGCTAAAACATGACTTTGAATGTCTGCCTTAATAGAAGTTCGTTTATAAATCAGCATTTCTTCTTTCTTTTGTGTGATAAGGTTGAATTACCTAGAGCATGTACTAAGAATATCTAAGAATTCGTCCGTGCAGGGATCGTCAGGCACCTAGCTCGATGGCAGAACTTTCAGGCAGGCTAATGGACGCTGTCTGCTTCCTTCACCTTGCAACATCACGTTTTTGCATGAGAACTTAGACATAGATATGGATTGAGCTGTGGTGTTTCACGTGGCTAGCTGTGCATCACTGGTACTTGCAAACCAGTGCTACCAGGTTCACTGTGCCTAGCCCCTGGCTACAAAGGGATCTACAAAGAGATCTGGACAGGCTGGATCTATGGGACAAGCCTAACTCTATGAGGTTCAACAAGGCCAAGTGTCAGGTCCTGCACTTGTGTCACAGTAACCCCATGCAATACTACAGGCTTGAGGAAGAGTGGCTGGAAAGCTGCCTGGCAGAAAAGGATCTGTGGGTATTAGTTGACAGGCAGCTGAATATGAGCCAGCAGTGTACACGGGTGGCCAAGAAGGCGAACAGCCTCCTGGCTTGTGTCAGAAATAGTGTGGCCAGCAGGACCAGGGAAGTGATTGTCCCACGGTACTCAGCACTGGTGAGGCTGCAACTTGAGTACTGTGTGCAGTTTTGGGCCCCTCACTACAGAAAAGACATTGAGGTGCTGGAGTGTGTCCAAGGAGGAGCAACAAAGCTGGTGAAGGGTCTAGAGCACATGGCTTATGAGGAGCAGCTGAGGTAACTGGGGTTTTTTTGGCCTGGAGGAAAGGAGGCTGAGGGGAGACCTTATCGCTCTCTATAGCTACCTGAAAGGAGGTTGTAGTGAGGTCGGGGTGAGTCTCTTTTCCCAAGTAGTAGGCGACAGGACAAGAGGAAATGGCCTCAAGTTGTGCCAGGGGAGATTTAGTTTGGATATTAGCAAAAATTTCTTCACTGAATGTCAAGCATTGGAACAGGCTGCCCATGGAAGTAGTTGAGTCGCCATCCGTGGAGGTATTTAAAAGACGTGGAGATGTAGTGCTAAGGGATATGGTCTAGTAGTAACTTGTCAGTGCTAGGTTAACGGTTGGACTTGATGATTTTAAAGGTCTCTTCCAACCATAATGATTCTACGATTCTATGATTCTAAAGTGAACTCCAGGTGTCTGGTATGAGTGTAGATGCCTACATGGTAGAAGTCTAATAATACCTGACATGAACACCACTAGAATTATTGCCATGAAAGCACTCATTCTGGCTCACACTCTTTCAGCAAATCTTTGTTTTGGTTGGAGTAAGCTACTGCTGGTGGTGTAGCAGTAGCTGCTTGCTGGTCATAGTAGTTTTGGAAAGAAGGGGAGATGGGCATTGCTCTGTAAAAAGGATATTGATTGGTTTTAAGCTGCTGTTGCTAGGCCTTAGGGAACAAATGATGGAATAGGGAATGAGCTCTAAAATCCGTTCTCAGCCACAGTAGATTTGCTTTGAATATGCAAAACCAGATAAACACGGTTACTGGTGTATCTGTTGTTTCAGTCTCCTGAGAGAAGGTATGGATTAAATTTATGAAAAATTACCAACTTTGCTAATTAAAAATCCCCCCCACTAACACATTCAATACCTCATATGTCAACATCTTAAATATATGTGAATACTTACATCATAAAAAGAAAATTAAGGTTGCTTGAATATTTAATTGACCATTTCTTACCTAATGCTGTTGGAACTTAAGAGAAGCTGATGAATATGCTGAGTCAGGAGTTCTTGATTTGTGTTAATTTAGTATACTTTGTAAAGTTTCTCCTATTCTGAAGTACTACCAATCTATGCATTCAGTCATAAATCATAGAATCATAGAGTGGTTTGGGTTGGGAGGGACCAGGGCTGGAAGGATCATTTAGTTTCAACTCTCTTGCCTTGGACAGGGGCACCTTCCACTCGACCAGGTTACTCAAAGCTCCATCCAACCTGGCCTTGAACACTTCGAGGGAAGGGTCATCCACAACTTCTCTAGGCAACCCGTTCCGTTGTCTCATCACCCTCACAGTAAAGAATTTCTTACTTATATCTAATCTAAATCTACCCTTTTTCAGTTTAAAACAGTTACTCCTATCATATCACTACACTCCCTGATAAAAAGTCCCACCCCATCTTTCCTGCAGGCCCCTTTTAAGTACTGGAAGGCTGTACTATAAAGGCTCCCTTGAGCCTTCTCTTCTTTAGGCTATACAACCCCAACTCTCTCAGCCCATCCTCATAGGAGAAGTGCTCCAGCCCTCTGATCATCTTCGTGGCCCTCCTCTGGTCCAGCAGGTCCATGTCTTTCTGATGCTGGAGGCCCCAGAGCTGAACACAGTACTCCAGGTGGGGTTCCTCAAGAGTCAAGCACAGGGGGAGAATCGCCTCCCTCAATCTGCTCGTCACTCTTCTTTTGATGCAGCCCAGGATATGATTGGCTTTTTGGCTGTGAGCACACATTGATCGGTCATACTCAGTTTTTCATCCACCAATACCCCCAAGTCCTTCTCCACAAGTCTACTCTCAGTTGACTTATCTCCCAGTCTGTACTAATATTGGTGACTGGCACTACCCAGGTTCAGGACCTGGCACTTGGCCTTGTCAAACTTCATGAGGTTTGCATGGGACCTGCCAGGGTTTCTCTGGATGGCATCCCTTCCCTCCAGTGTGTTGACTGCACTGCGCCGCTTGGTGTCATTGGCAAACTTGTTGAGGGTGCACTCAATCCCACTGTCCATGTCCTCAACAAAGATGTTAAATAATACTCATCCCAACATGGACCCCTCAGAGCACTACTCGTCACTGGTCTCCACCTGCACATTGAGTCATTGACTGGAACTCTTTGAGTGTGACCATCCAGCCAATTCCTTATCCACCAAGTGGTCCACCTGTCAAATCCATGTCTCCGCATTTTAGGAACAAGGAGGTTTTGTGGGACACTATCAAAATCAATTATAATTTTGGATTTGGGGTGTTTTTTTCTGTTTTATTTCACCTGGAGGAAATACATTTATGAATTCCACTAATTCAGTGTCATGCTGATCTGTCTTATTCATTCCAAATGACTTTTTCTTTTGGGTTATCTTTTACTGCAGATCTGAATAGAACTTAAATACTCTACCATGTGCATAAAAAGGTAGGCATAATGAGATAAAATATAAGTAACGCAGATCATCTTTCCTTATTGTTCTCTTTTATAACAACAATAATGAAATGCCATTTAACCATAAGGAGTAAAAATAAAATTTATTCTAGGTATTAATTTGATAGAGTAAAATAGTAAACAAATGGGTTGATGTTTTATCTATAATTCTACAAATAAAAGAATAAATCACACTGTTCATATGAAGGTAAAAATTTCTTAAAGTATATGTAAGTTTTCCATAAGAAAAAGACTAGCATTTTTTGCACAAACTTTACCAGAGCTAAATCTGTCTTCTGAATATGACCTAGCGTAGCAAACTATCATATCTTAGTCCTCTTAAAAGTAAACTGTAATTATTTTTTCCTGAACTGAGCTTCTAAGGATTAAAAGAAAAGCTATGATAGTGATAAATACAGGTGCAGAATTGTAACTGAAATGGATAGAAAATAAGCATTACTATTTAACTAACAGCTTAAATACTTAAAAGGCACAATGCTTTCTTCTTAAATAATTTCCTTAAAATTTAATAACATTTGTGATTAATTTTGTCTCATTGCAGCTTCAGTTTATCAGTTAATATTAATTTCAAATCTCAAGATTAGTACAATATTAGGTTTAAGCAATCTTCTTTTTTTAAAAAGCTGGCATATAGACTTATATCATGTGATGTTTTCAATTTGCAAGTGAGGTGCAGTGAAGCAAAATTCATGAAGATGATATATCCCAAAGTACTGCAAAAGTATTGATTAGGTAACACGAGATTTTCCTCACTGCCTGACTTTCAAAGCCTTTTAAATATCCACATTTGTCCTCCAAAGTTAGTCAACGTGAACAGTCAGTAGTAAAATATGTGATTCACCCTCTTGAGGTGATGACCAGTGCTCTGTGTGACAGGTCTGCTGTTTCTATCAGATAGTACAAAGTAGTAGAGAGATCTTCACTAAGGTGTTTGCAAGTTCTCTGTTGATAACCTGTGAGAAGACTGGGGGTGTGGCTAGCCTTCCAGAAACATTAGATTTTTAAATCCTGACCTTTGATAGGTCTTCTGAGTGCTCAGCACTTCAGAAAATAAGTGCATGTACAAAGAACCTTAACTTTCTGCAAATATTGGTCTGCCTGTCCTGTTCTTTTATGGAGAATGTTGCTCCCTTCAAGGTGCAAAGCAAAGGTCTTGGTAACATGATGACAAAATTTTGTCAGTTCTCACTCAGAAGACAAACTAAAATCAGCTCCCTGAAGTAGAAACCACTGTGGCATCAGCAACAAGAGCCCTGGCCCAAGGGGAGACTTGGGAATGTGTAACAGCACTGTCTTTTTGTTGGGAAAAGTGCAGGATATTATCTTAAACCAATCCCAGAGCAGCACATTTGTCAGCCAAAGCACTCAGTCAACCAGTTCCAGCTCAGACCTCAGCCTCTGGGAGTCTGATGCTTTCTTCCACCACCTCAGAGGGGAGGAAAACTCACCAGCCTAAGGTCAGAACACAGTGAAAGACTAAACAATTTGGTAGGGAGGGAAGAAGGAGGGAAATATATTAAAAGGTAGCATTTCTTTTCAGTGGAAAAAGTAGACTGGATTTGTTAGGTTGGAAAGATAGTGAGATACTGTAGCAATAAAGGAAGGCAACTGTGTTTATACAAGGAAGGGAAATTGTACTCTACAGTGAGTGAACATGACATGTTTTGTCAGTGTAATTGCTCCAGAAGGAACAGGTCCAAAGGTGGCACATACATTTTCGAGGAAAGAGGGGAAAAATTTGAAAGCCACCATTTCCTTCTCCATCTTGGTCACAGAAGTAGAACTGTTATTGCTGTGGATCCCTGAATTTCTGGAGCAGAGGACACGGCTGAGAGTGGGTGATCCTATTACAAAGATATTCCTTAAGGACAGGAGCAGATGAAAGCCATCAAATGCTTTACAGGTATTAGATAGCTTCTGTGTGTCATTCCAGCAGGAAAATGTATTCCTCCAGCTGGGCTTGTCTAAGCTATTTAATGTACAGTCAGTTATGGTTATGTGTTATGTAAAGAAAGGCACAAATGTTTTAGTAGGCACTGCTTCCACAGTTGTTATATGAACCTGGACTTTGGTATTCTCTAACACGTATCATTCCTCACCTTTCACATCCAGAAAATCAAGAGAGTTGCCTCAGGCTTTTAGTTAACTGAATCCATCTCAACAGTTTATTTTCATTAATTTATTCATTTATAATCTTTTATTTCTTTTGGAAGTTGATTTTAATGAAACTTGCCCAAAGCTTAAAAACACGATCAGCCTATTGACTTTAAAAAGTGATTGTTAGTCAAATTACACTTACATTTCTGTGTCCTCTTCAGGAGACAGAAAGAATATCTCTTGGAATACCTTTTCATTCTCTATTGTTCAATAAATAACTAACAGCAGCAGTCTTGTATGACAGCCATCATGCAGCAAGTATTTCTACAACGTTAATTCCAAACCCTTCAACACCACTGTCAATCCTTACATGGAGAGATTGTTGGGGGAGGTGGGGACTGAAAAAAAAAATAATTCTCCAAACAGCTACCTTTGCTATGAGTTACTTCCCTGTCTAAGTCATAGGACCTAAGTCTAAGACATGGAGCATCTCTCAGTGAGGCACTCCCAGAAATAAACTTCGACAAGTCCATTCAGGTTAATTTTAGATTGTGAACATCCTTTGAAACTTGCCAGTTTTCATTACAGAAAAGTAGCAGTCTTGAAGCGCTTGTAGCACTCCACAGATATAGTTGAAAAAATGTAAGATGACCTCCAAATGCAGAACATTTCTTAAAACAAAAATGGTGAGGATAACCCTCCTCCCTGTGCTGTTTCTCGTATGGGTTGTCTTAACCCTCACTGACTCCAAATCAGCACTGCAGATCCCAACATTCATTTGCACAGAAGATTGTAGGAAACTCTTAATTCCTCAAAGCTGATGGGAGAGCCTAAATATGTGGCCGTTTATTTTGCTGAAGACTATAGTTTGAACACTACTTGCATTATGGGGCAGTGGGGAAATGCAGATAAATTGCTTAGTAACCAGCAGGAGGGACAAGACATTTCTGCAAGACTACTGCCATTTGCAGTGTGTTTTCTGTCTTCACGTGCATTTCTTTTGCTCCGTGGCTTGGGTCCCTTTTAAGTTGGAATAGAAAGTAAACTGCACTAGGTCTGGTCTATAATCATGAATGAAAATAGAATATCAAGGGAAGTTTCTTCTCCACAGTACTTTTGTTTCTTAATTAGCTGTATTGGAAAGGAACGAAGACTGAAGTCTGGATTTTGAAGGCAACTGGCTCAACCAAACACCTCATTTCATTCTACAATGGGAATGTGAATTCCACCTTTAGGAGAGTGCAGTATAGTATTTTAAGGTACTTAGAGATTGGTTCACTGGCAGATTCAGGACTTGCTTGACCAAAGACTTGTTTTAAAGGCAACTCACATATTTTACTTCCACAGTTGTCAACCTTTTCACAAGACTGTGAGGCATACTCCTTTTTCAAAATGCAGTATTGCGCTTCTCCAGGCCTCCATCCTACATGTGTTGGGCAAAAACTTATTGTAATTAGTGCATGCATCATAAACTGTTTATAAATATCTTCTGATTTTGGGCTGCTTCCCCTTTCCTTCCCATGATGCCTCAGCTGTTACCTAGATGGTTACTAACATCGAGCTGAAGAATTGGCTGTTTTATTCTCACCTTGTTTCCAGTGGAACAAGAATTACAACAGAATCCACTAACAACAGGACAAATGTGTCTGAAATATCCCTGATCAGTGCTCTATACTGAAAATGTGATTACCTGTGTTTCTTTCAGGTGCATACGTGCTTCAAGTAAAGGCAACAGATGCTGATGATCCCACTTATGGAAACAGTGCTAGAGTGGTTTACAGCATTCTTCAGGGGCAACCGTATTTCTCCATTGATCCGAAGACAGGTAAATAGTTTATCAGCAACACTGGAAGAATTAAACCTTGGATTTTGATTCATGTAGTCAGTATCAATGAATAAATATGGACTGGACTGATATGTCCAAAAGCCAGTAGAGTAACTTTGCACATGATATAGTTTTGAGTATTGACTAGTTTTTGGATGAATTACAATCTGTTGTAGAAAAAAAAAAGAAACATGCTTCTCTGGTAAGTCCTGGAATATCTAAAATATACATTGAAAAATTATTTTTTTATGCTTTATCTGCTACATGCATTCTATGTTTTTGTTTTTTTTCCTGATGATTTGGTTTTGTACCCTGGGTCTACATTTTTTTTTCTCAGCATTTTTAATTGCTGAACTTACAGTCAGAAATTTTCTAGCAATGATTGTTTTGCTTTATAGAGCTAATTTGAGACTGTGGAACAGCTAATCATCTCCTGCCCTCCTCTTTTCCTGGGGTTTGTCTGGGGTTACTGGATGTGTGAGTGCAAAAGGATAATATGTTTAAAGAGACTGAAGTATTTGGGAGGTTGGTAGACACGTTAACTAGATATCTGGTCCTATATTTCTAAATATCATTCTTGTCTTTATATTTAGTAATTCAGTTAAGGAGCCAATAACCTGCATGGTGAATGCCATGCATTGTGTCATCCTGAATGTGTTACAGGGATAGTTGTCCATATGCTCCTTTCAGCAAATAGTTTCTCCTTCCAGTGAAGCTGTACTTGAATGTCAGACTGTGTGTTAAAGAGCCTTTATCCCTGATGATCAATAGTTTGGCAGTGAGAACCTCATAAGGCTGTTAGTGCACTATCTCCAATGGGCACATGCCTTTCTCACATGCTCTATTTAGCAGATAGTCTTGCAATTCGCAGTGAGCAACTTTACTGTTCAAACTAAAATGGGACTTCTTCAAGTGTCTGGGGGGAAAAAAGTACTTACCTTTATATATATTTCTTTATTTCAGTCTTGTAAAGAATGAGTAGGAATTCAATGGCAAGAAAAACATTTACTGAAGCCACAATTAGAGTTCTAGTACAAGTTTCACATGCAAAAAAAATAGTTATTAGTACTTGAAGAACTATTTTTCCCGTGGCGCTTTGAGTTGCTGTATCATATTCTCTCACCTAGTACTCAGTAATGAGTAGTGAGTGGACCGTAGGTGATGGCCTGCACCCCACTAGCCCTGGAACACCATACAAACCCAGTGTTTCCACCTCTGTCTATTAATATCTTTACTGAGTTAGTCAGATGGACCTTGGTGGTAAAAGAATGGACAAGGCTGCAAAGGAAGATTCATGAAACAGCTCTCCCAGCATAATTTAAAATCCTATACCAGAAAAGAACATGTAGATTCGTGCTTCTACAAGCAATAATGATGCGCTGTAACCCAACTTAACATTAGAAAGATCACAATATGAGTGTTACCTGTGGGTCTAGCAATGACTGTAGAGATAAACAGTATGTGAATAGTAATGCACAGGCTGCTGCTTAATGATTTGCTCTAAAATCCAGAAGTCTTGGGCAGCACTACAGATCTGGCATTTCCAGTTGTTTATTTTATAACTGAGGAGATGATACAGAATTTTTTCAATTCGGAGTTTTACTGACAGACACTTGCCTTGAGTGCTTTTGACAGGAAAGAAGAAGAAAGCCATTTGAGTAGAAAATGACAGATAAACTCAGAACTGCTGGTAGACGGATGAGCATTTACTGGGTTGCTGTTGTTGGCTTTTTTGCTGTCTCTTGCATTCTAATGTCAAATTTGAGACATTCCCTTGTAATTATTTAAAGAACTTAATATCCATACTAGCTCAGACAAAGGTCCGTGCTGCCCTGTATTATATTTCCAAAAGTGATGGCCTACTCAGCGCTAGTGAAGGACAAAAGGGGAAGTGTTTAGTGATGCACCCCCTGGATAGTCTTCTAGTTTTCAACAACTTGTTCTTATGAAGTTCCTGGGTGATCGGCAGTGTCCATGTAACAAAACTCTAGAAGGATTTCTCCTCCATACCTTGTCCACTTCCCAGTAGAGTTGATGTCCAGGAGCACAGTATCTGCGCACCCAGTGACTAGAAATGCCACAGTAAAAGGTTTTTTTGGGTGAAGAACCAGCTCCTCTTGCTTCTTTGGAACGCAACAGATCTTAACTTCTTTCATACCTCAGAATTACATAGCACGAGATGATGAACAGCTAATTCCTATTTATTAGTTCCCTATGACCTTATAGGCCCATATTCTCTCCCAATTGCCTCTTTTCTAGATTAAAAACTTCTCTAAACAGAACCTGTTCCGTAACACTGATTATCCTTCTCCTCCGTATTGGGACGAGAAAGTGCACACAGTGTTCAAGAAGGCAGCTCATATGGATGTATAAAATGGTTTGATCGTAACACCTTTGTTCTTTATTCCTTTCCAAACAGTTCCGAACATTCTGTTTAATTTTTAGCTTCTATCACACAAAAGGTGATATGTTTGTGGAAATTTCTATTACTACCGCAAGATCTCATCACAAAATGATAATGGCGAAACCACTGACCATAACTTTATATGTGAAATAAGGATTGTGTTTGGCATGCACATGACTTTACACATATTCCTTTCTCAAATCATTCCTGATGGGTGATATACATTTACTCTGATATGAACCTAGTACACTACATAGTTTTTAGCCTCTATGGGTCTGAATGTCACAGCTGCCCCTTTACTTCTCTTCTTTACTGACCTCCTAATTTTTTGCAGTGCTTTGCTGGAGGTAAGCAAACTATGTGGAAGTGGGAGAGTTAGCTTTTATTGCTCTTGCAGGAAGGTTAAATGCATTACAGTCCCTGATGGAGAGTAGCTGTTGAACCGGCACATTTTCAGGCCTCAGATCTTATATGTGGGGGTTACTTTTTGATGCTATGAAATTGGTCTTCTGATTTTAATGTGAGTTTTCTTGAATGCAGAGCACTTCGCTCAGACAGATAACCTCCCTTATCTTTCCTCTGTATGTTTGTTCTGTTCTGTTACTAAAATGTCCGTTTGACAAACTTCTTTCTACGCAATTTTCTGATGTGTTTATGAGGTCGATATTCTTATTCATGGCTAGATGTCTTCAATTTGTTCTTAGACTCAGTATTCTAGTCCATATTCTGACCTCAGTTATATTCTCAAAATCCAAATTGGTGTCAGTAGGAGTATTGATTTCAATATTTATTCAAGAGGTTTGTCATGGAACCTGGACTTTCTCTTCCACATAAGTGGATCATCTCCTGTTGAATTATGGCTCAATAATGTTATGGAGTATATCTTCTGGTCCAGGTCCCATGTATATTATTTTCAATTTTCAGCAGCCTCATTGAGACTATACTTTTCTGCACATTTGATATTGATGACATTTGCAAAGAAAAAAAACATCAAAGTTAATTTAGTTCTGCAGCTGAACAATCTTTGTTGTAAGATCTTAAGGTAGAAGGATTTTAAAACACTCAGAACACCATTACATGCACGTAAGGCCTCTACAGTATAATAAGCTGAAGCTGCAATACCAGAATTTGTACTCCATCCTTTCCCATGGATTTTTACCTCCATTTTATTCTTCTATTTTACTTTAAAATCACCTTTGTCCTGTCCGTCTGAACTGATGATTTTGGTAGAAATAGTACTTTTCAGGTTTTTTTCTATGCTTTTGAAATATTGTAGGTAAAAAAGGGAAAATTGCCTATGAACTGCTAGACATGAAAATTATTCCCATTGATTTTTTTTGCTGGAGCCAAAAGTTTTTTACAGAAAAATATATAGAATGTCCTTATACGTCCAGATAGGAATAAACAGTGGATGATTGGGAACTTTACTACCAGAGTGATAGCCCATTCTTCATTTTCTGAAGACCATCTGGAATATTTCTAACTGAGAAAGCCACTCAGTTGTACCTAAAACAGGTACAGGAATCAGATGAACTGCATCTCCTGCTCACAACCTACTATCTGTCCATTTCCAGTTTTTCCTACTTGATGTTATTTGGTTTTGCTAGTATAAAAAAGGAAGTCTTTAATTCTCATAGCTCTTTTCTCCTTAGAATGAGCATACCAAGGATGTTGTAAAGTACTGTGGAACATTTAGTCTCCACAAAGCAAAAATACAGATTAAGAAATTCAAGAGGAAACCTAGTCATGTTCATCCTATTTCCAAAAAGATTTTTTCATGAGTATCACATGAACATGAACAAATTTTTACAGTTTTACAATTCAAGATTTCTGTCTGGAATGAACGAAACACTGAACAACACTGACTGTTTCCAAAAGCTCAAAAGGATAGCGTTGCAGTGTCTAAATGTTCTTAAGTATTTGCTAGTCATATTCCAGAACAATGCAGCACAGTATACGCCATACTGAGGTAGAAAATAGTAGTTATTATTAATGTTGTCATTATCATCACCAGTGTTACAAGCGGAGAGAAAGGAAATTGCTATACAATTCAATTCAATGGGAATTTTTAATAGGTTCCAGAAATAGAAGATTTAGGTCAAAGTTATTTCTAGACTCTGAACAAGTACTATAAGCTAACGGTTCCCATTCTTGCTTGTTAACACAGTGGTGGTTACTTGCTACGAAGATAAGAATGACCCTTAAAGTTTGTTTCTGATCATTCCAGACCCATTATAACACCAGGGAAAAAGACTGCTTTTAAACCCAAATGGTGTAATACTAGAAAATAATATTTTCTAAACCAATAATAACTTAGAGGAGAAGCATGCTTCCAATTGGTTTATTTTTCAATTGTGCATGCTATCTGCACCAATCTGCACCAATCTGCACCTAACCATTTTCTGAAAACTATTGCTGAATGTATATAATTTTGAAATGTAATATTTACTTGTATAATTTTGGCAAAGGAATGCATTTTCTCCTATAAATTTGGTCTCAAGGGAAAGGATTGGGTGCTCCAAGCCTTATAGCTTTTTACAACCTCATCACCTAATTCTATGATCAGTCGTACTTCTCTCTCTCTACAAGTCCTCCTTTTATCATATACATTCTTAACATATCAAAAGGGAGATTATGCCATACCTATTTAGATATCCGTTATCCAAAATAACTGAAGATCAAGAGTCATTTGGGTAATGTCTTACCATGATATTTTAATTACATTTCTTTAAGGAAACTCCTAAAGTTTTCGCTGCATCTATGTGCTATATCAAGAAAATTTTCTCAAGCAAAGGAGAATCTTCTAATAAAGACCTCCTTTTGTACAGAAGGAATATTGTCTTGGCCTACCGTAGCTTAACAGTGATGGCAGTGGCTGCCTGGAAACAACTGAAGATGCAGTCTCTGAAATGCATCGCCACCTCTTCCTACATTGCCCTACTCTGCACAACGCAGCATTCTTTGGTCCTGATGTTGCAAACATATGCTCACGCCATTCACATCCCTAGTGAAAATGCAAAATTCTCTTTCAGCCGTTCATGTCCTCATTGAAAAGACACAGCAGGCATTTTGCATGGTTGAATAGCTGACGAGCACACTTTTGAAAAGCCTGAGTGATTTGCATGTTTCCCTTGTCAACCCTTTAGGAAGAGTTCCATTTCTGGTCCAAGGGATACAGTATTAAAATGTAATAGTAGACAATCACAGCCCTTTGTTTACTTTTTCTTTCTCTTTCCCATTTCTTCTTGTAGGTGTAATAAGAACAGCTTTGCCAAATATGGATAGAGAAGTGAAAGAACAATATCAAGTTCTAATCCAAGCCAAGGACATGGGAGGACAGCTGGGAGGACTAGCTGGTACTACCACTGTAAACATTACTCTCACGGATGTCAATGACAACCCACCCAGATTTCCTAAGAGTACGTTGTATTCCAAATGCACTATTTTTCAAATAAGCATGACTGAAAGTATTAATGTAGAAAATCTTTTATGTAAGGAATTAAGATCCAAGGAGAAGACCAGTATATGATGAAAAAAATTAGAATATGCTGGGTTTTTTTAAAATAATATAAAGCTCAATTTGAAAGTATGAGTTTTGAATGTTTAAGAGGACTTTTATCATCATTCCACAGGACCAGTCTGAGCTTCAGTGTTCATTTCATTTACACTTTAAAAATCATTTGGGAAATACTATTTTGTCAAGGAAAACTGGGTGATCCCCTTCAAATGAAAAAAGGTTATAACCTGAGACTTCCAGATACCAAAGACAGAACTGTCTCACACTAAGCGTGGTTGTTAGGATAATCAGGAACATATTTTTTACACGTCTTGGCCCAGAAGATTATCTGTCCTTGAAAACACTTACAGCCTCAAAATAGTGATCATCCACTGACAATTTATAACATTTCACATCAATTAGCTTAAATGAGGTTTTTCAGAACTATGCTAATTCAGAGTTTCATAATCTGTGTATGATTAGCAGGATTGTCACTTACTGCTTTTCTTAAATTTACTAAGGTTTTGTATATTCCATACTTTGGAAATGCAGACACTAATCAAGCATAAACCTTGATAACTATGCCAAAACAATTAGCTCCTAAAAGTTATTAATAAGGCTAATTCATATTAGAACATTTGTGTGAATTTGCAGTAAGATCATGGCAGCTTTTTACTTTGTATCTCTTTCCTTGCACATGAATTGTAATACCACTTTATGTATTATAAATGTTCCTTAGATACCAAACCACACCTGAAACTTCACAGTTGTCTCCCATATAAAAATTCTTTTTCTTCGTTACCTCAGTATGAAAAGATACTGCATTTCTGCAGGCATGTAAGAATGACCATGTTAAGACAAAGATCCATCTGTCCCTGCCTTCTGTCTCTTATACTAACATCTAAACTGACATTTCCTCAGTTTCTAACCATTTTTAGCCCAGATGGTGTCTTTGTATTTAACAGCCCTCCATGGCTTTTCCTTACAGCAAGTTGCCCTGTTGCTTTGAAACTTCCGTAAAATTTCAGAGTCCACAACACCCTATGTTAGGGAGGTGCACAGATTAATCATATATTAATAGCTTCCCTCATTTGTTTTGAATTCATCCCTACAATCTACCTCCATGTTGACCTCTGTAAAGAATTCAGAATGTGTTGCAAAATATGACCTTTATATACAAAAGCTGTGTTGACTTTGTGTTTTTTTTCCAGTATGGGATATTCTCCATGAGTCCATTAATCCCGGTCCTGTTGTTTGCCCTGTGCATGTCAGTCATATCCATCCTTAGCTCCCTTGAACCCTCTGGAAATCTTTGGGGAAAAAACATCAGTGTTAGATTAGCACCTCCAAGCCTTCATGTGCCACAGTGGTTTGAAGCAAAATATTACATATCATAACAGTTCACTTATTTCATCCTTCAGGCTCTTGGACGTGTAACAGCTAATCCCAATGATTTGTTACTGTTGTGTCTGTTCATTCCACAACTACTTCTATAGCTAATTTAACTTTCTCATGAGTCCCCCATAAAGACAGGCTCCAGGATAGAAAAATTCCCCAGCTATTCTACACTGAACATGAAGAAAAAAATGTATTAAGTTTTTCATTTGTGATCTTCTCTGATTATTTCTTCTATATCTCAATTTTGGGTTGGGTTTACACAGTTGCTTTCAGGCTTTTGCCTCCAGGTGTCTTTAAAAGACAGCTATTGTTAGCTTGTTTGCCAGAGATCTATTCAAACTCGTTTTTTGTCTTCTTTATTGTGGTTTTATAGATAAAGCAGATTTTATGGTTCTTTCTATTGTCCTCCCTGAGACACAACTTCATTTTTTTTGAAAGATGTGTTCTTGCTTTTATTAGCTATGTTATTTACCCTTACTGACTTGCTTTTTAATGGGCACAGTGCATTTGCTGTGGGTCTTCAAAATGGTGTCCCTAGATAGCATCCACACCACCCAGAGGAATTTAACTGTCTCAGCTATTCCATTCAGATTTTTTATACCGATATTCCTCAGTTTTATTTATTTCCACTCTTAAGCTCGTTACCGTTGCTGTAAAATTTAGAACTAAAGAACTTTTCCTGACTGGCTAGTGTTAATACTGTTCTCTTCTTTAAGTCTTATTTGACTTAGGGCTTCCTTTAACAACCATCGTTATTCCTCCACTGATAAGTTCTACTTTGCCTTTCCTGTGTGTTTTGCTTCTTGGTACTCTGCTGCCTGACTGATCTTTCCCACAGATTTCGAACATGCCTATTATGCTGATATTGTTGTTTACCGTTAGGCATTTAAAGCTACCCATACTAGTTCCCATTTCAACCCTTGACTTTATATTGTGGCTTTCTTTCTCCTCTTTGCTGGACCCTAGTTTGATTCTATGTGATCTACCGTTTCTGCATTTCCTACTGGATTACCATCAGCTTTTGTAGCATTCTTCAGTGAAGAACGCTGAATTCCGGTGACTGCAGCCTTTATCTGAAGTGTGTATTTTTGCCTTTTTTTAAATTGTGTACTTTCCAACACCTGCAAATTTTCCTGAACTTTTCTGCTAGAATCACAATGGTCATAGGAAGGTTTTTAAACATTCTGAAGCCTGTTTTTCTGGTGGCCAAAATGAATTTTGCAGCTTCTCTGGGGGCACCCGTTCTTTAACAAGTGTCCCCATACTTTCCAATAACGTGAATCCCTTCTCTTTACATGTTTTTCTCAGCCAGGCATTTAAAGCTTTGCCTTTCCATCTTTCTCTCCCTGGTTGTACATAGTGTGACAATTTCAGACTATGCTACTATGAGTGTCCTTAACTTCAGCTTTTGCTTGCCAGCCTAAATTTCACTCCCAACACCTCTTGTCCAGTCTTACCTTATTTTGTCAGAGCTCACATGTACTACACCCACTGATGCCTCCTTGTGTTTCCCAACATCCTTTCAAAACACTTGTGAGATGCTGCAAATGTAGTCAACAAGTAAATCATCCCAGAGAGTTTCTTTGAACCAACATTCTCACTGTCCTTGTCCTCAGTGCGTGTTAAACCACCCACCACTGCAGCCTGCTCCTTCCTTTCAGCTGGAACCCCTGCTGCTGGAAGAGTACCGCAGGTGCAAGAGGAAATAACATAAACACCCAGAAACTGAAAAACTCAGAGCTTTGAAAAGTTCCTTGGGCCCAATGCTCTTTCCTATGTTTGATTTTCGGTTGCATATTTTACTGTCTTTGCTGTTAGGGGCCTAAGTAATTTTCTTTTTTATTATATACCTTCATCTACTGTGGTGTTGCAAGAATACACAAGTTTTATGTAACGTCAGACAGTTTTCATGACACAGATAAATCATGGAATATATCATCCTCTTTGAGGAAGATAGCCTTGAGATCTCATTTAGTGCATGCACTGCAGTTATGACGTCTTTGCCCAATTGTTGCTATGAAGAAGCAAAAAAAAAAAAATCACAAGAGATCAAGCTTGTCCTCTGCTTTGCATGCTAATAGGGTTGAAAACCTTTATTTCTATTATATCAAATATCACAGAAGCCAAATTATAGCAGTGACTCTCAACAAAACAAAGAGAATAGTATTGGAGGTTTGTGTTGATATTGAAAATAATAAACATTTAGCATGGCTTACAAGCTAAAATGTCAGCATAGGGACTCCAGTGTATTGGAACAAGCTTGATCAAGGCAGACAGTTACCTGAAACATTCTATTTTTGGGGTTGTGTTACAAGCAACATATTTATATTCTCGTAAACCAAGGACTTCTGCTTAATCAAAACAGCAAAAGCAAAAATCCTGATCAATCGGATTTACTTAGCCGATCCCGTTTGGTTAAGCAGTATGTGACATTATGTCTAGTGTGCCTGAAATTCACAGAGACACAAGACTAATTAGAGCTAAACAAAAATAACCAATAGAAAAGAAGTTGAGTATGAATTTCATTTTTAATATAGTAACTGTATTTTTCAGTTTTAGTCTTTGGAAAACATTGCCATGATTCAGAGTACCTGCCTGCCAGGAACTGGGGTTTGTCATTTGCTTGACTACCATAGCTGAAAGGGTGCTTGTGCAGCATTTTAGTTTATGTGAAAAATAAGCCTTTAAAATCAGGTACAGGTAGGTGCCAAGTTCAGGCCTGGTAAGACCTAAAGAGCCCTCACTGCTGCTAGGATGTGAGACCTCCAGCATCACATCACTCATCGTTGGTCAACAAAGCCAGGAAGTCCAAGTGCAGACTGAAAAAGGGACTGGAGATCCTTTAACACTAACTGCTGCAGGGTAAATGTTTTTGCACTACATAATCAGGACCACAGTTTCCCAAAGGACTTATATCAACGATGCCATGCTATAGGTTGCCTTATCAATAAGAAGATATTAATTATCACATAATAAAGTTTACATTTATTTTCTGAACTCAGTTAAACTGAAAAAAAAAAAGAAATCTCACAGTAGAAGTGGGAGGACATACATTATTAATACTTGGAAGAAGCTACATTGATAAATAATACATTACAAGCTTGCCAAAAAAAATGTATCATGGAAGACCTTCATCTCATCAAGGGTCCTTTAAGGAGAGAGGCAGGTTTGGATGGGATATTGGCATCCAGTGATGAAAAACCACAGACGATCCTGCTGAACATGGAATTTTTTATTTAGAACCTGTGCTTTTGAACATATTCAGTGGGGAGCTCCCACCTTGCATGTCTCACAGTAATGAGGAGTGTAACAAAGGGGAAACCTCTAAACACTATATATTTCTGTCAGAGTTGTTTGACCCGCAGGTATCTATTGGCCCACATTTCAGGAAAATGAAACGCTTCAGAAAACTGATATTTTCTTTATAACTAGAAGGAAAAATGAATCTGAATGATTTTATTAGTAGAAATTCGTTTCTAAAAGTGTTTTATATATGTCTTCGCAGACTCTTCATTAGTACACTGACTTTCTGCATTACTGTGCGTGTTTCATTATTAAAGATAGAACTTTTTTGTAAATAGTAAAATAAATGTTTCATACCAAAGTTTGATTCTTGCCAAAACCAGAAAAAATACGGCAAAGACTGAGAGTACTTTTCCTGTCATAGCAATGATGTTCAAGCAATTCAGTGAAAATCTGGTATAACACAACATTGTCTTTGAACAGAGAAGAGTGGATAAAAGCTGTTTATCTGCATCCTGGTCCAGAAGGGAGCTGATGGCCTTTCTCTCTCAGCTACTCACATAGCTGATAGCTGATGAAGTAAAAAGGCAGTTCAGTACAAACTTCCTAGAAGCTAATGGGCTAACCCTTAATGCATCCGTCTAGCTGAGCTAGCTGCAAGGACAGCTGTGGCTTGTTTCCAACTCTTAAAATAAGCTTCAAGAAAGGATGGATGGGTTATATTTACTTCAATATTTAAATGACAAAAACAGTATAATTAGTTGGTATAAATTATACTTTATGGAATCAAACCAATTAAGTGAAGTGGTTGATTCATATTTCCTAAGGTTATTGTGCTTCAGTTTTCCTGTCTCCTCCTTTTGTTCACTGAAGAGTCACTCAGAGTGACTGAGCAATAAAAGCACGTGGCTCGTTTTAGTCACAGGAATAGTATGTCTTTTTATTTTAATAAGACATAAATATACTTTTAGAGGATAAGGCCCTGAGATAGAAGAAATGCAATTGAATTTTAAAATTTATACAGTTTTTATTCTGATATTAACAAATAGAAGACAATTCTCAAGTTTTTTATGAAGTCAGCAATAAGTTGGGTATATTTTTAAGATGTGCAATTTAAAGGTGATACCCCCTTAATTTACTTTTTTTTATTCCAAAGAACTGTTTGGCTAAAGCTATGTTTAATCGTCTCATTTCCAACTCACAGGAGAAGTCAATATTGTAGGGGAATGATTGAAAACTGCTTTTAACAGAAGAAAAATTAATTAAGGTTTGGACCCAATACTTGAAATTTATCTACTTGTGCACATCTTGGCTTTAAAAAAGGTGTCTCTCTGATGGTCAGAAACCATTATCCCAGGACTGTTTTGCAACCACATTTAAAATATTAGGATGCCTGTAGAGCAACCTCTAGACATCACAAGGGCCGGCTTTTTGTTGCCATTGGTCTTTCCAGAGGCATACCAGTGAAATCAATTAAGTTAGTTTGCATAAAAGAGCATGGAAAATTTCCAGAAATGCTAACATGTTTGGAAACAGAAATGCCACTATTCATCTCTCTGGTAGTGACACCTTAAATAAGGCAGGGTTGAAGGATCATTCCTGGGGCCTTGCACATCGTCAGCCTGTCCATACTGTAGGACATTGCAGCTAATTGGATCCAGATTTCAAGAGTGGCCAGTACAATGCATTTGACAGAATGTATTAAATCCTCCATTGGAGACAGCAGAGGAAACAACAATCTTGACTAGAAAAGTCAACAAAACAGAAAATTCAGAGACCAGAATAAAATATCTTTCATTGATGCAATTTCAGGAATTTCAGTGCAAAAAAGACCTTTATAACAGGGGTCTAAGCTTTTTTTTTTTTATTATTTTAGTTATATAACCTTTGCATGCTACTTGAATGATCTATTTATCTATTTCACAATTATTATATTAGGAATAGAGTTTGCCTATTATTACCCTCTAGATAGCATCTATTTTCAGTGATTATTTATTGGTAATAGCATATTTTTATAAGTTTACTTTCTAGTACTAAAATCTGCAGGAATATTTTGAACGAAAAGACAAGCAAGTACTAAACTTGGAATAGCCTGCCTATACGTACTTACGCGTACACACGCTATGGATTGAAAACCCTAATCATAGTTATTCATTTATATATTCTGGGAAGCTTAGTGCGTCACAGAAATTGCACACACACTATTTAGCATAGAATTTACTATATAGAAGGAGGTCAAGTTTGTTCACTCAGTAAACTCAATGTGGCTGATTCTATTCATGTGGCTTTGAACCAGTCTTGCTCAGATTTTATTGCAAAATTGGGTACAGATACAGAGTGCAACTAAAAGGTCTTCTGATCCACATGAGCTACAAAGGCAAAACTTTTAACCTACTGCTTTGGATAAGTGGCCTATGAGAGAGAAGTTCCTCATGTATTCGTATCTGCTGTTAAAGATTTCAGAATACAACACAGATACCACCAAGTAGTAAATTAGACGTTTGCAGAAAAGGCCTGTGTGATTAAGAAATTATTCTGTTCACTAACCTAAAAAATTAAAATAATGAAAGCAGATGTTTTTATTAAAAAGAAAATGAGGAGGATTTATTCCCTCCTTATTTGGCCCATTTGCTAGAAAACTTACTAAGGATTAAGGTTCAGAGCTCCGATCTGCTTAATTATTTTAACCAGTGCGCCCAACTTTCTGGAGAGTTATTCTACCCACTGCAATTTAAATAGGGAAGTATGACTTTTTGGTGATGCTCCTGTTAAAAGTTGTAATGCTTTGTATACAGCACTTGTATATCCATTGGCTCTCAGAATGAAAACAAGTCTATCTTTCATTGATTGAAGAATTTGCCTGGCAGACAAGATGCCCTAATTCAGTTCCAGCAACTAATTACTCATTTGATACCAAATGGGAGATAGTTACACAGGACAGGTGGTCGGATTCATTGCAGACTAGCCTGCAGGCAATGATAAGGTGGGAGACCGAGTCAGAGCTTGCTTTGAATCAGAAAGGGAGGGAAGGCTGAATCTTGGTCTACTCCGTCTTTGTTAATTCTAACCCCTATGACGTAAGACATAAAGGGAAAAAAGCACCAGTTTGGTTTTGTAAACCAAGCTTAAGTCTTTTAATGTCAGAAAATCTTAAGCAAGTCTGATTTCCATTTACTTGTGAGTTTTGGGTAAACTAAAACTGTATTTTTGAATTAAATATGTATTTTAACCAACGATTTCAAGGAGTGATGGAAGACAGGAATGCAAAGACTCCAGAAAGGGGCCCATGTAGTTGTAAGCCAATCGTGAAACCAGCAGCCATGCTGGTCATTATAATTTTGGATTGCAATACCAGTGAGTCACTTAACTACATCTTTGACACCATCAAAGCAATAGTTAAATCGTGAATAAATACTAGCTGTATTTACGTGAATATGCGTTAGATAAGCAGATCAGAGTACTCTTACAGGAACCAGAGGAGGATTTAGGGTAACTCCTCTTTAATCCAGGTTCCTTCCAAGTCTCACACCTCTGTACTATCTGCATCTTTGTCTTCCACTCCTTTGGCCTCCTCTTTCCTCCTTACCCCATCTATCCTTACATTCAACATGCACTCTTGTCTCCCTTCTCCTAAGAGAGACACAAATTTATCCTTGATCTCGTTTTCATCTTGTAACTACAGTGTGGCCATCTCCTCCTCCCCGAGTATGTTTTTTTTCTCCCCAATAATAACACTGCTAAAATAAATTATTCTTTGGTGGTTTAATTCCAGCTCTGAGTCTCTCCACATTTTGCTGTACTGAGATCATGAGTTTTCACTGTCTCAGATAAGCTCTTTACAGCTCTGTCTTGCTTGGTTTGGCCGCTCCACTGTCAGCTCAGTGACCCTTGACTGCTGTGTCTGTTTGATCCACCAGAGTTAGCTACAAGTTTGACAGCTAGTCATAAAGAAGCTTCTGTATTTTTTTTTTTTCCTACGCTACCACTTAATCAGTGTGATTATAGACATTTTTACATAGACTAAAAGAAGGTATACAATGGCTCATTTTATTTTGCTTTGAAGACTTAAAGAAGGGCATGAGAGTGCCAGGGACAGTTCCTGGACATTTAATTCGTCTGTACTTCAGCCTTAGCCCAGTCACTGGACACAGTTTTGACCAACACCAAGTAAAGCTTTCTCAGACAAATTCAGGGCATTTGGGAAAATTAGTACAGATCAGGAACTATTCTCTGCAGTCACTTTCCAAGAAGCTGACCTATTTTGATGGGGGTGAAAGAATTTAATAATATGGAAATAGGCCGTTCTGTACTGGCTAGCTTCCGGGCTGCAGAGTACAGCTGGTACATGAAATTTCTTTGTACAGTTGTAGCTTTTTTGAGCCTGTGCTTTGCAATCCAGGCCATGCAACCCACCTTGGGTCACAGCACCTGACAGCTAAGTGGGCTTCTGTTACTATTTGTGTGTGTGTGACATAAAGGAGTTAACATAAAATACAACATCTATACAGATTTCGATTTACACCTATGCCTTTTACTTTTTTCTTATTCATTTCCACATCAGAATTCTTCAAGCACTTCCAGTAAGAGGTGATTTGCCCCCCAAAGTGGATAAAATCTTAGTAAAAGCTCCCTAGAAGCTTTTTTTTGGTAGCTGTCACTGTTGCATGATCTTGATCTTAAAG
Organism: Fratercula arctica; assembly: GCA_947846985.1. Lineage (NCBI taxonomy): Eukaryota > Metazoa > Chordata > Aves > Charadriiformes > Alcidae > Fratercula > Fratercula arctica. The sequence continues at coordinate 81,926,442 of CANTUZ010000002.1, forward strand.
CATCTTGAAGAGTGAAGCATTTGATTCAGACTGAACAATGACACAATGCCCAATGGAAGCATAATATTAAAATAAAAGTGATAAACTGAAGGGAGAAATATTCAGTTACTATAGGTTCTCAAAACACTAAATGTTTCGTAAATTTTATGTCTGCTGCACTTATATTGTTTTTTAACTTTCTCAAGAGTGCATAACTAGCAAAGGCTATTCTTTCGGGACTGCTTGGAGTACTGATTGAATGAAACAAAAACCTCTTTAAAGCTCTAAACTGAGAGAGGCTGAACCCTCAGCTGCAAAGCAGAGCTTGAAAACAAATATAGTTAATTCTTGGTACTATTCCATAACCAATGAAAAATATAGGTAATTTGTTACTGGGCAAAATGTAATGCTCTGATTGCACAATAATGAATAGTCCAAGAAATGCAAATGAGCACAATAGTGGTTAAAGTTAAATATTATATATTAGTCATAAAATTCTGTTGTTAGTCTGCATTTATCCAACTAATTTCCCTGCTACCATCAGGTTTACGTGGTAATTGATCATTAACAGCAAGATTTATAAGTCAATTATTTTTAAACATATCATTATTATCATAGTATATTATCATCATTAATAATTGTATTTTACATCTGCTACCTTCTGTATAGAAGGTGTAAGCAAATACAGTTCATAGAAATTCAACAAACTTTGGCAGGAATCATGACATTCATTCCACCCCAATGTGTTTTCTGTGGGGACCGGTGAAGAAATTACTCATTCAAAACAAGGAGAGTAATTAGACTGGATGCATGAAATTATCCATGGTAACCTTGGGATGGCTTAGAAGCACCCTGCATCTCCACCTACTCTCTGATACTGAAGAGTAGCTAGGGCTACAGATTTAACAGCATGGGGCTGCCTTGCAATGCCTTGAGAATTGGTTGCAAAGTGACTCACAGACTACAGTGTAAATTGCTGCATCACCATCATTTCTGGCAGCGTCTGCCTTTTTCCCCAAGGCCTTCTGTCCAAGGAAGAACATTGCTTCTGACCGTGGTGGGCTGGCTTTCCGAAAATTTAGAGGCTACAGTGCAACATGAAGTGAAACAGACCATATGTAATTATCTAATTACAATCACAGTAGTTTACACTCGTGATTTTCAGAAAGACCTAACAACCACAGTTATAGTCAGATTTTCAGGAGTACTCCACTCCTTGGAAAAGCATTAAATGGGATGTCCAAAAAGTGCTTGCAACAATCCAGGGGTTCCTACTGACAGCAACAGGAGCTGCAGATACCAAGCAGTTTTGAGACTGTCTTCTCTGAGTCTAAAATACGTCTTTAGTTGAATTTCTGCATAAAGAAAGCTATACAAATAAGAAGAAAATAACAGAAATATTCTAGTGGAATTTTTTTCACGTTTTCTCTTGAATGCATGACAATTTTTTTTTTCTCGGTGGCTTCCACAGCAAATTTGTTGATCTTATAAATGTGATCAACAATCCTCTCAAGAGAAGGATCTATAATTAAGCACTCACTACCTACAAATTTCATTGCAAAAGGAGCAGTATCTATATGGAGACCTCACCTTTAAACACTTAAATTGGACAACGTAAACATCACTTGATAAGTTGATCATACTTGCTGTAAAGTATAAGAGACTACGAATGTGAGGCCAATTGCTATCCTATTGGGTCATTATTTTTTGGTCTGCATCACACACTAAGTCACAAGTATTTTAAGGAAAATTTGTGCGGTAACCCAAAACTTAAATCAAGGAACAGTAAATTATTATGCACTTGTACTTGATTATTTTGCATTTTTATCTTTAAAAATAATAATTTTCTGCTTCAGGCTGTGCCAACATGGTGAAGAAAAGTATTATATACTTTAGGGAAAACCGTTTACATAAAATGTACCCAAGGAGCAAGTAAAAATCAAAGCTTCACAGGTGGTCTTTTGAGTAATACAGACATTGAGTGTATTTTGTTGAGGTGATTTTAGCCATGCAAATTAGGTGTGACTCAGAGGGCTAAAGACAGGGACCTAATTTCCTTACTCGACGGAGAGAAAAATGATTCTTCCAATACAGATGATTTAGAGCACTTGGCTTGGATCCTAAAGTAGATGGTTTGACCACATTCTTAAGAGTGAATGAGTTGTAGTAAAATTGTGTTATTATATTTTGTGCCAGAGTAATAAAGAAAATATGAAAAAGCTCCCACAAGATATTTAAGAAGCAGAGATGTTAAGCAGAGCATTGCAAACCTGTGTCCCATCCTCGGCAATGTACTTTTTATCACGTTAACATTTCACATATATCATGCGATTTAAATTTTATAGAGGGAATAAGTGTATTGATATATTTCATGGTGACGGTATGATCACCAGAATATTACCAATAGACCTACTTGATAAATGGCAATTACTTGATGCCTGAGATTCTGAAAAAGGAAAGACATTTTCTCCTGAAAACTATCCTTTTTTCTATCTGTAAGGTATGCTGCACCTTGATAATTCTTTATAACACTATATAATTTACATAAAACATTTGATTCAAGGTTTTAGAGTACATCCCAACAGAATTATTTTTTCTCATTGTATTTTGGACTGGTTCTACTGATTTTTTTTGTTTGGTAATGCTTTCTCAATGGCTAGACTGGATATTAGCAGAATCGTTCTTTATTGGTCATGATACATAATGAAGCTGATCATCTACAACTGATTTTCCACATGGATGCAGGAAGCGTTGTCTAACACATGAATGCATCGACAAAGTCAGACTTTGCACAGATGACCGTTTAGCTACGGCTTTTCCATGGGAAAGTAATAATGGTGGGATCCTTCCTACACAGTAATAACAGCATGATTAAAGCAGTTATTCAGAAACTTGATTTGATCTCCTCAGCTTGTCAGAGTTCAACTCCACATCGTCTAGAAGAAACCTTTAATTATAAACAAGAGCAAGTTCTAGAAATGTGCATTTTCTTCCCCCCTAGTAAAACTGTGACAACATATAAAAGAAAGTTTAAGATTCTTCAAAGAATTTTATTATTCTTGCCTAGGTATGAGAACACCACGTGTCTGTGGCTCCAAACAACTGCTTCTAGAATTATTTCTGCATTCTGCTGTTAAACAGAATATTCTCTATTGTCTTTGCTACAGTTAGCACTCTTTAGAGACAGAAGCTGTGGGTCTGAATATCTTCAGCTGAGAAAATGAACTGGCATTTCCCATTTCCTGAACCCTTGCTCCAACAAGCGGGATATTACCCTCTATGGCATAATAACCTCTGACATGCACTGGGGAGGTTTATTTTTAGAATAAAACCTTTCTGACAACAGGTTATCAGTGGAAAAAATAGCAAATGGTTAAACTGAAATTTTTCAGTATACAAAAATTATATCTGGTATGATGAACATTATTTTTCCCTTTAGGGAAGGAAGAAAGAGGACGCCCTCAAAAACTCAGTCTGCTAGCTCACCTGAGGGGCTGATAGAGTCCTGGCTCAGCAGCTGCCAGCCCTGGGGAAGCTCCATCGTATAAATTACACCAAGTTTGGGCAGGATCAAACTCAAAAGGGGTTTTTCTTACACTCATTTTCCCTTGAAGAACTGAAGGCCCTTAGGCCTCCAGCACCTCTGCAGTCTGGGGACATATAGTTCTTGCTAGGCATGGACTTTGGGATCCACAGCAAAGAACCAGAAATTTTGAAGAATGGTTCTGCTTTATCTATATGAGGCCATAAGGAGGTCTAGAGCCCAAGACTTATAAGGAGCAGCTGAGGTTGTTTAGCCTGGAGAAAAGGAGGCTGAGGGGAGACCTTATTGTGCTCTACAGCTACCTGAAAGGAGGCGGTAGTGAGGTGGGGGTTGGCCTCTTCTCCCAAGTAGCAAGTAACAGGACAAGAGGCAATGGCCTCAAGTTGCGCCAGGGGAAGTACAGATTGGATATTAAGAAAAATTGCTTCACTGAAAGAGTTGTCAAGCACTGGAAGACAGTGCCCAGGGAAGTAGCTGACTCACCATCCCTGGAGGTATTTAAGAGAGGTGGAGAAGTAGTGCTGAGGGATGTGGTTTAGTAATAACTTGGCAGTGCTAGGTTAAGGATTGGACTCAACAATCTTAAAGGTCTCTTCCAACCATAATGACTCTGTGATTCTATAAACCCTAACTCAGAGCAGTGGGTTTGAGGATAGAAGAAGTCTTGCCATAACTGAAGTTTTACCAGCCTGTGCCAGGTCATGCATGACCTGCATCAGAGCACATGGTGACAAATCCCGTTATTTCTCTTTCCTATGAAAGGTCACAGCCCCCTGCAGGGGACAGAGCCACAGCTAGGAGAGACACAAATATATCTTGCTGCTGTGCTAAATCACATCTTCCCAGTTTTAGGAGGACGTACATCAGATGCTTCTAATTGTTAAGCTGATTAGCTGTAGCTGATGTAACAGGTTTAGTATCTGCTTGTATTTGTAGTATCCTTTCTTTTGCCTATTACACTACTGTTAAAACACCAGCAGGTAAAAATGAACTCTTGTCTTTGGGTTCTTCCTAAAAAGACAGAAATCAGTGCCCTTATAACCTGGCCAGGATAAAAACTGAAATGCCTTGGTAATTTAATCTAACAAGAATATAATAATATACATAATCTGTTGGTTTTCTTTTTCCTGAGAAAACATTAAAGACTTAGGTTAAAGACAAAGAAATTATTTTACTTCAGTGTTGTTACCTATAAGATTCATGCTATCATGATTAACTGCAATGTAATACTTTGGCAGCTGCCAAAGAGAATTGAAAAAAATATAGACAAAGAAAAAGCAGGAGAGGATAATCTTGCATACACAGTGCATGTATGGTGACAGATTTGAAAAAAAGCTTGCATAGCATTTACAGCTGCTTGGTTGAAGGCCATTATGCATTTAGTTTAAGCCCTTAGATGCTAACCTGGGTTATTTCTTAATGGCTGTTTTGCTGGTGAGATATAATGATGGTTTTCATTTCTTATTCTCATCAGAATTGAAAACCTTTTTGGTAAATGATGGTGTACCCATAAACGGCAGGTGTGGAGAAACAAAAAAAAAAAAAACCCTTTGTAAGTAAAAATCAAACCCCAGAACAGCTTTTGAGCCTTAAAAACTAAAACTAATCTAATCATGTCAAAAGAACTGTAAATGTGTGCTGAATTTCAGTCAATATGACTGATTACCTGTCACTTACTCGGCTCTGATTTCTTCACGCTATGCGCTTTGGAACCATCTTTGATTTAGAAACTCAGAGGCAGCGTGTATTAGTTGTTAGCTCACCTCCACCTTGGTTTCCTGAATGCTTCTGGGGCTAAGTAATAAGCTCTATCAGTCATTTCAGCGTAAAAGCTGAAAAAAAACCAGCATCATCACTCATTTATTTTTATCATCCTCATTGATGCTGCTCAACCTGAAACTCTGAGGAAGTTTCACACCTTGAGTCACGTAGACACTACACAGGCTTTAAAAGGCAATGTCTCAACAGTTGGGTTAAGCTACATAATCACCGAACTTTCTCAGTTTTGGACTCGGGGTTGAATTTTTAGTATAATAATTTAAGTGCAAAGTGTTGCATAAGTTAAGCATGCTAACTGGCATGTGACTTTTGGCCTTAATTTTTTTTTTTTTTTCCTTAAAATTCCGTTTACAACAGAGTCTTGATATGCATTGCTACTAGCTTTCCTATATGTGAAAATATTCCGACATGCATGCAATATACATGACTGAAACCAGCAGAAGGGTAACTAGTTGCAGAGTCCAGTTTCATAGTGCAGTCTGAGGGAAATAAGGGCTTGCTCCTTTGGTACATGCCATATCACTCATCCTGTACAAAAGCCAGCAGCAAACTTACAAAATACATTTAAAAGAGATTTATGCAAGTAGAAGGAAAGATTTTTGTAGGCAGAGAAGTCACATGAGACAATCTACAAAATTTGACAGAACTGTTTGAGCAGCATAACCAGCTGCTGCATGAGTTTGAGCTGGTTGTTCCATGATTCCTAGAAGCTGCAGACAACAAGGTTTTTGGGACCTTTGGGAGTAAAAGGCTCTTACTCAGGCCTGTTTCAATATAACTCTTTAGCAAATGGAGGTAGTAGTGTATACAGGCAAAATGGATATAAAAACTGAATAATGCTAAACTGTCACAGCAAGTCCACAGCAAGAAGTAATGTCTTCTAGGAACAGAAAAATAAAAATCTACAAAACTATCTTTCTCTTACATTTCACATGCAACATGTATTGATCGTTTCAAGTGTCCTCTATACAAAGACTATTGGGGGGGGGGCGGGGGGGAGAGAAGGTTTTCATGCTATACATTATATTCTCTTGAAGTTTTTCCCTGAGCTGGCAACAATATATATTATTTGTTTTCATTTATTTTATTCGGAAAGTATGTTGTCACAGTAGCACCATTAACAGCTTCCATATGCTGCGAAGATACTATTACAGGAGGACGATGACAGTGTAATTACATACTACATCTTCAGAGATCTGACTCTGGCAGAGTTGAAGATTACTTCAGAGTTTCAAATTAATCTGAATGACCCAATCTTTATTGCAGTTGAATTTCTGGAAGTGATGAAATGCCAAGTCATTGAAAATAACTGATAAAAGCCTAAATAATCTGAAATGAGTAATGTAGTGTTTCTTTGACTTCATCTAAGTCCCATAAGCTTTACAGCCAGGTGCAGTATTTTATAGAGAAATGTTTGCTTTAATGAATCTGAGTGCTCTTCAGTTCACTAAGAATAGATCAACTAGGCAAAGAAGGAAAAATCCATTATTATATGCTCTTACATTTTATGTGCACCAAAATTGTGGATGTAAAGGGCAAACACTGCAGCAATGATTTCTGTCGTACCATGTAAGTGTCTGTAAAAGACCTGGGCATCAGGGATAGAACTATGTTGTGGAAATGTAATATATGATGCAAGTGTAGGCAGAGCCCTTTTGGATCCCTTTTTTTCCACCTCTTCTGAATAACTTGCATAGCAGAGACCCAGTAATACACATATTTGTAAGTGACGTTAGATAATAGCAGGATACCATGATAAAATTTTATTCTTCACTCAGAGTCATTGAAGTACAACTAAGAAATAGCTGAGGCTCCTCTGTCTTGATGATACTTTGTATCATAGTGCTCCTTACCAGCCGTTAAAACAAGAAGAAGTAAAGCTTCCTTTAGTACATTCCCTTGGAAAAAGAGGAAAGAACAATTCCTTTAGGAAGTTCCCTTGGAAAAAAAAAAGTGAAATGATAATTGCACAATTCTTGGTAGCTCACTCAATGAGTACTACAAAGCCACACATGGTAAAAGTCCAAATGTGGATGCTGACACAAGCGGACTTTACTTACAAGGATTTTGCCGAACAAATAAAGCAAGTTTTGTCTTCAGATATACTTTGCATACTGATGGACAGAGGGAGGAAGCATTTTGATGACAATGACAATACTCATTTTTTCAGAGGCAATCAAATAGACAATTATATAGGTACCATAACCCAAACTACTAGCTGAAAAAAGAGTAGGTTTGTTCCTAATCCAGCAGTGCTAATGTAATTTTTTTTCCTCACCTGGAAGTGGTGTAAAGTTGAAAAAGCTGACACAGCGTGCGTTGTAAGGAGATAACGACAGGGAGCAGCGTCTGCTGTGCAATTCAGCGGCTGGATGCAAAAGTCATCTATCCTGCTGTTGCATGGTATACCCCTTCTCAGAGACTTAGTTTGTGAAGTGTGACCGAACCACTAGCAGGAGGAAATCTCTGAGACATCCCCGTAATATGCCTCCCACTAGCCACAGATGTCTGTCCTGCTATACTGTTGAAAAAGAGGTGTAAATTTCCTCCTACGTATTCACACGTAGAGGAACAGAGAAGGCCATTGACAATGTTTTCCTGTGCTGAAGCAACTGCTCTGTGAGAGCTGTTGGAGGATGACCCAGGAAAACGAGACGTGCAGCTGATGGGGCAAGCAAATGCCAGCTTTGTTCAGAGCCAGGATGAAGTGAATCGAACATCCCGGACCCGCTGAAATCGGCTCCAAAAGCTGCTGGTGGGTCTGACAAGCAAAGGTTGCTGCATGAGGAAAGGTGGGCACTACCTGCCCAGAGGAACTACTCGCCATGGTGGTGTTCGCTGACAGCTGGGCAAAATAACAAGTCCAGCAAGATGTGCAGCTGAAGAGGGAAGGCAGGTGCTTCAGCAGCGGTGTAGTAAGCCAGGGCACGGTGGTATATACTAAGGCCTTCTGCTACTGATGTCGTTAAAGTCAAGGGTGACCCAAAGTATTTTAACTATTATGTCTAGCATTTTTTCAACATAGCTGTTTCCCTGAATGAAATCCTTTTGTCCTCATGTATCAGTAGGACAATGCTGATTTTAAGTGTGTGATTTTCGTGGGGTTTTTAAACTTTTATTACCATTACTAGTAAATGAACTGAAAATAAAAATGTGCAAAGCTAAGAAGCTTAGAACTGAAATTTTAGAAAGAGCACCCTCTGGTGGCTAATGTAAAAACAATACTCTTTATATCTCCCCCCCCCCCGATCTCCCCTCAAGGGGTTGTACATGTAATTACAATACTGAATATTGCAGAAATGAGTGAAAATCCTTTTTCCACTGAATTTTTCATTTCAACTACTGTGAAATGCATATGTATATTTTCTTAATCAAAATAAAAATTCAGATACCAAAAACTGTTAAACACAGAGGTAGGAAAATGCTTATAAACATGTACTGTCTACAAGTATAATTTAATTAAAGACAGAAATATAGATAGATATCTCAAGAGACAGAGTTGATAAGGCCCTTACAGTTGCACTGGACCAAATCTAGAAACTAGGGGAAATTAGCATGTTCAGTGGGTAAAACGTGTCTCTTTTGTAATCCTTTGTTGTTTTGATCTCGTCATTTTAATTGAATGATTTAAGTCTGTTTATTTTGCACAGACTCCATGGTTTTAATCAGATATACTATGTTAATTATCAAGAAATCCCAATAATGACTGTCTTCCGCTTTGTCACAGGTATCTTCCATTTAAAAGTACCTGAGTCCTCTCACGTTGGATCTGCTATTGGACGGATCAGAGCTGTGGACCCTGATTTTGGGAAAAATGCAGAAATTGAGTACAGCATAGTTCCAGGAGATGGAGGAAACTTGTTTGACATCACAACAGATGAGAACACCCAGGAAGGAGTCATCAAACTGAAAAAGGTACGTGGCACCAATAGGGAGTATGTACCTATGGCTCACGTGATAAGAGAATTAAATAATAACTAGATAATAGAATTAAATGTTGTGCAATTATACCTCATAAGTAGCACACAGTAGTTTTAATCTGTATTAGAATCTGTGGTTGCAATCCTAGCCTTAAAAGAAATTGGAGTTTAGTGTTTCATTTCGTATACAATCAGGTATGACTTTTTGTAAATAACGTCAGTTTTAATGGCAGAGAAGTAATTGTCGTCTCTGTCTAGAAAGTATGGTTTCTCTTTCGTGGAAGTTTTGTACCTAAAACCATATGAAAAATGCTACAGTTCAGAGCACAGAATGAAAGAGCTATATTTTATGTTTCAGATTATATATTTCTTTTTTTAAGCATGTAATTTGGAAAATTTTAATTTTGTGGATTTTATTTTTAATAATGAAGCTGTTGTACAGTACTGTGGTGAACAGAGTTTTTACTCAGATTAGAGGAGTCCCAAATGGTTACAAATCGGCATGTCCTACTTCCAGTCTCCTAATAGTGTCCCAAATAGCTGGTTACCAGATATTCCTGTGAGGAAGCACACTGCATCTCTGCTGTTGGTGTTGCTTTAGTGTACTAAAATAAGTTCAAGATTACTGGATTTATGAATTTCGAAGATGGAAAGGATAAGAGTTATTTGGAATTTAGTGATTAAAGCCCTCAGTAGGAGAGATCCAAAACAGGGACAGTCACATTTTAATGAATGGTTGTTTGCTGAGCCCAGGCATGTACATGTACACCAATGACCAACTTGCTTAGTAGGGAAGAAATCTGAACTACCAGATGGTTTTGAAAGGCCAGGTTAAGTTTTATAGACAGCTCATGATTGTAAGTGTAATTTTTGTAAAATAAACACATCTATGAGCTGAATGCTTCAGAACGGTCTGGGAAGGAAAGAGTTCTGGACATAGTATTAAGACAAGCTTTAGAAAAAGAGAATCTTTAGCTCCAATAAAATTTAGAAATTAGCTACTTAAATTTCCCCTGTGTCTGACCACGGTTCTATATTTGCATTATACTCATTCTAACAGTTAAATTCCTGGCTTCAACCTCTTGGCCTGGGAAATAGTAAATTATCCACAGGTACATTAGAAGACCAGATAATGTCAAGCCACTTACTCTTCTGCTAGTTTTAGTGACATAAAATGGAAGTTACAATACCCACAGGAAGTAATTTGTCAATAAAACACAATCTCTTTGCACTCTTCGCACACCTCTTCCTTTTCTGACTAAAAGTTTGAATGTACTGCTTCCTCCTCCTGTGACTTTGTAAACTTTGCTTTGTTTTTAAAAATTGTTCTGATCACCTTTTTCCCTCTACGCAGATGACTCAAAAATAGCTCCATCTGGAACTGTCAGGCTGAGCAGCTGCATGTCCCTCCACATGCACCGCCAGCCAGGAACAGCAAGGAGTGGGAACCATTGAAAAATGAATGTTTGAGCACTAAGAGTAGGTTTTTGATAGGATTCAGTTCTCCCTGGATTAGTCCTAAGCCTCAGCTGTGCTGCTTGGTTTGATACATGGCAATGGAGTTTTTCCATACTTATGGTTAAGTATATATATTAAACTGTATAAACAAAACATTCAAATTGGCAATGCAGCTTTAAACAGCATGCCCATAGTATTCATTACTGATATAGAGCATTCACATATGAATTTGCCTGATACAGTTATCTTAGGACCAGCATAGGCAAAATATCTGGCCACTTCTGAGATTGCTATATAGGGAATTATATAATATCCAATTGAACCACTAATTTAGGGGGAAAAAAAAAGACACAACTAATTCTATATCCAGATACTTTAGAGTTGGTCATTGTATTTTGCTGTGTTTATTCAGTCTTTTCAGTAACAAGATAAGGCATATCTGAAAGTTTAGGGCACTTTTACAACAGCAGAACATCTGTTGATGTTGCCTAACGTAAATGATAGATCTTTGTGACTGAACAGGAGGGTAAAAAAAAATAATCCTAATCCCTTCTTAATCTTCTTCATCACAGTGAGCCCAGGGACAGTGACAGGCTGTGAAGGTCAGGGTATGCCAGCTTTGTTCTATGAAAGAGTGAGGAAAGCAGATAAACCCAACATGCAGGTCCTCCAGCACAGAATGCCTTTATACAGACCCCACACATTGCCCTTCACAAAACTTCTCTCAGAGCAAAGGTCCCATTCACTAAGCTTTAAATGGTCCACGTGTTTTAAGACATTTTGGAATCATCCGGAATCCATCCACTTACGTTCCTTGCTGGATCCCAGGTTAAACAAGAGCAATCCGGATTCTTAAATATACTGTTAACTGAGTTGTCTTTTCATATCCTCTGCGCTTGTAATAATATAAATGTTTTTCCATGGGCTGCAGTTTTCAGATTGTCAGAAGTGCTGGACACTCACAATTAAAAAGCACGCTACCTGTACTGTGCAAGCCTGCAACAGCACTATTCATTTGCCTACACAGAAGCAATTTCACATTGCATAGCGTTCAAAACGCTGATTTGACCTTGTGGGATTATGTAAATATTTAAGTTAGGTATGCATTTAAGTCCTTCTTTAAATCAGAGCTGGTGAATGAGTAGGACCAACACTTTCAATGATGAATTCTCCGTAATAAGCAGCCAAAGCCACTAATAAAAATTGCCATGTGCTTTAAAAACAGGTTTGCATTTTCTTTTGTATCATAGCATATTCTGATGCTGTAAGTGCTGCAGTAATTCAGTGCTGAGCCATTTCAAAACCATTTTTAAAGTTTGCTTTTATTTTTTCTGAAAATTTTCTTGCAGCCAGAAACCATCAGTCACTGCATAGATTATTTTTTTTCCTGTTGTCATGCAAAAAAAAGTTGAGACATTTCTACATCAAAATTGATAAAAATTAAGCCTTCCTGGACTCCTTTTATTTTTGGTGGAAAATACTTTTGATGATAAAAAATTACACAAACCAAACTGTTCTTTTCAGCACGCTAAATGCATTGGTGGAGGCAAAAGGTCATTTTCTGCTTCACGAACACTAAATGGGCACAAACACCTATAGCTGGACAAGGTGCAGATCTTAATTCATCTGGTTTGGTTGCTAATTTATTTTCATGCTATGCTCATGGTAAACTTGATTACTACTACTCTTGTGCAATTTACATATATTAAAAATGGAATAGCTTTTCTTATATTCTGCTAAAGAAATGATCTAAATGCCAGTTAGCACCGCTGTGTGGTTAGTACTGTAATCGCTTCCCCTCTCTCAAAAAAATAATAGTAAAAAGAGGGAGAAATGTCTGGCTTTAGAATAGTGCTGCATGGAGTTCTCTGTAGGAGTAAGATATATTAATATATTAGGAATAGAATGACGAATTTCGTTCCTTATCCTGTGCTATTTTGTACAGTGTTTATTGGGTTTTATATTTATATAGTATCTGTCATCCTACCTGAACGCTTCAGCAAACTACAGTGAGTGTAAGCTACAAGGGTGACAGAAGGGACTGCCTCCTTCAGAGCGGAGCGTAGCGGCCTCAGGTGGGGCACGGAGTAGTGCTCCCAGGTATGGAGGGAAAATGCATCAATCCCAGGCAAGCTCCAGATTTTATTGAAACTGATAAGACATCTTTAATGACCACACCTGACAGAGATGGAAAACAGAAGGATCCAAGCTTCACTGAACAGTTGGCACTAAATTTATTAAACTAAGGATGAGTTTATAGGATAAGCCCATTGTGTGCAGAAGCCTCTTAATTGGCTCAGCATGAGCTAATCCAGAAATTAAGCAGGGTTCAAGCACTTAGTCTGACTCAGACATTATTTTATTAATTTCTGCAGTGTCATTAAAACTCAGGAAAAAACTGTTTCTAGGTGTCATCTGGTATGACCCTACACTGCTGCACTATGCTGGCTGAGCTTCTCCGTGTGGGTCAGTGGAAGCTCAGGGAACATCTGCATCTTATTTTTTGTAAGCTGTGTACCCCTGCTAACTGATCAGGTGACAAAGCTCTATCCATGAAATCACAGCATATCAGAGAGGACATAGCACTGCGTGATGAGAAACAGTAACTTTAGTGATGACAAAATAACAGAAGCTGGGAGGACAATGAACAGACCCAGTAGCTGCAGGGTGGTATTTGGAGTGTATGCATCCTTGTAACCTCAGGGGCCACTTTTAAAAAGCCTTTAATTGCAGTCAGCAAGCGGAAGTTTGACTGCTGACTAAGCTGAGTTGTCTTGCTCATGGGATAGCCCATGTATGTAGTGCTGGGACATTGCTATAGTGCAAGTTCAGTCTGATAGCATCCGTACACCATAATAGTGAGCATAAGGCAGACTCCTGATGTCCCTCAGCCAGAATTGCATTACTTCTACTACTTGCTTTACTAGCAAGACTGTACACTGCTCATCCCACTCCACCCCTTCACTCTCCAGAGGCAGGGGATCATAGAATCGTAGAATCATAGAATGGTTTAAGTTGGAAGGGACCTTCAAGATCACCTAGTTCCAACCCCCCTGCCATGGGCCAGGGACACCTCCCACTAGACCAGGTTGCTCAAAGCCCCATCCAGCCTGGCCTTGAAGACTTCCAGGGACAGAGTGTTCTGCAGCTGTGTGCATAGGCACTGTCTGCCTATAACCATAACTCATGAGTTTGTGTGAGCGGGAATTGTGGGTTTACATTTTGAGGACGACAAGCAGGCGATATTAAGTCCTTCGGTACAGGAAGAAAGTGGTGACCCAGGTGCAGATGCAATCATAAAGACCATGGCAGCCACAGAGAAAGATGGTGGGACGAGTGAAGAAGGGAAGACCTTCAGACTCTGCAGTTTGCAGATACAGCTGTTGGTTTGGGTTTTTTCACTGAAACAGTGAAAGGCAGCTCCAGAAACACGTAAGATGCTTGAGAGCAGCAAACAGCTGAACCCCTGACATTGGTCATCTTCTTTCCTTCTCCAGATACAGAACATATGTACATTTTGCCCACTTCCCACCAAATCTTGAAATGCTCATGTTGGATTTTGTCTCCTTTTTATCCTTTAAAGGAGATCTCTACAGATCTCCTTTTTTGCTGTGCGTTCTCATCTCTGTAATTAATGAGTGTTCTTGCTTAACTGGAGCTTCCTTTAATAAATCAACCTGCTGTATAATACCAATTATTTCCTTATGATGTTTAAAATCCAGTGCATAAGTGCAGTTACTGAAACATGCCGATGCACAGCAAGTAGTCTGATGGCAGTATTTCACAATCCACAGGGATGCTCAGCCCGTCTTCAAGGGGAAAGTGTTGCCAGGTTTTGAGACGGGCACACGTGACACAGAGTTGTTTTACAGTTGCACGGTGCCAGCATGAAGACAAACCTAAGTTAATACGTGCTTCCTCTCAACCCAGTACTGCTGTTTGTAACTGTCCATATGTCCTGGGGCTTAGAGTCTCATCCCAAAATACGGCTTTTCCATCATTGTAGGTGTGGATCATGAAAGCTTGTATCACAAACAATACTGTTGTGTCTCTTATGTGTGGATGAAAAGCAGAAATTTCTGGAGTTTCTGGTCCTGCCTCTTTGTGAAGCACAGTAAACTGACAGGATAGTTCTTTTCCCACCTTGCCATTCTTCTCATGAGAATTCATTATATCTTTCAGCCCATTCTTTTTTCTTTCAGTTCTTTAATTCTGTCTCTCTCTCCCCCCATCTATCCATCTACCTATCTAATATATAAATTTAGATACAGTTACATCTATATAGTAGCATTTCTTAACTTCTGCCTTGAATATGGGAAACAGTAATATTTCAAAATGTATTTATTTCTAACACAGAGCTGTTTATGTGCCTTCCTGGTCATACTAAATAAGCCCATTCCAGACTTGCAAGATAAAGTGATTTGTCAGTGTGTGTTATTTGATTTTGGGATTTGTAGAAAGCCTTTGCTGCACACAGCTGTGTATACCCTGATAGTGCTTTACTATGCAACTATATAGAGCAGCTTGTCACTGCGACACAGGAAAAGGCAGATAAGAACCAGTAGGGGGGCCAAATACATCTATTCTGTCACTGGTACTTAGAATATCAATTAGAAATACTCCTCTAATTGTTGAATAGTGCACAGTTAATAAGACATTGCCTTAACATTAGCAAAAGTTATGTTTCTTGTGGAAAGCTCATAACTTTTGTAAAATAAAAACCTTATTCAAACTTAGATTTCTGAATATAATTATTTGTATAGAAGGAATAAATATTTCTATTGTTTATTTTAAAAAAATAAACAAAAACACCTCTATGAAGTAATCCTATTAAAATGTGATTAATTGAAAAATGTTTCTATAATCTTACAGCTTTTCTCTGTAAGATTCAAATATTCAGCTATGTTTGTACCCTTACCGAAAGACAGCCTGCAAGGCCCGCATGGATTATGGTTCTTTCCATTAGTACATCTATCTGCAAATATACTCATGCGTAACAGGAGCCAGACTGAACAGTTTTAATGCAATTTTGGGGATATGAAAGACATATCCAAGGCATCAGTTAGAATTACTATTTAATTGAGAGCTTAGATTTCTTGCTTTCTCTGTCATAATCATTTATCTCTAGCTTAACCCCTCATACTTAGACTTTTTCCACTCCAGACCGGTTCTTTAAACTCCAGGTTTTCTCCCCTTAATATATTTTTTGAAAACACATTAACAATTTATATAATAATATGGAGAAGAGTTTGCGTAGGGTTACACAAACTTAGGGTTTCACCACCAGGGCACAAGATGTTCCACACTTAATTTTGTCTGTTTCTTCTTAGTCTTAGTTTCTTCTTTCTGTCAGTCCAGTCATGAAGGTGTAGCTCATACTGGGTTTTACTGGGAATTTTTTATGTAGGAGGGTGGTTGCATGTGGTAGTGGGTTGGTTAGTAGTACGTGGCTTTCAAGCCTGATTATTTCTATGCTTTACAGACTTGGATGGCTAATTTAAAATGCCTAGCTCAGAAAAGACCGACCATGTAGTCTATTAAAATTATAAAATCTTTCATAAGGATTTAAAATCATTATGCTAGCTGTTCAGCTAATGTAAGTCAAGGTAACTCAATTGATTTTAATGAAACTACTTCAATTTACACCAGCCAGTCATCTGGCCAATTACGTCCTGTTGTGATAAGGACAGAAAATGGCAGAATTTAAATCTATCCTAGCTGTGACAAATGACTGGAAACACTGCGGTAATGATGGCTGGGGGAAAAAAATGACAGACATTGAAATATTCTTGCTTATACACTTGTGATTCTGCTCTCTTTTCCATATAGCATAACCTTTCCCGTTAAAAAATTTCCGATTTGACAATTATAGGCAGAAACCACTAGGTGCCAGTGTTACCCAGACAGCAGGAAAAGACTTTGTCAGTAACATTAAAAACAACATGAAAGCCAATGCAGCTAAACCTTTTAACTGAAAATAAAGCTTCTGTGTCTTTTCAACTAAATAAGACTGCATTAGGGCTTTTGAGATTGTTACTTTTCTAAAAGCAAAGGCACTAAATTGACATACGTTGACAGAAACCAACACCAAAACAATGTGATTGAAGAGTGCATTTCCATCAAAAAACAGCTAGGTGCACAAAGGCTACGATGCTGCTTTCAAGACCTTATGGATTACACCTAGGATCATAAGTCTGCATTTTTCAACGTACATGCAGTTCAAATATACGATGTGAATAGCAGTTCACTGCTAAGATACACATATTACAGGAAAAACTTGGTTCAGATGAAGTTTGAATTCACGTTCCAAGCCACGCCTGAAGTTTGGTTTGACCCATCGGTATATATCAGAGTTTTGAGTTGGGCTCATTTCCACCATTGTCATGGTTCTCTGAAAGCTTTCCCTGCTAAAAGAAATGGAAATCTTCCGTTTAAGGAACTGGGTCAGCCAGAGACAGCCGATTGCCTGGGCATGGGAGTTGTGAATGCAAATCTCTGGCTAACCTGCACACAGCTCATTTGCAAGAGATGAATCTCACTCATTTAACCTCAGACATCTACAGTGTAACTGTTTACATCCATGCCAGTCATCCTGATTTTTTTGATGTGAAGAAACAGTCATTTCCTGGGTATGATTCATCTGGCCTATTTCAGAAACCACCTTAGCATGAGATGAACTGCAAAAACAAGATTAGATGATTAGCTCTGAAGGAGCTGAAGTTTACACTGAAGGTGTCTTATATCAGATTTATCCTACCAAAGTGATTTTGCAATGTTTAATCTTTAGTCAAATAATGTTTTGCTTTTGTTCTTTCCGCAGCCATTAGACTTTGAAACAAAAAAGGCATACACCTTTAAAGTCGAGGCCTCCAATCTCCATCTTGACCATCGATTTCACTCGGTGGGTCCATTCAAAGATACTGCCACTGTGAAGATAAATGTGTTGGACATGGATGAACCTCCAGTTTTCAGCAAGCCTATGTACACAATGGAGGTTTATGAGGATACGCCTGTGGGGACCATTATAGGTGCAGTGACAGCACAAGACCTCGATGCTGGCAGCAGCTCGGTTAGGTAAGAAAGCTTTTCCTCCTTCAATAACTCTCAGACAACCCAAAGTGCTGCTGACAGTGAGACTCGGTGGCAAAGAGCTTAGTAAGAAGATATAGATTGTTCCAAGTCTGTCACTGTAACAGATAACTGCTGCTCTGAAAAATATTGAAAAGATGTGCTAGTTTGGGTGGGTTATCTGGAAAAATACATTAACTTTTGACAGCTTCTTATCATACAGATCATATAAGTTACCATGTGCTGACGTGATTTCAGAGATGGTGCACTCAGACTAAAAGGAAGTAAAAACATTGTTTTGCCTGGTGTCTGGGGCTTCCACAAAAGCAGCTCAAGTACAGGAGTGAAAAAGGAGGTACATGCTACGTCTGTGTTATACCTCAATGGGTGACAGCGAGCACTGCCCCTTTCACAAGAACCACTCACTCTCTACACCTGGCACGGGACAAATGCTTTGATAAATAATTGCTACATCTGTCTTGGCTAAGGCTGTGGGGATGTGATTGCTGAGCGACATAGGTGGCTGTGTTCAGCAGACTTCAGCACAAGTGAGCAAACCTGTGAGCGAAACCTCTCGTTTACCGGTGTAGCTTATTTTCCTGAAATAAAAGGGAGAGAGAAGCTGTTATACAAATGTAATATATTGATTTTGCTGATGTATTCCCAGCCACATTAGAGACTATGAAGTGAACCAGACTCACGTACCAATAAGGAAGCTCCTGTGCAAACATGGTCTAAGATGTAGGCAGACATTGCACGTACTGCCAGTAGCAATTCATGCTGGACCTACCTGACATCAGGAAATATTTTTATTCCCAGACTTCCGTGAGCAGTATTGCAGATATAATGGAAGTTATCAATCTTTAAATATTAATCAAGTAGGACTGTGATGGAATAGGAAAATGCCACTGGTATCTACCAAGTGCACATGCATTCATGCATATTTGACTACAAATTTAATTTGGATTTTTTAATCCATCTTTATTAAATATGTGTATTTTGACTCAGTACTTACGTTCTTAAAATGTACAATAAATATGCTAATGATATGTTGTAGTCACATGCAAAAATTTAACATGCAACAGCGACTGTTTAACTCCTACTTCGTCAATTCACTGTTAATTATTGCTTAAAACTAGTATTAATGTTGGTTGTTTCACTGCTTTTTTTTTTTTTTATTTAAATACATTCTTCATTCTTTTCTAACACAGAACTGTATTTGTTTGTGACTGGGTGACACATTCCTTACCTGACAAAGGATCAAAACCTTCACTAACAAAGACTGAAGTGAGAATGTTTTTCCCTGATGGTAGCCTATGAAAATAACACTACTGAAGTCAATATTCAGTTGAAAACCACACTCTCTTCTGAACAGATAGAAAGCCTTTAATCATATTGTTTAACAGCTTTTCATATGACAACACAATCATTTGAATGTATAACCATTCCTCAGTGAGAGTTTTTTATTTCACAAACCCTCCTAGGAGACTCAAGTGCTTTAGTAACTGATCCTACCTTTGCAGCTACACAGGAAAAATCTTTGTTTCATGATGGTTTCTCCATACACTGCACTCACTGTAATATTGAATTCTAAGACATTTTGAAGTGTCCGTGTCTACCTTTTTAAACCCTGAAAACATTACTTGGGTACCCAAATGCCCATTTACAGTTAAAAGATCAGGAATATGATAAAATACCCTTACATTTTAGTCTCTACTTGCTGACCTCTTACACCAACAAACAGCAGAAGTGCTCCCAGGATCACTTTTTATGAACTGATTCAGCTGGTTCATGCCCAGGGAAAAAAATGAACCAATTTCTCAGAGGGACCCGTTCCTACACAGAAGTAAGCCACACATTTAATTCAGTGGACTTTGGAGGGACATACTTTGCTTTAAGGAGAGAGATGTGTTCCATTAAGCCAGTTGACATGCTGAGAAGATTAAGCTGGAAACCTCTCCATGCAGCGCTCTTCCGGCTTTGTAAAATCACTTTTTTCTACCAATTTTCATGTTTCAGTCCTGAAATCTCTTCCTTGGCCCTCATTTACCTGGAGATATATTTGATTCTCTGTATTCAGCTTGATATCCAGCTCTTTGAATTTAATGATAAGATTCTTACTAATTTATTGGAGATCTGACCGTGCTCATATGCTCTGAAAGAACCCATCTCTATCCAAATTCTGACTAGTCCAAGCAGAAAAAGAAATTATATGCAATTGTTATTTACTGATGTATTAGTGTTCAATATTCCATGTTTTATATCCTCTAACTGAAAAGAAGGTACATGACAAGAGGTTAGAAAAGCATAAATGAGTTTGAAAGAATTGCATGATTACAATTTCTTACTGTATCTTAACCAATTATGCTCTTTCAGCTGTTTAAAATCTAGATCATCTCATAGATGTAAAAAATGGCTCCATCAATTTCATCATATTTTTAAGAAGGAATCTGAGCATCTTCTGAGAAAATATGGCCTCTAAACAAACATGGAAAAGCAAGTCATGTTCTTTGAGGCAACAGCCCATACAATTTGCTGGGTGGCAGAGTTTCTTTACAAATTCATTCCTTTTCTCTGAAATGTTTTCCTAGAGCAGTTTGGCCATTAAGATGCTCATTACAACAACAATATCAACAATCTGGCAAACAATAGAGACTGGGCTAAAAGACCAATCTGCACTGTATGCAACAGAAGGCAAAACTCTGGACAACAAAGCAGTCTACACCAGCTCACATGAAAGGAAGCAGCACTAGTCACAGCAACTAAATCCATGTCATCGGACAAAACCTCTAGCTCTGCTATGCTAGACACATCAGGAAGGGGGAGATGACAGCTAAGAATGGATTCAGCTGGTAGAAAAAGAAAAATATTTTGCTGGAAGCCATTGAAAATGTTGAGGTTTATAGTATTTTTCTCTTTTCTCCTGTTACTGGAATCAAGTTTTTGGCCAAGTTAGGAAATTTGAAAGGTTTGTTTGGGGGGATGGTGTTTTGTTAGAGATGTTGAAGTGGCACAGTGTGCACATTCAGTAAGAAACAGGAAATTAAGCACAAAGAGAAAAGGGGCTGCAGGTATTCAACACCTGCAAGGGTGACTGGCTTTGAAGCTGTTTTGGCACATCACCCCAGTGCACCTGATTTTCAAACTGTGTTAAATCTGGAGTTTATGTGTCTCAGAAGAGCTATTTTGCCTATTCCCATTTTATCCATAGTGCTGCAAGAAATGCTCAGCATAAATGTTAAAATGTGCATGTACTTTGTCGTCATTAAAAATCCCAAAGCACTTCTGAAAAGAACAATGATCTCCTGTTCTTCTCAGACTCCTCTAGTTTATGAGAGTTACAAGCTGTCTGGGAGAAAAAAAAAAAAAGCACCTGTGTTGAAGTGTATTACAATTTATGTAACTTGTAAATATGCAAATGTTTTTAGTAAAGATCCTTGTATTTCTGGCACAAGGAATTTTCGGACTTCCCAAAAGTCACTTTTATATGTGTCCATACAGCATGAATGTTATAGACAGAGCTGTCTAAATAACAAGAAAGTGCAAATGGATGGCAAGACTCAGTTGTCTGCAATACTTTCTAGAATAGTGAGGTTTATCTAACAGCATGCGTGAAGTTCAACAACTTTTCACTGACACCTTTGAAGATGTCAGATTTCCTTGGAGATTATCTTGTGGCATAAAGCATGAAAGGAATTTTGCCCCTGATGTGAACCCCAGATATGACTCCCATTGCAATGAGTTTCATATTCCGTGCCATAACACTGCCCTTCAGATCTTCTCTGCTTGAGTCTGGAGTTTTGCCTTATGAACCACAAGAAACACAAAGAAGGAAAGCTGTGCGGACTGTGCATTTTCCTGTCAAAGTCGAGAGTCATGAAACCGTGATATTAAAGAAAGAAAAAAGTCATGTATAATAGTCACAGGTCAATCCTGCCCTCAGTATCGTGGGCACATGACTGTATTCCCTGCATGTGCTTCCAAAGGAAAAGTCTTATTTATTTTCTGAACTAGTTCACAGTTGTCCAGAAACTTTTGTGGATAGGTTCTCTTTTCACAGCACAATACTTTATCATGTAAAGGTCTAGAAAATACAAATAGCAGGTTTCTTCCTGAATCCTTAAACACTTTATCTTAATGTACAAGGACAAACAAGATGAATTAGTTACGTGTGTGACATAAAAGTGCTTGACCTTCCAATTCCATAATTCTTCTGATTTTTTTTTGTGCATACACTTGTTGAATTTTCTTTTTCTTCAAAAAGAAAAATTGCATCCTGTGACATGTATCTTATACAGACATTGAAAGACTTGGACATCTAGTTCCAGCACCTCAAGCCTCTTCTTTTAATAACGGATTAAGCGATAGCTATTTTTCTGTGTATGGTATCACTCTGGAGGGGAACAAGATGCTTTGCCTGTTGGTTTTGCACAGATGAAAGATGGTGGGACTCAGGAATTTTGGTTCCTTTTTAGCTCTGCTCCATGCTTTGCCTTTTACTGAAGTCCCAGTCTCCTCAACCACTTTCAAGATGTCTGTTCCAATTTCTAATTTATCCAAGCTTACCAATTCAAATCCCTGCACCAGTACCTCTCAGTTCCTGCTGCAGATCCCTTGCTATCTTTTGTAGTTCTCATACTAGCCCACTGTTTTCTTATATCTCCTATGCCTGGGTGGTCTAATACCAGTCTCCTATTTCACAGTCCATCTTTCTTTCTCCCACAGCTGGTTTCTGCTTTTTTCCTCCTGAACCACATCCCATTAGCTTCACTAGCATCCCACTCTACTGCCTTCCTTTCTTCTGCTGATGACAGACATCTTTTTTGATCTCAGTGGCATAATGTATTTTTTTCTCTTTGTTCCAGTTACTTTGATCTTTTTTCTAGAACTCTAGAAACTGTGTTTCTATCCCAACATTTTCTCTGAATCCCAAGGGGTATATTTGGCCAACACAGCTACTCTTTCCCCATCAGCTTCCCTAATTTTCACTCTCATTTGGCTCAGTGAGCACTCAGCTACCAAATACACAACAACATCCCCATCTACCTACCTTCCAGGAACGCTGGAAATTATATAGGGCAGCAAACTCCTATTCCTCCTACTTCTCCCCGACTTTCTGATGCTTCCTTTGTTTTCTTCTCTGGTTCCTAGACTTCATCTTGATGATCTCAAGCAATCGCGTCCTACACTCCATCATCCTTTTCCTGTAAGTTCCTCCCCATATGATCCCATGTACAGCCCTGCTGGTCTCAAGGTTTGAATGAGCTTACTTCCTCCTAAGCAGCTGGGTGGTTTTAAGGGACTGACCAGAAAGGTGACTTCTTTTCAAACACGAGGCAGAAAAATCTTCCCCTTCTGTTCAAAAGGAGCAGTTTTCTTGCAGCTTAATGAATTCCTGCTCTTCAGCAGTCACAGCAGCTGGCTGTATCTCTCTGCTTTACCTTTACTGTGAAGCAAGATGTGTAAAACAAATTATTATGGTAATCCCCTTCATGGTAGTTTAAATTAATATGTTTTATTTCACGTTTGCAATGGATTAGGTGCACACAAGCAGACAGTTACCACAGCTCAGTTGACAAGCCACTCAGTTGTATTAATTCAAGGACTGTGGTACCTCAGTTCCAGTGATCAGCTTAGAGCTACTACAAGTAGCCACTACAAAAAAAAAGTGCAGATTTGTTTTAACCTTACTCTTAAATCTATAGACCTAAGGCTGAAGGGATCACACACCGTTCTTTAGTGGGGAAAGTAAATGTACTCTCACTCATTAGCCCTCTGTGATGCTGCAGCATGTTCACTGGGAATAGCCAGAGACTTGAGCTGAAAAACCCTTCTTTGTCATTTTGGAGCACATGCAGACTGACTTTTTGATCTGTGTGGGTTTTCACAGGACTGGCAAAAAGATGGATCAAAGGTGAGTACTTTCTGGCACAAGTGTCAGAAATCCTGCACTAGAGGGAAGTCAGACTTCCCAAATAAAACATAGCTAGGATTCATTTGACATGCGTAAGTTTTCCTAGATCAAACTCCTGGAAGCACTTGCAGCATGAAATAGTATTTCCTAAGTCCAGTAAGTCAAAAGCATCTGAAAACAAAATTTAAACTGAGAGAGGCCAGTAATCTTTATTTACAGTCAGTAATTCATCAACTTACTGAAGCTTGTGAAAAACAGCAAGTGATCTTCAATTGGCATACGCGATCATATTAAGCTATAAAGTGTCAGTCAGGAGTTTAGAACTAAAAGTGTGTGTAAATCCGAGAAGTTTATGGACTACTGCTTTCAGTGAATGACCTGTTTGTGAGGGAAGTGGATGCTGAAAATCAAGAAGTGTGCATTCAGCTCCAAGGCAGAAAAGAATAACTTGGCAGGCAAAGCTTTTAAATTAATTGAGAATAGCTAAGAAGCCAGAGTAAGGGGAAAGGAACAATGAGACCGTAATAGTTCTGGTTTACTTCACAGCACTTGTACCACCCGGTGATGTGATTTTACAAAGCTAGCTCGCATCCCAGAGGCACACACTGCAATTTTACTTTAGCTCAAATAATAGTCTTCCTGATTTTTGATCAAGGGCTCTTATTCCAAATTTCTCTAGCAATGGATTTCTCAAGCATCCCAGAAAGCAATTGTGAGGTTAAAACAGAGGTTTAATGGCTGCAACCAGTTCACCTCAAGCTGTGAGCCTCTCAGGGCTTGACACTAAGAGAATTACAAAGGGTCAGGACTTAAACCAACATGTAAGAATAGCTTATGTGCTAAAGGGAAGCATGCTACTTGGTTATTCTGCACAGTGGTACACACAGTCAAACCTGAAACCATCTTCCTAGTGTCAAATTAGGCTTCCCAACATTTTTAATTAAAGATCTTGTGTCCCTTTCCAGAAGAATAACTATTTTAACCATCGCAACCTAATCAGATTCCAAGTCATTTCAATCTGAATTTCTCCTTTAGGTCTGTTTGTAAGCATTGGCTTTATTTTCCTGTCCCAAAATGCTCAAGTTTATTATTATTATTTATTAATTTAAATACTTATTGCATATAGAGTTTCTTATATATTTGGTATTTTTTTTTGGCTTGCAGGCTTGTTAATGAAGTTGAAACAACAGGGGGTTTGAGAGTTACACACTTTTGGGCATCTATGTTTCAGTCACATCCTGACTGTAGATGCAGACAGACCTCAGATACTTCTATATTTATTGTGTCCAGTTCTAGACTCCTCAATACAAGAGAGACATGGACATGTTGGAGGGAGTCCAGCAAAGGGCCACAGAGGTTATGAAGGGACTGGAGTATCTCTTCTACCAGGAAGGGGACTGTTCAGTCTCAGGAAGGGAAGGTTGAAGGAGGTCTTAACAATGCACATAAATACCTGAAGGGAGTCTACAAAGAGGACAGAGACAGTCTCCTTTTAGTGGTGCCCAGATGACCTCCAGAGGTCCCTTCCAGTCTCAACCTTTCTGTGATTCGGCAACACAGGGTCATTTAAAATGGCTGGATGTGAAAAAGGAGCAAAGATAATCTAAATACAATGCTGAGGTTCAGTATGTGTGAACACTAAAGAAAATAATTAAAAAGACTGCTATGAGCATTGATAAGTCTACAGATTTATGATAACAACTTAATTTAGGCAGTAAATCTGAAAATAGTGTGGAGGAAACACAGTGCAGAAATTCCATCCCAGGTAGGAGGAGAGGAGAACTGATTTTAGAGGCAAATGATGGCACCTGGTCAGACCATCAGCATGCAAGGGGGAGCAAGGAGTTGCTTATCCAGCAACTTTTGCCTGGGGCCCTTGTGAAATCTGTAAAACCTTTGAAAAGGTAACTCCATGCTTATATTGATTTCTGCAAATTCTAGGTTCCTTTATACGTGCAGAGGTTTGGGGATGAGAAAAAGGAAAATGCAGCAGCTCCTGCAGTGTCGGAGCTGTCCTGAATAATCTCTTACTTTATGGACGCTTCACCAAACCAGCTTCAAAGCAACAATGCAGCCTCCAGTTCTTGACTTCACTGTGTGTTTCCCCTTGCAGATCCTGCTGACAATCCAAGTGAATCCCAGCTGAGGATCTAAGCAAGCGATACATCCTCTACTGTGTGCTGCAGTCTTCTCTAGAGTCAGCATGATTGCTGTTATTTGCTTTTTCTTTGATTGTCTCAGCATCAGCATTTTACTTCAGCTTTTTTTTTCTGGGGAAAAATATGAGAGATTCATTCAGATTTTGTTATCCAAAAGACATAGAACAGAGATAATATTTACATGATGCAAAAGCAAAGCAATCAAAGATTATTCCCGTTGAATTTATGCCACTAGACCTGCTCTCCTCTATGGCAGCTATGCTGCTTATTGCCTTAGCACTTTGTCAGAAGACAAAGAATTTCAGGCCAGGCATGGGAACAGAGGCCCAGGAAGCATCTCTATCTTATCCCGTGGTGTTTATGTCACATGCACCCAAGTACAAAATAAAGTTTCAACTTCTACCGAGGAGTTATCGCATCTGCTTTCCCCCTCTCAGCTTTCTTAAGAGTTGGGGGGGCCACTCAGACTGATTTGCTCCCTGTCTTTCTATATTCATTCTGCCCATTGATAGTGATACTGATAACACATCCAGATGCCCATCACAGCATGTCCTTTCCCCACCTAAAACCAGCAAAGCAGGAGCTCTGCTCTCCTCTTCGCCAGATGTGAGAAGCACCCTCCGGCGCCTGGGTGCCTCGGTGAATGTGGGTGGCAGGTCCTTTGTGCTATGGGCAGGATGAAGGTGGAAGGAACAGGCCATGGAAGCAATCCAGAAGGCAAACGTACACCTTTCAAAAGCAGGGTGAGACAGTGTTCAGGGCCTATAATTTGTGGTGCTGGTAGAGAAAGTGCTCTACTGCTTTCCCACCATAGCAATATTGACTGCTAAGCCTGGAGTGAGGGGGTTAAGACCAACATGCCTCTACTGCTGCTCACAGTCCAAACAACTGAGATTTAATTAAACTACAGGACAAAGCTTTCCCTCTGCCTGGCTGTCTTGCAGTTCTGTCTGCTCAATGAGGCAGGAAAAATGATGTTAAAACTGAATAAAAACAACGCATTTTCGAAATGACGGCGGCTTTTGATAAGATACTCATCTGGTAATGAGAAATGCAGAGCAGACAACAGAGCTGACTGCAGGGTTTGATAAGCAAATGAACAAAACATTTAAAGGGAGAGGGTGAGGAAGCACAGGAATCTGCAGACAGGCAGAACCAGCAGTTTGTAAGGGCTGATAACTGAACTGCAGCACATTTTATTTCCTATACTGACTAGCGTGTTTTACTAAAATTCTTATGTAAGATTTATGAGGCTTATGAAAAGTTTAACAGCTTCCCTCACTTGGCTCTGACCAAGCCAGTTAGAGTCTGGCTGTCTGCAGCCACTGCTTCCCTGTCAATTAATTCTGCATAATGGTCGATTTTCTCCAAAGAAATAAATATGATTTGTTTGCACTGATGTTACTCATTCCAGATCAAGTAAGCTACTGACTGCTAAAATCAGTAGCACCTGATTTTACCGTCCTGATTAAAAAAGCAGAAGTATGAAGGACTGTGAACCCAGACGTGTAGTATGCAGAAGACTCAAACTGTATTATTTTTTCATGTGGAAGATCATGTGTTACATGAAAGGCGCGAAGATGATAGGCATATATTCTGACAAGAATTGTTTCGTCCTTCTCCCAAAGTGTAGCAATTCCACCTGTCTTTCTCTAAAGCATCACTACCTGATATGCAGTATAGACAAGATTCATTCTGGGAAGGCTGGAGTACAGCTCACAGGATATCAGTCTGAGAAATTATACTGATGAATGCCTTTGGGAAAGGGGACAGAGGAGTACAACAACTTATTTGGGCTTCTATCAAAATAATCAAAAAATTCTCTGCTTTTTATGGCAAAATACTTTAACAAATACAAAGCTATCCTTCCACTAAGGGGCTAGGTATATTACTTCAGTGAGATGTTCAGAAACACTCAGCTTTGACTATTACAATAGCTTTACATCAGCGTTAAGTACCTTCGAAAATCTCTACAAAATCAAAAACGTATATGGCATTTTGAGTGGAATAATCAAAGAAAAATCAAGGTAAAACTCAAAAATATTTTAACATATCAGTAAATTGGGGGGGGGGGGTATATTTATTTTTAAGGGTGGCAAGTGTGATGTGGTATAATCTGAAAAACAATTCTGACACTTATATAGCATCGCCCACACAGGCATCTCTAGTTTTTGCTACCTGTGAACAAAGCAATGCCACTAAGACCTTTTAACCTATGCTCGCCTTTTTGTTTTTGTGTTATTATATGGCAGTAAAGGCACTTAGAATGAGTTAGACTAACTACATTTGCTGTTCATTTTTTGGTTGCATCTGAATATGCAACCTTGAGACACTCATTTCAAAGCATCACCCGTGAGAGGGTTATCGGCATCAGTTCTGCAAGTGCAACTGCCCATTGACCCAATTTGTGAAACAGATTAGGTTAGAAACCACCTGAAAACAAACTGCTTCTTTACAAAGTGACCCATTTAATTTTAAAAGGAAATCACATTTGGGAGAACTGTAGGACTAATACTGACTGGAAGCAGGGAGTGAGGTGAGTGTAAGAGAGAACCACTTAACCTGGAAGAGCTGCAGAAGCCCTGCTGTGATTGTATCTGACTGGGCAGTTAGGAGAGATGTTGAGATTTAATGGTAATAGATAGTACTGAATGGTGGTGCTGGTTTCTTTTCACATTTCAGCCAGGGTTTGGGTTTTTTTGTTGTGTTGGTTTGGTTTGTTTGTTTGCTGGGCTTTTTTTCTTCATGTATAGTACCCTCCCTGGAAAAAAAAAAAAAAAAACAAAATTAAGCACTGAGATTATTTTGCATCTGCATGGCATCCAGCTGGGATCCACGGGATTACCCAGAGGATTAGATCTGACAGCAAACCAGTCAAGGTTTCCTTTGGTTTGACCTCTAACGCCTCAGCAGTGTTCTGAAGATATTCAGCAAAGGTAAA
Source organism: Fratercula arctica (assembly GCA_947846985.1). Taxonomy (NCBI): domain Eukaryota; kingdom Metazoa; phylum Chordata; class Aves; order Charadriiformes; family Alcidae; genus Fratercula; species Fratercula arctica. Next base: position 81,955,204 of record CANTUZ010000002.1, read on the forward strand.
GAAAGCTTCTGCTCCCATTAAGGGAGATGGCTTAATAAATTATTTAAACATATAAACAAAAAAAAAAAAAAGGCAACATAGCAGAACAGCATCTGTCACTTTGGAACATTACCACATCCTTTACATTTTTTGGTTAATGACAGGAGAAATTTACAGCAAAACTTCAAATGTTATTTTGCTGTTATTAACACTAGATTTTTTCTAATAGCTCTTACTACGAATGTATCAGGTTATGTTTTTATGTGATAGTAGATAAGTTTGACTGGCTTTACGTCCTCTAAGCAGAATATCACAGTATTAAACCCAGGGTATTAAAACTAGAAGTTTTGCTCAAGAGAGGTCCTATTTCTTTTCATTACACTAAGAAATTTATTTTTTATATTAACAGAGTTTTATTCAAGAAAAAGTATTTTTATTTTATTACATATCTCTAGTCATTTATATATCCAATACTTTGTATCCATACAGCACAACAGTTGCTGGGTAATACAGTGTAAAGGGCACTTAAAGAAAGAGGAAGGAACCCTGTGGTTGTATTACCACAGGATAACGTGAACGATATGCAAAGACTATTGTCTGCAAGAAGTACGTTACACCTTATTTTGTATTAGCATAATGCACAGAAGAGAAAAAAGGGTATTTACCTCTGCTGCTCTTTTAAAACCTCACGAGGCGGCATTTTTAAGTTAATAGAAAACAACAAGACTCAGAATCATGGGTAATCTTTAGATCGAATGAAAGTATAAAAAAGAAACTAAACTAACTTAATACCGATTCAAGTGCTGCAGCCCTGAGGAAGAATTTGGAAATGTAACTATCCTATTTAGCCCTAAAAGCATAAAACTCAGATGACTGTATCATTTAGCACAGGAACACAAAGTGTTATGTTACATCTAATTATACTTGTTTGAGCTTCATGGCCATGCACAGTCTACAGAGGACTTGCTTTAAAAATTCTTGATTGCACTTTTATCAAAATCATGGCAATAACTCCTCAATCTTAACTGGAAAGGAAGATACTTACTTCAACACTTATATTTGAGACAAGCAATAAAGAACTGACTTAGTGTTTCAAATATGAATATATGTACATATGGTGATACAAAGTTTTTGAGTTCTACACAATGATAACTTAGTGAATAGATCATTTTAGGAATTGCAGGAAGGAAATTCCAGTGGCAGGATGGGATTCTGGAGGACACAAAGCATTTTGAATGCTTCAACACATTACATTCTCTAACCTTCTAATCTCTTTGAAGTTTACTTGATGTCTGATTTTTTTCTTTGTCATTGTAGTAGTGATTTTTCTGTTTCTCTACTTTTTAATAACTACAATCTTAAAAAAAAAAACTTTTATGGCTATATTTTGAAGTATTTGGAACTGCACCTTAGAGCAGATTTGTAACTGAGTATGATTAGCATGAAGATACTGTTTCCCATTACATTTCACAGTTTAGCATTACAGGGACTAATAGGATTATTCTGTCCATCTTTCTAGAAATTTTAATAGGGCCTGTTGTGATAGGACAAGGGGTAATGGTTTTAAACTAAAAGAGTAGTTTTAGACTAGATATAAAGAAGACATTTTTTACAATGAGGATGGTGAAACCCTGGCACAGGTTGCTCAGAGAAGTGGCAGATGCCCCATCCCTGGAAACATTCAAGGTCAGGTTGGTTGGGGCTCTGAGCAACCTGATCTAGTTGAAGATGTCCCTGCTTATTACCAGGGGTTGGTCTAGATGACCTTTAAAGGTCCCTTCCAACCCAAACTATTCTATGATTCTATTCTATGTTTCTATGATAAATTTCCCTTACTGCACAGTCTCCATTACTTTACCTAGCTTAGCTTTGCGGTACCGAGTGACAGAACTCACATCATTCCTCTTGTGTGCAGCATAATATACATCACTGCCGGAAAGATTTTACTGCCTAACATAAATTTTCCCTTTCTTAATTTTGCCCCTCTGCTTCTCTCTGCTGAACAAAATACCTTTCCTTTCTTGGTGTCTATCAGGCCCTTCAGCTATCTATATACCATTACCGTGTCTCCCTTTTGTCATCCCTTGTCCAAGCTAAACATGTTTTAGTTCTTTTCATCTTTCCTTATAACTCACGATGCCTAGACCCAAGACAGTTTTTCTTGCTCTTCTGTAAACTCCTTCCAATATGTTGATATCTATCTAGTGATGTGATGCCCAGGACAAAATCTGTTGTAGAGGTGTCATTTTCTCAACATCTGGTTTTATGCAGTAATCTATTAATTTCCAGCTGCAGCACGTGGTTATCCTACTCATGAAAATTCTTTTGGACTTTCAGGTAGTCAAATCACAACTAAAGTTTCATGTGTATTCTTCTACTCCCTCCCCCCTTTTGCCACTCCTGCTTTACATGTTTCTTTCATCTGTTTAATTATATAAGTATTGTAATTAAAAAAAAAAAAAAATCCTAACTGATCACAATTCACAAATGTATCTTCTTATCTTTCATTTATGTTTCTAATTTTTTCTAGGTTCCCATCTATCATTTCTGATATGATGAGTGCTATTTAACTGTCCCAAGTTGGCATAAACTCTGAATTTCATTTACCTGCAGTTTAAGTGAACACAGTTTAAACAATTTAAGGTCACATACAGAACTAGTGATCTGTTACATTACAGAAAATTGTTATTTCATCCCTCACCTTTCTTTGCAACATTTTTCTCCCAAAAATCAGTGTTCTATCTCACTAGGTACTGGAGGAAGGACCGTGCTTTACATCAGCAAAGTGTGACTTGAAGACAAGTTGAGATATTTTTATAAATCACTTCTATCAACCAGCCTATTTGTCCCTCTCAAACTAAAAAAATCAACAGGAACTTTTGAGGAAATGTCTATTCTGCATGAAGGCACAATGATCAGAAGCCATTAACCTTCAAATGCCTAATTTCTGGTTGTGCTGAGCTCATGTTGCCACTGTCTTTAACTCAAGGCTACTCCTTGCAGTGAGGCACCAAGTAATTTAATAAGAAAAAGAGGAATCACTGAAGTCCGTATATTCTGAAATCAGTCACTTAGCTATCTCTGAGGATCCTGGCATACAGATCTGATATTTTACATGATACAAAATGTAGGTTTCAGTTACAAGAGAAAAATTACCAGGCCAGTTACGCATTCCCCCTCTGAATATCATCATTAACTATGTCTTATCGTTGCTGTTGTTTCCATTTCTTGCCATGATCTTTCCCCCTCAAAGCAGATAAAGTCTGTGTTTCTGTAAATTCTTTCATTCCCTTGATCATTCAAGATTCATAGTCCAGTGTTGGCTAATTTGCATATATTAACATTTCATACATACTGCTTATTTACTCCTTATCAGCAGAACTACTTTCAGCACCAATTCTCTCAAATCGGTCAGACTGAAACCTCTCAAGTGGGTAATACTAAACAAACCGGTTTCAAGCACTGAAATACACCAACGATTCAGCCTGGACTGAGAAATTCACCTTTACCTCAGTTGACCGAGTTGCCTAAATCAAGACCTGCATCACAACCAGCTCCTCGGGTGTCTGCAGGGTGACACAAGCACTCTCAGAGGTGCCTTAGCCCAGCTGAGAGCTGCAGGCACCTCCTCCTTCCACCACTGGCCAGCCATAGGAACTTTCTAGAGTTTCTGGGCAAGGATGCAGCGCTTGGGGAAGGTCAGAAGGGACTGGTGACCCAACAGAAGAACACCTTCAGTGAAATTAAACTTAAAAAGAGCCCAGCCACTCAAGAAACTACTGAAAGTGAAAGGAAGGATCCTTCCTCTTTCCAATACGGTTCAGTTACAGAGGAAGGCATTAAGTACACATTTGAAGTTGGAAAAAATTGTGGGTTGGAAGAAGTATAGTCGAAAGCATAGTTTCTTTTAGAAATGATACTTCTTTTTATCTCATCGCATCAGGAATTTTATTACATCTAAAGAGCTTCATTCCAGTGCTTGGGTTTGACAAGCTGTAGTTGGAGTAATAAGATGCTTTCTAAACTCAGGTTGGCAGCCAAATTATTCAGAGTGTACACAGAAAATTTGTGGTTTGGGTTTTCTTAGATTCACGATCTGGGTCTGCTTAAAGTACAATTTCACAATAGAAATTGAAATATGGGCAAGACTGATGAGTGGCACAGGTGATGAAGCACAACTCTGCATCAAATATAAAAATTAAAGGAATGGCTCCTTATAACTTTTTTTTTCTTTTCCTTTTCTTCTTTTAGAAGACTGGTTGCAATTACTCTACCCTATTTATGGAAAGTAAAATGCAAGGGAAACCCAGTAATTAAATGTTAAATGTGTTATTGCTCACTGAATTGGATGACTCCTTTCCATTTTCATGCCCATTCCAATTGAATAATGAGCTTTACTCTTTCACGTGATTTTCTGTGTGCATGCTGTTGCAGCAGGAGAAAGTTTGGTCTGAGTGCCTTCAGTTTAACACCATCTCTAGGGGAATGGTCTATAATTCCCTTCCCTGCTTACTATAGAAACAGTGAAAAAGAGTGTAGACAGCATCTTTTCTTCACTGTTCCTTGCAGCAGACTGGGCAGGTCAGAGCTCTTCACCATCACTGCACCATACCTATCGTCTGTGTTTTAGCACTCTTTAACTAAAGCTCCTTCAGAGTTTTACTTCTGTGGCATTTGGCCTTAATCCTCCCAGTCTAACTTTAAAGCAACCTTCTCTTCCTCTAAAATGCACACACTTACATACATTTTACCTTGCTCTTTTCCTGGCTTGAATTGTGGGTGTGAAATAGCATGAACAAGTTTCAATATTCATATTTCACTTCAGATGGTCAGAGTTTAGCCATGTACCAAGTGTTCCATCTATTCATCTTTCAGGTTTAGTATCAGAAAACTGTGGAAACAAATATTTTTTCTCCAGATTCATAAGTCCTTCATGCATCTCATAGGCAGTGGTATCAGAGAGCTACGCAAGACTGTTCCTGCTTGTGCTCTTACTTTTTAGGAGGTATGGGTGTATATGGGTACAGTATTGCAACTCTGCTTCTTTAACGCTGAGACCTTCCAGTCTAAAATGATGTCAAAGCAGCTTGTCTGAGACCTGGATGCTGCTTTTCAAGTATGGATGGATGTAGCCATCAGCTACACATGGGCACAAGCAAGGATAAATACACTGGGGTGCTTCTGGGCTAGGAATGCACGAGAGGGCACTTAGACCTTGATATGACCCAACTTTCACCATGCCAACATAGAGTACCTGTTAAATTTTTCTGGTACCGCTTGATTCTCTGCTACTTTTACTTTCTCTACATTTATGACATCGTCTTCAAAAGAAGACCTAAGAGCGCTTCCATCACTAGAACAATCCCAGCAATCACAACCACCTCATAAGAAGGTGCCCCTACGTTCTTGAAAAGCATAGAACAAAATACTTTGGCCCGTACTTTGCAACTGTCCTTCTCTGGAGGCAATAAAGTCTTGTCAAAAGGGAGCTGAGAAGAGAAAAATTATACTGCGCACCTATGGTGACTGTGATATTTTTAGCTGGTGGAATATCAACAGCAAATTTTATACGTATGTGTGCATACGGAATGCGAGGGAGATTTGAGTATGAAATTGTAACAGTACAGATTATTCATTACCAAGGTAATACTAGAAAGACTAGAATTCCCATCTGAATTTTGGAAAACAGAAAAAAATGGCTATTACGTTGTAAAGGACCTTGTAACTTTCTGATAAGCTGCCCATTTTGAGCTTAGTCCAAGCCACAATATACTTTCCTCTGCAAATTTGGGAACAGCTGGTGAAATCCCCACTAAGGGCCAACTCATGGGCACACAAATGCATACTCTGTACAGTGTTTAAGCATCAACTTAAAAAAAAAAAAAAAAAAACCCAAACAAAAAAAAGAACAAAAATAGTAATATGTTGTAAGTTATTGCATGCTGTAACCTGTTACATGATTCCTCTGTTGCATTGTGTCACCACTGCTGTCACTATCAAGATAGAACAACGAAGAAAGACTTTACAAGAACAAAGAAAGTTTGCAAACTTTTGGTGAGGATGGATCCCACTGTTCCCTAGGCACGGGAATTCCTTCACATTTTTAAGGCCGAAAAACACAACTCAAGTCCCTTGATTCACAGCCTCCTTAAGCCTCCTGCCACCTCCCATCCCTCCCGATCATGTTGTCACGCGTGTTTCCATAGGAGCAGCAGGACAGCTGTCCAGTTCTTTTATTCATGGTATAACAGTCTGAGGCAACTACAGTTGTCTACTTGACGGCTCAGAGTTCCTGTTATCCTCACAAGGGTGATCTGCTGTCACTCATGCATTCAACAGCGCTCCATCAAGCACTCTGTGCTATCTTCTGTGCTGCAGCTAGAGTTGACACAGTCTTCCCCATTGTCCTCCACTGTTCAAAAGAAGATGACCCCTCTCTCAGGGGAGTGCTATGTTGAGACCCCATGAGCTGCACACAGCCTCACCATTTAGCCAAGATGAATGGTAATTATTCTTGGAGCTCCTAAGTGGGCAGCGTGAGGATTGGAGTCCTTCAGACTTGGCTCTTATTATTTTATAAATCAAATATTTCCATTTTGTCTCTTCTACTTGATGTACAAATACAGCTAATCTTGAGAAGACCCAAGCAATGTTAGCAAAGGTATATCCTTCCACACTTATCCTCCCCCTCTTCAATAATATAATCTGGAATACAATCCTCTTCTGGGAAGTGTATTTAGAGAAACATAGAAGTTTCTTCCCCATCAGTGAATATGAACAATATACCAATGTCCTGGTACTCAGAGCTGCCAGGTTGGCCTGTTCAGGTGTTTCTGAAAGATAATACTTGTGTCCTGTGTCAATAAGTAAGGCTGTGCCTGTTCTCCCTACCTTTTCAAGGAAAGAGCTGCCTCTTGGGATTAGTGCAGTTATCCACGATCTGTCTTGCAGGGACTCTGAGCAGTCAAACAAACCAAATTCAGTTGCTTCAAACTGCTAGACCATGACTAGAAGATCCAGACAGCTGTCCTAATACCAGGATTTCAACAGTGTTCCTCTTTGTGTCACAATTTAACAAGTGTCAGGCTTTATGTCTCAGATGCCTGAGTTTACCTCTGGAAACTTGTTCAGTTCCCACAGATCCCACCCCCAGAGAAGCCAAGAGGAATTCTGCCATTAGTTTCAGCAGGAGTAGCGTGAGTCATGCAGCACTGATTGTGGACTTTGATCCTGCTGATGCTTATGTTTAGGAGTAGGCATACTGGGCTTGTGCATGAAATAATCACCTATGTGAATGCTTGCAGATTCTGATCCTACAAATATTCATGCTTGAACTCCACTTCAAACGCAACAGTGTTCAAACTGAGTATGTTTTATGTAGTTTCAAAGCCTCCTGGTAAAGGAGGCTAGCACCTATATTGTGCTTTGAATTAGGCCCTGTGCTTTCTTCTCAGGCTCGTACTGTGATGTGTAGGGTACTTGGGCAAAGTGCATCGTCCTAAGGGGAAAGATAAACAAAGTTACTTTCTCATGCTTTGATCCCATTTATTTGTGTGTGGCTGCATATTTAATTTTGGAAGAAATTATAATCTATTGAACATGCAAAGCCTGAAATAGTAATTTTACTGTTCCAGAAAGAGTATCTCAGTGTAATGATATTTCTAATACATGGCTTACGTATTTTTCATAATATTTATGTCAACCAAATTTTGAACAATGAGATTGAAATTACAAATGTGGGTAGACAATATTATCATATTCATGAAAATGTGCCTACTCAGCTGCGTAAAAGGATACATGCTGCCTTTAGCAAACCATTTCTGAGGCTTTTCAAATAAAGTGGTGAACAGGTAATCATGCCTGTCAATTGATGAATATCTGTATTTCATCTACAGATAGGATTTTCTTGTGATTTTGATTAAACAAAATGTCTCCAAAGGAGCAGGGTACCTTATTTGTGGTTGTTTTTTATTATTCAAGTCTTCCTGAGCTATTGGCATTCTTTAGTTCCAGTCCAGGAACACGCCATATACCCCTTTCTACCATTGCTTCCTTCTACAGCAATAAACATAGTGTTTGTCACTACATTCCGTATATATTCTTTCCATAAATCACACTGATCAGAGAAAGAAATACTAGCTTTTATTCTTATTCTCGCTGGTTTACATGCAATGAATTGTCATAGGCACAGTCCTCTGACCTTTATGATCTTCTAAATGTACTTCTTGTTGAGTGACATTTTGGTCCTTATTGCCTACTGCTTCCTCAATTTCATCCTGCCTAGTTTTTGAGAAACATCATCAAGGTATGAAGAGACTAACAATGAAAAGGAAATTAGTAGCCAGCGGCGCTGCATTGGAAAAATTGTTATTCTGTTATGACTACAAACAGTAGCATCAAATGTGAAAATAGACTTTCAAATTAATTAGCATTTAAGGGAAATGGGTTTGCAATAATTATCAGATTGCGTTTAAGCAGCTATGTTTACAAGCACATTGCTGCTTTCTATTAAGTTCTTACTAGGGAAAAATAACAAATAAGTACAGATGTTGAGTTTTGAATCTATGTTCATACTTTTTTACAAACAAAGGTTCAGGAGAATAAAAAAAAAATGGTATTGCTCTGTTCCTCACAGCTCCAGGGAAAGTGGAAGTTGCCTATTCTTCCCAAAGGCAAAGAGCCTTTTATTGCTCCTATATATGTGGGAGAATAAGCATGCTCTTCTCCATCTTCCATACTGCGGCTCTTCCAACATCCTTTAGGTGAGGAATCTTTAAATAGACTGTATCAACAGCCTATATATATCCACTAGGACACTTCTTTGCAAGCCCAGTGAGGCTACTTCCAGCCTATTGCAGCTACAAACGGACACAAAGAGATGAGATCTGATTCAGTCTTCATCGTTATTCATACCTTAAGCAGTATTTCACATATCTTTTCTCTTTTTCCCTCTAAGCCTTTCTAGTGCTTTCCAAAGTGTCAGGTATAAGTGATCAGGGTCACAGAAGCTGGGCATCAACTTCTTGGGAGTACAAATATCTCAAATACTCTGAATACCAGAAGTACCACAACTTCTATTATATCTCATTTTTCCTTTAACAGTCCAACTCTGAAAACAAACAAACAAACAAACAAATCATTCTTTATTGTCTTCTTCCTGCAAGGATGGTAATAGCTGGGAAGAGAAAAATAACAAAACTTGAGCCAGCTAGATTGAGCTAGACTGCTGTTATGATAAATGAGTAATCTTTGCACATTTGCATCTACTTTATTTAATGTTTTTCACATACAGATATTTCATCGATTGGAAGAATGATGTGGACAGCTACTTTACAATAGATGCTACTGAAGGAACCATTGCTACTAATGAATTACTGGACAGAGAAAGCACAGCACAGTACAATTTCTCTATAATTGCAAGTAAAGTTAGTAAGTATGACAAAAACTGAATTAATATGCTAGTATGGTATTTTTTTCAGAATGTAGTGCTCAGGCATAAACATGCTGTGAAGAGTGCATGTATTGCCAAGAGATTATTTAAGAAGGCTCAATAAATATCATTTTTGCCAGGCTCACTGTGAGGCTCAGTGTGATGTTCCAACAGCCCTGTATAGTACGGTTTTTCTAGTAGCCCTCATGTAGGCACAGTTCCCTCAGAAGCTGAAAAACATTTTGTCATCACAAAGGGCATGAGGAGCTGTATGGAGACCTTCCAATTCTTATTTCTGATTTTGTAATTCACTCCTGTATGAAATCAGGTTAGTCAAATAACAGCTTTTTAAAGGTAGAAAAATTTAAAGACTCATTTGTTTCTCAGACAAAAAGTACACTAAAATTGAGTCAAGATTTAAGGCCCCAAATTAATCAATCTGTGTGCTGCATCTCTGCTCTTGTGTTTTCTCTCTGCCCAAGACTTTGTGCCTAACCAGTTGTTTTATTTTCCTATACGATTTGTGATGTGTTTTTTTCATTTCTTGTCTTTGTGTTTTCTTCTACGTAGCTTTTTTTTATAAGAACTCCTTCTTCCTCTGTATTATGTAGCTGCAGCTTGCTTCATTGCCATTCTTCCTTGTAGCATTCCTCCCTCATGATCCTGTCAAACCGAAACTCTCATAGGCATATACCACCCTTTGAATACAAGGCTTTTGGTCACTTAGTGATTGTGTAAATGCCACAGAAGTCTTTCTGTTGACATCAATAGGCTGTAGAAGAGAACCCCTGCTATACTTCCTATTCATTCCTATGTTTATTTGTCCAGAAATGCAAGTTTCTACAGCGAAGAACATGTTTTCCTCAATGTATTCTTGGCATCGAGTCCTCAAAAAATAATACATACTACTAACAGGAAGAGGGAGATTTTGGAAGCAGAGAAGATATACATTATTTAAAATAAAATAATAAATTCTCAGTTGTAGTTATCTGAAAAAGAACCATACACTCACTAACTGGAGCCTGAAAATATAACGAGGACACCAGTCAAATGAAAACTCGAATTTTATCTGTAGCTTGGAAAAGGAATACACTAACAGAGCAAACTAATCTATCACAGGTGATGGCGTATGTGGAGATACATCTGCATGTGTACGTTGACATAAGTCCAGCGGAACTGTAACTTGTTTCCAGACAAACTGAAAATCGGGTAGATGCAGAGGGAAGGTCTCATAATGGTCTATGTTTCAGTAAAGCTTAACTATTTAAATTTATTGGTGGACAACGAATATTTGAGATTTGTAAATTTTTTTCTGCAGGAAGGCAGCAGTTTTAATAAACTTGGTATGAAACTGCTTATTATTACCAAGAGTAATTAAAGCCAGCTAAAAGCTCCAAGTCTACTTCTCTGTGCACTTTCCCAGCACATACATAGTAATATTATGTTTATGTAGAGCTGTAGCAGGTAGGCTATATTATGAAATTCCCAATTTTAACAATTGCCTAGTTAAGAATTTACACCTAAAACGTATTTGTGATTCAATTCAGCATGCCTCAAAATATTTATACATTGACCATTATCTATAGCGTTAAAAGCAATTGCCTTATTGGTACTACACCAGCAATATTTTGGAGGATTTGAGGTATATTGACTGTCAAAACTTTCTGTGCAGTTGTCTGACTAAGGGCTAGCACAGAAATGAAGGCTGGGTTTTGAGGGATGACAAACTGCACACAACCAAACAAGGTTAGAGAGAAGAGAAGAAAACATTTGAAGAAAAAGAGGGGGGGAAAAATTACTATAATTGAAGAATTTCTGCTACTAAAAAAATTGCCACTTGTTTAGTGCTGATGTAGAAACACTGAAACTGCCATCTCTTACTAGTGAAAAAGTGCACTGAACAGTGCCTTGACATATACATGATTACCTAAGGAAAGTGTCCCAGTATTGCAATCAGTTGCATAAAGTTGCCTCAGGAATAGATACTATTGTTACCTAAGTATTTTCAGTTCCCCATGACCTTATCTCTTTAAAATAGGCATATGAAATTCTGTTACTTAAAAAACTTTATTGATAAAATAGGTATTTTGCCTTCTCACTATGAGACGACAGCAACCACCCCCCAACACATAGCTTTTAGACACTTCCTAATGGTCATTCTGCAAATCATCTTTTTTTAAACAGGCCAGTTATAAAAAAAGACTGCCATCTTTTTCCCCGTCAAGTCAGAGAGAAAAATAAATTAAACCAGTTTTGCCATCTTTCCCCTATATGTGGAAAATGATGCCAAGGTCACGAGGCTTGCGTGGACTCCCTGCCTGTGCCTTAGCCCTGGGACCTTCTAAGCGATTGCTCCCCTTTATTCTTTTGTAGCTTCAAAATGAAACCCTGTATGAATCACAGATGATACTTGTGTTACAGTTTTTCTCACAGCCAGTAAATTCTTGAAGTAATATTATGACTTTTGAGCAATTAAGTTACCTTCCAAACAATGGCATAAATGGCATGCAGTTTAGATCACTAAACATAGGAGCAGGCAATTGATAAATTTAAATGTAGATACAGTGGTACCATTTAGACTTTTCTTACAAGCTGATAAATCTGACTGTTATTAGCACTGAAGCACCAATAGTTTTAATTTGTAAAGGAAGAGATTTCAAAAATAAGGCAGAAGAGAATTACCTTGTGTTGATTAAAGTAATCTTTGCTGACATCACCTATTGCAGGAAAAAAAAAAAAAGTCTGGTTCAAAAGCCTGGTTGTTTGGGAATTTGTAAATGGTTTCATGTGTCTGCATTTATTTTACATACATATTCATATATATATATATACACCTATATATATATATATATATATATATATACACACACTGAGATTATTTTTCCCTAAATGCCAGGTCCTGCCCCTTTATCCCTGCCTACACCAGACATGGTGCAGGTTGTCAGATTAAAGCGAGGTAGAATTTGGACCCTTAGCAAACAGTTAATTATGAAACAGGTGTGTCCTAGGCTTGCTTGTGTCAACTTGTACACTCACAGCCAGGGAAGTCCTGGTTACCCAGCAATGACACAGTAGTATATCTTGCATGTAGACAGTAGCTGCTGGTTCCACACAGGGAACTGGGATAAGGGAAGTTTTTCTACCCAAGTTAAGCAATGACCAGCTCTGACCATGTAGCATTATACTGTGCTCTTTATTTCTAACCCTGAAAAAATTCCAAACATCTAATCTGGGAATCTGTCTCCAAATAGCAGCACAACTGACTCTTGAGAACATCTCAGAGGCGTACCCGGTGTGGAGCGACAGGTAGCCTACTGTCATGTTTAACACAAACCACCTTAACTTTATTCTCACCCTTCCCAAAGCAGACATCTTTTTAAGTGGGAGGTGGATGATTATTCTGCTGACACACAGATGATGATACAGACCTGAAGGCAGCTGAATGCAGAAGGTCCCTTACTAATCCATAGAAAGAAAAAATCAGCCTTTATATAGAACAAAGTGCATGAACAGGGAGGGGATGTTTGAGACTCACATTTTTTTCCCCCCATTTCACTTCCCAATTTCTCATACTTCTTTTTGCCCCCTCTCTATATTTCATCTTTTCTTTTGTTTTGTTGTGGTGTTTTTTTTTTTCTTCTTAGAGTAAATCAACACCGTGGTAGCCTTCATGGTTGCTGTTTCTGAACATTTTTGATCCCACAGACTCTGTCCAAACTAATAAATTAAACATGGCTTGCATTCGTTTCAAGAACAAAGGCCAGCTGCCACCGAGTAGCCTATTTGTATGCCATTAAACACGCTTCCCTTCCAAATAGGGTGCCCACATGTAAATTGATTCTTTGAGAGTCGTCCCTTGCCCATACCAACTCCCAGCACATGCATGTGAATTGTCCGCAAGATCACTAGTTGCCCCAGGCCAAAACTGTGCCAATGGCTGCTGTAAGAACATAACAGTATAAAAAAATCACAGTCCAGTGCTCAAAAAGTTCCCTGGTGTGCTGCTTAATTAACTAGTATGGAAATGTTTTTTGCATCTTACAAAAGAGGAAATAGACAAGAAACGTAAGATCTTATTTCTGCTTTCCCCTCCTCAAGGCATTAGTTAAGGTTGAAAATAAGTATAAAATAAACATAATCCTTCCTGTCCAAACCATCTTCCAAACTCGTCTAACTCTAGGCCTAAATTTTGTGAATGCTAAAGAAACCTTAGCTTAAATCTCAAGATGGGGTTTATCTTCTCCTACATACCATTAACTGGGATTAAGGAATCACCAGGTCTCCTCAATGGTCAGTATCTATTTTCTCGACTGTCTTGGATTTTCATGAGTTCATTACTCAAAGTATTTTACATATATTCTACTACTGTAATATCCTTTGAACCATAAATATGTTAACAGATGATGGTACTCAAGCAAAAGAAGGAACCAGGGTTACGACAGTCTTACAGACAGCAAAACTGAAGAAGGAAGAAACTAATTAATTTGCCTGTATCTTACAAGCAGAATTGAAACAGGAAAACAGCGTCTTAATTCCTAGGCTAGTGATTTAACCAATTTATCTCCTCATCTGTGTAATCTGGTTTAAAAAACATGAGCAGAAGTTTTCAGTGACTCACTCACTCACTGATACCAGCGTGCATGTCACTGCTGTGCTCACAGGGCTCAAAAAGATTTGATTATGAGACAATTGTCAAACAAAACAAAAACAGAGAAAATGGAAGTCAAGTCTGCAGAGTGGTATTTGAAATGCAATTTTCTGTCCTCATTCACATCAAGTATTACAGCTCTTTGTGATTATATATGGATTCAAAGCTGTGCACATTTTTCTTGCAGTCTTCCTTTATATACATGAGTAGTCAAACTGATACCAGTGCAAACCAGAAAAAAAATTAATTCCATCCTTGGAAGTATTCAAGACCAGGCTGGATGGGACTTTGAGCAGCCTGGTCTAGTGGGAGGTGTCCCTGCCCATGGCAGGGGGGTTGGAACTAGATGATCTTTAAGGTCCCTTCTAACCCAAACCATTCTATGATTCTGTGAAATAAAGTAAAATTCAGAATTAGATCCATCTTATGCTGTAGTAATTCTGTTTAGTTTCATGTTTAATTTTTGCTGACCATTTATGCAAGGTAAAATTCTACCTTGCTAAAATTCTTAGAAAGAAAAGATTTTGGCCTCTAATATATCTTTCAGAGAATCATAGAAAATAAATCACAGACCATCAGTGAGAAATAAATGTAAAAAGTATAGTCATATTCGTGTATATTTCTAGAGCATGCTATCCTATCGTGATTTTGAGGGAAAGCAAAATGTCAAAGCCCTTTGTTAATTTTAAAAATATACAGTCCCATAATATGTACGCTGATCCAAAAAGCTGAAAAAATAATTTATGTAAGGTACTTCAAAAAATATAGCCTAAAAAGGCATCTTACAGAAACTGATATATTTAAGAGAAATTATCAAAATCAGCTAATATCTCCCATGTACATGATCCATAAATTTTGAATACAGTCATTCTTTTACTGGAGAGGCATTTTTAACATATTTCTAAGAGGAAAGGAACTAAAATCTATGCCTGTACTTGTATGGCAATGCATTAATCTCTAATGTATTTGAAGAATGTATCTTGAACTCCTGTTGTTCATTGTTGTACCTTAAAAGAAACACAGAAAAACAAAAGGAAAACCTGAGTTACTCCATATGAGTTGCTGTGTTCTTTGCAGGGCACACTGCTAGGAGGGAAGTTTTAAGTTAAGTTGTTTCTGCCAATAACTGGGTGAACTTGACCTACTCAGGGCTTTTCTGATCTGTGTATGTATTCAGAGTCAGGGTCCTGCCCTCTACTGACTAAAATAACTTCTTAGTACTTTTTTGTTTCCTGTTATACAAAGGAACCTATTCAGCTGTGATCTAGATTTCTTCTGGTTCTTTGGGCATCTAAAGAGCCACTGCCTAATTCCCAGCTGCGAGACCAAACTTTGTCTTCATTCATACTGCACAATGCCTTTCTCCACAGAAACATTCTGCAAGTAGGGACGATGCTGAATTGGAAACGAATGAGGATTAAAAGAGACATTATTAGATATAGTCACTATTAATTAGATATCTTCATAGAAAGGAACTACAAATATTGTGTGATTTGGGTAGTGTTTTTTTTGTGGGTTTTGTGTTGTTTTTTTTCAATTCCAAACTGAGTTTGTAGGGTGGTCAGTTAATCCAGAACATGTGAACAGGTAAAGCACGCTTCCACTTGCAGCTGGGGAATACCTTTTGGCTTTGACAGAGGCCTCTTGAAAACCCTTCATTTGGTTGTTCCTAAGAACAGGAAAGAAATCATGTAAAATTTCTAGAGTGCCACCATATAGAGACTTTGCCCCTTGCTATGTTAGTTAGAAACAACAGAAATGCAGATGTTTATACAAACTGTGAAGTAAGCAGCTAATGCAAATAATTTGAGGGGTCCATTTATGTCTGAAGATTCAAGAAAACTGTTCTTGTACTTAACCATGACCCCGTGCTGTTGCTCCTACACCACCCTGGTTCATAGCATAGATTTCTTGAATAGTTAAGTGTGTCTGTATAGTGGCTGCCACCTTCTTAAATGCAGAAAGATAAAATAATTATCCTTTTGACTCACCAGCTAAACTGGTTTTTATGTAGCTGCTATTTTGTGAGGGATCTCAGCGTCAAGTGAAAGAGAATATTGTCTGCTTTGTTTTGAATTTGTGTCTTCTTTCTGTCAGACATTGCATTTGCAGATAAACTTGCTTACAAAATGCATCGAGTGACTGATGAAGATTATCTGCATTGGTGGGACAATGGGAAGAAGCAAAATGTATACTGGTTTTTAGCATTTCTTTTGCACAAAAGTATTTGCTGCTTGCAAATACTTTTGCAGTTAAACAAATAACTGTTACAACATACCGTAATGATTTAACCACAAGTTGAATGCTAACTCTACGTGTTTCACTGTTAAATTTACCACCGATTCTGTCTGGCTTTCAGCAAGATTCTCCTTTATATCTTTCTCTCTTACTTTTCTCCATCTTCTAAATGGGTATGCTCCACTTACTTCCTTAATATCTTTAAGATGAAAACAGTGGATAGGAAATAAATATTTATTTTCTACATTCCATTGTGGAAAACAGAATTCCATTTTAAGCATTGGAAGCGTTTTCCACAGACTCCAGGAACAGTGATCTGAGAAAAGTTTGCATCTTTAATTACAGGTACAACTTCAAATTCTTTAATTTATGCTCTCATAAACATAATCATGTTGATTGATTCCTTACTCCATGAAGAGTAATGGATCAAAATCTGGTACCAAATGATAAAGAAGTTTGCTTCCGATTTCTCCTTAGCACAAATCAGAAATAAGGGGAAGTCAGGGGCTTTTAGAAGTTACAGTACTGGGATCAAAACAGTTTATGACAGCTCATGGGCACTGGTGATGACGACAAGCATAAATAGTATTCCTTAATGCTTTTCTCCTAAAAATCATTTATAGGTAACCCACTATTAACCAGCAAAGTCAACGTTATAATAAATGTTCTGGATGTCAACGAGTTTCCTCCCGAAATTTCGGTTCCATATGAGACATCTGTATGTGAAAATGCCAAACCAGGACAGGTATTTCAAATTTGTAATGCTTGCTCTTTTGCTTTTTCTTTCCGTATTGTTTATAGCAATAGAAATTTCTGGGTTTGAAAATTACATAACGGATAGAATTCTTTTACAAATAAAATGCCTGTGTTGGAAATACTCACCTTTCGAAATTCTGGTTTTGACTTTCATGGTCTATTTATGATCTATTTATTTTTATTATCCCTGATTATGTGGGCCTGATCCACCTTTTACTGTGCATTTAATAGCTATGACAGGAGAAAGAATCCCTTCCTCAAAGACACTTAAATATGAAAGTAAAACTGCAGTGAATAAATGGAGTAGGAAGGATTACACACAGTTCTGTGTCCTGTTCAGAGAAAAAGAACCCACAACTCCAAAGGCAATCCTCCTGAAAGCTTGTTTTTATAAGCAGTTTCAAATATAGACATAGCATGCAAAACCTATTTCAGATTCAGAATATCACCTTATACCACGAGTGATGCCTGTATTAATAGAGCTGGCCCGAGAAGCTGTTGGCGTGTACTCCTTGTGCACGAGATGTGTGTAATTAAACGCAGTTCTGCCAAGCACCAAGGCCAACCATCATACATATTAACAGCTAATACTGTTTCCAAGACAAGACTGGTAACTTCAGGTATTCAATTTGGAGAGTTACTGCCAGCCGCGGAAGGAACATATGCAGCCTGATGTGTAATCAGTGACTTCTGTTTATACGTATGTAATATGTAATCAAGTTCATGTGATTTTTATTGCCTTTATTACAGATTTGTCCATGACTTCATATGGTATTTGTAGCTCATCTTTTTTTTTTAAAATACGTACATATGTTTTAACTAACTACCATACAACCTAGTTTAACTTTTAGTTTATCCGATACCTTTAGTTACTACCTTATCCAGGCACCAACAATAGAAAGGGGAACCTTTTACAAGGAAGGCCGAGATAAGCACTGAGCTGTCAAAAATTATAAATATTTAGAACTGTCTTACATAAAAAAAATGCCTTCCTTTTAAAAAGATCAGTGGCAATCCTACTATGAAACATTTTAACTGCACTGTGCTTACCTGAAATCTAGTAGATATGACTCTGGGACCCAAAAGTTCCTTCTTGCCTAGATGGTGCAGACCTTTCAACCCTCTCTACTTCATTTCAGGCTGTAAAATCAGGGTGCAGCTTTGGGAAGTACTACCACATGTACTAGTCGTAACAGGGATAGCAGTAGTAGCAGACGAAAGTGAGCTCTCTTTAAGTAATCACTCACTTGAAAACAATCACTAGTATTTTGATACAAAAATCAGATATTAAATACTTCTGCTATGAATATAGGGTAAATCTTTCTGCTTTATTTCAGACATGTCAGAATGAGACCTTTTGAGACATCATGAGTGCTCTGGAGGCTATAGTATTCAAATTTCTTGCTTCCACTGTCCAATACATTAGGGAAATGAGAGTAATTCAGCAAGATTTCACTTCCATTGTTTCATTTAATGTTCATTTTGTACTTCTACAAAACTGCTTCTTTTAGAAGAGTGAACTGACTTCGGAATTAATCTTAATCTGGTTTCAGGTGATACAGACTGTCACTGCAGCAGACAAAGATTTGTCACCAGCTGGGCAAAGGTTTTCCTTCCGACTGTCAGCTGAGGCTTCCAACAAACCAAATTTCACAGTCCATGACTACAGAAGTAAGTTGCTTACCCATATCTCAGAGCAGCAAATTTGGATTATAGTGACAAATATGATTGCTTTGTATTACAGTCATGTCTACAGACTAACTTTTTTTATTTGACATTTCTAATTGTTGAAATGTCTAGGACAAATATTAATATAAATTCAGGTCCTGAACCTTTTCTCATTTTTAGGGGACAGGAATTGTCAGAACACCAAAGGCTGAGATTTCCCTACAGGCCTGCAAAAACACTGCTACCCGTTTTATTTTCTTCCTTTTTTCATTCAGTATCTCAGGAAGAACTCATATGCCAAGGCAGGTATACCTTTAAGCAAGGCACTGTTGCTGCCTTGTTTAAATACTATTACTTTGCTAACTGTTCTCAAAGTACCGAGCTATTGTGCTTTCCAGAGGATGCATAGTCCTGCAGAAGAATCAGTTCTAAATATGGACATTGCTGCTGCAGTATAACATCCCACAACACTCAGTAATTTGTAGATGTATATAATTAACATCTCTGATTTTCCCCCCAAGTTTTCTCATAACTGATCATCTTTCGTTTTCTTTTTCACTTGAATGCTTTTGATAAATGGCAAAGAATAATCCAAGGTGAAAAAATGGATCTTTTTTTCTATTGTAAACGTCTTCAAGCATGTAGTCTTGTGAACAGAGACAGCTAAAACATCATAATAAACTGTAGAAAATTTTCACCACTAACTACTTTTAATCAAATAAAGAAAAAAAATTAACAATTAGTGTATCAACTATTAGGGGATCTTAAAAGAACTGTGATATGATAAGTTTTTAATAAAAAAGGGTTTATATTACTCTGCAAAGAAAGAACACCTAAAGCCATCCAATAAAGTTCAGTCAAATTCATTGCCTAGTTAACTCTTAAGGTTATAAGTATTACTTTTAAGAAAAAGTATATAATTCTTATTTAAAAAAAAATTATTAATTATATTCATTATTACTTTCAATTTAAATTTGAGACAATACTGAGTATGATGTCAAGGTTCCTTTCTTGAGAATTAAGTAACCCAAACTCTAAATGGGGCTACAAATTGATAACATGCAAAATGAAAAAAATTGCAGAGGCTACTTATTTAGCCTATTTTAAAACCATCTAGAGTATGTGACTCACATTCTTTTTGAAGCCATACACTTTTGTCAATGTTAAGTGATGTATAATTAAAGCAAACAATATAAGCACAACTGTTAACCATTAAGACCTTTACCATTAGGAAAGTTCAGGAAGAAATAAATTTGAAGCAGCAGAATAATAAACTGTGCTTATTCTGTCTTTTTATATAGCTTCTCTGTGAAGAGGACAAGAAAAAAAAAGGTTTATTCCCAAACTTGTTAGTGAATTTTATCTTAGTATGCCATAGATAACTAAAAACATTTTACAGCTGAGCAAAGAATTTCACTTAATGATTTCTAAATACAGTATATGATGAAACCGTAATAATTCATAGTATTGCAGACGTGAATAATAGTAACTTAAGAAACAAAAAAAACTTGTAGATCAGCATTTCATCAGAGGCCATTCAAACAGTTTTCTTGAGACAGACAGCTCAATGAATATGAAGGACAACCTTACAATGGATTCAAGTCCCCTTCTGTTCTTGGAAGTTTAGGTCATTACTCTTCTCCAGAAGTGCATAGTCTAAACAGTTTGGTTTTAAGAGCTACTAGAATTTTAAAATGTTGTGGCATTTCAATATCTAACTATAATTGTGCCAAGCAAGATTTAAATGCTTTACATCTGTGTGCCACTGGACTTAAAATTTTGGATAATGCTTAAGTTTGCTTCCCCTTAATGCTGTACTGTACTTTGTTATTTTCCATTCCCTACTTAGCTGTTGGTAGTATTTCCTTGGAAAACTCAGCATGATGGACTTTGCTAATGATTATAATTAAAAAGAAAAAAAACATGGTCTCTGTATCTTAACAGAAGGAAAATATGCCTCTTTAGAGCTTCCTCGTATTTTACATGAATTACTTTCATCTTTTCACTTTTCAACACATTTGAAGGACCATATGGGTAGTATCTTTGTAATTATGTAGTCTTATAACACAAATACTGGGTGTTTCTAAATACCTTTGCTCTTTTGGTGAAGATTTCTTTAAGAGCTTCAATTTCTTTCTTTGTGTCCATTTACTAAAATTTCCCTTAATGTCACCAAGATTTAATTTTTTCAAATACCTACAAACTATTGTTTTAAATATAAATCTTCCAGTTCTCAGGTCATTTTAACATATTTAATTCCTCAAAAGAATCTTTAAGCCTAAAAAGGCTACACAGTAATTAAACTTAATGATCTTTCTCATTTTTTGTGAAGTGTGCTTAGCATATAAGTTTGGTGAGGAAATTGCTCAAATATTATTAGATAATTAAATTTCCCCATTTGAACCGGTAATGCTGACACCAAGATGACCTTGGATCTTAGTAGTCTGCTAACAAACTTTCTCTACTGTATAAAAACGGAATTAGAAACCACCAAGACACACAATTTTTCATGCATAAATGTTTGTGTGGGTACGTACATATATACACACTCTTAAAAGCATTTCTTAACGCTAAAAAAGAAGAAAGAAGTATACTATTTATTGAAACATAAGGAAGACAGAAAAAAAAGCTTTCATGGAATATTTTCCAACCACAAAAGACTTTTTAGTTTTTTATGATTTTACAGAGCTATTAGAAAAAAATCTGTCCAAACAGAAACTCTGCACAATATTTTCAGTATCTTCTGCCTTTTGTTTGCCAAAAAGATGGAAGGTCTGCTCCGTGCACAATGTAGAGGTATAATAACACAACCTTATTTTCACTACAGAAGCCTTTTAAAAATATAAATACCATTATCTTTCGAGTTAGCAATTATGTTAGTACCAAGCGGGTACTTTGTGAAAGAAATTTTGATTTTTTTTGAGGAAACAATCTTCTTCACTGTGTTACAATTAGCGCTTTTACAATTAAATGTTGTTTAACATTTTTAAACACATCAAGAAGCCCAAGAACCAATGCTATTGTATACAGCTAAAGATTATGGCTGGTGTGATATTACAGCAGGTGTAAGATGTTCATACTGCACCCAAGAGAATAAACTTTTCCAGGTTGCATAATTCCTCTGAAGGTAACTTAATGAGGACGGAAGTAAGATGGAAGCTCAAGGTTGCCATTTGGAGTCTCTATAAATATAAATACCAGGAAATGTTATGTTTCTAAATTATGCCTTCAGCAACGCTGAGACCAATCCACCAGCTGTGAATAGAAGCGAGAGGCCCTGGCAGAGCTGGAGTGCTTCCAGCTGAACCGCCCACCTCCCTCTTTCCACTTTCCTGGCCTCACACTGCTCCCTAGAGGGCTGCATCCCTGCTGAGCACACTTGGTTGCTCACGTAAGGGAGTCCAGACTGTCACACACATCCTGAAAGTGAATTTATTGCCAACAGACTGAAGAACCAGAAGCTGTCTCAGCTTCTGACTGCAGCTCCGCTCTGCTCCATCTAGAGTTCAAACACACGCCTGTGTCCCTGTTTTCAAAAGGACCTTGAACAATTGAAAGGGGTTGTAGAAGAGTAACAAAAAATGTTCAAAGTCAAAGACTTAAGAGCTCGATCTGTTTGATTCTTCTCAAAGGAGAGTGGAAAGTCATTTGGTTGCATCGTAACATGTATTAAAGTGATCTTCAACATTGCAATTAGAAGAAAAAAAAAGAATAGAAATAATTCTATTAATAGAAATAGAAATAAGATTAAGCTGTGTGACTTCAAATTAGATCTAAAACTCTTTATACAATGCAGATTAATCACAGAAAGAACAAGCTGAATATGGAAGTTGGTTTGACTCAATTTTGAGACATTTTTCTTTTTCAAAACTAAATGTCACTGAACTTGATGTGTCTATGTGCCATGTTTGAGTTTGATAAAAAGGGGCCTTCTGAAATAAACATTTTGTCACTCAAGTGCTTTCTCAGTGGTGCCTGATCATAACATATCTGATTTTGGATATTTATGGTTCCTTCTTATTGTCCTTATTCAGAACTGCACACGTGTATCTGAGTGTTTAATTCCGAGCCATTAATCCTTCTACCTAGTGACAAAACTCCAAGAAGGGATGAAAGTCATAACATAGACAGCAAGGGACCTCTTCCAAAGATACAGTAAAGCACATAGGTGAGATGGCAAAAAGATGACTGCTGCAAGCTTCATTCAGATCTGTCAGCTAATTAATTCCCTGCTAATTTCATTTTGGATTTCCTTTCAGTGTAATTCTTTTAATCTGCACATTTCCTTGCTGCCCTGTTTGATTCAAGAAAAGCAGTGATAACTGAACATCTACTGGGAATAAACGACAAAACGTAGCTTCTAGTTCTGAACACATTAATGACTAATTGATGGAAAATGTACTGATTATAAAGTACTCAGTTCATTGCTGTACTTATTTTTAATGGGGCAGGAAAGTTGAAGGGATTTTGCATTTTGTTTAGCCATATTACTTTCAGTGTTAAAGGGAAATTAATTAATAGAGATTTGATTCTAAATCCAAGTGCAACCAAAGTCCTTTGGACCACCGGCTTGGAATAGAAGGAGATAAGGAGAAAAGGAAAACTGAAAAGCCTTCCTAATGTAACCTAATGCTTTTCTTTTCAATTATTATTTATGTCTTCTTTGAAATTTTAGCTGTCAAGCTAACAAGTTTACAAGAAATGGAATATTATGTAATGCTCTGCAAAAAATAGCTGTACCAGTCCGAATACAATACCTTCTGTAATGATAAAGCAAGGCAATTACATAAAGTGTGCCATTCACTGAGTTTCAAAAATGGAATAGCTGCTTGTTATTAAAGGTGATACACGCTACAACGGTGAATTGAAATACCCAATAAAAATCCTGTAATGACTGTGTCATATTTTACAGACAACACAGCTGGGATTGAAACCAGGAGAAACGGTTACAGCAGGAGGCAGCAAGAGTTGTACTTTCTTCCAGTAGTAATAGAAGATAGCAGTTACCCTGTCCAGAGCAGCACAAACACAATGACTATCCGTGTTTGCAGATGTGATTCTGATGGTACCATCCTGTCCTGCAACGTGGAAGCAATCTTCTTACCAGTAGGCCTCAGCACAGGAGCGCTGATTGCAATCTTGTTGTGTATTGTTATACTTCTAGG
The DNA here is from genome assembly GCA_947846985.1 of Fratercula arctica. Taxonomy (NCBI): domain Eukaryota; kingdom Metazoa; phylum Chordata; class Aves; order Charadriiformes; family Alcidae; genus Fratercula; species Fratercula arctica. The sequence goes on from CANTUZ010000002.1 coordinate 81,979,088, forward strand.
TTAGTTCCCGTGAGACCATGTGATGTGTATTACTCTGATTTTTCATCTGTGAATTAATTTGTGTTGTCATTAGCTTCATCTCTAGTTTAACAAAAGCCGTTGAAACTGTGTGGCCATTTATGAGAACTCTTACGGTTCTACATTTCTAGAAAAGCATCCCAAAGCACTGAACATGACTGTGAATCTGCTAACACCTACATATTTCTTATTGCATGTAGAGAACCAGCTTTCAGTGGAATCCAAACCATGTTTTTTTTCCCTGAAACAGTTTCATTTAACTGTTTTTCTTGAAGAATTAATATTTTTTGATTATTACTAAGGTCGACAAGTCCTATAGTAACAACAGTAAGGACATAGTAAGGACCTTTATTTAATTCTTCATGCCAACTTGAGCAAAAGAAGAATGAAGAAACGAGAGACGCGAAAATAATGTAGACTGTAACTGGCTAGATCCATGTCAGACTTTACAGGAACACTTTAATTTCAGGCAGGCATGGATTCCATAATGTTGCATTGCCATTTGATCTACGTTATATTTAAATATTGCCTTATTTACAGCACGCCCAAAGCAGTCAATACTCATGTGCACCCTACTTATAATATAGCCTTAATGAACTGATAACAAAATAAAAACGACTTTGTAGCTTACACAGGCACAATGTGAGCTGCAGAATAATTCTTACAGATGCTAGCCTATGCCTCTTCTTGCTACAAGTGAAGTTCCTATATCTCACACTACTCCTTATGTAGGTCTAGTGCATGGGCAAAAATAACTGTAGACACAGAATATAACATATGGATACCTCTTTACATTTGGATAATATAGTAATTTACCAGTTAAGCAAACTATCGCAGACTCAGGTAACATAAAGAGCTTCTGAGTGGCAGCAGGTAAAAGTCAGAATTTCTGTCCTGTGTAAAAAATTTATGTTGTGAGAAAAATGTAGTTTCAAATCAGAACGAGAAAGGCAAACGGTCATACTTCCCATGGAATAGGAATTAATAACAAATACATCCATTCTGAAGAATTTTTTTTAAAACAACAAAACAAAACAAAACAAAACAACCTTAGGTCAGTTTTTTGGAAGCAAGAAGAATGCTCTCTCCTTTACCACAATTCCTTGGGACTACTTTTTTACTTTTAGGGGTTTCCTGGGTAAAGTAGCCAGGGGTGAGGTTCAGCATCAATGAAATTCCATTATGAAAAAAGCTTTAACTTATTTTTACATGAAGAGATAAGTCAATTGGAGCTCTGTCTTAAGGCAGGACTCCCAGGATATCTAACCTTTCTGTTACAGAGCAAAGTTCCTAGAAGCCCTTAACGTGTAGCTCTAGCAAATCCTTTCAAGCTGACACCTTTGGGTCCAGTAATAGGGACAGTGTGAATTACACAGCAAAGAGATTGGTGCTCTTGGTACAGAGATCATTTACAACGGAAGAGTCTCTGGGGGAAGCAGGAATATGTGAAGTCTGAATTTCCCCCAGATTTGCTAGGTGATCATGGAGGAGGCCTCCAACAGAACTGCTTTTATGTTTCTCTGACAGTTTGTTGAAATAAATGCAATTTTTACTTCAAAAACCTGGCATATTCAATCAAAAATAATTATGTCAAAGAACTCCTTAACAGATCTACTGCTGGTTGATGCTCTTGGCATATACAAAACTAATGAAGATATTTTAATTCCCACTTTGCATAGAACGCCAGACTGAATTACTGAGATTATGTTTGGAAAAGAGGTTTTGGTCCTTTAATAACTCCCTTCATTTCAATCAGTCTGGCAATATTATGCAGAAAAACTAATGTATAAATAATAAGATTTCCAGTGCTGTGTGTAACCTAAGAGAATGGCACTTATCTTATATCCAGATTTTCTCCTTACTATTCCATCGATCAGTTTAAAAACTGCTTTTGATTTTCATTTCTTGCTGTGAACCTGGCCTGACACAGAGTCATTAAAATTGTAGTTGAAGTCATGCTCATCTAACTCATTTCTACACAAAAGGCAGTCAATATATTACCAGAATCAGGAGTTATTTTAGGCCACACAAGCCTGACCATGAATTCAGAATCATTGCAACTCCTGTATTCATTATTGTGTTACTTCAACAACAGCACTTAGAACACTGTCATTTAGACACTTAGAATACTGTCATTTCTACCAAATGCAGTTAGGGAATTAAAATTAACAAAAAGGCCAGTTTACTACAAGCAAATTTTGCATTCAATTGAATATATCTCCAAAGACAATCTATTGAAAAAAACCCCACAAGCTGATTGCCATTGAGTTGCCATTTGGAATAAAACCAGTCTGTAACATTTTATATCATACAGAATCATGGTATCACAGTTGGAAGGCATCTCTGAAGATCATCTAGTCCAACCTCCCTGCTTACAGCAGGGTCAGTTAGAGCAAGTTGCTCAGTATCCAGTTGGCTTTTGAATACCTCCAAGGATGGACACACCAAAACCTCTCTGGGCAACAGGATCCAACGCTTGACCATTCTGACTGTAAAGAAGCTTTTTGCTTACATTTTAATGGAATTTCCTGCATTTCAGTATGTGCCCATTGCCTCTTGTCTTGTCACTGGTCACCACTAAGAAAACTCTGGCTCCATCTTCTTTACTTCCATCCATCAGGTATTTCTACACATTGATAAGATCTCCCTGAGACTTCTCCAGACTGAACAGCCCCAGCTCTCTCAGCCTCTCCTCATATGGCAGATCTTCCAACCCCCTAATCATCTTTGTGGCTCTGCACTGGACTCATTCCAGGAAGTCCATGTGTGTCTTGTACTGAGGAGCCAAGAACCGGACCCAGAACTCCCAGTGTGTCTGAACAGGGCTGAATAGAGGGGAATGATCACCTCCCTAGTCCTCCTGACAGCGCTTTTCCTAATGCAGCCCCAAATGCTGTTGGCCTTCTTTGCCACAAGGGCACATTGCTGGCTCATGGTGAAGCTCTTGTCCACCAGGACTCTAGGTCATTGTCTGTCAAGCTGCTTTCCAGCCAGTCAGCCAACAGCATCTACAGTATGCGGTTATTCCTCTCCATGCGTGGGACTGGGCATTTCCCTTTGTTGAACTTCATGGGGTTCCTGTTGGCCCATTCCCCCAGCCTGGTGAGGTCCCTTTGAACAGTGGCACAATCCCTGTTTTGTATCACCTGCAAACTTGCTGAGAGTGCACTCAATCCCATGATCCAGGTCATTTATGAAGATGTTAAACAAAACTGGTCCTAGTATCGACGCCTGGGGTACATCATTAGTGACTGGCCTCCATCTGGTCTTTGGTCTGTTAATCACAACTCTTACAGCCTGGCAGTTTGCCCAGCTTTGCAATCTACCTCACCATCCTCTTATCTAATTCACACTTTTTCAGTTTTTCTGAGAAAGTTATGGGAGACAGCATCAAAAGCTTTGCTAAAGTTAGCATAAAAATGATGCAATTTTCTCCCTTTGATCCACCAGTCACCTCATAGTAAATCATTCACCTTCGGAAATCCATGCTGACTACTCCTGATCTCCTGCCTGGCCTTGCTAGGTTTGAAAATGGTTTCCAGAATTATTTGCTCCATCACCTTCCTCGTGGTCAAGGTGAGGCTGACTGGCCTGTAGTTCCCTAGCTTGTTCTTCTTGCTTTTCTTGAAGATAGGAGGGGCACTTGCTCCAGTCCTCAGAAACCTTTCCCAGTCCCTATGATGTTTCAAAAATTATCACAAGCAGCCTCACAATGACATCAGTCATCTCCCCCACCATTCATGTGTACATCCCATCAGCTACCATGTCCTTGTGTGTGTCCAGTTTGTTTAAGTGTTCCCTCTTATGCCAAGGATGAATCTTTCTTTTTCTGGACTTTCCCTCTGGTCTCAGGGAACTGGGATTCCTGAAGGACAATCTTACCAATAAAGACAGAGGCAAATAAGCCGTTGAGTAGGTTGGCCTTTTCTGTGTCCTTTGTCAAGAGGTCCCCTGCCCCATTCAGCAGTGGGACCACATTTTCCCTATTTTTTCTTCTGTTGCTGTCGTAGTTGTACAAGCCCTTCTTGTTGCCATTCGTGTCCCTTGCGAGATTCAATGCCAATGCTTTGACTTTCCTAACTGCATCCTTGCATGTTCAAACAGTCACTGTATATTCCTCCTGTCTCACCTGTCTCTGTTTTCACCTCTTATATGTCTCTTTTTTAATCGTTGAGTTCAGTCAGGAGCTCCTTATTCATTCATGCAGGCCTCCTGCTGCCTTTGCTTGATTTCCTGCTCATCAGAACGGACCACTGTTGACCTTGATACTAGAGAATCAATGAGCTCTCCTGCACCTCTTTTCTCTCCAGAACCATATCACATAGGATTTTGCAAAGCAGATCCCTGAAGAGGCCAAAAAGTACAGTATAAAAAGCTGAACTAGGACTACTTTTTTTCCATTTCAAAGATTCCAAATTCTTTTTTTCTCTATAATACTGCATGGTTTTTTTTCTCTCCAAAGTGGAAATTTGGGATTCTTTCTCCATTTTGCTATGGAAGACATTTTTTTAAAAAAATCCCTTCTCTCTGTCTCTCTGAACTAAAAACCTTGTCTTGTCCACTTCTATTTGTTCACAAAGCAGGCCAGTAGGAAAATTATTTGTTACTTCCTTCAGCAGCACAGCAAGAACTAAGGAGTTAGACTCACACATCAAACAGCAAATGACTTTTCATTGGCTACAGCACTGCTGTTTTTAAAAGAATAGTAGGAGCGTGTCTTCTAAGGTAAAAAGTCCCTTTGATTGCTTGCAGCTTTCAAAGGAAGATATAATGATGTATCATCAGAGTACCAAATTATTTCTGTGCATGTCTTAACTTCAGTTTTCTCTCGTTGCAGTCATTGTGGTACTGTACGTAGCACTGCGGAGGCAGAAGAAAAAGGACACCCTGATGACCTCTAAAGAAGACATCAGAGATAATGTTATCCATTATGATGATGAAGGAGGTGGGGAAGAGGACACCCAGGCTTTCGACATAGGTGCCCTGAGGAATCCCAAAGTGATTGAAGATAACAAAATACGCAGGGACATAAAACCAGACAGCTTGCAGTTTCCACGTCAGAGACCACCAGTGGAAGATAATACAGACATCAGAGATTTCATTAATCAAAGGCTGCAGGAAAATGATGTAGATCCAACTGCCCCCCCTTATGACTCCTTGGCAACCTATGCTTATGAAGGAAATGGATCTGTTGCGGAGTCTCTCAGCTCTATAGACTCCCTTACTACAGAGGCAGACCAGGATTATGACTATCTGAGTGACTGGGGACCTCGCTTTAAGATCTTGGCAGATATGTTTGGAGAAGAAGAAAGTTATAACCCTGACAAAGTCACTTAAGTACAACTACAACAGTGAAATAAAAAGAAAAGTAAGCCAACAACAAATTTAAACGACAAACCTTAGCTTTATAATAGGACAGGATTCCTTTGATTATAAAAGACAGCAACTGTTTCCAGCAAGTTACTACATTTACCATACTGTCAGTTTTGGTTTGATCTACGAAGGAAAGATAAATCCTGTAATATACACAGTTTTTTGTTGTTGTTATTTTGTTACTCTGGAATTACACTGAGACAAGCTCAGGCCTACAAGGTACAGTTTACTGACCTGACTTAGAAGGAAGATAGCTTTCTGGCATCACGGTGGAAGAGTGGTAGCTTTTTCGTAATTCCACTAAAGTGCCTATTGAAACTTTTATCATTTAAGTGGTAAAGAGTCTGCTGTGATGGTGTTGCAAAACTGAATGGTAAATTGGGCAAGAACTTTAAGACAAGAAGCAATAGCAACATGCTGACTTCTTTTGGAACAAAAATGGAGATCATTTCCTGGAGTATATCTAATGACTAAACCTAAGGGGGGTATGGGGGTGGGGGGTGGGTAGGTGTACATTGTGTTTGGGGGTTATGTTTGTTTTTTTAAAAGAAGAAAATAACATGTCGAGATGTCATATTTCTTCTTCCAAAATTTCAGTGAAAATTTAAATTTAGAATTCTATTGCTCGCTCTGAAGATATAAAGCCCAAATTAAAAAGGGGAAGATCTTAGCGTACATCAATGAATATTTAAAATGTTCATGCAAATATTACACTTTTCCAAAATAATAAAAAGGTGAAAGCAGCTACTTCTTTATGTGAAGGAAATTTCCCTTGGCTCCCCCTCTTCTTTTTAAATGAGACTATTATTAGAACGTAAAACGGAGAGGGTTTTTTAAGAGTTTTATTGTATTTTTAGTACCAAGACATTTTTTTTCCTTTGTAAGTATCACTGAAGAAGTATATGTAAAGAACTCCACATCACTTTTGTTTGCAATTAGATTGTTACTCTGTAGGTACTATAGGCATACAGATTGTAGAGATAGTTATTTTTCAACTGACCATCTGCTGCAGTTCAGCATATTATTGTATTTCACTGTCAGACCCACACCGAACATTTTAGAAAGTCTTTTGAGGATGGAATTTTGTTCTTGCCAAAATATTAACAGAGGCAGAATAAAAATATAAAACAGTATGTTTGTCCACACTTTATGTACATACCCATGCATAAACGTAGCTGCGCAGGTAACAGAAGTACAGATTTGTGCAAGGCATTATGCCATGGGAGATCTCTGTAAAACTATTTCATCTGACTTTTTCTGATTATCTAAAGCATAGACATTTTGTAAGGCAATGGTTTATGGCCCCCGAAGTGCATATATCCTTATATTCACCTTCTAAAACCTCTGCAGTGCTATACAATCTGCTTGAGCTCTACTCATGATTAATGGCACTGGCAAGGTCAGGCTAAGTCTCTCATGAATCAGAAGTCTTTTATTCACCTCAGGTATACAGCTTGCTTTTGTATCGCTGAAGAATTAATAACTATCGGATATAGTTAGCTCACAAGTCTGATATTAACGTACAAAGTTCCCTTTACTCTGTTGCGTCAAATGTAAAGGTATTCCAAAGTTTCATGATGTCCTGATGAGACTTTAAAAGGTGTATGGTTTAGATAAGTTTTGGATCATTTGGTGCAATTGGACAAGGCTGCATTAAAACCATGATTGGCGTAGCTTCTATCAGTGCTGAGGAGGAGACACAGCATATGGTAACAAGAAAAGTTTGTGGTTGTTTTCATTATCAGCAAAGGTATCCTGTGTTCCTTGAAAGACAAACTAAGTCACCTAAAACTCTGTTCTCACGGAACAGGGAAGCAGATGGAGTGGCAGGACCCATTTGCAAGTATAGCAGTCTTCGTGTGGAAGGCGATGTTTTTAATTTTCGCACGTCTTGACAGCACAGCAAAGGCAACTTGATACTGCAGTAGGCCTAAAACAGAGCTCTGGGGGAAAAAAAAAAAAAAAAAAGTATATATATTTGCTACTGGTTACAACACAGGTTTGATTCATACAAAATTCCCACTTGTGGAGGTACTTAGCAATTCTCCCTCATCTAGCATATACATAGCAATTCTTCCCACCCTGCTGCCACAGCTAAAATAAGCCTCTGACACTGCTCATTTACAGATGTGCAATCCTATAGCCAAACTCTCTTCTTAATAACTGTATTAGTACTTTACGTGTATTTTGTAAAGTAAACATAAATGAGAGCACTGTTTGACTTTTGGACATCACATGGCATGCTTGATCCTGCCTGGGAAAGCTGTATTTGTGGTGGATACTGGGTGAATGTTAGGTCTCTTGAATAGATTGCTCTAAGCAGGACATTCTGTACGGGAGCCTGACTTCCAAAATGGGTAGCCAGAAAATGTGGTCTTAAACATGCTGCTACACACAGTCTATATTTGAGAGTGAGTTGTATGTTAAATTGATACCAAATTGAATATCAAATGCATATTTTTGACATTTAAGAGGTTTGTAACGGAGATGTTTCTATCACATAATTAATAAACCTCCAGGAAGATTTAAAAAAAAATGGTATGTAATTACTAATGCAGTTGTCCTATAAAATCATAAGTAAAATCTTTTCAGATCTTTTTGAAAAAGTGATCAAACAATTTTAACTTAACAGAGATATATTTTTTGTAAACAGCTGTATAGAATTAAGGAAAAGAATTGCTTTTCATTTATGCATAATCTGGGATCCAGGAAGTTTTTGTTTATTTCCATGTTCTCTCCCTCGCTTTCTAAAAGAGGCTTGTCAGTTTTTTTACACCTTATTTTTTAAAAGTTAAATATGAAATTTACAAGATTTAATATATGTCAAGGCATCTCAGGTGACATGAAGTCAATGGGATTAAGTAACCTCGGCGCATTTGTAAATTGTATCAGATAGATAACTACTTCAGCTTTCAAGCACTATATCTTAAAAAAATCTCTACAAACCCTTGCACAATCAAGATGTTAAAGTGGATGTCTGTCTTTCTCTCGACTGTGGAAAGAGCCGTAAACCTCAAATTCTATATCAGAGTGACAGGAAGCTAAGATAATATTTAAAAGGCACAGAAGGGATAGAATTGAGAGAGACACTTCTGTTTAAATTTGAAATGTAAGATACTGGTGCACAAACATCTAGCATCATCTTAAATGTCTCAGCAGTGCTCTCCCCTGCAAATCACAAGACATTCTGTAAAATGCCTTCTGTACACGAAGGCATTGAGACACTTCACTGGCACAAACAAATCGAGGTTTTAAGTTAAATAGTTGTGACATGGACCAGTGGTGCTGAAATTGAAGTCTAAATGTGAAGCATTCAGCTGAGGGAAGTTTCTGAGGAACTCTAGCTGATGAGCTTACATTGTGGACGTACAGAACTGAAGACAAGTTTAAAACAGAATATTTGAAAGAAATTTCAGGGAAGAAGGAAAAAGTCTTCTCTGCTAATACCTAGTGTAAGTTCAGACAATTTCTCTGAGGGATCAGAACATAAAAGATTTCTAATACTTGAATTTAAGAATGCTTCCACACAAACCTGAAAATGCTGTTTTTCTTGAAATGCAGATTTGCAATATTCTCAGTGAGTCAAATACCAAGAATTTGGAAAGCACTGACAGTACATGATGTCTCTTGCAGAAAGAGATGTTTGAATATTTTATACTTTCATGATTTTTATTTATTTTATACATTTTCTCTAAATTTTGCTGTTCAAAATAAAATCACAGTTACTGAGGATTTACTCTAGGTCATGGAAGCAGAGTTCATTATGAAGCAAAGAGCAATAAATTACTCAACAGATTACTGACAATATTATTCTAGACACTACCTTGACAATATTCTTGCCTTAAGAATAAGTTGTCCATAGCCACAGAAACACAACTGTCCTTCACACTAGTAAAATATGTGGCTCTGCAGATTTATTATTATTTTTTCATTTCAGATTTACCTCAACTATTGTTATGAAAGAGTTCTTGAGACTATGTTGCTATGAAATAACAAATCTCTATTAAATGAATACAGGAAGGAAATATAATAATCCACTGTGTTACAGGTGTTTCATATGACATTAGTGACTGGATTTTACTTGCTGAGGTTTTGGATTTGTAAATTCTTTGCAGTTATTTCATTAGTTTTATTATTATTATTAACATAGACATTAAAATCCTGTGTGTATAGAAATATTTTTGAGCTTTAAAAACCTTCATGAAAACAAATAATGAAATGACCCTTAATAATAACCCTACTGAGGTGACATTTAAGTGTGAATGAAAATCAAAGTTTATATTGCACCCCTTTACAACCTTCTCTTAATGGCAAATCTATAATAACCTGATTCCTTTTCTCTTCTTATTTAAATCAAGAACCAGATAAGTTTTCAGAATGTGGGCAACAGTTGCTATTTTGGGCAAATCTAAGTTCCTGTTTGCTGGGGTTTTTTTAATGTTCTATTTATTTAATTGATAAATTTCCTTTATTCAGCTTTAGTTTGCAACTAAAATTCCCAGATTTTTTTTTTTCTAACTTACTTTCATTGCTCTGATCCCAGTCAAAATACTTCTCAGGGCTCAGGAGGATCTTATCAATGTGCAGAAATACCTGACGGACGGAAGCAAAGAAGACGGAGCCAGACTTTTCTTAGCGGTGACCAGTAACAGAGGCAATGGGCACAAATTGAAATGCAGGAAATTCCATTAAAATGTAAGAAAAAAGCTTCTTTACAGTCAGAATGGTCAAGCGTTGGATCCTGTTGCCCAGAGAGGTTTTGGTGTGTCCATCCTTGGAGGTATTCAAAAGCCAACTGGATACTGAGCAACTTGCTCTAACTGACCCTGCTGTAAGCAGGCAGGTTGAACTAGATGGTCTTCAGATCATCCAATGATCATCCAGTCTCAGCTTTTCTGTGATTTATGCTAAAACTATCCTGTCTGTGTAGGCTCCTAACTTCTACTAAACTCAATGATATTAGGGACCTAACTATATATGCATAGTAACCGACTTGTTTTAGAAAGACAGCTCAGGTAGGAGCAGAAGAACAGGATAACGATCTATAAAATTACTAGCAATGTGGATAGACTAGAGAGCGATAAACTATTTATTGTCGCTTCCAGTACAAGAAGTAAGGGGTATCACATGAAACTAGCAGGAGTCAGGATGAAAATAAAAAAATGGAGGTAGTTCTTCACATGATGAGTAGGTGAGATAGTCATCAAGGCTCGGAGTTTACATAGTTTGAGAAAGAGGATGGACAAATTAATGAAAAACTAATCATTTGTGGGTTGATTAATACAGAGGAACCACATCTGGCTTGGGGAGTCATTGAACACTCCTTGATTAGCACCTGGGAGAGTCACATAACCTGGTCTCTTCCCACATGTTTTACTGGGGTATCAGCTTATGCCAGTGCTGGAAAAGATCACTACCCCAGTTTGATCAATTTTATTTTGTTATTATGATTTTATTGTAAATGTATTTGATCCTCAAATCACCATTCCCTCAGTTCTAATTTTCCAAATTGCCTAGAGAAAGCCAGTTATTTCTTTTTTATTACATACCACATGCATATATGCATGCATATTTTATGATTTCCCTCAGATTTTAACTATTGCAGTTGCTGTATTTCCTTCAATTTGGCACACCTTTATATAGTACTTACACACTTCTGTCTTTAACGGGGACACTGATTGCTGTCAGTGATGATGACACGGTTTGGCTTAGTCTATATTTTAAAAAAAAAATTTCATTACTGCATAAAGATGATAACCTCTACAATACATGTAATCTTTTGCACGCACTTCACTTTATGAGCTGTCCTGGTTACTACCCTGTGTCCTGAGAACACAGGAAGAAAGAGAAGGGGGGATGCAGCGACTGTCTGGCAGGGCAAGTGTCCAGTGTTAGTCCAGTATTCAGGAATGCAGCCTACTGCTCTCCTGTTATGTGTTGTAACGTTAGAGGTAACTTATTGTTGAATCACGTGTTGAATATTGTGCATTTACTAGTCAAATGCATGCTTTTCTACTATATGCCTCTGTCAGAAAGGATAATTCAAGAAGCATAAATTAATCCCCTTCTTTCTCTGAAACTATCAAGGTGTATGGGGAGGAAATTGAATCATATTAGAAGAGATCAAAAATAAATATGCCTTAACAGAATGTCTTACATTATTTGGTCACATGCCTGAAGTAAATAGTTACATTTTAAATTTTGTCCTTGGAGTTCATTTTCTCACTGTAGTCAGTGAAGTCAGGGCAATACGTTTAATGTTATTCAGAATTCTCCCATTGCCTTCAACCCCTGCTGCTTTAGCCTCTTAGGGTTACTTTGAAGTTTGGTCTTTATCCCCCTGTGTGTTCATTACTCTTCCAGTTATGGGTCTTCCTGCATATCTGATGACAGCTGAACTTTCATGGCAGAAACATCTGACAAAAAAAAATACATGACACAGCAGTACAGGAGCACAACTGTGGTTTGGGTTTACATAAGATGTTTCAGAAAGAACAAACATCAACTTAATGTTCTGCAAACTGACATCAGCAGAAATCAGACTATGAACTTAATAGAGAAAAAACTAATCACAATATCAAAACTTTTAGTACATTTTCTCCGATTCTTCTACAGTGTGTAACACACACGTGCTTCCTGTGAAGGGAAGGAGATACAAAGAGGAGGAGGAGGTGAAGGACTCTGGAGTTGTCACGTCTTCATTTTTTTGCTATTTATATCTAGCATTCCTTTGTATATATAAATAATATAATATTTCTTAGCTTGATTTTATTTTGTAGTCTTAAATTATGAAAAATATATTCTATGAAACGGAGGCAGATTTGGCAATGACAAATGAAATACATACAAATGTTTCAAATGTAGTACAGCAAGATATTAATCTTCAGTTCTTAAAAGGAGAAATTTGAGGACAGAAATTCAGCTTATCTTTCTTCAGGTTTGCTGAACTTAGCTCACCAATGAGGTAAATAATATTCTTAGTAATGCTGTTCCACAATTGGTAAGTGCTTTATTTTCCTTTCTAGGACTAATTTTTATAATTGCAATTGTAGTGACTTAAATTATTTCAGATCCCATACTTTAGTTGTTGAGCTTGGTCCAGACTGAAAGTACCTGGTTTCATACGTAGTTAAGAAAGCACGGTAAGTAAACTCAGAAAGTTATTTAATTAAACTATCTGCTGACCAGAGATACTAAATGACAGATACTGAGCACAGGGATTTTTCTGAATTGTTGCCTATCTGGAAGGTAGTATTCAGCAGCCCAAGCTGACAGGGGTGTTTAAGTTCTCTCTTGATGGTTAGGGAGAGGTGAAAGCCCTGCCAGGGCTCCGATTTTATGAAGCAGCATATTTATTTGACAACTCATCTAGGTAATAGCTCTAGAAAACTGTTGTCATGATCAGAGTGAAACCCCCGTTTCAAACACTAAGCAGCAGAGGAAACTTAAGTACATGGGAAAAGCTATATGGGAGCATTCTTCCCATTGAAATGGACAGTAAAGGACTGTAGAAGTCCTAGAAGTGGCACACCACTTCTGATCTGTAATTCATAGATCATTTATGCATTTGCACTAAAGCTCTGCAGGATTAAATGAAACGGCATAACATGAAACAGATAAAATATTGTGAGTCATGACTGATCTCTCCGTTTTGTTACAAATCTCTGAGCTGAACCAGGCTCCATCATGCTTATCATTTTCTCTGTATTCAGGAATTCAGAAATCTGCCACCTTTTCTGCATGTGACAGAGCCCCCGTGGTGGGTTGACCCCAGCCAGCAGCTGAGCACTACACAGCCACTTGGTCACTCCCAACCCCCATGGGGATGGGGACAGAATAGGAAGGGTGAGAGTCAGATAACTCATGGGTCAAGATAAAGACAGTTTAATAATTGAAGGAAAGAGGAAGGGGAAAAAAAAAAAAAACAAAACAAAAAAAACCAAAAAACCCCAAACCAAGTGACGGACTCACCACCTCCTACATGTAGACTGATGCTCAGCCAGTCTCCAAGCAATAACTACCTCCCAAGAAAAACCCTTTCCCTACTTTTATTGCTAAGCATGACATCATATGGTGTCATAACAAAGTTAGCTGACCTTGGTTGCTATAGCAATAAGTATAAGCAACAGCCTCTCTGCATGCAATTCCTTAGTAGTAACCATAAACATCAGACATTATCACTGCTAGAGCAGACACTGTCTGAAGAATATACCGTTAATTTCAGAGAGTGCAGTCAGTTAGAAGAGACTTAACTGAAAAGAAAAATTACTGTAAAGGAAAATTGCTTTTGTTCTATCTCGAACCAGAACACACATCTACATCCTGCTGAGATGCAGAAGGAAATCCTCCCTCTTCCAAATCGCCAATGGCAATCCCATGTACAGCACGTCACCACACAGGCTGCAAAATTCACTTGCAGAAATCAATCAAAACAAAAGAGAAAGCTAACCTTGCCAAATGACAAGAAACCCACTCCCTCCTATGCAATAGCTCAGCATGCACCCAAAATTTACGAGCCCCAGTTTTGATGCTCTCCAAAGGTTACAGCAAATAAGCATCTTGTGTCTCCCAAGAGCGTATTGAGGCCACTGTTGTGTTCCTCACACCACCTGCTGAAGCTGTGTAAAAATTTTGTGTAAAAGAGTGCATGATTTATTAAGCCAAATCCAGAAAACATAATCAACATGCTCCATAGGAAAGGTCAGGCTTGCAGGCAAGGCACTCTGCTGTCTGGGTTCTTTTCCCACTACTATCCCTGCACCTTTTACTTTGAAAAGGCTTTGAAAAGTCCCTGGCAAACTCCTCTTCCCTGACTCAAGAGAGAATGAACCTTCATTCATGTATTCCTTCCAGGAACTTCTCTACTTTCATCAGGAAGACGGAAATATCTATTTTACAAGAAGATATTGGTCTTGATCGATCAAGAATAAATGCAGGCTGATCTTATATGCTGCTTAGGACTGGGACTGAAGGTGCTGCAAACAGATCTAGACAGGTACATGCTGATTCCCTCTCACTGTTTGGCTAATAAATTGACTGCTCTGATTCGCCTTTCTGAAGCATACAGGAAACCTAGATGTCTAGTCCAACAGCTAACCTTGAAGTATCGTTTAGAGTTTTTTTTCTGGCCTAAAGTTACTTTCTGTAACCATCCAATAGAACAAAGCCAAAAAGCTTTTCTCTAAGTGCTCAAAAGCTGTTAATTTTGTCTGTGCGTGCACATGCTGAATCAGCAATATTTAACATATATTTAACATAACTGAATAATTTTGTTCTATTTTCTATTTATAGCATGAGAAGCACTTGTAAAAGAGCCTACTGCAGGTAATAATTTTTAATAATATGCAGAGTAAACTGTTCTCTGCATTCCTCCTGGAATGCTCAGACACCAAGAGCTTGAGGAGTAGCATTTAGAAGAAAAATAATATATTTTTATGAAAAAATCATAAAACAGTAAGCAATTATTAATGAGATATCAGAACACTATTTTACCTATACGTGACAGGGCATTTGGATATGCCAGGTAACTACTTAACAGATACAAATATTTTTGAACAATAAAACTTAACAATCTTTTTTTTTTTACTTATATAATTTTGTCATAGGATGGTTTTTTTGAATGACTGATGTTGGATGTCATACATGTTTTACAATAATGTAACACCATGAACTCTAGTGGAGACACTCCTGATTTACACGGACAGAAGCTTTGTATATGCAAATAGTAGTTATTTTGAGTTGCAAAGTTTGTTCCGGGATGCAGAACAAGTTTCCACTGAAAACTTGTGTATTTTACTGTTTTTATTTTTCATTTGTTTATGAGATTCCATTCAAAAATTATACAAAAGTACATCAGGCTGGCACCTCTGGGCACTGGAACAGCAAATATACTTACAACAGGAAATGTGTTTAAAACAAATACATGAACTTATTCAATCATGGCTTTAAAGCACTTCAGGAAGTTTAGTATGATTCACAGGACCAACAGAAGTAAAGAGAAGCCACTGAAATAAATGAGGTACAGCATAGTAGGAAAAATGGACAGTAATTTTTTTTTAGTAACACTCAACATCTTTCAAATTAAATCCCATTAAAACCAGAAAAAGCTAATGAAAATTTTAAAGAATATTGCTTATCTAGACAATAAAATCCCCAGGTTTCTTACTTTAAAACTAGGGTGTTTTCACTTTGCAGTCAGCCTGGTACATTTAGGAATACACAGGAAAAAAACTTTAACCGTCTGGATGTGGTGGTGTCTTGTTTCCTCTATGACATTTTATTTAAACAGTTTGTTAATTTTTATTTCCCCCAGCCACCAAAAAGTTGTTTTTAAAATTTATTTAATCAAGTTTGGTGACATTTTCATTCTAAATTATTAAGTTTTAAAAGCCAAATGCTGAGAATTTTTAATAAATATTGAAAATTGAAGTGATTTTTCTTTAATGATCAATACATTTCAGCACATTGGTTTCTAAGCATCTGAAGGAACTTAAGGAAATTATTTCATCATTAATCTGCCAGTTTTATTAGGAGGAATCATTCCAGTATGAAGACTCAGATTGCTTCGTTTTCTAAAATGGTGCAAAATCAATGGTTCTGTGGTAGAGACCACCTCTGTCCAAAACATAAATATGCTGCCCTGTGAAAATGAGGTGAAAGGGAAGAAGAAGGAATTTGGAAAGGCTTCAAAGCCTATCATCATGTATATTCACACGAGTCAGGTTTTACCGCCTACAATGCGTAACTGGCTGAGTCAGCATGACTGACTGAAAAATGTTATACTGCTAAGAAATTATGGTAATGGCATGCAAATAGATTGGAAATAAACACAAAACCAGGACGAACTTATAGCTAGAGTTAGTTTCATCTTCCAGACCTAAGGTTCAGTCTATTTCACGAACCTATTTAAAGTGTTGTCTCTAGAATAATTTCCACTTTTGCAGCAAATTGGACAATGGATATTTAGATGGCACGATTTTGATCTATAGGCAGTGACATATCATCATTCCTACAGGAGATGCCCACAAATATTCTGAATTACTATTATATTGGTCTGTTCTGAAGCATAAGCAGGATTATTCATGTGTCGGTACTCTTGATCATTTAAAGGGGGTCATGATGAAATCATTCTGTCTCAGATACAGCCTCTACACCCCAAAGCATGCAATTAATTTCAACATCTGTCCACTGGCTCACATTTTTACAACAGTCTGCTGAAGCGCGCACACTGCAAATCTTGATGCACAATTGATATGCTCCGTATCATATCTGTTTTGTGGTGTGTGCTCTAGCTCTTGCCTCCCTCCTTTTGCTTGATACACTCTATTAGAGGAAGGATGTTTGCAGCTATTTAATCTGTTCTGAGAAACAGTTTCTTGCTCTATGTGATACACGGCCAAGTTTCATTCCTGGAAAAGCTCAGATTCTCCTACTACAAATATTTAATGGCTCAGGTAACGTTCATATTTGTCAGCAATAAGGCTTCAGAAAACCACATTATACTGGTTGACAGCTACTGAGTGAAGAAGCTTGAAGCATAAGACTTTCATCAACTTTCTAACAGCTGCATAGCACCAGCAACGTAAAAACCATACAGCTTGCAGGTTTTAGAATTTTAATTTACAACAAATGCTTTGCATTTCAGAGGAACTTGACTCAATTTTGGCATAAATTTTTACTCATTTCACTGTGTTTAGATGTTACATTTTCTGCTTAGTACAAGCCAAGAGGGCTTCAGGTCTTTCATGCTTAGTCATCTAAAATTTATGCATTTCTATTTCTTTTTAAGTTTATTCTCTGACAAGTACAAACACTAGAAAGTAAATATATAGAAACCTGAAATGTATAGTCTTGCCATTTAAGATAAGTTTGTACTGAAAAGGCATTAGACAGTTGGGGGTTCTCTGGGCTCAGATTATAAAAAAACTCCATTTGTGGAATTTATAAAGAATTGAAACTTAATAATAAAGATCATGGTATTCAGATGCTTTGTAATCAATGTGACAGAAAAAGCAGGTCTGAATGTGAACAGCAAAGGATACTACTTAAAAGAAGAAATACTACTAAAGCAGTGCACCACAGGAAAACTTATATTCTGTACCTTAGGAACAAAAGATAAGAGTTTGGGGTTTTATGCCATGATTCAGTTCTCATTCATAGCGTGGAGAAAATGGGCTTTACCTATCTGTTTTGGGATTACAAATTAATGTTGGAAATGCGTATTGACAGCCATTTAACCTTCCTCATGGCAAGAGAGCACCATCAAGTATGTACCATCAGAGGCCTGGCCGGTTGTTTATAAAAGACTGCAATGAGGGACTTTCCACCATCACTGACCTGACTTCCCTAAAATTTCCCCTTAGAGAAAGGGAAGTGGAAGAATCAAAAAGCCGCTCTGGCATGCCTAGTTTTGTCAATGGCTCACACAGCCCTCTCTTAGAGTCTGGGTCTTTGCTGCCCTCCTGTGGCTTGTAGATTTAAGAGTCCTCTCAAGGTAGAAAAGGGTCCTTGGTGCGTTCAGACACGGAGCAGGTATTCTTTTGTTACGGTATATTCAAACGTCGCAGTGTTCGATGGGGTTTCATTACACTTAGAAACAGTATGTACTCTTTAAAAACAAATCAAAGCAGGTGGTATTAGGGATTTCGATTTGACTTCTTATTTCTGTTTTTTAAGATAAATATTTCCTTGATATAACATGCAGGCCTGCTTATTTTTTTCAGGTGTATTCATCATAAAAATAATCTCGGATGTTGTCAATTAATCCTGAAGTAGTAAAGTTAATTGCTACTACCAGTAACAAAAATGCCTTATGTATATTAAGAAATGAGATCTAAAAATGACACTGTATCTAAAACCATATTTATTTATCCATTTATGTATTAAATTTGCTAATAGATCACAGAAAGAAAGGCTGAAATCCAGATTACCTCACTGTCAACAGTGAAATGCCAACGAACTCTAGAAGAGTTACGTTGTCATTTAATTCAGGCTGAAATTTAGAAAGAATGAATACAACCAATGCTAAATTCCATCTAAGTACAACTTCTTAACCTGTTCATTCTGCAGCCCACTCGTTTTTCATTAAGTACTTGCTGTGCAGTCTGCAACAGCCAGCCACTGACTCACACCAGTTGCTCCCTCTCAACAAAGCAAAGGTTTGCCAGCATTAGCTCTTGTTGCAGGCAGTCATTTACTTACCTGCCTTGAGCTTTCCAAATACTGTTATGGAAAAGGACTATTATTCAGAAAAATCTGCAAATATTTTAAAAAGCGTGGTGTCAGGGTGTATGGGTTTTAGCCTAGTTGTATAATCTATGGTGAGACACTAGCATCAGAGATAATGGTGCTGTCTATAATAAAGTCACTTCAGCCTGCCCAAAACTTGACAGAAACAAGAATAAAATGGTTTGGCAATCAAATACCAGCTAATGAGAGGCAATCAAATACTAGCTAATGAGAAATCAACAGGCTCTGAGCTCTTTTCAGCAGTATCACTGGCTGCAAAGAGAGGCTTGAATCCTACCAAAACAACACTGTGCAACACATATTAACACTGTGGAGGACTCTGTGCACTTCACAAACACAAATTAATAGCAAGTACCCGAAAATGGTTCCCCACAGTGCCTGTATTTAGTGTAATGCTTCTCCTGCTAAGTGCTCACAACTTCATTAATAGCAATGGACCGAATTCATCTGTGACAAAAGTGCTGATGGCTTCAAGTCAGCAAGAGTTGTGACAGCTTACTTATGAGCTGAATTTAACTGTATAATTGTCAGAGAGGCCTCAACAAGGAAGAAATTTCTTAATCATGATAAAAGAGGAGTCCTCTATACCACTGCAGGAGGCGAGGGTATGGATCCTGCAAGCCTCTTGCACATCAGGCAACAGTTGCACATCACCTTATGGAAGCGTTGAGTGTCAAAACTTGCCTCTAGTACTGATTTCTTGTTAGGGTAAAACTCAATGGCTACAGTGGGACTAGTGTCTTAGAAGAGTCCTATGCAATTGTGTGCATAAATGAAGCGGGCAAGAAGCACGTCAACTTCTAAGAGCAGCTGTTCTCACTTCCCGCTTGACGGCTTCTGGACCAGAACTTGTTGCACCTGGTTGGAATTACGCAGCCCAAAGGATCCAGGAATTTAGAAGTTTCTGGTATCCTTGGGTACATATTCATTTTTGGAAACAGAACACACCATGACGTTTTTAGAATAGTTGCATAAATTTGTTTCATAAAAAGAAATCAGACATTCAAATATAAACATTTCTCACAGAACAGAAACTGTAAGCTTTGACTAGCACTTCTTTATGCCAAACCTGCTTTTCAAAATGTTGAGACAGCCCTCACTGACATCAGTTTACTCCAGTACTAATGCACAGAAATATTTTTAGGTTTGTTTATGAATTTTTAATTAAACATGATTCATTATTATTTAACAATGATAGAAAAGACAACTGCTTATGTGTCTGATTTTTTTTGCTTTTACTACTCATGACACATGATGCAATTTATAGTTCCAACAACAAGAGTATTTTGAGTTAGAATAGATTTTTTATTCAGACATAAAGAACACAGACTTTTAGTTATAAGCTAAAATGCAATTGATGGACAGCCCTCATAATACTTTATTCTGAGCAGAAGCAGCTTTCCAGGGTTATGCTAGGAGTCCTAAGGGAAACTTTTATTAATTTGGAAATGGGCAAAACATTTAATTTTATAGGAAAAAGAAAAAAGAGTAAGAGGGTATTTTACAGAGATATCCTCTATACAGTAAATCCAAACACAGCCTCTCTCTCTCCCTCTCTCTTTCACTTTTTTTGTTTTTGTTTTCAGGGGTTTTTTTGGTGGTAGTTTCCTCAAGAATATTTCATAAGATTAATGAATCAATATATGAAGACATTTAAAATGTCCTTAGATTATTATTTGGTTATGGTGAAATGATGAGATCTATTGAGTTCTGCAGAATGGACACAGATATTGTTAAAACTCTGTGTGTTCTTTAGTGTGTTAACACAGGAAAATTGAATTGCATCATAACTTCTACTATGGAAATATGAATATCAAGAAGTTCCAAGAGAAATAATTAAAATATCTACAGTAGTAATATTGCCAGTATATGATAATAATGTTTTTAATGAGCAACTTTATGTCATTTAGTTTACATCTTAAAGTTTTGTATTTTATAAAAGAATCTAAACCAGCAGTGTGCCACTGATTAATAGTTTTTCACTGCTGTTTGAAAAGCAACAAGGAAAAACTGTCCACTAATTCTGAATATAAGGAGAAATTTAAATACAGAGAATGCTGACAACTGCTTTCAAAATTCATTGCAAAGTCACTGAAAGTATTTCATTTATCTTTTTCACAAACACATGGGAGAAGTGAGATGGGCTGAGGTTTTCAGTAGTTCCTGTGGATTCAGAGGTTTTGCTAGGAACCTGGTGAACTGAAACTGTAGGGTTAAGATCCCATTGTCAGGAGGCTGTTTAGATATAGGTGATTTTTGTTCCTACGTAGCTCTCAGGAGTTACACAAATCTGGATTTTGAACTGATTTACTACAGCTTGGCAGGTGAATGTTCAGTGAATTATGGCAAAAACTATAAGACTTTTTTATATTAGTGAGCAATTATATGACAAGTACTACTGAAGTACTGCAAATGTGCTTTTTCCTTTTAATTTAAGTCTGATTTTGTAGACTCATCCATTATGAAGACATTTGAGCCAAAATTTCAGCAAACAATATGTAAAATTTTACATTAGGGATGCACTTTAAATTTGACCTGTGACCTTTCAATGATCCTCAGCACTGCACTTTGTCTTCGCTATTATTAATACTTAGAGATAAATGGGGAGTTTTGCTGAATAACCCAAAATACTCTTATGCCCAGAATTTCCTTAATCTCAATTGCCATTTTCACGTGGTTTTCCTAAACTGCCTCATTCTCATTTATATCAAGTAAGCAAAAGGATTAAGTAATTCCATTCCTGTCTTTTTAAGATGTTTTTACTTTTTTTTTTTTTTTTTTGGTTCTGTGTTATCCATTAGGAATACAGGAAAATAAAACCAGATAAGTAAAACAGAACTCAAGGAAACACCACACTAAGAGACACAACTTATTTCCATAAAACTTTCTGAGAATCCCCACCAACATGCTTGTTCTACATTTGCTAAATTCAACCGCACAGCGCCTGAAGGTTACATACTATGTAATGTAGCGTATTTTCTATCGCAGACATTTAAAAAAAATTAATTCTCTGGAACCCTCACTTGGCAAAAGTAACTGCAGAGTACTCAGATTTTGAAAGTCAGGATGATAATTCCTATAACTTGTGAACAAAAGAAGGATCTAGCCTCAGCAGTTTGATTGCATTTTAAATCTTCTAAAATAAAACACCAAAATTGTTATCCAAAAATTTCCGTAAATGTAACAAATCACAGAATCACAGAATGGTAGGGGTTGGAAGGGACCTCTGGAGATCATCTAGTCCAACCCCCCTGCCAGAGCAGGGTCACCCAGAGCAGGTTGCACAGGAACGTGTCCAGGCGAGTTTTGAATGTCTCCAGAGACGGAGCCTCCACCACCTCTCTGGGCAGCCTGTTCCAGTGCTCTGCCACCCTCAGGGTAAAGAAGCTCCTCCTCATGTTTAGGTGGAACTTCCTATGCTCAAGTTTGTGCCTGTTACCTCCTGTCCTGTTGCCGGGCACCACTGAAAAGAGCCTGGCCCCATCCTCCTGACACCCACCCTTTAAGTATTTATAGGTGTTGATAAGGTCCCCCCTCAGCTGTCTTTTTTCCAGACTGAAGAGACCCAAATCCCTCAGCCTTTCTTCATAAGAGAGGTGTTCCACATCAACATGGCATCAGATGTACATATGGGATTTTGTAGATGTGCACAAGGTTGGTTTGAGTGTTCTGTACACTGGACAAAAAGCCATGAGAATGTAACGTATTTTGGCTCATTATGGATTTGAGCTTAAAAACACTGTCTGAGAATTTATCTGGAAACTTATCTGAATTCGAAGTCAGTGTAGGTATCAGTGCACAGGTTTTACGTACTTTCTAAAAGGAATTCAAGTTACTAAGCAGGTAAATCCTTCTCCACCTCTGATTTCCAGCTGGTTTGTTGTAGCTGCTAATAGTGTTTATCAATAGCCTGTAGTGACAGAGGCTGTTGCTGGTCCCTGCTACTGTAATACTATCTGTAAATAATGATTTGTAAAAGCAAAGAAGAAGAAAAGCTGTTGTAAAACTTCCATTTTGGCTTGATTTTAAAGTGCTTTCACATGAACATTTTGGGCACATCAATAATCTGTTCAGTTCTCCAGGCCAAAATCATGTTGTTAAAGGTAGGAATTTGTCCATACTGAACTGAGGCCATGGATGGATGGCAAACGTCAGATGAAAGTGGGCTTTCTCACACTCTCACAAAACTTAACTCTTTTCCATTTACCCTACTGGTAAGTTGAGCCATGAAACTACTCCATTTTAGAAGTCTCACTGACTACTGTGAGACAATGCACAGTTGACTGACAGACACTGGCTGCATATGGGGAAGAAAAGCTTTTGACACATTTTTTGTGTCAATATGTCACACATTTTGACACGTTAGAAAATGTCTTCTTCAGCCTGTTTTAACATGAAGGACAGGGAACTCTAAGGATTAACAGGCTAAATTGAAACACAGAGATCTTTTTGAGCACTTTAAGCGGGGAGAATCCAGCTACATAAAACAGCTAAAGTTATCACCATTGTACATGCAATTATAAGTGAGTCTGTATCTTCTGCATCAGAAATGACTGTGTGTGAAGAAACAAGAATATTTTATTTGCTGCACCACTGTAGATAATTTAAAATTATAATAGAACTATTATGGATATGTTGTAAAACTATATTCATGTAAGTATTTCTATCTTTTTCTCCTTCTTTAAGAACAGCAGTTACATTCTCCACATCAGAAATTAATGAATCCCTGGGAAAGCTGTTTCTTAGTGGAAAACAAGCACATCAATATGCCACAAAGTGCGTCTAAAAGAATAATGACCTACAGACTTTAAAAGCATACAAGGGAAGTTGGGTTAAAAAAAAAAAAAGGCGGGTATTTAATTACACATACTGCTTTCCTCTTTGGTTCTAGTTTCTCAGGATGATTTAGTCTCCTTCTCTACTCTGAAATAAGACAGGAACCTCCAGTGAGTAATGCAGCCTCATCTTAGGCCAGCTGTCTGCATTGATTATAGATGGAACGTGCAGTGAGTAGGCGGCTAGCTTTGGTGTCGCACTTCAGTGTTTAAAGGTAAGAAGAATAATTCTAGATTTCTAGGGATATTTTCAAAGGTTCATTAGCAGCTACTTAGCACCACCCAAAAGAAATGCCTAACTGTCTTAATCCCTCTTAAAATTCTCTATCTGTTGTGATTCCCCCATAAGTATAGCAGAAATAATCCCATTATTTTGCCTCTCAGTTTTCTCCGTATTTTTAATACCCATAGTGCCCCCTACCATACATAGCAATCTGCCAGCCTTGGTTCTACAGCACTAACCATAAAATTCAGACAAAACATTCCTTTGTTAGTTGTTCAATAACACCAATCTCTCTGAGATTGCTTCCCATTTCAAGCTGAGAAAAATAATACCTTTGTACCTGAGAGGAAGGAGGAAAAATGTATTCATTTTTAGGAAGCACTTAGCTTCTGAAGTGAGTGAGAATATAAAAGAACATAAATTAAGTGAAACTGTGCTACTCATCAGTGGAAGCATACTTTACAAATCTATTTTTCTTTACTTTTTTCTGATCAGCAAACCCTATTTTTTACTGTGAATTGCAGATTCAATTCTGCAAACGCAGAAAGAAATGGAATTGAAAACAAGTCTTGCCCAGTTTCAGAACACTACAGTTGTTCAAATTATTTGTTAGAAATTGTTCAATTACAAATGTAATTACTCTCTGCCCTTCCTGCGCATTCCCATGATTCCTATAAACAAGCTTTTCTTTTTTTAAGAATTTTCAGATAAAACTTTTAGGAAGACAAGCACAAAATTCCATTTTAAAGCAACTGAAATATTTTTAAGCCTAGGGTTCCTACAACATACACAGACTATTTGTCTCTGTGCATGAAAGCTAAATGTACATGTCTACATATACATGCAAAAACCACAAAATACTTGTTTTGATGAATCCAGGAAAGAATCACACAAGTTTTATGGGCTTAATCTAGCATGGAATAAGTTACGTTGCTTTAGAACAACTTTCACAATCTCAGATTTCAGCCTCTGTCAAAAAAATTAGACATTTTTGAAAGCAGTTTACAAAGTGATTTTAAATGTTCTCCTGAAGAAAGACACAAGGCCACAATTACAATAGGTTCTTCTTACACTGGGGTTTCTCTAAGAGCACTTCAACTTTTATTATTTCTACAAGAAGGAGGATATGGCTCTGCTTGCAGTTCACTTTTCATTTCTCTAAACTCTTTAATTAGATAAACTTGTTTTTTCTAAGTGTTAATTCAATCATATTTGTCTATACCATGACTCACATAAATGTTTACATCTTTAATAGGAAAATGTTAGCAGTGAGAAATAGATAGCAAAATCTTGCATCTGCATTATTGTCAGCTCCTTTAACACTTTTTTATAAGGTTTATGAATTTCAAGTGTAAAGGCCAACAGAGTGCAAGGTGAAAATTTTTCAAATTTCAGAAACTATTGAGCAGCAGGTCTTCACAGTCACAACATGTTTGAGGAGAAATGTTTAAGGTGTATGTGGAAGGTAAGCAGTTCCTTTAATTGAGTTTAAGGATTATTTGTTAGTTTAAGTTGTATGTGGAAATTCTCTGTATATTTTAGATATAAAACCATTTCTTCCGGGAAGTGATGAAGACTGGGCTATGCACATTCTATAGTACAGTTTCATTTAAGTATTGCTCTTTCTGCACAGCAAATACTGATGAGTCTTCCTTAGGGGACTTGAAGCCACATATACTGACATCAGTGGCAAGTTTCCATGCAATTTTAATAACAACAGAATCATAGAATACCAGGTTGGAGGGGATCTCAAGGATCATCTGGTCCAACCTTTCTTGACAAAATCATGGTCTAGACAAGATGGCCCAGCACCCTGTCTAACTGAATCTTAAAAGTGTCCAATGATGCGGAGTTATTCCAATGGCTGCTCGTTGTGAAAAATTCACCTCTTGTCCAGTCAGAATCTCCCCAGATGTAACTTGTACCCATTACCCTTCGCCTTTTCTATGTGACTCCTTGCAAAAAGGGAGTCTCCATCTTCTCTGTAGCCACCCTGTAAATACTGGAACATGGTGACAAGGTCTCCCCTAAGCCTTCTTTTCTCAAGGCTGAACACAGTTCTCTCAGCCTTTCCTCATATGGCAGGCTTCCCAGTTCTTTCATCATCTTTGTGGCCCTTCTCTGGACCCTCTCCAGCCTGTCCACATCTTTCTTGTATAATGGGGACCAAAACTGAACACAGTATTCCAGGTGTGGCCTGACGATGCTGAGTAGAGTGGGATAATGATTTTATCTCTGCTGGTGATGCCCTTGTTGATGCAACCCAGCATCCCGTTGGCTTTCTTTAGTGCAGCAGCGATATAGGAACATGGTCTTAGTTAAGCAAATCAGTAACACTCAATAAATTAAACAATCTTTATGCATTATTCATATGGACCATTCAGCTGTCTAACACAAGGATTCATGTCCATTTTGACAAAAACAACTCAATAGCTTTAAAAAAAGTAAACTAACCAGCAGCAGGGTTGGGGCAGGGTGTTGAGGGGATACACAAAATGAACTACAGTGGTCTCTGCTTGTGAGTTAGAAAAAAAGTGGATGGATGTTTACTTAAAATTTTCCCTTTCTTTCCAGAAAATTTTCTTAGTTAATAAGATATAGTCACTGGAAAATAATCAGCCTCTGAGAAAAAATAGTCAGTCCCTCATCTTTGGTATTTTAATCACTCAGGCATTCATAATATTCTTCTCACTTATCTTTCTTTATACCTCTCATCACTTTCAGTCTCCCTTCTCCATTGTGTCACTACTATACGGTAGTATACTATTGGTATTATATTCTCTTACTATTATACTGTCATTTATAAAAGCAATACGTGTAAAATACCATATCTCATTTCTTCTATACTTCTACTTTAGGTGGCTTGGTTAGTCTTAGTGCCAAGACCCACTGAAATATTCAGCTGCCATACACTGGTTATTTCTTTGTTCCCACTCTCACACCTATATTTTCATGCTTTGACTGTTTTGTTATAGCTTATTGTATCAGTTTTAGGCTGTCAAAAGATGTAGTAATTTTTTATGAACCGGTTTATGTTCAATACTAATAGAAATTTACCAAGAAACTACCATACACTTTGAAAGAGGCATTGTGTCTCCATTTTCATTATCTAGTTTTGTATTTATGAACTTGCACACATGACAAATAGGATTTATGGATGCAGTTGAGGTAATCAAGTCCCAAGAATGGTTTGACATGATTTATTTTATTTTAAATCCATACCTGCATTAACATTAACATTCGGAACATTAGAATTGCATCAATTTTTGAAGAGTCATTTCTTTTTCAATGGTTACAGAGGATCATTTCCTTTTCTATTTTGCTAACTGAAAAAAGAATGGATCTGTTTCAGCCGCTGTTAAGTGTAGTAGTTCCTACAAACTGGAGTAATTATGTCGAAGTTGTAATACTGCTTCCAAACCTCGCCAGTCATGCAGGCCTTAGTTAGGTAGGTATTAAGAACCAACTTTTCAGAAAATGTTAATATTGCTACTTTAGTTCCCTAAACTCTTATATGGTGATTCGGAATCCCATCCTGTATTTATTTTCTGATCTCGGTGAGAGCAGGTCTTGAATAAAGCATCATGGGTTGTAATTTTTTAACACCGCATTTTCATATGGCAGGATTGTAAATACTTATTTAATTCAAGAAATTCCATCAGTGTACCTACCATCTTATTAAATAGGTACATATTTATTAGCTCTCTTCTTCCCCAGTTAGCGTTACTGTTACATGCATGTTATAGATGCAATAACACAATTTTGAGAGTTTGAAACCTCTAGACCAACAGTATAATTAGATTTCACTGTCTGGATTTGGGTGTTTGGGTTGGGTTGGCTTGGGTTTTTTGGTGATTTTTTTGGGGGGGTTGTGGGGGGGTGGGGGGTGTTGGTGTTTGTTTTGATATTTTGTGGTGCTTTCCTAAAAGGCAAACTGAAGAAGGTGGCCCAGGAGGAGATTCTGTACACATCCCTGTATTAAAACCTTTGTAGATATTAGATCTCTATGAAGGGACTGACGTGGCTTATGACCTCAACACAAAAAATTGCCTATATGCAGATGCATGCATGAACTAAATTTCTGGATGGTTTTGCTCTGTTTTAAATAGTTCCTCTTCCTCCTGGCATGTTAAGTCCTAAAAGCAACAGAGATAAATATATCTATTTACTTGTGGCCACTAATCATGATGAAATATTTATTTGGAAATCACAATACTTAACGCTTGTGCTGGGAATGAACTTAATATGTTTCTAACAACTAGCAGGCTGATATAGTTATGGTTTAATAAGATGCTAGGTGGAAACATTATTGCATCCTTATCTAACACACAACTATGAAACATCAAAAGGTGTCAAATTAATTGTTTGGCAAGTAGACAGCAGTAGCAATATTAACTGTTTGCTGATATCACGAAATAGCCATCATAATCAAAATAATAGCAAAAATCAGCAAGCCTGGAATCTTTGGGTATTAGAACAGTCATCTAGTGGTTTGCTTACTCTGTCCCCTCAGCAGCTTCAAAAAATCTTTTAAAGATCTTAAAGTAGTTCTACTGTTAAACTTTTTTTTTTTTTTAAGGTTACTGAAGAAAGTAGTATGGATTTAGAGTGTTCCTACCATGATTAACATATGCTTTATCATTTGCTTATTTGAGAATTACAGACAAACAAATGAAGCCCAGACATTTTTAACTGTATTGCTTTCTAGCATCATTCTTCATGCCAGCTTTTCTTCTGAGCCAGCTGCCAGCTTGGACTCAGGACAGCTCACATCAAATACAGCCTACTCGCAGAGCTTGAGCTATTGGGCTCAATCTCTGATTTTCAGCATTTTGGCTGCTACAATTATAGATGTTAGTACACTTCCAATTGTAGCGTTCTGGACTATCTGAGCGGGAGATACTAAAGTTTGCATATTGGATATTGACCTGTATGGGGTTGTCCGTTAATCCAATCTCAGCTTTGAAGATCGTCCCATTCTTTGGGCAGAAGCTGAGGATTTGAAGATCTCCCATTCCTAATGACATTCTTGGTGAGTTTTACAAAGTGATGCCCCCAGTTTAAGTGCTTGGGGGCTATACTTAAAGTAAAGAATATATAGGTTCTTCACATACTAAAGAACACATAGGTCTCTCCCACACTTCACCCATCTGTTGGAAGAGCCTGTGGAGATATCCGGCAGCTGATAATGCTTGCTTTTGGGGATGTTCTAACTTATAACAGGGACTGTGCCTCTTGAAGGCAAGCCTGAAAAATGACAGGCGTTTTTGCTCCCTTGTCCCCAGATTCCTATTTCAATTTTTCAAACATATCGTTGAGGGCAGCATGATATCATAAAAGGGTATAAGGCCCTAAGTGAATATAGTATACTGCTTCTAGAAAAGCACTATGGGAGGTGATAGTTCTATGTAAACTATCCTATTATTTCAAAGAACTGTCCTTTAAGCAAGAACTGTAGTTATTTGACAAAGCAGAAGAGAAAAATGTTATTTGCCTTGTATAGGTGGAAGTTTGTATCCACAAAGAAAGTTTTCATTCAGTTCGAGTCAGCATTTAAACCAATTATTATCCATTTTACTATTAACACTTCAGAAGAAAACTGGATGTTTGCTTAACGAATATCCCAGGGCCACATACTTATGCTGAAGAATGTAGCACTCAATTATTCTTGATAGAAGTAGGACTCATTCACCTCTGCTAGAATGAATAGGCTTTTTAAGGGAAAGATGCTGAGAAAACTAACATCTTAGAGGTCTATATATCTACCTTAGCAGACCTAATCCCCTTTACCAGCTAACCTTCAGACTGGAGTTATTGATTTGACTGCTGGGATGCACTGTGTTGTTTCTTCAGGGATTAATCAGTCTTGTCCCAGTAATAACCTGGTCAACTCCACTTGAAAAGGTGCTGAATAATGAAGAAGATCACAGCAAGATATTCAGCAAACCTAGAGAGAAAAATGAAAGCTCAACATGACTTTTACATTTACAGTATGTTAACCTAGCAATTAATTTAAAAAGAGAAGAATTTTGTTACAAGGTAGTTATCTTAGCATTTACTATTTGGTTTAGTTTTCATCATTTCCCATGATTTATTCCAAAGATAGAACTTGGCACTGATTTTTAATGGAGTGTAAAAAAAGAGGAAAGAAAATTTCCCTGTTCTGTGACAATTCTGAAAATTATTCTTATCTTAAATTGGTGGGAGAAGTTAAAAGATTTTCCAAGTGCTCCAAGCACTTTCCAAGTGCTATCAGCATTAATTAATTCAGGAAAGAAACCTGAAAACTTTCCTGTGCTTTGTTTAGATTACTGAAATTAGTTTCAACAAGATATTACAGATAAATTACATTTTCTAAACAAGAGTTTGTTTTTAATAAAAATTATTTTTTTAATGTCAAAATGCAACTTTTGCAACTATATGAAAACACTGGTTGCCAATAAAAAACTGAATTGTCAAATTTGCTCAAAAATTTGGCTTCAGCAAATATATTTCCAAGAAAACCAAAACAAATACAGGCATGTATTTGGGGTGGAGGGCAGAGGGACCTCCTCGCACAATATCTCAAATAGATCCAACTGGGAGTTAGTAAACAGATAAATGTGCTAAAATTACCTAAACTATTATGGAATAGGAACTTAGCTGCATAGCAAATTGCTTGTTCAAGACAGTGTGGGAACTGTGGAGGAGAACAAACGTCCCAACAGGAGTCCCATGGTGAGCAATGGGTGTTGTACCAGCTACTGTGGGAAATGACGCCCTGCATGCTTTTCCTGTTGTAAATCAGTGAAATGAAAAAGACTGTACGATCACTGGATGGAACAGGACATTCTGTTTTCTACTCTCCTTTACAGGAATTCTTCTTCTTAACTAGAATATTCATGAGGCACCTCCTGACAACTAATCGCAGTACCCGTTTTAACTCCATTAAAAATCACAAAACAAAAACTCAGTTTTGACAATACTTCTGTGCAGCATGTGTTACCTTAGGGCTTCTGTCATCATTTTGTTGTGAAGACAGATGGTGTCTGGAAAGAGATATTTAGAATCAGAAAAGTGCAAGAGAGAAACCTGGTTCGCCCCTGTTCTCCCAGGACACACAGCAAGTACAGGAGAAGGGGAAGGGCTGGGTCACTGCCTCATTCCCTTTGGGCATTATTCTAATTTCTTGAGAGAGCACATATCGGGAGGCAGCAGTAGGCAGGCCACCTCTGGATACTTGGACAGGTCCAGAGTCAGTTGTTCTGGGAAAACCAGAGCCAGTTATTCCTCACTACTGCTAATTCAGCTCTAGGCTGAACTCATAGCAATGCTCCAACCAATGAAGTATGCAGTCACATCAACTATCAATAGTATAAGTTGCCTTCTAGATTTCCTCTGTGAATATCATTTTTTATCCCCATCCAAAAACATTAAAGCAGTAGGAGTCAGCATGACGAGGTAACTATGAAGAAATTGTCTTAAGGCAACAATCTTCAATAGCTTTTCTCATGTGGGTAAAGCTGCCAGCTTGAAATGCCTAGGATTTGTGTCCAAATGAATTTATGTGGTTTCCTATAAAAGTTTGGTTTCAACAATTACAGTGATGAGAGCCTGAAGCCAAGCAAGGCTTTCCCTCGTGCCTCAGACTTAAAGCTGAATATTTCATAGAATTGTAGAATCATAGAATGGTTTGGGTTGGAAGGGACCTTAAAGACCATCTAGTTCCAACACCCCTGCCATGGGCAGGGACACTTCCACTAGAGCAGGTTGCTCAAAGCCCCATCCAGCCTGGCTTTGAACACTTCCAGGAATGGGGCTTCAAAAACTCCTCTGGGCAATCTGTTCCAGTGTCTCACCATTTGTTGATCTTTGTGAGTTCTTATGTTTAACTGGAGAATATTTTTAACTTATGTTTCTGGAGAAACAAATGAGAAACAGTGTATAGATTAGATATATTCAATCTAAATCTATCCTCTTTCAGTTTAAAGCCTCATCTTGTCTCTACGCTCTCTGTCAGAGTCCCTCCCCATCTTTCCTGTAGGGCCCCTTTAAGTACTGGAAGGCTGCTATAAGGTCTTCCCAGAGCCTTCTCTTCTCCAGGATGAACAGCCCCAACTCTCTCAGCCTGTCCTCATAGGAGAGGTGCTCCAGCCCTCTGATCGTTTTCATGGCCCGCTTCCGGACTTGTTCCAACAGGTCCATGTCCTTCTTATGTTGTGGGCCCCAGAGCTAGACGCAGTACTCCAGGTGGGGTCTCATCAGAGCGGAGTAGAGGGGGAGAATCACCTCCCTTGACCTGCTGGCCACACTTGTTTTGATGCAGCCCAGGATGCAGCTGGCTTTCTGGGCTGCAAGTGCACATTGCTGCGTCAAGTGGCAACAAATAAATTTCATAATACATATATTCATAATACATATATGAAATACATAAATTTCATTTATGTAGACATAACTTTCTATGAAAACTACTGTTCCGGCACTACAAACAAAATCACCTTTAATATTGTTTTATAGATAATTTATTAGGAAAGAGTTTATGGCACACCCTCATTCGGAATTATTTTTGTTGTCCGAACAATGACAAATATAGCTAGCTGGCTAGCTTTGTGCTGTACCTCGTAACCAAGCCAAAAGATACTCCATATCCCTATTTATATAAAGGACTCAATCAAGCTAAATTCCAGATGTCACCTTTTATTTTTAGTGTTTCCACCCAGACCAGTTTTGTGTTCTACAGTCTTATTAAGGATAAGGTAACAAAATGCTGCTTCTGACTAAAAACCAGGACCTTTGCACCTCACTCTCTTTGTGTCTCATCCAAAAGCCACAGTACTCAAGATAGTTTCACCAGGTGATACCTTTAATTGCAATATATTTCTGCAAGACTAAGTAATGTAGCTACATTAATTTATGTCTACAGTAAATTATACCATTTACTAAGAATAACTAAACTGTGCTTTTAGGGAAGAAAGAGGTTTTTAGCATTAGGATTACAAAATTAATTTTGCAGGTAGAGCTCTTCAAATAACTGATTGTGTTGTCTGTCTGCTGCATCAAAAAACAGTGAAAAAAATATTAGTATTTAGGGCAGATATAAAAATTAAGAATTTCTGTTTACTTACAGAAATGGCATTCTCCCTATCCCCTCAAAACATAATTCTCAGTCAAAGTAAACATTCTCTACTGGAGCTAAAAAATTAAAGGATTTTTTTTGCTTTGTTTTCTTGTTGTTGGCTGTGAGTTTTTTTGTTTTGGGTTTTTTTTTTTCTGCCTTTTTTGTGGTTTGGTTTTTTTTTTTTCAATGCAACTACATTTGGCGTTGGGACTTCATTTTGAAACAGCAAGTTGAAATGTCAAAATTTTGGGCTTTCACCATCCCCACACACACCCCACCCCCCCCAACACACCCAAACCCTGTTCTCTGCCTCCTTCCCACCTTTCTCCACCTTTCTCCCACTCCTCACCATAGACTGTTCAATGAACCTGGCGGGAACTCATGGGGTGAGTTTTGTCCCAGACCAAATTCTCAGTCTGTAAAGGCAAGTAAAATAAATCAAGTCCACGGTATTCATCCTTTTTTAGGATGAGCACTGGTTATGTTACTCCACAGTCATTCCCATTAAAATTGTCGCATAAATTTGTACCACATATAAGCAGTCAGAGCAGCTCACCCTTCATTAGCCATCCTATTAAAGGAAGCTTTCTGAAAAGTTGTTCTATCAGTGTACAAAATCCACAGCCAGAAAGAGAATGAAGGAGGAGGTCTGTATCCAGTATGTGTATGACAAGGCAGTCCAAAAGAAAAAGGATTCTGGAAGAAAAATAAGAGAGAGAGGAGAAAGGATAATTTGCTCATAAAATAAGAGTAGGGAAAAGCAATTCTAGGTGAACATTACGTTGTGAAATTATGCCATATGTATTCTGTCTCAAATTCAGCCATTTTACAACTCCCTCTGTTTTCTTCCACCAGCTCTCTACTGTTCTTCTCTTTCCTCAAGCCACGTTTGAGTGTCTAACAGTTTAAGGGCTCTGAGTACAAGAGTTTAATATAGCCATTAATGTTTGTTGCACACTAGGAATGCAAGATTAACAACTGTTGCATCATTAAAGATTTTCTATAAAGTACATAGAGCAAAATGAAAACACAGCTTGGAAATACTTAAAGGTATTCTTATCGTTGGACTAAACTGAGTACTGAGAACTGAAGGGGTGATAAGCATTATCTAGGATCTTTCCCATTAAGTTATCAAAAGTTGTATATTAAAAAGTCCCTAACGTATTTGTACTCTAGCTACTGGCTGGTGCTGAATCCTGAACCCTCTTCACATAATTGGCCATGACACCAAGGTCACACGTAGATGGCTACTTTTGCCTGTGCTGCAATGAAACACTCATCTTGCTGCGTGTATGTTTCAAGCATAAGATAAAAGGCAGTGTAGAAATCACACCCCAGCAAGAAACGTTCTGGATGTGTTAGCGGTTTGTCTTGTAAAACATACACCAATATTTGCAGAGGTTTCATTTGCAGTGCTGACTTCTAAAGTGTAACTTAAGACTTGCTATCTGGTAAGTTAGAAAGCTCAGGCTCTTCTTGTGCTTTGTGTATCCCATCCACTTTGCCTTTCCAGGGAGCAACCAAAAGTGGCACCTGTGGTTCCCTGCACATTTTGTCGTTCTTTCAAACTGTAGCAGGAAAGTGTGGGGGAAACTTCATACCTCTGTCTGCACAAGAGGCAAGGCAGAAATTAATCTACAGCTCTAAGTCAGGTCAAACAAGTCAGAGGACAAAGCAAAAGAGTTTTTTTTCCTCCAACATGCCCATTTGTTTTTATCCTATTGTTTTACAGCCATGACATTAAAGCCACTGTTGCTTTGAATCATTAAATGTTGTGGGGTTGTTTTTGTTTTTGTTTTTGTTTTTTCTGTAAGTGTTCTCTGTCTGAAGCCTTCTGGGCACACAACATATTTGTTTTCTCAATTTAGGTTAACCAAATACGTCTTCAGTCATCTTTCCTTGTCCTTGTTACTGCACATTGCAATGAGATCTTATTGCCTTGTAAATCTTTTCCATAAAGCACCGAGAAAACAATTTCTTGTCAGGACACTTATAAGTTCCTTGCACATTTCATTTCTAAATTTTGAGCAGACGCCAAAGAACTTGTTTTGCTTTACTATGAACTTTTCCAATTCCATCAGCTTTTCACAAAGTGCACCTGATAAAGATCAAACTACTTCAGGAGGATAAATGCTAAAATAAAGCCACTTATTAGATCATTAGAAACTCACCCAGAGAGAAGGGAAGGAATACTGTGAATGGCAAAATTGGAAAGTCCATTTGGGTGAACTTTAACACTTCCTCTATGTTTAAAACTGCCACCAAGGTATTCAATACTGCATATTGTCACCTAATGTTATTTGCGTTTTCCATCCTATATCTCTGAATTAAGGTGTTTTAGCATTGTCCTGCAGCACAGTGCTCGATTTGGTACATCTGGTGAAAATTGCAGGCAGCATTTTTTCAGAAGAACTAGAGGATTTGCACATTTACATTTTTCTCCATATCACAGTATGATATCAATCCAAACACACCACAAGATCCAAAACATGAAAAACTACCATGCATTTCTAGACATGCTGTTTCGAAAAACAATTATACACTCTGTTCTTAAGAATGACTGTAATGAGTTTCATGCGGAATCTTAGGTGAATACTTTTGTTATTAATTCAATGCATCTTTGAAAAACAATCAAACCACAGGGGGACACCAAAAAACCACAGCTCTCCCTTTAACCTAAGGGTATACTCATTCCCCATGCACACATTTTAAAGACATTTGACTTTTTCTCTTTACTTTAGCTTTCACATCTATACTAATAGTTGAGAAATCTAGTTTCAGCCTCTCCTCGTGTGTCAGGATTTGAACCTCTGATTTAAATGGATAGGCATCGTCCTGAGCTTAGCCCTTCACACATGATGTTGGTGAAATGTATGGCTAGCTAGGACCTTAGAGCACACTTTAATACTGACCTCATCACCTGGCCAAATTCTCTGCTCAGAATCGTCGTTTCTTTCTTCTGGTCATCAAACCCCCCTGCTTTAGACTAAATTGTGCTTATCCCCCAAATTGGCCTGAAAAGAATCTCTCCCAGCCTTATTTTCAATAAATGACAGCACTGCACAAATAATCCTTTCTCAGGTTGCCCAGTAATTCCAAAATTACGTGCCCACAGGATACTGGGCCCAGGCTCTATCTCCTCGCTGTGAATTGGCTAATGATACTGGTGAGACACTAAAGCAATCCCTACAGTGTAGGAGATGCTTGCAGCCATAAAGTCTTTTCTGCTCCATAAGGGGTGACATGATTCCACACAGCCCTTAGTATACACTGTCCCGAAGTGACACTGCCGAGCCATTTGTGCACAGCAAGAAGTATGAATCTGTCTAAATGACTGTTATTAAAAGTACAATGTTGTTTCACGACAACAGTAGTTTCACTCCACAGGAAAACAGCTCTCAACAACAGAAATAAAAGGAATGGAGACTACTAATGGGGTGAAAAACATTCAAATCCTTTTCCTCTTAGCGAGGTAAAGACAAATTATCCTATCACAATAAAAATATGATGCTATTTACAATAAGCACGCAACTTCGAAATTACATTACACCTGTAGACTAGTTTAACATCATAATTACGACCACACAGTTTCTCCCTTCTTTTTTCATGTAATGTTAGTTTATATTAAAAAAAAGAAAAACATTCTTGTATTTACGAATGACAGTTATCAAGCTTTACCTTTGTTTTCTCACACAGAATGCAATTTTTGATTATATTATCCCACATAATAAATGCTCTACTTTAGTCCTGCCAAGAGGACAATTGTTTTGCCTGGCACCGTACAGCATTTGTGTAGGCAGGAATTCACTTCTACTTATCCTCCTCCTCCTGATCATTAAAAATGCCCTATTAAATGTTTGCAACCTGCATTTGTTTCTTGCCAGGAATTCAATTCCCATCTTTCTCTTGTCAGTCATCACATAAATATAACCCTGCCAGCAACCAGGCAACCAACATTTTTTGTTGTAGAATGTTGGTTCCTTAAATTAACTTTACAGAACTGCACCTGGAATTTACTCTTAGCCAGAAATGCATTGTCAGTATTTGCTCAGAATTAAATACAAACTGTATAAAGGAAGTGCTCTCAGCAGTGTTCTGTTCGTGCAACTAGAAACTATCTTTGTAAGATTTATCTTAATAAAAATATATTTATAATATGAAAAAAACCTTACCATTTCCAAAGTATACTACAATAAAACTAAAGTATAAAAGCATGTACGTTCTTCTTCTGCAGTGTACACTGTACTTTCGATTCAGCTTACTTTCTGTGGCAGTGGAGTCAGAATGCAGTGAGCAATATCTGTAACTAGTCTTTCCAAGTATCCATTTCCCTTTATTTTTCCTAGCAGGAAAATCAGTACTGCAAAAGAAAAGGAAAAAATAAGTGTGTGTCATTCCAAGGGTAGAGTTGTCAACATAGTTTCTTACTAAATAATGTGGATAGTGTGTTCAAGCACACCACAGAAAGCAAGACTTCTGGAGGAAAACTACAGAATTTTTTTGTAGTGAAATGACCTCATTTTTCTAGACAGTAGCAAATGCCCAGCTACACAATGAGCATCCAAGTATGCAACTATCAGGAGAAAAATAGGTCAATGTTATCAAAACTGAGTAACACCAGAGCAGAAGACTCTGCAGGAAAAATATATAAGCAGAACTGATGATGGGAAACACCACAGCCTGATTGATCACGTGCAACCGTGGCCAGAGATTGTGTGGTAACACCGTAGAAAGGTCTTGCTCCACAGAACAGACAGACTATGCGAATGACAACGAAAGATTATGAGCTTACAAATTTCTAGTAACAAAAATCTAGCAGCGCACTGTTAGACAGAGATGGAAAAAAAAGGTTTCGGGAAAATGTTTGCTGCAGGTAGTTGTGCCAAATGACTTAATATCTTTCTCTCAGTTATTCCTGACAGGGATTTTTTTTTTCCGTTTATTTTTTTTAAAGGACTGCTTTCAGCTCTTACAGTACATATCAATGCTCTACTTTATATAACATATTTATGTAATTAATTACTATATATTTGAATTCTGTATTTATTTACACAAAATCAGAGAACTGTTTAGGGTGGAAGGGACTTCTTGAGGTAATCTAGTCAAACCCTTCTGCTCCAGCAGGGTCAGCTACAGCAGGTCATCCAGGCCTGTGTCCAGTCAGGTTTTGAATATCTCCACAGATGGAGACTCTGCAGCCATTCTGGCCAACATGATCCAGTGATATCTGCCACTTTGACCTATTTCTGATACCCAGCTATGTACATTCTTGTTTTCTTGCTGCATTTCCGGACGCAACATACCTAACAATCTTTATTTAACTTTGTTCCACTGTCAATATTCACAACACAGTGCTTGTATCATCGCTGAATATCACTACATTGTTTTATATATGCTGCGAACAAAATTCTCACACAGTTTGAAAAAATCTAGCCACACCATGAGCAAATTGTGACTGAACTGTATAAATATATTTTTTACAGTATTTCCTACTGCATTACTTGTAGAAATGTACAGAAAATGGGGAGGAGGACAACAGACTACTGCAGTTTTAATTGCATTCATGCCAATTTTATGTTTTTCTTGTGGGTCAGGACAAGATCTATCCATCACTGAAATTCTCCACATACAAACTTCCTGAAGAGAAGTTGCTCCTGAGGGCATGCATCTTGTGAAAGCTATCCCTGAGAAGCAAATTCCCTCTTTATCTATTTCTCTATAAAAATGTATTTTTTCCTCTTCCAAACCTTTGTTTTTTCCATTAAACAGAACGTTATTTTACTTACAATGGTTTATTATTGTTCATTTTTATTATTCCTAGAGATTCTGTGGAAGAATAGAACAATGAAATCAAAAGAGGCTGATGCACAAGTTGTATTCTGTAGTGCAGGCAGCTGGATAATTGTTATCTTTAAACAAGTGTAAGAATTTCAAATGTCTAAGCTAGTCATTCTGAATCCTACAGCTGCTGTTCTGTCAGGTAATTGTTACGGCACGGTATAAAGGCACTCGGTTGTTTCTCATCAAGGTGTTATGTGTGATTTTCCATTTACTCTGTGCTTCCTTTTGTTTAAATTTGAATTCTTGCCTACTGAAAACAAAAGAGTAAACAGAAACAATACCGCACAGCGTTGCCAACCTTCCATAAGTAAGAACGAAAAAAGGGAAAGAGGCAGGAAGCGGATAATAGGCTGACATGCAATCTAATTTTCATGATTCTCTTCTGCCTTCTGAAGAACACAAAAACAAGATGAAGAGGCAATGCTTCCAGTATTAAGAAAAGCCATTACAAACTTACACATTCTTTGTAAGGCACACGAGGAGGAAATGATGCAAGCAAATTTTTCAGTCATTTACTATTAAAAGGATGTCTTTCAGTGCAATTGTGGCCAGTGACACTCTTTTTCATTAGCTAGTCTTTTTCAAGGCAAGAGAATGTGCTTATCTTGTGCAGTATAGGGGTATCAAATAAAGTTTTAACTGGTGTAATGGCTATAACCTTTGATGAGCTACTTTGAAAGAAAGTGTTGATGTTGCAGAGCCTGACATTACAACTGAGCTCTCCAGGTGTTCCATCCAGCCATTTTTCCAGACTATTTTCTCATAGCTAATACACCAAGAATCCTTGAATGCTTTTAACTACAGCACCAAACTTACACTTCTCCTCTCATCCATATACCTTCATTTGTTTCTGGGTTTATGATTTCTCTCTCTCCTCCCTCTCTCCCATCTACAAAGGTGCTTGGTAAGAAGGATTCTATATCTGTGATTACTTTCTGGTAATTTTTTTTCTGAGGCCTCTGATTCTGGCTGGGATTTTTGTCCTGTGGGTTAAAGTTGAAATGAAGACAGCTTTTATAGGTTTTGCTAGGTTGTTTATAGTTGGAATGCAGGTTGCTAGCATTGTTAATATAATAAAATAATTTTTAAAAAGAGCAAAATTTTTGAGGTTATCATGGATGAGCTGTGGACCACAACCAAGAGATGTGACTCTCTAAGGGGATTTTAGGGTGTGTCAGGAGACATTTCTGCTGGATCCTACTTGGAAATGTTCACAAACCATCAATGCGAAGGATTTGAAGTAGTTAATGCTCATTCCACCATTGAGGCACAAGGGTTATGAAAATGTTGACCATTTTAAAAATAATTTACATTTATATATACTATAAATGTTAATCCACTACAGCATCCAGTTCTCTTCAGTTATACCTCAACTATAATTTCTTATTTTTCATTCTTGCCAGAAAACACCATCATATTGAATTGCAAAGACTCCATTTTTAGAAATGTAATTATAGGTTCCTTAAACATGCACAGTACATGCTGAGCCAAAGGCTCTTATCAGAGTGTTTTAGAAAATCTTGTCACCAGGGACACACAATAATGAAGGAACTCAGAGTCAGATCCAGCTGACAGCACTGACAGACTAAATCTGGAATTTATCCATTTGAATTGCTGGAGTTGTTCTGTATTTACACCTTCTTATTCCACAGCAGAATCTGGCACTGTAATATACCATAAGGTTGGGGGTTCTGTTTGTTTTAAACTTCATTGCACTTTTCCACCTGCGAAGACCTACCTCATATTATTCATCCTTCATTTAAACCTGATCCAGCCTTAACTTCTCAAAATTAAATAGAATATTTCCCTAACTTTGAAGAAGCCAAGATTTTTCTCACTCTTTGAAATTACTGAGTAGAAATTATTGCTGGTGTTGATCTCCTGAATGAATCATATTGGAAGGTACCATTTAGAATTTTTTTTAAAAAGTAATTAATCTTTCATGCTCAATAATATGAAATAAAGTGTAAATAGTTGCAATGGAGAAGG
Source organism: Fratercula arctica (assembly GCA_947846985.1). Taxonomy (NCBI): domain Eukaryota; kingdom Metazoa; phylum Chordata; class Aves; order Charadriiformes; family Alcidae; genus Fratercula; species Fratercula arctica. Next base: position 82,019,712 of record CANTUZ010000002.1, read on the forward strand.
AATACAAAATACAGATACACTTCTGTGGATAAGGAGGTCCTTGTTTATCTCAGTCTTTGTATATGGAAGCACACTGTTCACTGCTAATTAATAACTGGAAAGTTCAAAAGCAAATGAGAACAAGCTGGCTATAAAACTGAACTTGCTCCACCCTTCAACTGATGTCATAAGGAGTCTCCTGATGAAAGCAGCACAGTAGTGTCAATACAGCAGGGTTTGGTTTTTTTTTTTTTATATTATACAGAGGAGTATAATTTCAACATATTTCTAAATTCAAAGCTGAATTGACATTCTTTTGCAAAAACACATTTTAAAGTCTGGTCAAAGTTCAGAAAATGTTCTATTAGGAATCTTCTGTTTGGACTTTCCAAAAACTACTGTGACCCTTCCTCCTTTTTTTTTTTTTTAATATTGTTATTTGTAACAACTAGGCATAACAAATTAAGAAAGACATAACATCTTGTTTCTCAACATAAGATTTTACTGTACAGTTACAAAAATAATTTATTTCCTCTTGTTTCAGAATTTAGGCACCAAGTGTGAAAGCAAGAAGTATCTTGGATGTGGTAGATCAGTGGCCTTCTCTGGGACAACAAAGCTTCCTCCCATGAGAGACACAGGGCACATTACAGAATTGTCCCTGCAAATGCAGGTAGTAGAATTTTCCCAGCCAGAAATTCAGCATCAAAAGGAAAACATTCCTCCTATACATACACATGCACATACATGTAAACATGCACACTCCCCTCCACCAAAAACTGGATAGCAAATTGGGTACGTCACTGTTAATTACTTCATGTGGCTATAAAGCTAAAATTGTAAATATTTTACCTTTGGTTTATGCTCTTCATATATAGAGAAAAATCTCAAATAAAGAATTTTATTTCTTTCCTCTGCACTAAACTCTACTAAAAGTACTGCTTGCTTAGATCACTGTGCTGGTTCTGTTCATACCAGATACATGATTTTTTTCTTCCATAGTTTCACAGCATCTGATAAAAGATTCTCTGATAATTCTTCAGCGTCTTCCACAATTACTTCTTTTTCTTGTCTCAGAAAAGAGTAAAATGAAAAGCTGACAAATGTACAAACCTTCAGTTCTCCACTTTTCTCATTAGAATTTTCTTCTGTCATTTACCATGAAGAAAAGCACTGAAGGCAATGAGACTGGTGTTATTTGAGGGTGGCATGGGAAAGAGAACTTGATCCCTTAATGGCTTAAATCATCCCTGGCAACAAGAATAGGTGGCTTTGTGGCTGCCTGGTGAAACAGCAGTGTATGGTTTATCTGTTAAGAAAAGGGACACGTGGGCCTTGTAGACTCATTATGGGAATGATTTTTTGGAAAAAAATGTTTAGGAATGGGTTTTGGAAGAGAAAACATGTCTTTCCCTAGAAAAATGGCAGTAAGACAGGAAATGAAGGTAGGATGATTTTTTTAAGAGCCAAAAGTCCCTCATGTGCAAAGGTGTTTCTTAGAAAACACAAGGGTGAGCTCCAGAGCTGTAGCTTATAAATATAACCAAAGGTTGGGAAGGCATGGGAAGTCGTCTCTCTCCCCTTATGCCTTGCTGGAGCTAGCTAGGGAAAGAGTGCCCTAATGCCAGCAGTACAGTTCAAGATTACAGAATAACGTCTTCTCTGTAGGTTGAGGCTTCCTACTGACAGAGATTGACAACTCTATGTCATCTGAGTGCTAACTCTGATATGCCACTTAGTTTCACAAAACTGGGGGAATTGCCACCATCAGAAAGTGTCTCTTTCCAGTGGCAGACAACCATGATACACATCCCAGAAGTGGTATTTGAGGAAACGTCTGCCAGAAAGTATCATCAGAAGCGTTACTTGATTCTCTGACAGAGAGAAAAACAGAGGTAAGGAAGCAAACATGAAGTGCAACTTCATGCTGGAAGAGCACGGGAACTCCAAACAGAGTATGTGTAAGCCCATCACCTGGTAGACACCAGGAGGAAAAAGGACATTACCCAGTAACAGCAAATCAGCTCCACCGGGCTGCTCCACAAGGCAGGATGAGCAAGGCCATCACTGTCAGGGTGCAGCCCTACAGCACCCAAGCAGGGCTGGGTTAGGGACAGTGACTGGACGCATGACAGTCCCAGGTTGGGTAAGAGGGTAAGTTAGAGCCAGGGTCTATCCAGCAGAAGAGAGGCCTGCAGAGAGACCTGCCTACAGCAGGCATCCAAGGAACACGCAGGAGGCAGGGCTAGAAGTGGAGTAGAAAGAGGTGCTCACACTGCTGATACTGAACTTGCTGGTACTGGACTGTACCAAGAAGAAGCTGCTGTGATTCATCTGACACCATCCTTTGTACAGGCTCCACAGCTACCAAGCCAGATCCATAACTTCAACTGACACTGACTGTTTTTGGAGCAGAAATACAAAAATTTTAAAATGCACCAAAAGACCTAACTTCTTTCCAGCCTTGACAAGAAAAAACGTAAATTCAGAAATGACTACTAATTTTTTTTCTTAATACGTTCACACACTTAATTTACAAGAAGACGCAAAGTTTACTCATTCTGAAGTATATGGCTAAATAATAGGACCTTGTTATTCTTCTTGTATATTTTTATTCAGGCTTTGGGGTTTTCAGGGCAGAGACTAGCCCACTTCATATTATTTATGCAGTGACCAGCAAAACCAAAATTCTCATTAGTCCAGCCAGGCATAACAGTTCTCTAAACAATAATACATCATAATAATGGATGCTGGTATAGTTCATTCTGTGTGTACATGACACTCTCCATAAACATGAACTTTCAAGCATTGGATGACATAAAATACACTGCGTTTGAAATGGCATCACTGCATCATCACAAAATGCATACAGCCATTTGAGAATCAAGAACTTTTACATTTGTGAGAAGAATTGTAAGGATAAAATCTGTAGGAAAATGAATAAAGAACCGAGATAAAGCATCATTTGATATAGTTGTATTTCTGAAAATGATAATTTCCTTTTGTAAAAAAGAATTTTTGGCTAAATCTCAGAAGAAATGCATACCAAAGCCCATCTTCATTCCGATGGAGGTCTGATGTGAACTGATTTTCAAGTACCCTATAATATTTTTATTATAAATTTATGTAGTATATATATAGTATACGGTGTTAAATGAAAAGTAAATTGCTGGAAGGCATACAGCAGCGTTCAACCCAGCAAAAAATATAAGGGTCAATATTTTTTCCTGCTTGCCCCACATATAATCCTGAGCAACTCATAGAAATAAATGGAATGACTCCTAATTTAGAAGATATAACCACAAAACTGAGTTTTCACACAAACCATTTCAAATTGCTTAAGCTTTTTGGGAAGCAAAACAGCTTTATACTACTGCAACAACTGTGGTACCTAATTTGAGTCACCATTCCTGAAGGTATTTAAAAGAGGTGTAGACGTGGCACTTAGGGACATGGTTTAGTGGTGGACATGGCAGTGTTAGGTTAATGGTGGGATTCAATAGTCTTAAAGGCCTTTTCCAACCTAAATGATCCTTTGATTCTATAATTCTGTAATGTGGTGCTTTTCTGAGCATTTATTTCTGTATTCTGTTTTAACTTCTAGGGATGCACTTCCTCTGAATAAAGTGATGGTAATTCACTCTGGCTAGAAATGTGGTTCATGATTAACTTTCAGAAGAAACATCTTCTATAATGATCGACTGCAAGATTGTTCTCTCTTAGTAGTAACAACACTAAGAATATGTCAACAAAACTAACTTCTTATGAATAGCAGGGGATCCAAACCCCTTCTAATCAGTAAAGGTCCATTAACTGTATTATACCAGTTACAGAAACACTAAGGAAGCTGAAGTATCCTCCACCAAACTGCTTGCTCCTGATCACATGATAGCATAGTGTCCACCTCACCATAGTGTACCCCATTTTAGAAAGAAAATTAATCTAGTTTGCAGTTAAGCTTGCTCTGGGACTCAAAGCAGTAGTGCCATACAATTTTCTGCTTTGTGACAGGTCCAATGAAGTAAGGGGGCACTATTAGACTTTTGGTCTGCTGGCTCTGGAACCCAAAGTAGTAGATCTGCGCAGAACGGCACTGCACTGTTTTGTACAGACATAACAGCTTGTCTGAAGCGAGGCTGAGCATCAGTGTACTGTGCAAAGTATGTCCTAGGACTCTGCCCATATCAGTTTATCAGTGCTCCATCATACACTTACTGAGATATTAAAAGTACATTCAGCTACTTAGAGAACTGAGCAGTTTTCCCACAACAGTGTATATTTGGGCTGTGTTTAATTAATACCTATTTTTTAATCTCCATAACTTGGATACAATCATGTAAAAAGCAATGTGAGCTCCTAATGTAATAAATTTAGACACATCTATTTGCTGACCATTTCTGGCTCTGCAATAGAGAGTTACTAATTTGGAGGTCTCCGAATTTATCTGACAACGTATCAGTTTCTAACTGCTAATAATTCAAGACTGTAATTGACTACTTCAAAGTGCTTCAACTAGATGATAAAGCTCAAAAATGAGAAAGCTGTGCCCATCTAATAGCTTCTCAGAGGCTTATAAGGTTTATCTAAAGTTTCCTAGAAAATACAAGTTCAATTTTTGTGGAAATGATTTTTCACTTGCATTCCCCAAGGTCAGTAGAACTCTCCTTTCAAAACGCAATTGCAGAGTATAAATGCAACACTTTGAGCAATTTTCCATTATGCTGATTTGTATTTCAAAATTTGCATTCCACCTTCCCAGCAAAAGCAGCGACAGGAAATACCAGAGGTTAAGCATGAAGTTAACTACAAAATGGCTATTATGGTTATGAAAAGGAAGGCATGAATGTGACTTGTAAGGGTTAAGTCATGATTTGTGAGGGCATTTCAAGTGGCAGCTAAGGCTCTACACGACTCCCATGGGAGCACACCCTGCTGCTTCATTATTAGAGCTTCTGATAAGCCTGCAACCTAAGGTGGATGTCTTTTATATATTTAAAACTACTGCCTCCAATTTAATTTTAAAGAATATTAATATTTACAAACCAATTTAAAAAATATTCAGAGGAAATGTCAGAATTAATGAACCTTCTTCAAACGCTGAGTGGGTCAATTCCCTTAAAAATTATAAGGATCACAAAGTTTGATGAGAAGGTGCCTTAATTTTCCAAGTTATTGCCTTATTAGCAGAGTTTATCGTTATACAAATTTGGCTTTCATTCTTCAATTCATACAAACTGTAATTGAGTTGATGCATGGTACAATACCAGAATATGTTAAACCCTGAACCAGCCTCAGCAAATTCCTCCCACTCGAAGCAAGAAAATGCCTCAGCTTCCAGGAGAAGCTGCAAGTGAATATCAGGTAGTCCAACTAGTTGGCAATTCATTAATGTAATATGAATAGGTCAGTATTTTGATATATGTAAGTTTCAACAAGTGATGAATAGTCACCAAGGATATCGGGAAGCATTTAAACCTAATCCCCCTGACTACACTGGCTTTGGTTAGTCTATCAAAGGCTTCTGCTACTTGTCAGCATTGAACTGTTGCTGTGTATGCAATAATATTGAAAAGAATGATGCAATTTATCCAGAAAATCTCTAAGATACCAGTGCCGTGCTAATCTATACCCACCTATTAAAGACATAAAACACAAAATGCAAAACAAAACCTACTAGCTTATCAAGTAGATCAGAGTCCTAGACAATGAAGCATGGAATTTTCCTTTTGTAACTTCACTGCTTTTGGTTATTCTCTCCACTGTTCCATGAACTTTTTCTAACCACATCATTACGGTGAGTTTAAGGATTATTCTTTTTCCCTGTCAGACTGTAGTCTTCCCATGACTGCATTACCAAACTGTTAACAATAATTTAAATAATGTGCTAGAGCAATCACTAGGGCAATGAACTTAATAAGCTGCCTTAGTAATTAAAATCAGAAGCAAAATGCACCTGGAGCAAAACTGCAGTACAGCTCAGGACCACACTGATTATACCTTTGAAGACTACTGTCCTCTGAGCAAGGTTAATCTAAATCCTAAAATCCTAACCTTAAAATCTTCAAAAAGAAAACGACTAAAAATTGCCACTCTAGATTCATCACACTGGTTTCCCTAAGGAGAGGCAATGAATTGCTAAACAGTTACTTTCAAGCCTAGGAATCATGGAAATCTTAACACTTCAAATTACAATCATTTGCCCACTGAACAGAAAGTAAATAGAAATCAACAATATGATCCTGCAACAGTGAGACTTAAAGAGACTTTGAAAGTTTAACAGTTGCAAATCAAATTAAAGGATTAAAGGTGTTAGAGGAACTTAAATGTCTTTATTGTTGTGTCCAAAATTATCACTCTGGGGGTCTCCATAAGAATCACTTTAGCATAAACGCCTATGTTTTAGTAACAGTTGTAAAATGTGACCTTTTAAAACCACTGAAACAACTTCTTATTTTTAACTACCCACATCAAAGGAGGCATTAGACCTTTCTCACATTTTATTTCCCTTCTAGCACCTCCTAACAAGGTTTTACAAAGAACAAAGTATAATGGAGTCTTAGCAGGACATTAGACTCAATGTTTCTTTTTAAGACCAATGCAATTATTCATATATCCTTATCTTCTGATTTCCTTTCATCAAAGTAAAAATGTTTTAATTTAAAGAAAAAAACTAAAAACCAGTTCTCCTTTGACACTTTTTTTTTTTTTTTTACTTGATGGGTTAAGTGCGAAATCTATGCATAAAAAATTACCGAATGGGCAGCAGGGTGTTTTGTTTTATATTTTTTTCTTCAGGGAAACAATACATTGATGTTACAAATCATAAAAGACTTTGCTTTGCATGGATAATTTGCATATGAAGAACAGGCAAATGCCAATATGCCATTACCTCTTTGGTAAAGCTATTTGCATTAACCTCTTTAGATGCTAAGACACAAGACTACCAAGTCTCATACAAAGGTCTTACAAGGACCTCCTGAGAAAAGCTGAATGCTAAAATACTTCATATAGATTTGGTTTTGTCTCTTCAAAATACATCCCCCACAGTACAAACAACAATGAAAAAGAATGAGGCAACAGATTGCTGGCATGGGCAAGCAGCAAAAACCTAATGTTTTGAAGAAAAATAATTATGCTCATCCCAATCCTACACAGTATATCAGAGCTCTTAAATGAAATTTCCCACATAACTACATCATCTTAAATTAATGTGGAAACTTTCTTTTTGGAAGATAGGAAAATGTGGAGGTAATGGGAAGTAGAATAAGAGCAGAATGCTCAGTATTGCTTTGAAAAGCAGCAGAGAGTTGGCCATCTGTAACTGGTAGAAAAGGGAGAGAAGAGAAAGACCAAAATGTTTTGTCTCCCACAAGTATTACTGGTGTTATGAATGTAATGACTCCTGATATTCTCCATCCTTTAGGCTCCAGGATGAATTGGTTTTCTTGCAACTATTGGATGGGGAGAGAAGATCAACTCTCAGTGCCTGGTACTGGAACAAGTTCCCTGTATAACCTTGACCGCATTTACAGATTGATCATGAGGTCATCTGACTTCTATAGAGAATAAAATATGCTCAGGTTTTAGATCAAACTCTTAATTTCTGTGAAGTTGTTTCTTACTTTTCAGATCTCTGGGATTTCACTTTTCCCATGTTTTATCCAGTCTTATCTAAGGTAGGAATTGGTTCTCGCTATAATGCAAAAGGACAAGGACAAAGTACTGCAAAAGGTGAGCAATAATTGTTCAAACTCTCTACTGCAACACAGGTAAGAAAAGATATTACATTCTAATATTTCTGCCCCTAATTTTCAGAACTTTTCCAATGCTAAAAGGAAGAAAAGGTGGGAGTCTAATCACAATAGAAGGTTAAACAGTACTCCCCTCACACATGAAAAGTAAACCCTTTAATTTTTAAAGCTCTCATTTCCTCTCTGATTAAGGAAAAAAATAAGAACAGTTTACAATGGCTTCCTGATCATTAGATATATTACATAATTGAAAGACAATATACAGTGAATAATTTAGTAATTATTCAGGTCAAGAAGAGCTATTCAAATAATAATACTAATAATAAAATCTATTTGGACTGCTACAGAATTGTTAGAACACCTTAAGTAAGTGATCAGAAGGCATTTGTTTGATGAACATTGACTATATTTATCTACTATGGAATGGATCAACATTCCATTTCATTTCTAAGTACCATCTTTAGTTAAATTTTATTCTCTGGCATTTCAGAGTAAATCCAAGATAATTTCCTTTCTTTGTGCAGAACTTTTGGCTCATGAGAATAAATGAAGGAGGAACACAGTCAACTGTGATTATCTATAAGGCTTTCTCTGTATTCTGAGAGAACAATAAAATGTTAAAACATTCCTAGATCTGTTGGTTTTTTGTTGGGGAGGCGGGGTTTCCTTCCTGGGAGTGGGTGCGTGGGTGTATACACAAGGAAATTAAAAAAAAAAAAAAAAAGAAATCGTACCTGTTAATGGAAGAATTTACCAAGATCTAAAATGCATGTAATTCTAATTTACTCCACAGCCAGTCAGAGTAGCTAGAAATAACCATCTGTATTTTCCTCCAAATACTGTCCTGCAGAATAAGTGTTGAAGTCAATGGATTTGCACCACAGATCTGTCTGATACATAGTTTTGGAATAAAAAGACAGTTGTATACTGAAAGAAAAAGAAAAACAAACAAACAAACAATCAAAACCCCACTGCCAAAACATTAACTTGAACAGCAACTTTCAATCGTCAGATAATGAAAACCAAAATTTACAAAGTAATATATGGTTTTTAATGTGATTTTTGCCATTTCTGATTTGTTCTCTGTCTTTTCTGATCTGGCTTGAACACTTGAGGAAAACACCTTGGTTACAGAAACAAAAAAAAGATATTCACACAAAAACTCTCGTCAGCTAAATTCTAGCAATAGAAAGAAGTTTGCAAGCTGAAACAAAAATCACAATGCATCTATCCACTCTGAATGACAAAAAATGCCTAAATTTCCATTTGGGGATAAACACATGCTTACATAACTAGGTAAGTATGATTAGAAATATGCTACTTTAAGTTGGAATACTGTGCTGTTTAAATTGGAAAATTAAAAAAACCCCAAACCTGTCTGGGTGTGCTGCTGCAGAAGTCTCCACAGGTCACATTACAATGTTGGGACCAGTAAACATTGTGTTCCTGTCTTGCTTACAAGCACAGTGGGCTGAGACAATATGGCATTTTCTTATCTTGGTCACAGGTGCAGTGAGCTTGGACAAGCAGGTACTTTCTTGTCCTAGTTACAAGAAATTGTGAGTTAGGATGATTAGGCACTCCCTAACTGTGCCTGAAGCTCAGGTACGTTTCCCTGGACAATAAGAAACTCCTGCTGCCTGAATTGTAGCCAGCTCTGGAAGGTACCAGAATTACCTGACAAGAATTGTGGTCATGATGGAAAAATAATGACCAAAGTCAATCATCTTGTGATCCTACAAATAGCAATCCTAAGTGAGACCCTTTGAGCTCTCCAGGATTGCAGCAGGCTATGACCCAGTATCTCCCCCTGCGTTGGGACACCTCTCAGCGTAGATTTCACAAGGATATTAAAATACAGATTTTGTGAGGATTTCACAGGTAGATTTCAAGAGGATTTCACAGTAGATTTCATGAGGATTTCAGAAATCATCTGCTGACAAATACCAACGAAGGAAAAAGAGTGAGTAATTCACTACTATTGGATTTCTTGAGGTTTCAAAGATTGTTTTGTACCAGTAATTTACTACTTTTTGCAAAAAGAGAAACATCTTCATTATAAAGGCTAACCTCTATATCTGTGTGTGCTTTGATTTAGGAAACTCTGTCATAAGTCTTGGGTGAACCTTGCCATTTTTGAGTCTTTAACTAAGTCACTGGGTTGATTATAGCAAATTTTGTTAAATCTCTTTGATCACTGGCTGATAATTAAATATTGTTTAAAATCATACAATTTAATCCTGTGTAAATAAATCTTAAATTGCTGCTACCCCAAAATTGTGCAGGATCCTAAATTAACATTTGTGACAGTGGGCCAGTATCATACTGACATCTAGGTAGCTGTTTTTAAGAAAACATGTAGAACCTGGGATCAATGAAACGAAACTCATGCTGTAAAACACTGGCAGAAAAGCAGCAGGTTCTACTATAAACTGATATAGACCTCATACTTCTAGAGAGGAAAATAACCTGGTAGCTTCTCAAAAGTGTTGGTTTTACCACTGTGCTGTCTTTGCCTCTCTTGAGCTTAATCTCAGCCCGTTCAGAGTTCTCCTGCTTCTAGTAATGCAAGCAATGCTGGTGCCAGGAAGTGACCTCATTTATCGTATGATACTTAAGATATAATACGTATGTTAGGACTGTTCAATAACCAGAATTATTTCCATGTTTATTTCCAAATCATGTCTCCTCAAGATTGAATATGGATCCATGTCTCTATGGACTACTGCAGCACACAACAAGAAGTTACATCGCAGGGGGCTAGTAGATTCACATAGCATAAAAGACTCCAATCAGTATTGGAGTCTTTGAACCCTGGGTGAGTAAATCTGTCTCAAGAGTAATTAGTTCTGGCTCGGCAGCACATAGACATGACATCTCGGTATTGCTGTGAAAATGTTGTATTTTCTCTTTTCAGCACAGAGAAAGTAACTGTGATACCAGAAAGATCAAAGAGAACCAACCGTTCATATACCAGCACCTCTATGACGTGTTAGCATGAAACAATGTCTTACTAACAAAAGCCCAAATATCCTGATACCTGAATAGGATCCCATAAAGTTGTGAAGCACCAGTAATGCAGAAAAGGACTAGAACACTGAAAAACACTGTCAGGCTGGTATGTCTCAGAAATTACATATTTATCGGGAGAAATACATTAAGGAATAATGTGAATACTGACCCTTCACTGGGAACTTGAGTAGTCAGAAATATTGAGGGAAAGGACATCAAGTGACAGAAAATTGCCACTGAAATGGACCTATGAAAAAAGATGACTGTATCCCTAAGATGTATCAATTGATACTTTTACAGTACAAAAAGACAGGTGATAGCACTATTTTAAAAAGACACTAGTGACACCTCATCTAAATTGCTTAGGCACTTGTGGTCAGAATAAAAGAATCCCAACTGGAGGAGTGGAGTGAAGAGCCATTTAGATAATCTAAGTGCAAAGCCTTTACTCAGACAAGAGCAGAGAAGAGCAAAATGAAGGCCCAGTGGGGATATGAATTTTGCGATGGAGACGGAAAGAAATATTAAAGGGCCCAAGATCATTACCAGCTATTATGTCCATTATACCTCTGTACGGGGCTGGTTGGGATGAAGTTAACTTTCTTCATAACAATCCATATTGTGCTTGGTTTTGGATTTGTGACTAAAATGGTGTTGATAGCACACCAGTGTTCTGGCTATTGCTGAGCAGTGCTTGCACAGAGTCAAGGCTTTGTCTTTTTCCAACTCTGCCCCCCAAGTTAGTAGGCTGGGGGTGGGAAGGAGTTGGGAGTGGACAGTTGACCCCAACTGACCAAAGGTATATTCTATATGTCATTGCCCTTGTATTGCTTGTTTTGTGGATTTGAGGGGGAATGTTGTCTTTCTTCTTACTGTTTCCTTTGCTTATTAAACTATGTTTATCTTGATCCACAAGTTGTCTTGCTTTTGCTCTTCCTGTTCTCTCCCATGTCCGGGTGGGGGGTGGGGGAGAGAGCGAGCAATCAGCTGTGTGGCACTTAGCTGCCAACTGGGCTTAACAAAAACAACCACCAGCACCACCATCATCACCTCTCGCCTGCACCCTGACTTAATCTGCAAATCATGCGCTGGCACATACCACTCTTGTCTCTCTTCTCTGGTTTTCAGAGGAAGGGAAAAATCACATGGCCAGAAGAATGCCAAAATATATTTCATCCACGTTCCGGATACGGATGACTAAGGATACAGAACTGCCAGGTATAGAGTAAATCTAATCCTCTGTAAGCCTGAAGAATGAATGCATACACAGAATTTTCCTATTTTTTATTCCAATATCCATTTCCTTCTCTCTGGAAACCTTGTCTGTCTCTTGTGAATACGTAAATGACACGACAAAGGGAGGCAGAGGTGGCACAGGGACAATGCATACAAACTTTCAGTATGCACATTTAGCTCAGAAACCCAAAGTGAGAGATTCCAAAAGATTCTCCCCGTGGAATTATGAGATGAGAACTGGGAGGGAATTTGTAAGATGCAGATTGATAAATTTATGAATTGGTATATAACTGCTTTCCGCAAGAGCAGCAGACTGCATTTTATAGCCTAGAGATGTAAGAAATCTCCTATACAACACACTGCCAAAACAGTTTTCCAGGAACAAACTCATGGGTAAACTTCTATACCTGAGACAGATCACTCAACTCACACACATCTCTGTCTCCAGGAAAATCTAAATTTCCATGAAAGTCTTTCAGTATAAAAGATGGCAGAAAATCAACCTGTCATCATTTTTTAGAGTTAGCAACCAGCATACAGATAGAAAACTCTGCAAAGCAATTTGAACTAGCTTTAGAGAAAATAGTTTTACCTTTCCCAAACAAAGGAAATACAAACATTTTATTTTGTAATCACCATGAGTAGATAACCTCCTTTCATGAATTCATAGGATTGCACACCTTTTACTGCATTTTAGGCAAGGAGCCTCACACCTCAGTCACATCTGCTTCAAAAAGGCGAATGCAAGGTCTATTTTGCTTTCATTTATTGCCTGCAGTAAGCCACATATTACTTACCAGAAGACTCTAGTCCAGTACAGCCTCAGTTCATCTTCCTCCTACTAGCCTAAAAGAGATAGAACGAACCCAAGGAGCCTTCTTCACTTCCAAATGTAGCATAAATGGTAGTAAGAAATTATTTTTGCCTTTCTATAGTAGTAAAGGACTGGCAACAATTTTAGCCCCAAATACTACAGAAGTAGATGTAGCAATCTTGTTCACTTTGAAAAAAAAAAAAAGATTTCCAAGGGTTGTACCTTATAGTATCTACCAAGACAAAACTTCTGTTACACCAACACTTCAACAGTTTAGATATAGTTCCTCTAAGGGTTGGTAGCTCTTGTGTTGTGATATAGCATGTAATTTATTTTGGAATTAGCTTTGTTTTACATCACTGTGATTACACAGTAAACCTACTGTCCAGATTGCACTAAGTTACTAATGCTCGTCAGTAAATTATTAATACTGTAATACTGATCTGTTAATACTGACTGTAAGAATCTGGAGTTCTATTATAAAAGCAATAACAACAATGCATTTTATCACAGCAGATAATCCACAAAAATTTGGCTGCATTGCCTCACATGACAGAGGGCCAAAGGCTCAGTTTTATATGCTGGAGAAAGCAAAGAATCCGTGCAAAAATATTTTTTAATATTACTGCTTTTGGAGGTGTCTAATTGCTTTATATGTTTCCTGCTGCTCATGAAACACTAAATCTGTCAGATTCAACCTTTTATTAAGAATAACTGTATTTATTGGAAGGCTGTTTTACATGCACAAAATTCTGAATTAGCATCCTTCTCAACTAAGATATAAGGCCAGATTCCAGCCCTGTGGTAGTGTTACCCTGGGCAGTCCTCTCAGCTGACACGGGAGAGTATAAGGCAGGAAAAAACAGTGAAAGCACACTGGTGAAGAACAGCATGGTACAGCCGTGCATCTCTGCACTGATGCTACCTTCATTCCTTGTTGAGACTCATCGTCCTGCTCTAGGCCACCATAGAAAGATTCCTGCATACTACTTACTTACTCCACAATTATTAAAAACACTTTGGGTATAAATAAAATATGTTTGCACCATATGAAAGGAAAAGTACTGAGTTTAGAATGTACATTACCATAGGAAGGGGTAAAATATTTTATTACTGAATACAGGCCTGGGATTTTAGAGGTGACATTCCTGACTCAGGAATTATAGAAAGCAACAGCAGAAGTTCGACAGGTCTGCAGAACCGTGCATGCAGGGCAAGCAGAGATGTAAGCTTAATTTCCAGCTCTCCCATGGCTTTGCTCATACTCTTCTTGGTAAATTATGTTATCTTCACTCTCTCCCCGATAAAGTGCATTATGTGGGAAATAATGTACTGCTGTTGACATCTCTCTTATACTTGCATGAAAAAGAAAAAATATTATTGATATTAAATAGTGTATTGATTTCTAGAATTTTGAAGCAGACAATAGGTCTAAGCATGCTCTTTCAAAATACGTATCTATTATAAACATCTTTTCAGTGGCAGTTTTAGAAAGATCAAAGGGGAAATATTTTTCTATAATTCTGTGATTTTTTTCTATGAACAAGAGAAATATTTCAATACTCGAGTATCTAAAGTTACAGTTACTGTACTTTTTCACAAAAAAATGTCATTAATATATGACAATATGATTTACAGCTTTACTGAGTTTGTTATAATTGAGTAAAATAATGCATATTCCTGCGTGTGACTGTTACTTCCTTTCACCTACTGAAGAATGGGCATACATTTAAAGTATAGTTTCATTTTGTTCTTATCAGAAATGCTGAAACAGATAATTGCGCTTTTTTTCCCCACCCTTCAGATTATGTGATGGTTCATCAACCCTTATACTACCCCTGAACACTGGCTTTAATTATGAATGTGAATATGATATAAAGATTGACTGGAAGAACAGAAAATAGATATTTCAAGTAAAGCAACCAATAAGTAAATTAAAATTATTATGACCCTGAAAAATATTAGGAATATTTTGACTTCATATCTGTCATTCAAAGTAATTCAGTACTCTTCATAAATCATAGGTATAATGATTATTTCATAGAATCATAGAATGGTTTGGGTTGGAAGGGACCTTAACGATTATCTAGTTCCAACCCCCCTGCCATGGGCAGGGACACCTCTCACTAGACCAGGCTGCTCAGAGCCCCATCCAGTTGGCCTTGAACATTTCCAGGGAAGTGGGGCATCCACAACTTCCCTGGGCAGCCTGTTCCAGGGTCTCACCACCCTCACAGTAAAGAATTTCTTCCTAATATCCAATCTAAATCTACTCTCCTTCAGCTTAAAATGGTCACCCCTTGTCCTATCACTACATTGCCTGATAAAGAGTCCCTCCCCATCTTTGATGTAGGCCCCCTTCAGGTACTGGAAGGCTGCTATAAGGTCTCCCCAGAGCCTTCTCTTCTCCAGGCTGAACAACCCCAACTCTCTCAGCCTGTCTTCACAGGAGAGGTGCTCCAGCCCTCTGATCATCTTTGTGGCTCTCTTCTGGATCCACTATAACAGGTCCATGTCCTTCTTATCTTCAGGGCCCCAGAGCTGGACACAATACTCCAGGTGGGGTCTCACAAGAGCAGAGCAGAGGGGGAGAATCACCTCCCTCAACCTGCTGGCCATGCTTATTTCAGAAGAAGATTCACACAGTTGTCATACAGGTTATGTAATATTTTCATAAAATAATAAATCATAATAAAAATTAAAATCTGAAAAAAAATTCCAAACATGGAAACATTCCATGGAAACATGTAAAAGCAGAAAGCTTATCCTCTGCCTACTCTGCCTTAAGAAGTTGCTTAATTTGCTCATGCTTCTTCAACACTCAAAGTAGAAAGCAGTAGAAGGCAGCCAAACAGGTATACGTCTGACAAATGGTCAACATGAAATCAAATCTGTTGTATGAGCACAGATAGTAATTTCAGTATAAGAGCTCATAAGAGATTCCCCATAATGCTATAAATTAGTAAATGCAATTACTGCTTATGAGTTAGTGGGATAATATGTCACAAACAACAACAAGCTTTAAAGTGGGAGCTGAGTCTTCATTCACAATAGACATTTCTCATACGTCACCTAACTCTTTACAGAGAATACTGGGATATGTTGAATACATATGGTGAAACTTATCTGCAAATAAGCTAGCTTTGTTACTGAATACAGTACTTTTGAGTTCAATTTTATTTTTATCTAGTCTTTAATCCTTTAGAGAAATTAGATTACCTTTTTTACCAACAGCAAAAGAATTATTGAAATAATTGAGCCCTAAAAGTTGAAATTCATATGAGTATAATTTCTTATGCTATGGAACATACTTTACTTCTACTGCTTGTTGTTTCTATAGTTGATGATAATACACTTCTCAGGACTTTAAAAAATTTCCCATGAAAACAGTGAAAAAAATGTTCGAAGTAGAAATGTAGAGTATTGATACCTGTACAGAAGAGGTGCAAAAGTGATTTGCAATCTGGCTGACACTGCAATCGGAGAGCTAAAAAATTCAAGCAGTTCTGTTCATCCAAGCGAAGGTTAAGAAAAGAGCAAATAGTAGCACCTAACCAAGGATGAGTCTTCAGAAAGAGAATATGCAGTATAAAGACAGACATACTAAATATGAGACCCACACCAAAATTTGAAATTAGCTCATTTCCAGACCAGAAATGGAGGCAAAACCATCTCGTCACTGAAATATTTTGATAGTCTCTGCATCACTTTAAATCATTGCCAAAACAAAACAATGCTTTTTGGAAGTTACAGATGCGACGCAAAATTACTTTTTTATTGGGGACCATCTCCTATGGATTATCAAAGTAGACATACATATAGTTTCTTCTCATCTTAAAAGTTGTACAACAGAATGTCATAGCAAGCTCAACCTAAACAATCAAATAACCTGCCATAAACCAAAGATAACCTTAGATTTCTTTGTCATTTGATCCACATTTTTTTTTTTTACTTTGCAGAAGGAAACCTACACTGAAAAAAGTAAAGGTCGCTCAAACTCAAAATAGCTAAAATATCAAATAATTACTATTTATCTTTTATAATGTTCGTTGTTTAAACTCAGTGGTCTGACAGTTATAATCAGTTAGCATTCATTCATTTGAAAGCTTGCAGGTCTTGCCAAGATTTTAGAATAATTCATAATAAACTGAACTGAATGAATAATGAAACAGCTATCATTATTTCCTTTATGCAGGAATTGTGGTCAAAGATCATTTAGAACGCAGTTACTAGACTATGTATGTATTAAACAGATAGAACAGAAAAATGTGATTTGGTAGCCTGATATATACGTAATAGCTGCAAAGAGATAATTGTGGGAAACCTTAAATGAGTCCTATGAAACCTTTTTGAAATGGATCATGTTATTCATGAGTCACACAGAGTCAGGATGTTTAACCAGGGCTTCAATCATCCTAGTATCTGCTGGAAGGACATTAGGGTTGGGCACATACATACAGGAGATATGTAGAGTATCCTGAAGATGGTTTCTTGACATGTGGTCTACAAACCAAGAACAGGAGATGCTTTTCTGGACTGGATAATCCCAAAAAAGGAAGAACTGGTCAAAGATGTGAAAGATGGTAACAAATGTCAACAGCAGTGATGAAGAACTTAAAGCCCTGAAAAAAGGGAGAAGACAAAGATTAGAATCGCATCCATCAGAATGATCCAACTGCAGAACTGAAGCTTTTGAGAAAATCATACTTTCAACAGTGATTTGGGCCTTTTGGCATTTCTCCCTTTCCATTTGGCATTGGAGGGTTTCTCCCTCCTCCCCCCCTCCCCCCCGCCCCAGCATTTTCTTATTTATCTTTTAAGGCTGGATAAGAAATATCTTGTACCTCCTCTAAATAATGAGACGTCTTGGAACATACACTTGGAAAAAAGTTTTTCAAGTTTGTCAAGAGAAAAAGAAAAAAAAAGAAAGCATTTATACATTTTCTTATACTCCAAAACCTGATGGTCCAGTAGGTATAAAAGGCCTACATTTACATAACTGCTCTGTCTCACAGAAAGCCAGGCTTTGAAATGCAAGCTCTCATGCCTACCTGACTGCCCAACAGGAATTTCTAGATTACTAGTTTAGTCTCTCCCAGGTATGATTCTACTTTATATTAAAATTATTCACTGAATCCAACAGAGATGACGGAGATGGCTGAAGAACCTAATGGTAAGGCAATGATAAAATACCAGAAGAAGAACTTAAACTTAAAGTATCTGAAGTATAAAATTTGGTACTTAACTATCCCTTGACTATTCTACAAAAGGGCTTTTTGTCTTTTGTGGTTTTGATTAAACATTCTCCATTGAATCCCAAGAATCTCTCTCAGGTTAAATTCTGTTCAAAGTAGAACAGCCATGTGAAAAGCCTTCCTTAGCCCAATTAACTGAATTTGGTATCTAACTCAAGCATAATTGAAAAGATTCTAGGGTTTGGGATGAGGTGTTCTTTTTTGGCTGCTTAATTAAAACGTTGAGAGCGCACTATTTCAATCCCACAAGGTGATCTCGCTAATCTTGACCCAGACTAGCATTTAAAACACTGGCTTTGCTTCAGGCCTAAGGACATTTCATAATAGTATCTATGTACTTAAAGTTAAGAAGATGCTTTTTTTGGTTGATCAAAATCCAAGTAGTTAGATTTCACACTTTCAAAAAGAAGTGGAGCAGCAGTAATGAGTGCTAACTGCCATGATGTAAATGTGACATAGGAGCTTTTGGCAAAATTAAGTTTTCTCAGAACACAGAGAAAAATTAACATAAAGTGCCAAATGACACAGGGAAAACAAAAGATTAAGGAAAGATTAATGAAACAAAAATTATTAGTATTTTCACTGAAATTCTAGTATAAAGATATAAAGCCTATGTACAGCTTTAGTGTAATAGCCAACTGTTTTCAGAGCTTTTTTATGAATATTAGAGCAGTTTTCAGCTCGTCACTTCTATTCACAGCTTAGTTAAGACGAACTTATGCTTGGGTTTGGAAATAGATATCTAAGGGGAAATCTAGGACCAAAATAATATCTCATTTCAATACAATAAAAACTTCATATTATATATGTCATCTTACTTAGCCATTATAACAATTTGGGATTTTACAGCACAAAGACTTTAAGGAAGTATGGCATTTCACATCTAACACATTATTGTGCACAGCTATAAATTTTATTTCCAGTTGGCCCAATGTAAAATATTTCTAAAGAAAGCTTTTATTTGTAGAGATATATTAGACTTTAAAATTTCCCATGAGAGAGACATATGGGGTATTTTTTTAATGATCTATAGAAGCTTTAAAAGTCTGCAATGGCTTATGATTGTTTCACCAAAACTATAAATCAACATTTATGTTACATATGTTTAAGGCCCAACAGTGTTTTGGCAAGACTCCTCTAGTTCAGTGTTTTGAATTTCAATTTCTCTGGGGAATAAAAAAAAAAAAGAGAGAAAAAAAAAAAAAAGAAGACGACGACTAACATCCTCCGAAACAAATTCTCCTGCGGAAAATGAGAGAAGAAGTAATTTTGTAAAACATTCTTCCCCTTTTTAGTGGTCCCCCCTGGAATCATGTTGCTTATCTAAAAGTATTTGACTTCTCAGAAACATTGAAAGGTTACCCATTATAAAAATTCTTTAAGACAATATGCGTCAGCTGCTAGTAAAAGGAAATGGTCTTCACAATGAGAAATTCATATGCTGCTTCATTATTTGATACAGAAAATGGATCATTCAAATTATTTCCAAAGGATGTCAGTGTTATAATGGTTAATGTATCACTATCTATAGTTGTACTGACTAAATAAATATTAATTATTTGTCTACAGCTTTTATTATCTTCAAGTTGTTACTTATATCAAATGGATGGTTAAAACGATGGCTAATATTTTCCTTTTCTAGAACACAAGATTATTAAGGTTAAGAACATTCTTTCACAGGGGCTGTTTTACAGCATGTTTGGAAATCACACAGGTCCATAAGGATGCCTGCAGACGAAAGAAGAAAAGTACACATAGAATTCTAGAATGCTTAAAGAAAAAAAAATAGTAGCGAGTGATGAGATGGATACCAGACACTTTAAGTAAGTGCTCTTCATAGCTAGATCTAGTATGAAAGCATTTTTAGTTTGGTTTCCAAATAAAAATAACTTTAAAAAAAAAACAAACAAACAGACCAGACCATATTAATAGTGTGAATGCTTGTGGGCTTATGATTTCTTATAATTTAATAAAATATCAGTTGTATTTAATAAAGGTGCTGTTTTAATACTTAGATACTTTTAAACTCAGCCAACAATGAAAAAAATATTAACCAGCTCTTAAAAAATAACCCAGACATTATGTTAATATTTATTTGATATACTGTTTATTATGAAATTAATTCTGCTAATAGCAAATAAATGCAGTTTCTGTATTCCAGAAGAAATAAATCTGTTCAGCAGTAAAGTCTAACATATAGATAATTAAAGTAGAAAGAATAGCCTATGCTTAAATATAGAGAAATATTCAATCTATGCATCCCAATTTATTTTAAAAAGGGGAAAAAAATGTTGTCTTTTTATGGCCTCAGCTATGACGTAAATGTAACTGAGCACATATTGTATTTGCTTTCAGATATGCCACCAACACTTCATCAAAATGACAATACCAGTTTCTGCATAGATTTCATTTGATCCGTTTTGTGTAGTCCTTGAACCTTAATCTAAAATGATTACGAGAAGATTCTGTCTTCCACAGCACTTATTTACGCACAGTGCAGAGTCAGCTAGCTAATGAAACAAGTGAGCTCACAGTATAGCTACAAACAAATACTCCTGCTTTCTTTTTTGATTCTCTAGAAGACTGCACTCTAGAAGACAGAACAGGATAGTTTGATTACTGAAAGTCAGCAAAATTAAGCCTTTTCATTGTATGAATCACTGGTCTGTAACAAACCAGATCTCTTTTTATAAGTGTTGGAAGGCATTTTATGTGAGCTTTAATTAGAGAGAATACCACCAAAAAAGTTCTTTCTCCTTTCAAATTCATGACATGCTTGAAAAGAGTGAATGGGGAGCCATTAAAATCCTAATAATGACAAAATATTTCAAAACAACCTTACTGATATGCATGTCACTGAGAGAAATTAAGATATTTACCTGCATTGTACAGACTGTTTTAGGCTGCATACCATTAGATAAACAACTTTTGCACCTTTTCATCAATTCTGAGTTCTTTATGCCTTTTCTTTAAATAATATTATGTTAAACAAGACAGTAAATGCAGGAGCATGACTTCAGGTGTAATGACCAACACTAATGTCTCAATGATACCATTGTATTTTTCTTCTCCATTCCATTTCTAATATTTCAAATGCTGTGGAAAACTCCATTGCTACCACTGCTTTGAACGATAAATGGTTCATAGTCCTCAAAAGTCATTTGAAGAAAAAAAAAAATATGTTTTTTTCCCCCGAATTTCTCCACACCTCCCTTGTAGGAAATAAAATTGAGTAGATTTTTCTCTTTAAAATTTTAAGTGAGGCAAGGAGTTGGTTGTTGGTGTCACTAACTGTACAGTACAGATACAGCTGCTGAGTATAAGATTAGAGGTATCGTTCCCAAGAATATTACTGCATTATTTTGATCCACTTCTGGCTATAAGAGACTTATAAAAGATGTCATAATGTATGTTTTACTAGTCCATTATGGTTCAGGAAGGAAAATGCAAGTAGATAGTAAATCCTTTTTTTTTTTCTTTTCCTTTTTTTTTTTTTTTTTGTTAACTGACCAAACTTCATGAAAGAATATTGTACTTCAAATGGGAAAGCAGAAATTGTGCTAGAAATTGTAAGACCACATCTGTCATGAAGAAATTATGAACAATCATAAGATCATGAAGATTATGAACTCAGATGAGTAGGAGCATAATTTGGGCTTACATTTTTCTGAAAGTTGAGGAAGCAGAGTTGGGAAATAAAGTGGAATAGAGACTGTTAATCAGCAAAACATAAGATCAAAGAAAATATACCAAATTCCAGAATGGACTTTTTGTTTGCTCATCATCTACTTTTCCTTCTACATATGAAAAACAGTTAGAAAAAAATCCAATAAGCATATTAAAATTCTCTTTCAAAGTGACTTTTCCTATAAATATTAGTCTATTTATAAGCACCTTTCAACTCAATGCATTTTTAAGAACCTCTTCCTCTTTTCCCAGTTGTTCATGAAGCTCAGAGCAGCTATTTTTCATTTTTGCTCAATTTGCATCACAAATTCAGCTTTGCTCACCTCCTAGATATTTCCTTTCAGTATGATTAGTTCAGACAAGCACAGCTGAGTCTATGCATGCAATACAGTTGGGCCAAATGCAGCATTTCAATCTCCTTAAGCTCATTTCAATCTCCTTAAGCTTCCTGCAAACTGAGATCATATTCACTCTGACTTTTGTGTTTTACTTTCCTGCTATAAAACTTCATGGATGTGAAGAACTATGTTCTGTTGCTACCATCACAGCTCTGGAGTTGAATTCAACTCCTCTCAGACAAAAAAGGAAATTCTTGGTGAGTGGTCAAAGTACTGAGTGATTAAAGTAAACAGGAAAAGCCCATGTATAAAGTAGATTAGGTACTGTATTATGGAAGTGCAGTATCACTTCCACAGCTGCAGTTGCAGTGAGGGCTTTTTCCCAGCTATCACAGGTATTTTATCAAATAAAGTAACTTTTCATGAGTGCTTACTAAAAGCCAAGAACGCTTTTGAAGTGCGGCTGCAATAAAAGTCCATAACCGTTAGGGCAACCTAAAGGTCAAGAACAAGGATCCGAATATCTACAACCTATATAGAGTTTTGAATGACTTTGTCACTACTTCACTGCTTTTTGGAAAAAGCAGCAAGTCAATAGTGACACATAGATAAGCTTTAGGCAAACTAGTTTTAAGTATTTTCATCTTATAAATCTCACTGCCAGCTCCTCAAGTGATTTTATATGCGTATCCAAAAGCAATGATAATTAAACTGATGTTGTGTGGTAGAAGACTGTTATTCACTACCTCTCCCTAAAACACAACCATGAAAAATTAGCAGAGCTATACAGGCTATCAGTCCCACTCATCCACATCAGAACATGCAGTTAACTGAACACATACGTTATATCTGAAGAAACTATCACATCTAATGAAAGCATTCAGCTAAATAGCCTCTCTTGCCATTCCTAACATATGGCACAGATTCAGACTTACACTGGAAAAGATGAAGTTCCACACCATGCAGATAAAACTCTAGAGCTGCCTAGTTATGTGTTTCTCCACAGAATTTTAGTGGGTGGGAATCTCAGTGGAGAATGCCTCAGTTTTAAGAGAAAGTTTCCCAAACGCTGACTGTGCAAACAGCAATTTGATCACTGACAGAACTTTGCACTGAAGAAAAAATATCTGAAGTATGGAAAAATAAAAGTAGAAAGGAGGATAAAACTGGTTTCCAACACAGATGAAAATCTCTAGGAAAATTAATTTTAGTCAAAATGGTATTTTGGTTTAAATGTTGGTAAATAAAATCGATGAACTCTAATTTAATATAGAATATGTGTTTCATATAGATTTTTCATACAATCAGGTATTTCAGCAAAACACCTCTTTTTTGCACTAGGGTTGCACTAGCAAGATGATGAAAACAAATTTCTACAGTAGATCATGATATAAATTTAGAAGAACACACATATTTAAAAATTCAGGCTCTCCATGTTGCAAGACCGTAGTTATCTTCTCCTTGGTTTACAAAGCCGCTAAGCTTTGCTGCACGGAAAATGCAGCTTTTTGTAGCCCCAAGAAGCCAAATTAAACAGAAATTAAGATTTCATCCCACTTAAAATATTAAAAGTTCAAATCAGGCAACAACCTGAAAAACTTTAAGTGCGCACACATGTAGTTCCCTGTGGTGCGTGAGGGCACAGACTCTGGCTGTGATAAGCACGAAATCATTTATTGCTTCTCAAGCCTCGGCTTTTATACCCGAGCTCTAAAACTTCCCATGCACCTGCTAGGCAAGTAAACACGTATTTCAGTTCCCTAATCCAGTCGCCTTATTCAGTTCCCACTAAGATAAGCACACGAAGCTGTTTTCTTATTCCATGTTTGTATCGCAAAGCTGTTTTCTGTTCCATGTTTATACTGGACCAGTTCCTCTCCATTCCATCCGTATCGACACCTGCGTTCCTGTTTCTGTGTGCTCTGCTCACTGTGTCTTTGGCCGTACTCAGGCCTCTGCCCGTAGATCTGCCACAGTTCCCGATCTTCATTTGAATATTTACTCTTTGGTGGAGGATAATTGCAGCCATTTACTAAAACAGGGTTATTATGTAGGGTAAAATTGCAGCTTACAAGAAGGGTAACTTGAATATAGACAGGTTCAAAAGAATTATACTTAATGTGTGTGTGTCTGTACTTGTATGTAGATGTTGCTTGCTTCCACAGAACTCGTGTCACTGAGATACATCAGAACAAAAAAAGCAGGCCCTGTTCCTTTTGAGCGTATGAACATACTGAATATTAATGAACAAGTCTACTATTTAGAGTTTAAGAGTATATTTAGCTTTAAATCAGAGCCTTAAATGTTATACAATTCGGTTATGCAGCAGCACAGTAACAAATGACAATATAATGAAAGATTTCGCCAGCTTCCCCCACTCCAGCTTTCAAGAATGCTGTGACAGGTAGTCCCAGAAGAGACCCAATAAAACTACGAATGAAGGGGAGAAATGCTAATGCCATTTCTCAAACCAAGTACCCATTCCCAGAGTCACTATCCATGCTATTATATTCAGTCTTTACGTAATAAAAGATGATTTACTAAGATAGGAAGAAGAGACTGCACCAAGTATTTATCTCTGAGTTTATCTTCAGATTGCTCTAATTGTTATGAAATCTTGGAGAGAGGAATGTGTTAATTAACATATACTATAAAAGTGGTAATGAAAGAACCTTGGGGAGTAAGGGGAATGTGAAGCACTCAATCATGGATAAAAAATTCACCCTTCCAAAGCCTAAATAGAGTTGATTAGGAAATGCAGTTTTAGACTGTAAAGAAGGCTTAAAAAAAATACTTTCTCTTTAAATCTTCATTAGGGATACAACTGATTCCTGCTAAGCTCACTCACCTAGGCCGTGGGTGAATTCTAAATAAAGAAAATACATTAATTTTTCCCAAGTCGGGTCTGTTTTGCCCGTGATGGCAATTGCTGAGTGATCTCCCTGTCCCTAGCTCAACCAATGAGTCTTTCATTGTATTTTTCTCCCCCCTGTCCAGTTGAGGAGGGAGAGTGATAGAGTGGCTTTGGTAGGCACCTGGTGTCCAGCCAAGGTCAACCTACCACATCCAAATACTGAACACTGAAAAGCTTCACTAAGCACAGATGTTCTCCACCATATTATTTCAACATACCTGGATGGTAATTAAGAGGGTATGCTGCTGTAGATGATACATGTGAACTGGATGAAGAGTTGATGTCACAGGGGTCAGTAGAGGAGAAAGATACATTCCAATGGCCGCTGACTACTAGAAAAAAAAAAAAAAATTGCATGCACTGAGTTGGTGGGGAGTTCCCTTAGGGCCTTGGGAAGTACTGCAGTTCCACATCAGTGAATGGTAGTAAAAATTCCTCTAGCAGTACTACATCAATGATCCTCACCCTACTAATAAACAATTTAGAAAATACAGTCATTAATTGCATCTCTTCCTTCAAGAAAATGTTGTTTTTATTAACACAGACACTGTCCTAATAACCACTTCTGTCATAGCCCACAGCCCTTCTGTCCATATCTAGACATCGCCAATAAATCTGCTAGTTAAGGGCGCTTGCCTTGTTTTCCTCCATCCTCCAATATATCCAAAAAAAGATAAGCGAAAACATCCTGAAATATGAGGCTCATTGGAAGCATTCAAAAGTATGCTATTGTTATGAGTTCAGGAGCCCTAAAAAAAGTTACATTTTTTATTTGCAAGGATATACTGCAAAAAAACTAGAAAAGCATTGTACCAAAAGAAAAGATTCTCAAGAAAGGACTGTGCCTCAGGGAGACAAAAGGTTGGGCTATATTATTCATCACTGAATCCTGTTTTGCGTATTAGACCAGCATAAAAATGAAACAGTTTTATTAGCTAAGTCAATTGAGCTCAGTTAGATTTTGTTGCATGCAAGACTCTCAAGTGCCCATTTCTAGGATGACTCATTTAGAAATATTTTATCTTCTCAAAACAATGGAGAATATTTTTAGTACTAGCGTTAAAATTTTAAAAAGACATTTTACTCTACAGACATTAAAATTATGTATTAAGGTGACAGCTGTCAGCAAATAAAATGTTGAAATCAAATGTAATGTGCTGAATGGGGACTTATAAGTACGTTTTTTGCATTAACAGGGTGTCACCAATTTATTGTTCAATGCTATGAAAGGTTCTGGGCAGCACCTCTGACACAGCGAACCCTCAGAATCGTGCCAAGGGAGGCAAACACTTGACAACCCCTTTACCGTCTAACAGGAGGTGGTGACAAAAGAGGGAACTGGAAATCAAAGAGCTATTTAAAATAATACTGATGGAATGCAACAAGGTTTCTGTCGCAATGTAGATGGAGCCTGGGAATGGAATGTCAGATCAGGACTTTAAAAAAAAAAATAAAAATTCTAAATACAGGAAATGCCTGTAACTGGACACTGATATTAGAAACTCCAAATCTTGCACACTTTGCCAGCAAAATCTGATAAAGCATCACAATTGGTAAGATCTCATAATCCAGAATCAAGAAGGGAAGACAAGCAACCAAATACTTGAAGCTTGAGCGGTCTCGCCATAAATAAGGCTGGGCGTGGCTGGGATGGAGTTACGGACTTAACTTTCCTGGTAGCAGCCCCGCTATGGTGCTGGGCTCTGCGCCTGCGGCTAAAGCCGTGCTGGTAACACCCCAGGGTTTCAGCTGTGCTGGCGCAGTGTCAGTGCTTTCTCTCTCTCTTCCCCACTCGCTCAAAGTGAGAAGGCCGGGGGCGTACAGGAGCTCTGGAGGGGACACCACCTGCGTGGCCGACTCCAACTGATGTAAGAGATGGTCCACACAGCGTAAGGTCATCCTCTGCCCCGTGCCGGACACAGCCGGTTCCAGCCGGCTCCAACGGCCCCAGCGCAGGGCACAGCTGAGCCCCTCAGCCACGGGCGGGCGCCGCGGGGAAAGCCTGTGTCAGAAAGGGCAAAACGCTGCCCGGCAGCCAGGCCACCGTCATTTCAATTTAAGTGATTTCACTGCACCTTACTTACAACATACAGCGTTGCTACAGTAAACTGCCCAAAATTCTCAAAAGTGCAATCTTCAGAGGTTGCTAATTGATCTTATCCAGAATAAATTTATAACTTTAACCATATATGACTCAAATAAATACCTTGAATATTCCTCCCTATGTAAAATAGTGATGCAGTTCATAAAAAGGATTTTATGGTAAACTTTTTTCCTCATTTGTGTTAACTAAAATAGCTTGTTACGGTGGATTTTCTCTTATGTCATGATTCTTACAGTAATTTAACCCTTATGCAAACAAACATATTAGTTTCTTTCTTTCATCAGCTGAAAACGTCATCACCAAAATAAACACGTTTTACCATTAGCTCGTTTACAGCATTTGATCTTGGCTTTACTTTTTAAACACGAAGTCCAAAGGGATGACTCATCTCTTAATGGCTCTTCAACAGCAGGGGGAGCTTTCAGCATGTTCAGAACTCCACTGCGTTTTTAATTTAGCATTCTGAAAAGTGTAACTGAGCTGTATCACATTACAGAATGGATTTTAGACAGATTCAACGATTTCTTATTGTATTCCCCAGGCCAACACTACACCTGAACTATAACTAAACAAGAAAATTAAAAAACCAACAACAACACATACACACCAAAATAAAAAAGAGCCAGCCTTGCTTACTAGCATCTTTTCTCAATGGCACTTTGGTCTTCTAGGAAAGAGGCAAGAGTTTATGTCCCTTAACTGGCACTTTATTATGGCACTTGTCTCACAGCTGGATGCATTCTCCACGTCACAAATACATTTCAACGGTCATAAAGCATTCCGACATCAGACTGAAACACGTAAAACTGGTTATATTTAGGTGCATATCAACCTGACATAGAGTGTCATGACTACATCAATAAGTCTGAAAAACTGGTACAGATTTCCTTTTTCTAAAAAAGCTGTTTCTGATTCTGAGTAAAGTAATGATGATTTTCCAGGCAGTTTCCATGGAAATCCTCAAATGGAAACGTACATTTCTTTTCTTTGTAAACAAGGTATTCATATATTTATTAATTATCCTCAACTGGCCTCTTCCAGCATTGGAGCATAACAATGTACTTTTTATTACCATGCATTTTTTCTCTTGTCTCATTAGCATGAGGACACAATATTGCATACACAAAAGAATAGCGAAGAAAGATTTGAAAGCTCAACATTCATCAATTATTTGTAATTTGCACTTACAGTTGCAGTACACCATCCATCACACAAGCTACTTGCCTCAAGCCCACAGAAGTTTCACTTAAATACGTTTATTCATTTGTATCTTGACTTGCAAGTAAAGTTGGGCAGATACAGCCACAATACTAGTTTCTGACCTCAGAAACTTTGGGCAAAATACAGTTTTCTTAAATTCTTTCCCCTTGTATTTAATTGAGTATTTTAATTACTTCTTCCAGGTAATTTCTATTTATTTCATGCAGACTTCTAGGAAAAAAAAACCAAACCAAACCAACCCTGGCTTTATCAGCTTTCTATTTACTTGTATTTCATTTTGTCTTTGAACAGTAGTATTTTCATCCAGCTGCGGCATTTTTGTAGTACACTATAATTTTGGATACTTGACTTTATTCATTTTTAGTACGTTGACCAATAATACTTGAGTCCATTCTGAAAAGTTACAGGAATGACACTTAAAATTAGCCAATTCCGAAAGCCCAAATCTGTTTCTTTACATCCTCAGTTGATTGAACTACTCATACAAAACAGCTAAATCAAGTCTCTAAGGAGCAAACCTCAAAAAACTGTCCCTTCAATCAGAAAAACAAAGACAGAAACTCTGTGTTCCTAAATGTCTCAAATTTCAGCTCATATTGCATTTTTTGTATTTTGCTTCTATAACTACATCACAAAAATACCATCCAGCATTTCAGGTCCTCAGCATAGCTAACTCAAGCTCTTTCCTTATACGTATGGATTTACACTTGGCCCTGTGACTGCAAGCTTTCTACCTCTTAGAGACATTTTCTTCCAGATACATGTCTCAGATATGCTAAACCATACCCCCTCGCTTTGTGTGCTGTACTTCATAACATCTGTTAAAATACTTCTGCCTTGTATGTACGTTGATCTCCACTTTATTTGTCACTAAATTCCATTCCTCCTTCAACTCTGGCTTTCAATTTCAACATTTCATCTTCTTCATCCAGCCTTTCTTCCACCTTTATTTTCAGTTGTAAGTTCTAATTAAAGAATATATCAGTATTGCCCACAGAGGAAAGACTGATTTCCACAGCATATACATCTATCTTTATTATTATTGTACTGGAATATATCAGTGTTTATTAATAGCTCACATATTACTACAAAGGAGGGCAAAGTGATCCCGACAAAGAGCTGTGATCTAAATATTAAGTATTTTTTACTTACTTCATAGTATTAACTTCCATGGTCACTAACACATGAAGAATTTTAGACTCCTAGACCCTCACTACAGAGCTGATCTTCTATTAAAATAGCTGGCATAGCGTGAACAGGAAGATGGAAATACACAGTCAGGATTAACTTTGTTAACAGTTGTTAATAGAATCGAAAGCTGGTTTGCTGTGACATCCTTCAAAGTTATGTCAGGATGTATATCCCAAAACTCCCTTGCCCTATTTATTCTTTTACATCATCGATTCTGTCTGTAACCTTTGCTGACGTGATTAATGCCAACGTTAAAAATCCATGTTCTCATGTATTCCAAAAGCCAGGTCCCTTGATTTCCACTCACAGTGATTACAGAATGACAATAAGTCAAGAAAGAAGTACTCAAAATAAGTCTCCATTACACTTTCTAGTTATGAGCAAATTATTTAAATTCTTTGATCTCCCAATGACTCATCTCTAGTAAATCTAATTTTTCCTTTTAAGGATTTGCAGTTGTCTAAATTATAAAATCAGTAGGAGACGGGAAGTACACAGAGGAATAATATTAAACACAATGTAGGGCAAAGATCTTCAGTACATGTGAATCTGTAATTCCACTGGATAAAATGAAATTTAATGATTTATAAATTTATAATGAACAGTGTCTTAGACTTCTTGACTTTTGAAGTGACTCACCGAAATAAAGATTTTAATTAAACTACAATCATAAATCAGTTTGTTAACATACTGTTCCAAGATCAGTGAAAGCACAGAGTGAGCAAATACTTGCCATTTGTAAAAAATTAAATGGCAATGGGTTTTTTGGTTGGTTGGTTGGTTTTTGTTTGTTTTGTGTTCCCCCTCCCCCCCCCCCCCCCCCCGACGATGCTTATTGCATTCCAATGTTCTGAAAAAAAAGATAAGACATCTGTCCTGGTTCTGGTGAGGATAGGGTTAATTTTCACAAGGAGCTGGAACAGGGCACAGCAGGGAGAGGAGTTCGGCTGCCCCAGACTAGGCAAACTGGTATTCAATACCATGTGAATCATGCCCAGTATATATGGGGGAGCTGGACAGAGGGGGGGCAGGAAATCGCCCCATGGGAGCGGGATGGGGCTTCCCGGGTCCGGTGGGTGAGCGATGGTACCGTAATCGTGTTTGTCGGTGTTATTGTTGTTTTCCTCTTTCCTTTGCTGTTCTTTTAAACTGCCTTTATCTCAAAACACGGGTTTTGCCTTTTTCTTCCGATTCTCCCCTCATTCCAGCGGGGTGTGGGGGGTGAGCGCCAACTGCGTGGTTCTTTGTTGCCGGCTGGAGCTAAAGCACAACAACATACTAGATGCGAATGAGTGGGGCTGAAGGAAGATCTGTCAGCTTATATCATATAGCAGAGAAGTCTTTCACCATGCTGACAAGATTAATGTTGACTATTTAGGAGGCCACATATCTAAATTAGATACCACCAGACTGAGACACATCCAATACCTTTCTCCAAGGACAGTAGAGAAGTATATCAAAATTCACTCACCAATTGGTAGCAAACATAAAAAGGGAGGAGGGACTTTAATGTAGCTAGACACGTATAAATGCACTCGTATAGGCTTTAAAAATACCTATCAAGGCCTCCAAGCACAATAAAGTATAGAAGGACCAACATACAGAAGGCTTGTCTAAGCACCAGGCATGTAAAAAGACAAAGCTAAACCTTGATGCAGGTCAAGCAAACCAAGGACATGACGTTGGGCTATCATATCTTATGTAAGTGCTCTAGTAAGTAAGCTATTACTGTATCTCTGAAGAACTTCACACTGAAGATTAGGAAAGTTCTTTGTATTTTATCTAGGGTTTTGGAAATCAATTTGAGCTGCAGGGGAAAAAAAAATATGGAACCACTGTTCTGAAAAAATATTCATAAAGCCAACTGTCACTGCTCTGTCTCCTTTCAAGCCTATAAAATGCATACACTGAAGAGAATTCGTCCCTTTACAAAAAGAAAGCAATAGTTTTTGCACTTACAAAAAAGGGCTTGTTCTAGGACTTGTAATAGAATTGAAGCAGAGCACATTACTGCCTTTACAGAGAAGTCAAGTACTTAACAACATCATCAAAATAATGGGGGGAACAACGTGTGGTTGGACCTGAGCTTCCTGAATTAATTAATTTCCCTTTCTTTAAATGGATAAATAGAACATGCAGGGTATGGCAAAGCTATCCTCAACATGAAGATTCCAAGAGCACAGATGTGTTTTAAACCTAGTGAATGAGACTGGTTCAATGCCCAGCTGCACTTTGGTCCACCTTTCCTTGTAACACTGAAGGCAAAGACACATATGCTAAGTTGCCCTTTCTTCCTACAGGAAGAAAAAAGAAAAAATAATCACAATTTTTTCTATTTGTAAATCCTTTGGAGACTCTGCTGTAGTAAGGAGCAGATAACCAGAAGCTCTTTGTCTTTTTCTGACCAGAATTTCAATGGTTAAGGCTACAAATTGCCTTCTTACAATCAAAAGGAACAGATATCACTTAGAATTAATAAAGAAATTGCAATTAAAAAAAAGTAGCTAATGCAAAGTGAGAACAGGCAAATTAGCTGTTTTAATTTAAAAAAAAAAACAAAAAACAAAAAATCTAATTCTTTCTGTGCAAGTCTTACCTAACTTGTAGACTTTCAGCAGCTCAGGCCATTAATGTAAGTTCAAGCAGCCCAGCAGCAGCAGGCAACTCTCCAAGTTTCTAGTGGGTTTCCGAATACCCTCAGTTTGGAGGTACTCCATCTTTTTGAAGCAGTCTGGCTTAGCACTAATCTAGAATAAAAAGAAAATCTCTTAAAACCACATAATCCATTTGATCCCTCGGGTTCCTTTGAATGTAAAATGTAGTTTAGTGAATGAATTCCATAGCCCCATGGAAGGTTATACTCCAGCCTGACATATGGTTGATAAAAAACAGAGTTTATCTTTATTGGAGTCACTGCCAGGATTTTACTCAAGGGCACATATATTTTGACAAAATCTTGCTTCAGAGTGCCAGACATTTCTACATTAAAAATGACATTCTTTATTCTACTCGGAGATTAAGACAAGGCACAACATTTTGTAAGAGGTAATGGTTACAGACTAATTTGAGAGGGGAAAGCAGGGATGTATAGATGTTCCTTATTAAAACGCTCTAGAGAAAAAGGTGTTTTCTTAGCATTTAGTACTTTGTCACTTGCATAAATGACACCTGCAATTTGATAAATACACTACTAGTTTTTGGAAAAAAATCCTTATTTTTTGTCACTTGAAATTCCTGCAGCAGCACTTTTCAGCAGATTTCAAGGCAGTTAGAATTAAAAGGAAGGAAATGTTACTGTGAACAAAACCTGAAATTATTCTTTCTAGGTCCATACACTAAGCAACATTATCACACACACACACACACAAAATTAAAAAGAGAACACATTTGATTACAGCTACTGAACCCAATACTCAAGCATTTTCCCTAAGGCAATAAACCTAATCACAAGGCAATGTTAGCATGCACAGAGAGTTCCAAAAGTATAGAAAAAACTTGTTTCCTAGAGGTAGATGAGAACAAAATCTAACAGCTTCAGAATTCTCACAGGTTCTACCCTATTCTAACATGTAATTTGAAAACGAAATTTCTCAGTTTTTGAACAGTCACTGTGATTAATTAAAATAAATTCATTCTCAACTTTTGAATGTTATTATTCTCATCGAAAGTCAAATAAACATTTCATTTTAAAAGTATATTTTAGATTAGCAATATATGGGTTAATAACAATATATAATCAAAACTAACATGGTTTTAAAGTGTTTTCACTTTGGTAGAAACATGGCTTTTTGCCAGAACACCACTACAACAGTACAGTTTTCACCAAATCTGTAACATATGTAGAGTAACTAAATGGTAACATGTATCAAAGAAAGACTGCTAAATGATTCTAATTTTTCTGTAGTTATTCATTAAGTATATATGTTCTAGCTACATGTGTGCACATTTTATCACAGTTAGCCATTCACAGAAACAGACATCTTAACACCAAGTACCAAGTTTGAATATTAAAGAACTGGAGCGGAGTATACTAAATGCAGGCAATTTTCTTCTCTGAGAATTTCTCTCCAAAGGCTGCCAAAATATCAACTGAAAAACATGCATAACAAGCACTTAGAAGTTATCAATAACTGCTATCAAAATTAGAGTTAAAGGCTAGCACTTCTTTCATGGTCAAAAGTTTTCAGAGACTAGGCAAAAGACGACCTGGTTCATACTAAATGATTTACTCCTACGGGCAGTAAATCAATCTACCACAGTAAATTGATAAAACTAACTCTAATACTTTAAAGACTCAGGACTTACAAAAGATGACTAGAGAAGTCATTTAGAAAATGTGTAAATAAGTAGCCGAATCTGTTTTCTGTATTATTGGTACGAACGTAGTCTTCAGTAGACACATACACTTAGTGAAATATTTCCACAATGCATGAAATTTTTGTGTTGGAACAGCCTTTAACATGTTGTGACCAACATGAAAGCTACTCATGGTAAAAAGCATCTTCTTATTAAAGTGCAAGAGTTAGTTCAAGGGTGGCATCACGTGATTCAGCCAGCTCCCGTTACTACAAATGTGGCAGTAGAGACACTGAGACATCTTGGAACAAGCAGTCCTGGCACAGGGAAACTAGGTGAAATTTGTCCATCTGAACATGGAAGTACCCAGCAGTTCATTTAACTTACCACACACAAACTGGGTGCATAAACCTGGAATAACATTACAATCATACAACAGACAACAAGAACGTTTGTAAGTTGTTGGAAACTAGAGGTGTACCCCTGGGGTCAATACTGTGTCCAATTCTGTTCAATACCTTCATTCTTGATCTAGATGATGGGACAGAGCATACACCCAGCAAGTTTACAGATCCCACAAAACTGGGAGGAGTGGCTGATACACCAGAGGGTTGTGCTGCCATCCAGGGGAACCTTGAAGCTGGAGAAATGGGTTGATAGGAACCTCATGAAGTTCAGCAAAGGGAAGGGCTAAGTCCTGCACCTGGGAAAGAATAACCCCCCCCACCAGTATATGCTCCAGGCTGAGTGGCTGGAAAGCATATGCACAGAAAAGGATTTGGTGACCCTGGTGGACACCAAGTTGGACACGAGCCAGCAGCGCACCCTCACAGCAATAAAGGCCAACAGTATCCTTTGCTGCATTAGGAAAAGTATTGCCATCAGGTCAAGGGAGGGGATTATTCCTCCCTGTTCAGCACAGGTGAGGTCACAACTAGAGAAGTGGGTCCAGTTCTGGAGCACCTTTCCTATGAGAAGAAGCTTAAACAGCTGGGACTGCTTAGCTTACAGAAGAGAATGCTAGGGATGGATTTTATGAACATCTATAAAAACCTGACATGAGGAAATAAAAAAAAAATGGAGTCAGGCTCTTTTCAGTGGTGCCCGGTGACAGGAGCAGATGCAATGGGCACAAGCTGCGACACAGGAGGCTCCACCTGAATATCAGAAAAACTTGTTCACTGTGAGGGTGACCAAGCACTGGCACAGGTTAGCAGAGAGGCCAAAGACTCTCCATCCCTGGAGATACTGAAGAGCCATCTGGATGTCGTACTGGGCAACTGGCTGTAGGTGACCCTGTTCAAGCAGGAGGTTTGGACCGGATGACTGCCACAGCCCTGCAGCAATTCTGTGATTCAGTTTGTTATGGCATTCTTCATAGCCTTTCCATCAGGTAGGAAAAACAAAACAAATAAAAACCTATTTGTCTTCTTATTCCTACTAAGGACTGATAACTAATATGACCTGCTTTTTTCACTGTGTCCTTTTTTCACTGAGTTTATACAACAGAAGACAATAATTCCTAATAAATTAAGTAACAAAAGCATGGGAAAGGTTTTTTTGTGTATCCTATGTTATGAGGGACTGCAAAGGCAAACGTGCATGGAAAAAAATGAAAGATTTAAAAAGCAGATAATGTAATGAGACTTAATAAGGTATAAGTGGCAGGAACAAGAGTTTGTTAACAAGATTTTGGAAAGTATTAAAGGTATGGCTGGAATAGCAACTTAATATCAACATCTAAAGTGAGTAAGTCTTTATATCCTATATCACAGGATAAGCAATATAAAAATCTCATTTTTACCTCAAATCATTATGTAACTAGTTGGTGCTGATGTGGGACACTGATGATGTTACATTTAAAAGAAAAAAAAAAGTCTCTATCATGAAACAATACGAAAACTTTTGTGGTACTTTATGTATTCTCTGTGTATTTTGTGCAACTTACTTCTTAATTCCTAAAGTCAAACACTTGAACTTATGGAACTTAAGTGGATTTTTGAAATGAAAATGTCCTGTCTCATCTCATTCTCCTGGAGAAACTGCTTATGGCTTGAACAGGTGTACTGTTTACTGTGTAAAAAAACTGGCTGGATGGCCAGTCCCAAAGAACTCCGATGAACAGAGTTAAATGGCCAGTCACAAGTGATGTTCCCCAGGGCTCAGTATCGGGGCCGATTCTGTTTAATATCTTTATCAACAACCTGAACAAGGGGATCCTGTGCACCCTCAGGAAGTTTGCAGACGACACCAAGTTGGGCAGGAGTGTTGATCTGCTGGAGGGTAAGGTGGCTCCACAGAAGGATCTGGACAGGCTGGATTGATGGGCTGAGGCCGGTTGTATGAGATTCAACAAGGCCAAGTGCTGGGTCCTGCACTTGGGTCACAACAACCCCATGCAATGCTACAGGCTTGGGGAAGAGTGGCTGGGAAGCTGCCTGGCAGAAAAGGACCTGGGGGTGTTGGTTTACAGTTGCCTGAATAGGAGCCAGCAGTGTGCCCAGCTGGCCAAGGTGGCCAACAGTATCCTGGCTTATATCGGAAATAGTGTGACAAGCAGGACTAGGGAAGTGATCATTCCCCTGTGCTCAGCACCAGTGGGTCTGCAGTCGAATACTATGTTCAGTTTTGGGCACTTCTCTACAAGAAAGACACTGAAGTGCCGGAGCATGTCCAAAGAAGAGCAAAGAAGGGTCTACAGCACAGATGTTACAAGGAGCAGCTGAGGGAACTGAGGTTCTTTCACCTGGAGAAAAGGAGGCTGAGGGAAGACCTTATTGCTCTCTACGACTACCTGAAAGGAGGCTGTAGTGAGGTGGTCGTTGGTCTCTTCTCCCAAATAATAAGTGATAGGTCGAGAGGAAATGGCCTCAAGTTGCTCCAGAGAATGTTTTGGTTGGGTGTTAGTAAAAATTTCTCCACTGAAAGGGTTATTAAGAACTGGAACAAGCTGCCCAGGGAAATAGTTGAATCACCATCCCTAAAGATATTTAGAAGATACATAGACGTAGTTATCAGGGATATGGTTTAGCAGTGTACTTAGCAGTGTCAGGTTTGCTGTTGGACTTAAGGGTCTTTTCCAACCTAAATAATCCTATGAATCTATCTGGGCTGAAGTTCCATCAGCAATGTAGAACACTTGACATCAGTTTATTTGAAACTTTGCTTCAGTAAAAGAGCACACAGATAGTGCTAGGGACTTAGGTTTGACCAGGATAAGCTATTCAGAGACACATGAAAGGAATATAGGAAAAAATTACACAGGGATGGCAATAAAAGAATACAAGAAAAAAATAGTCAAATGATGCCACGTGGGATTTCCTTGACATAATAGGACATAATCGGAACAAAGGAAAATGCTCTTCATTTATCACAGAATCCAGATGTTGCAAAAACTCAGTCAATCTCAAAGTTAGAGAGAAAACTGGCACAAATGCATCAATTTAAGAGTAATCATCATAAAAGCCAATTAGGCATCACTTAACAAATCAAAGTTCCTTGAGTATTATGATTAATTT
Organism: Fratercula arctica; assembly: GCA_947846985.1. Lineage (NCBI taxonomy): Eukaryota > Metazoa > Chordata > Aves > Charadriiformes > Alcidae > Fratercula > Fratercula arctica. Next base: position 82,057,028 of record CANTUZ010000002.1, read on the forward strand.
AGACTAAATCTTACAGACTGAACACTAGCAGATCTTGTTCATTAAAATCCTAACAAGACCAGCTTACCTGAGAACACCAGCATATTGTTCCTCTTCATGTGGTAGTTATTACTTTACAGAGAAGTAATAAATAGTTTCCCCCACCAGTGTCAGCTATTGAAGGAAAATATATCCTCTTTATTTTAGGATCTAGGCTCTCTTTTAGCATCCCTACTCACTATGCTTGTGGAGGAAACCTCAATCAGCAGGACTATAAAGGTGAAATTGTCTCTAGCTTTCTCTTAAAGTAGACAAATCAGAAGGATTTCCAGCTGCTAAAGCAGCGTAACATTAAAATACCAATAGAACAAGATTAGTTTTCCAGGGGAAAAAATCCAATCTGCTGGGACAGATTAAAAATAAAAGATCTAGAAACAACATCCTCCCCTGCTTATTGTGCCCTTCCAAGGCAGGGCAGGAAGCTAACAGAAGCATCCTTGTACTGAATAGGCCTCCCAAGGAGGCTGTATTTCCCCTTTTCTCCAAAGGTTTCTATGTGACCTTGGACACCGTTGGAAATAGGAAAATCCCTTTCGTGCCATGACAGGTTTAAACAAATCACACGGTTAGCAGCAGGGGAAGGGGATAGATCAGGGGGAGACACCGTAAACAAAAAACAAAAAAACACCCTATCTGCCGTAATGCTCATCTGACATGTTTATTTCACTTCATACAGCCCATCCACCCATTCACAAGCATTCAATTGAACCTGTGGACATTCCACACTCATCAACAGCCCCATACCTCTTTAAGAGTGGTGACACTAGTCTGTTTTAAAGTTGCAGAAGTACAGAATAGTTGAGGTCGGAAGTCTTGAGATCATCTACTCCAACTGAACTGATCAAGTGTGGTCAGCTAGAGGAGTTTGCCCAGGACCATGTCTAGTCAGGCTTTGAGTATCTCCAATGATGGAGACTCCACGACCCTCTCAGCATTTCAACGACCTTCACAGTCAGAATATGAGATAAGCATGATAGATTTAGCAAAGGAATACTGCTAACATCATCACACGAGGAAGTCTGACTAGAACTCCCTAACCTAAAAAATACCCAAAATCTGTGAAAAAATTAAGATGATCAAGTTCTCAGCTGTGGCATTCAAGCACACTTCTTTCATTCCCTTTCTGCTTTCTCTCCAGAATTAATTTACTGCTTGTCTGTATCCTCATGTCAAAAAGATTAATCCAAATAGAAATCTTAAAATGGTTCCCTCTCAAAAAAAAAAAAAAAAAAATCATTATTTAAAACACTTGTATTATTCTTTATGTTCTTGCACATGGATTACTTGTAAAGATAATGACTTCATTTTGTTAGGAACTCTTCTTCACCAAACTTCCTTTCTTTGTCTCCTCTCTATTGCATCTTACATTGCAGCAAAATATTCACATATCAATGGGACAGAAAATGGAAATCATAAGAGGCAAAGAGACATGTAGACCAGTAATACATATGCTAGAGCAAGTTTCTCTTATAACAAGAATACTTCAAAAAATATTCACCAGTGCCATACACCCCCAGAGGTCAATTTAATGATACATAAGAGATACACTACCTGTTTTGATTTTCTTCAGTTGGAGAAAATAAACTCACTTCCAGTTAATGATTGCTGGCACTTCTGTGCTTTCTAATCCCAGGCTTCAAGAAGCTGTCTCGTTATCTGTTTGAGAACACAAATGCTCGAAAACCAGCAACTTCCATTCTTGCAGCAGTTCACATGCAGAATAATTCAACCAACCATCTTAGATTCTTTAACCACTCCAGCATCATTTTAAGGAAGAGCTATTATTAGTAATCCCAGGCAAGAGATGCAGAGTTCATTCCGTGATTAACTCAGATTTATTGGACAGAAGGTAAGTGACATTATAGCTTAAGAGCTGAAATTTCAGTAATGCCTTTATTGGAAATTTCTGAACATAAAGTAAGACCAAGGGTGTAACTTAAGGGGAATAATAAAGCATGTATTGACAACAACACATACGATCGTATTTCCTACTGTTTTGCATTACTGGTTCACTGTAGCTGAAACACTGCAACTAATTTTTTTTAAGAGTGTTCATTGATGTATTTTATTGACCTTTGTGTGATACACAAATATGACAGGATGTTCACATATCACAGTTGTCAATAGTAAAAAATAGAATACTTTGAGGATAGTTCAGCAGAAAATTTCTTCTTCACAGAGATCTGACATACCCTTTAAAGGCTCAAGAAAGTAACCTCTGGACTCAGCTTGATGCCTATGGAGGCAAGTGAACTTTTTTTCATTGACCTCAATAGTCTCTGGGAATGAGGTCCGTGATTAGTCTGACATGATTTTTTTTGGAGAGCTATTAATAGTGTGCAATACACATAAAAAATTAGAGGATGAAGCAGAAGAGTCATTTAACATGCTTTACAGCATAAGGGTGATTGGGGTCCCAGCACCCAATGCTATGTAGTGAACAACTGATTTTCTAGCAATAAAAGCTTTTTTTTTTTAATCTGCAGTCATGACAGAGGGTTTGGTTTTGGTTTGTTTGTTGGGGTTTTTTTCCACCCAAGAATTCCTGTGAGGGAGGCCAAAATCAAATGCTTTATGTGTTGAGGTTTGGTAGGGTTATGTAAACTTGTGCTGATAACCCAGTTAAGGGTTATCAGGTTCAGCAGAAAGTACAGAGTCAGGAAATGCAGAATGTTGCCTGTAACAATAGTAACTGTGCCACACATCTTTTACCTTCTTGATTTTCCCTTTAAATGCCATACACTAGCAAAGCATTCAGCCTACAGTCAATGTCATATCTGAGTGCTGGGATTTGCCACTGAGTGAAGGCCTCTACAGGCCACCAGATCAAAACTGCTCTAAGAGTGGTTTCCACTGGAGAAAAAAAGAGAAGGGATGGGGGGGAAGCCTGTATTGGCCTATAGAATCAGAGTAGTGTGTATTGGAAGGGACCTTTAGAGGTCATCTCGTCCAACTTCCACTGCAATGAGCGAGGACGTCTTCAACTAGATCAGGTTGCTCAGAGCCCCGTCCAACCTGACCTTGAATGTTTCCAGGGTATGTGCTCCCGCCTCTCTTAGCAACCTGTTCCAGTGTTTCACCACCCTTACAGTAAAGAATTTCTTCCTTATATCTAGTCTAAATCTACCCTCTTTTAGTTTAAAAGCATTACTGCTTTTCTATTGTGACACACCTTACTAAAAAGTCTCTCCCCATCTTTCTTATAAACCCCCTTTAAGTACTGAAAGGCTGCAATAAAGTCCTCCCGGAGCCTTCTCTTCTCCAGGCTGAACAACCCCAACTCTCTCAGCCTGTCCTCATAGGAGAGGTGTTCCATCCCTCTGATCATTTTTGTGGCCCTCCTCTGGATCAGCTCCAACAGGTCCGTATCCTTCCTGTGCTGAGGACTCCAGAGCTGGATGCAGTACTCCAAATGGGGTCTCACGAGAGCAGAGTAGAGGGACAAAATCACCTCCCTCGACCTGCTGTCCATGCTTCTTTTGATGCAGCCCAGGATGCGGTTGGCTTTCTACACTGCAAGCACACAGTGTTGGCTTGTGTCCAGCTTTTCATTCACCAGTGCCCTCAAGTCCTTCTTGGCGGCGCTACTCTTAATCCCTTCATCCTCCAGCCTGTATTCATACTCAGGGTTGCCCTGACCCACGTGCACAACCTGGCACTTGGCCTTGTTGAAGTTCACGAAGTTTGCACAGACCCACCTTTCAAGCTCTGGACAGCATCCCGTCCCTCAGGTGCATCAGCCACACCACTCAGCTTGGTGTCATCTGCAAACTTGCTGATGGTGCACTCGATCCCATTGTCTATGTCATTGATGAAGATATTAAACAGTACTGGTCTCAATATGGACCCCTGAAGGACACCACTTGTCACCGATCTCAATCTGGACATTATGCCATTCACCACTACACTCTGGATACAACCATCCAGCCAGTTCCTCATCCACCGAACAGTCTACCTATTAAACCTATACCTTGCCAATTTAGAAAGAGGGATGTTGTGAGGGACTGTGTCAAAGGCCTTAGAGAAGTCCATATATATGACATCCATAGCTCTTACCTTGTCCACTGATGTAGACACTCCATCACAGAAGGTCACTAGGTTGGCCCTTGGTGAAGCTATACTGGCTGTCTCAAATCACCTCCCTGTCCTCCACGTGCCTTTGCACAGCATCTAGGAAGATTGGTTTCATGATCTTCCCAGGCACAGAGGTGAGGTTGACAGGTCGGTAGTTCCATGGGTCTTCCTTTCTGCCCTTTTTTAAAATGGGTGCAATGTTTCCCTTTTTCCAGTCACTGAGGACTTCATCTGACTGCCATGACTTCTCAGATATCATGGAGAGTGGCTTGGCAACTACATCAGCCAATTCCCTCAGGACTCTGGGATACATCTTGTCAAGTCCCATAAACTTCTTTATGTTCCAGTTCCTCAGGTCGTCATGAACCTGATCTTCTCTTACAGTTGGAGGGACTTTGCTCCCTGAGTCCCCACCTTGCAGTCCATCCAGTTGAGAGGTGTGGGAAGAGAGATTGCCAGTGAAGACTGCAGCAAAAAAGTTGAGTACTGAATAGAGATCTGCTCTCATCATTAAAACATAAATCAAAAATACTGAAGATACATGGTATAGATGAGCTAATATTAATTATATGGCAAGCTTCTTTTGTCACCCTTGAGGATAACTCTAAGCACGATGAAAAATTCCATTCAAAGGAGCGTCATATTACATATTACACACAGTCTGACAGATACTAAAACTCATCATGCCAGTAAAATTTATTGAGTGGAACAGAAAAGCAGCAAATTCATCCCATCTATTCCAGCACTTCCATTCAGAAACATTTAAAAATAAAGTTAATAATTCATCCCTGCAGGCTGTACTGCTTTTCTAAATTTGAAGTTTTTGCCAGACATGGCACAAATTTACACAGAACAGAACTTTTGAAACTTCTTATATAGGAAAACAACAAAACACTCACCTAAAACTACATGATAGGATACAAGAGCCATGGCTACCAGGCTAGTCATAGCACTGTTCTTTCTCAAGTTCTCACCAAATGAACACCTTGACGGTCATATTCAGGCTTTGTTTTTTTTACAAAGGGAAACTGCACTTCTACCCTCTCTCAGGCCAGCACCAGGGTAGGGCCTTCAGCAAGTCAGCCCAAACTAACTCAGTAGTTCCAACAGTAACTTAAAAGGACAGTAGGTCTCCATAATGAGACCTTAAAGAGGTACTGATACATGTTTGGGTTTGTTGGGTTTTTTTTTTCCCCAAAAAGACACAGGAAGAATGCAAGACAAGACAGAAGACTAACAGAACTTCCAGGAGTAGGTTGAGAGTGTTGTGTCCATATTTTCTAAGTATGCCTTCTTTATCTTTAGTTTGGATACATCTGATTTATGCCTTACCTCTGAGATGGGGAGAAACAGACTGCACTATTTGAAATATATTCCTCGTAAGTGTAACTACCTATTCTGTCAGCATTTTTTCTAGTGATGGCATTTCCTTACTCAGCCATACCTTTTCCCTTTTGTTATACTTTGACACATTAAATCTTTTCTGATACCGAGCTCAAGACAGGTAGCTCCTTCAACCAATTCCTGATCTATCTATTTGTATTTGAAGTTGTCCTTAAGCTTTCCTGTCTCCTTTAATTTAATTCTATGCATTGCTTCCTACTTTAATGCAGAATTGAAGGCAGAAACAATCACATTCTTAGAATTATTCCCAAATATCTTCCAACCTTGTCCCAAACAGATTTATATATATTTTTAAAGATTAATTGTTTTAGAAGAAGGCATAGGTAGCATTCATAAAGTAAAAAGTTATAAAAGTTAAGTTAGCTAGTACTGTGGTAGGTAGAGGAGCTACCATTAAAATCCTAAAATCCCAATGTTATAATAGCAAACATTGAATTAAATTTAAAGTGAGTATTAGTTGTTTCAATAGGACAGGAATGACAGGCTGTAGGGAGACAAATAAAAACCAAAAAGCAGCATATATCGTTTTGATAGTAAAAATTTTGCTCTCTGGTCCAAGAAAAATACAAAATTCTTATAAGGAGTTTTGAACTTGAATATGTTGCATGAGAAATACCGGTAGCTCAAGAGAAAGAGTTGCCTGGAACATACTTGGGGGGAAAATAATCTGCATCACAAATAAGTGGAGAAAACCACAACTGAACAGGCTAGTGCAAAGGATATGTATTTTCATGTGTATTCACTCAGATGGGAGAGAAACATTCCAAATATACTTATTGATAAATATCTGATACAGATATAAACATCCTTTAAAAAACCAAAACAAAATATTTGTTGTTTGCTAATCTGCCCCTCTTACCCTCAAGGTCTCACAAGCAAAGCGTTACAGTTTGCTAGGAAAATGTAGATGTGGTTCCTCATCAGATTTGTATAATAATTCCTATATAACAACAACAAAAAAGGATGTCAGCAACTTTTTATATAATATCAAAGCACAATGTAAAGACAGGACTCCTGCAGGTTGTATACCCTGACTGGTAATACAGATGGCAGAAGCAGAAGGCTAGCACCAATAAAGCCTACAGTATTCCAGGCTAGAGTGGCAAATGACAGGAATTAACATTGTAGTTGAAAGTCCAAGAGATGGAATTTTAACAGTTAGTGTGAGATGTAGAACACTGTTCTCACTGAAATCAGCTGACCAGTCTAATAAATTGCCTTTTAAGGCATCCTGATTCCTTCTGTCTATGGCATTTGCATGTGGTATAGAAAAACAATCCACGGTACTGGAACGAGTAGTTACCACAGAAAAGGAGGGGTAAAACAGCTCATCAGCTAACTACTCACAAAACCACAGAAACAGAGCAGAGAGGCAAGATAAAATTTAAACCAGGAAGCCTGAACAATGCAATCAGAATTAGTTTCAAGGAAACAGACCTATGCAGTTCTCAGCTTTTTGACAAAACTGGTTGTTGTTTTTTTAAGAAAGAGGAGTCAGGAAAGCCTGAAGAACTAAAGGTGTATGGAAAGAGACTATAGAAACAGTTTACAGTGAAAAACACTTCATGAGAACTTTCCAGGGAACAACTTCTATTAACTGCATTAATTCTAACTGTAACACTACTCTGAACATAACAGAAACCCTTATTTCTTTTGAACTGCAGTTTAGTGTGACATCTGAACTTACAATAAAGGGCATGAAAATAAAAATCTAATCATACTGAAGACAGCTATGACCATATCATGCACAGAGTTTAATAACAGCAGGAATGAGAAAGTTGTAAATGGAAAACAAGGTAATTCCATAACTGCTAAAGAAAAATAAGTCTATTACCTAATATTCTATAACAAGGATAATTAGTTACATATCTGGTTTGACCCAGATTTTATTGAAAAATGTTTTACTGTCAAGTAGGAGTCTATGAAGACAGAAAATAAAAGGCAATAAATAAATAAATAAATGATAAACAAGCAATAACTTATCCTTTCCTTTGTAAGTAGGCAAATTTCAGAAATAAAACAAGAAATACTGTTGGCAGTATTAAAAAAAAAAAAAAAAAAAAACCAAAACAAACCAAAACCACACAGTAATAGAACAATGACCACAGTTTTGTATTATGACTCTGAAGATGCTCAAAGAAACTCTAAATCAATAGCCTAAAATTCGTACAAAACTTATGTGGGAAAAAGTTACATACTGGCTCTTAAATTGTTATGTTTTTATGGAAATACTATTATTAGTGAGCATGAATGTGGAGGGTAGAAGAAAAATGACAGAGGACATGAATCATAATAATTATGGATAAGGAAACAACTCAGAACTACTCTGAATTTGAACGTTTTGTAGAAAATTGAACTACAGCCAAGTAGATCTGTAGAAAGACATACTAAGAGTGTCATATAAATATTCTGAAACAGAGGAAGAGGGAACAAAACTGGATCCTTTTGGAGACCTACTAAACTATAGGACAGGATTCTTAAAACGTCATTTCAAACACTAACAGGAAACTTAAATTTTAAAGAAAGGCTATGTAATCACCACTGTTAATGAGTATAGTTATCCTATTTCTATAAACACTGTGTCAAAAATTCTAAACAAGAAACCATAGAAAAGAAGTAGCTTTGACACGAGTTAGAACTCAGCTACCAGGCAACGTGACATACAACGACATAATATGGGAACAAGGCAATTCTTTTCCATGAAGCTGCTCCTTGTTACTTCTCATTATTATTAAATAAGGTAGACCCACAGAAAAGACCCATCTTCTTCAAAGGAGAAAAGAAGTGCTTTGCATCTAAATACTGCAAAACAGAGCTGTTGGGAAGAACCTGAAATCAGACAGCACAAGTCAAGACATCTGAGCAGAACCAAGAAAAGTCAGTATCTTGGAAAATTACAAACAGTAATGTCAGTACCTACTTTATTTTTTTTTTTCAGTAAGAAATGTTGTAAGGTTAATAAGATCATGCAGATAAGCATTAAATACAGAAAAGTTCAATCAGAAAAAAATTGCTTCTCTGTTCCTCAGAAACAACTAACATGAATGCTGCTTTGAAGAATTATGGTTGTCTTAACATCGGAAGAAGAGGGAACACACTTTGAAAGGTCTGGAAAACTTAGCATATACTTATATATAGCATATACAACTTAGCATGAGGAAGCGTCAGAAATTTATGCAGTGGGCCTTTCCTGAGAAGTTCTCCCTTTTCTGGCTTCTAGTCATTGACACCTCAGTGTCCTTAAACTCCTGGTTCTTGGTCCTCCAATAACAAAGATTTGGCTATAAAAAAAAAAAAAAAAGTATAATTTGTATTTTCAAACTTCTTTAGAGTACGGGCAAGGCTCTCAGATTTACCAAGTTCCATCAAATCCAAGTGAGCACATGCCTAAGGATCCTCAGACAGAGGAAACTGCCTAACCTAATGTTTTTCTAACCCTCTCTAACACAGTGAATATAAGGCAGGTTCTGATGCCATAAACTTGGTGGGAAGTTATTGTCATTACGACTTCCCAGTGACGAACTGACACAACTAGTCCTCCAATTGTCCAACCAGTGTTATGAACTGTGGGACTGATCTACATCAATTAGCTCTACAACTCAGTAGGTAATACGTGGTAAGACTTAGCCTATTTCTTTATCAGGATGCTTGAAACTCTAGTTCCTAAATGTTACTAATTAGGGACAATTAAGAACTGCTCCAAATTTTTGAGAGATCACTAGATCAGTGATGCAATGATTCCCTGAACCAAAAATATTTATTTCAGCAAAAGTAGTAATTTTTTTATCAGGTACTGCAGAGAGAAGAAAGAAGTACAGAGTAGGTATCCAACAGTAAGTTTAAAAAGCAAGTTGAGACTTGTCATACCCATGACTACCAGAACTAGAACTTGTAAACTGAAGCTGAGAGAGATGCTTTTTAAACGCTGTGTTTGGTATCTTAACTTTCTTTCAGTAATGCAAAGTAATTCTTCCTTCACTGATCACTTTCACATATGGAAATTTATCCTTACTGTAACTACAAAGCTTTTAGTACTTCATGCATGAGCTCACAGCACTATTGACACAGTTTTTGCAATGAATTATCCAAAAGCAGTCATCCCAAAGTGCTCTTGGGTAGCTATTAATATTGCATATCCTACATTGCCCATTTTCTCCAGGCATATTCTATTTCTTTCCTCCAAACAGACCACATTTATACCCACATACAAAAACCTCACAAAAACCATTTATCAGCTCTTTAAAAGAAGTTACATTTTATCCTTTCCTGCCAAAGCTTTTAAACTGCTTGGTTTTGTCTCTTGTATGTGCCACTTGTAAGTGCTAATTTTATATTTTTTTCAGGGAAATTTACTGAATAAAATTTACAGCAATGTCCAATTTAAGGAGCAAGCTTTGCAGTCTGCACATTGAGCCGGAAAACAGGAAAGGCGGAGATATTTCCTACTCAACCAGGGAGGAAAAAAAAAAACCCAAAAACCTATTTAATCTGAACAGTACATAGCACATCTTTAGTACCCCCTTTTGCTTTTAAAGATTATTGAGTTTACCTGCATAGATACAACACGTATCAGCTGCTTTTTCTTCTAAATGCCTTATCAGAGGCATATGATGACTGCTACCAACATTTCTGTTTGGAGACTAGCAATCTAACATCCCAAATCCTTGTGCATCACAGGAACAGACTGAAATCAAACTTGTTGATTAGGCACTCATTTCTAAAAGTGGTAGAGACTGGCTGCTGATCTTGAGATGGGTTGTAAGAGGTGATGAATTCAGCATAATGTCACAACTCTTCTGGAGTAAACTGGCCAATCAGTTGTGACACAAGGTTGAGATCAAAATCAAAGTCCCAAACACATAAAGACTCTATTAGCTATATAATCTGGGTGCAGATTTATTTTTAAGTGTTTCCTGTGGAATTGTTCACTGATGCTAAAATGCAAGTAGGTTACTCTCTCAGATCTCACCCTGCACCTGAGAAATATTCCCAAGGCACTGAGTTTTATTAAAAATTTCAAGGGATATGTAAAACATTTTGTTCTCTGCACTGACACAGTGAATTTAAGGCTAAGAAATATGCTTAGAATAGACCTAGCTTGCTAAAGTACACAACTCGAGTTATTGTTTTTAGGATTTGAATACACGTGACTCTTAGTAATGTGTTTTAGCCACAATATGGAATGTAAAATCTGGTGTTTTATTTACACACACACACTGGAGAATAGCATTTAAGAGGTTAACATGAACTTGTATTGAGACAAAAACAAAGTATGTAAAAAAAAAAATTCTAATCCATTATTTTCATAAGATGATGGTTACAAAGTTTTCAAATCATTATTTTTAGTGAAGTCACACATCAGCACCCAAAACTCACAGATGCTCCATGGCTGCTTAGTATCTTTGAACTTAGTAAGCTATCTCTTCCAATTCATTTCCTCAGTGCATTTATCTGCTTGACCAATTTCTCCTGGAATCCTCTGTGAAAGATTGGCATCACTTACCTTTCAGTCTTCTGGAAGTGAACAAGTTTCAAAGGAGACGTGACATGTATCATAGACAGCAGTTCAACCATTGTGTTCCAAATTATTTTTTTTTGTTGTTTTAAATACTTTGGTCAAAGTGTTCTAAAGTGGTTTTTTTGTCCTGTGATGCATCCAGATTACACTTACAGGTAGAGTTACCATATCAAACACCCCATGCAATCTATGTGTGATAAAGAAGCACATCTTACACGCAAAGCCACAAACGTATGAATACTCTAATTAAACTATCAACAATCTGCTCAAAGAGTTATTATTCTCTTTACAATAAATTCTCCAAACTCACCAAGTATTTTATTTCTCAACAATAAGAGTAGAAAGCTCCTTTACAGCAGGTTTCACTGTTATCTATCTCTTTCCCTGTTGTTACGATCACCAACCTTATGCTCCTCAAGAACAAATGCGGGTACTATTATTATGGTAAATTGTCAGCATCCTGAATTCCTCACAGGTGCGGACGTGCTCACAGAGCCTACCTTGGCAAATGCACTGAATAACAACATGGGTAGGATTAGAACGAGCATACACAGTATGTGCATGCAGATCAAATGCACAAAGCCGCCTGGAGGGTCCTTGACCAAAACCGAGCATATTAAATGCCACAGCTGATAACTGTCATCCTCTGAAAAAGGAAAGAAGAGGAAGACAAACATCAGCCAAATCGAACAGTTTCTGGGAAATTTCAAACATACTTTAGAAATAAATGAAGAGTTCACCTGAAAAATATAGAAGAAACAAAAATTTGTCACAAGGGAGAGGAAGGTACTTCAGAGTAGAAATGGCAATACTCATCCTGATGGCCATGAGCAGCTAGGACCCAACCTGTACCCCTACCCCACGTCCTATGGGAGGAGCGCGCATGATTAGAAGTTTAGGGGTTCAGTTGTAGAAAGATTTGTGTTTATTAACAGTTTAAAAGTGCTTAGTATTCTGGATTATCTATTGTACAACAGATATTAATCCCAAACAGACAGATCAATGACAGCTGGTTAATGCAAGTTGCCCATATCTCAAAAGCTTCTGCTATCAGCCCACACCTGTACCTTTCTAATCTGCATTTTTATTCTGTCATCATACATAACCCTTTCTGTGCAGAACTACTTATCATTACTATTACTTATAGAAATTTTTACTTATTATAACAATAGCATTACAGCACACAATCATACAGAGCTAAAATCATACAAAATTACATTAAACAAGTTAGGTAATTGACACTCGGTTGTTAAACAATTGCCACTATAGCTAGAGAAGGTAAAATAGAGCTCTAAGCCAAGAGATGCTCAGACAAAGCAAGCCTGTGAAGTGCTAGTGCAGAGGTTTTGCAGAGTTAATACAGTGCCTCTGGTCTGTCACTATGAAAGGTAATACTGTATTTATTGGACTATGAGGTTAAAACTACTGATTTCTTACAGTTCATTTTATCACTTTGTTTCATAACCTCCTCTACCAACACTTCATAGAAGACACATCTCATGAATCACTAATAAAAACAAGAAGATTTGAGATGCATCCGTGTCCCTCAGACTTCTTAGGTGTACATCAATGCAAACAGTGCATTTACTTTTATGCCATGGCTTTACTTTCACATGCTTTTGTATCCTGATCATCTACTGGCCCTACAGATGATTTGTCAAGCCTACCTAATAATGTATTTAAAAAACACTTAATATTTGTTTTGTTGCCTTCCAGCTTTGCCGTCAAATTTGCTGTTTGGCTTTTTTTACATGGAGTTTGAAAAAGGGTATGGTTGTTGTCCTCATTCGGACAAAAATCCAACTTAGTGAATGATGCAGCCTTAGTAACTTAACTAACCTATCGTCAGGGAGCTGTAAGAGCTGGGCTGCCTGCTGAGGGAGGATGAGCAGGAAACAAGGGTGACCTCAGCAAAGTCAGGGCAGTGCCCCCACTGACCAGAGCACAATCCACATTACCCAAGCAGGGTGCTGACAGCGGGCTCCACAGGTGGTCCCAGACAATCAAGATGATGAACCAGGTCCAGAACTCACCCAGGGAGTCCAGTCAGAGCTGTAGGAGAAAGGGCTAGAGACATAACTGGAAGCAAGACTACAACACAGGTACAAGGCCCCTTCAGGAGTTAGGGCTACAAATAAGAACACAGTGTAGTTGAAAATGGAACTCCCAGCGTAACGGGCCGAGGAAGCATGGCCTGGAGGTCCCAGGCGAGGCTGCTCGGGTGTGGTGGGTCCCGACCTCAGCTTAGGGCCAAACTACCAGCCTCTCACTTGGCCTCCTCAACAGAACAGGGGGAGAAAATAAGGGGAACAGCTCGTGGGTTGAGATAAAGACAGGGAAATCACTTACCAGTCACTGTCAGGTGCAAAATAGACCTGTAATGGGGAAGATGAATTAAATTTACTGACCATTAAAACAGATTCAGGTAGTGAGAAACAAAGACAGAAAAATTAAACAAGCACCCCTGACCCACCCCAGCCTGTTTCCCAAGCTCACCTTCACCCCTTCACTCCTTACGTCCTCCCCCTCAAGGGGCGCAGGGGGATGGGGAATGGGGGCTGCGGTCAGTCCACGGCAGCTCCTCTCTGCCGCTCCTGCCCCCTCACACGTTTCCCTGCTCCAGGCCGGGCCCTTCCCAGGGGCTGCAGGGAAAGCCCTGCCCCGGCGGGGGCTCTGCCGGGGCCGCGGGGGCATCTCTGCGGGGGCGCCCGGAGCCCCTCCTCCCCTCCTCCCGCTCTCCCCTCGGGGCTCGCAGGGCTGTTTCTCACCCGGTTTCCCTCAGCCCTGGCTGCCGGGCAGCGTTTTGCCCTTTCTGACACAGGCTTTCCCCGCGGCGCCCGCCCGTGGCTGAGGGGCTCAGCTGTGCCCTGCGCTGGGGCCGTTGGAGCCGGCTGGAACCGGCTGTGTCCGGCACGGGGCAGCCCCGGCCCGGCGCCACAGGGGCCCACCTGTGGGCACCAACGCAATTAATTCATCAGGGCAGCCAGAGGCACGTGGTGCAGGCAAGGCCCCGACACCAGCTACTGAGCAATACCCAATGCCTCTTTTCAAGTTTTATCTTACCCCACCGCACATCCTATCCCTCAGCCTCCAACCCGCTTAGCTAAGATTCAACCCTTTTAGTTGCTGTCTTTTTAACAAGCTGTTTTTCTTTTTTCTTTCTTTTTTTTTTTTTTTTTGACTTTCGCTGCTTTTGTAAAGGTGTTTAATCTCAAGTACACGGTGCTGCTCTCACAACGTGACTCCCTTTTAGAGGAAAGACCCACGGCGAGGCTGTTTCTCCTCCCGTGGTTTCCCCAGCCAGCTCTTCCATCCAGCAGAGCCCGTGAAGCTTCCAGGAAGCTCGCGCTGGAGCGGCCGGATCCAGCGGCCTGGCGTCGCCTGCCCCTATCCCAGCACGGTACCCATGCGCCAACGGGGCTTACTTTGCAGGCTGGTGAACTCGGATCTTTTCCGCTGCTTTCGGTGTGCTTTGCAGACTACTTCTTGATCTCTTCGCATATTACCGACTTCAGGAGAAGCCACAAATCTGGGAATTGTTTTGCTGCTCTGCTAGTATGTATTTAAGGAGAGAGAGAGGCGCAAATCATGCAAACACAAGTGGTCAAATTACTAGCATTTTTTCTACATTGTTATTTGGCAGAATTTTCTCTCCATTGAATTTTTTTTTTTTTTCCATCTCCTGGTTTTTCAAATTATTTTTTTCATTTCTACTCATGTTTTTTTAATGATTTTGAGTCCAGCAATATTATGCCTTTAAGCTGAGTTTGCTTTAGTTTCTCTGGTATTGAAACATATCAAGATTTCATTACCATTTTTACTTCTGCTTTTCATGCTATTTGAACCATTAATAATTTAACTTTTTCAAAATATGACCTATTTTCCTAATGTAGCCAAGCCTATAACATTAGCTGTCTACGAAGAAAAATAAGTCCTTTCAGTTACGCAAATAGTTAGCAAATGAAAGAGGATTGACTTTCTCTGCAATATGACTTACATTTCTAAGAAGTTGTAAAAAGATGAAGTATAATGGCAATATGAGGAGCAATAATCAGAGGAACCTTTATAAAGAGAAGGTTTGCCTGAGCTGTCTACCAACATTCTTTGGAGAAGCCAGCAAGCACATAGATAAGCAACACTGCAGTCCATCCAAAGGGCACCCCTTTTTACAAAATCTCTACAGTAGGTACTTCTGTATCATTGAAACCTAGCATCTCCGTAGCATTTTAAACAAACCGCAAGTCATACCCCCTCTACAGATTGTGTACCTTATAAATTTTAAATTGACTCTTAAGATTAAGGTCACCTTAGCTAGTCTTCTTGCTTTCCTAATAGGACACTATTTTATTTTGGTCATTCACACCAATCATTCCAGGAAAAGGCTATCTGTATTTTAAGTTTTGTTAACTCTCATTGCTAAAGAGGTGGAGATGTCAATCAGTGCAAGTAACATCAGAAGATTATCAGACATCTGGTCACCACAGCTCAAGAGGATGTTACAAAAGGCTGAGGAGAGGGGCAGGGGGAAAAGGAGAAGGATTAATGTCAAATTATTTGAGCCTTTTCTCTCTCCCACACCTAAGACAAGAAACAACTGATTCAAGGGACAGGATTTCAATAATACTGTGTAATAGGAATCAAGTTCATCAAATACAATTCAGCTGTACTCAAGAAAAGCAACTAGAGTTTTAGGAGTTACTAGAAAGGGAATAAAGAGCAAAACTGGAACAGGCATAAATACATATCTACGATGTGCCTATGTTTTGAATATTGATACTAAGGATCATAACTCCAAAAGGAGGTAATAAAAGTTTTGTTTTGATTATAGATTACCTGTGTATAAAGAAAAGCGATGACTGAAGGTCTGTGGCCACCTATCCCAAAATCATCATTAGCCTGGTGATACCATCTGGTGTTGGTAAGTTGCATGTTTCATGACATACCCTAAGTCACGCAAAACCACCACACTGACTGAAATAACTCATTTGAAGTGCTGTCTTGAATATGGCCAACTGCCAGGTGATATGCAACAATAATTCCTACATAAATTTCTAGGTCTTCTGGCAATAAATACAGGGATGAAACTCAAGAGATCCTTCAACCACTGACTGTTGGAAGCTGGGAAGTTATAAAAAAGAATGGAACACTAACCTCTTGCAGTTCCTATACTTTTCAATCCAAACTCCTCCTGTGTTAGAAAGCAGAATTGATTAACCATCTTTCATACATCAGCATGATTTTATGGAATGACTAAAATCAGAAATAGGGGTAAATAGGGTAATACAAGATTAAATAGGGGTAATACAAGTTCCTGAAAGTCTTAATTAATAGCAATTGCATTCTATATATCATTTAAAGATAACAGGAACATACCTTAAAGGAATGTAATGGTATGTTGTATAACTGCAAAGAGCCACATTGACATAAGTTTTTCTTTAAATGACAAAAACAGTTGGCAAAAGCTTTATCAACCTGCATGATGTTGATGTTCTAAATAGGGTTTACTAATTACTAACACCTGTTGGCCACAAAATAGCTTGTGGTAAGAAAGTAAACACCTGAACACCACTTCTTGAGTAGATCAACAACAGAAATGGAAGGGCATAGAAGGGTAAGCACAGTTTTCAGCTGTAGTTTAATTGTTTTCTTATATGGCTACCAGTCCCATATCTTTTAATTTCAAAATTAAAACACGGAGGTAAAATAATAAAAAAGATCAAAAGGGTATGCAAAAAGGGTGGAAATCACCTCTGTACAGGAAAACAGTGAAAGCTTATGTCCTTCTCTGGAAGTATTACAAGTCTTGGTGTTTTTTGTTACTAGAACTTCTCACAGAAGTGAGAAGGATCATGCTGATACTTAGGAAAGAGGACAAGTAACTGGAAGTCATTTTAGAATTTGTATCAACAAGATGTAGGTGACTACAATCAGATGAAAGATTTAAATGTTGACTATGCTGAATTTATTCTTTTGGGTTGAAATTTGTTCAATGATCAGCCTAAAGCTCTCTACACTGAAATATAGCCACAGAAAGAAGGATAGAATGAGTACAACAGTTGTGCCAGAGACACCACCCTAATGCTACCCATTGCTTCTTGCCTCTTTTCAGGTGTTCCTTGTTACAACAGAGAATAATCATAAAGATTGTCAAAATACTTAATGTAATAGTATTCAGGTCTAATATACTAACAGATAAAGACAGAAAAATAACAATGACAATTATGCATGTATATAAATCCATTCCTATTCAGCAAATTATTTAAATCTGTTCTTCAATCCTCTTCTAAATTGGGGCTTATCATACAGCTAAGTATCAGCAGTGTGTTATGATTATTTTATTGTGCCTCATAATAAAAAAATATATTTCTATTTTTTTTAGTTTTTAATTTAATTTAATTTGATAATTTGAGAAGATTAAGACAGAAAACATTCAAATAAAAGTTTCAGAAAGGCAATCAATGTAGTGATATGAGGAAATAAAATGTAGTTTTAGAGCTCTGCAATTTTTACCGCCAGTAGTTTCATACTTTTGTTTCACATATATTCCAAGAC
This sequence comes from Fratercula arctica, assembly GCA_947846985.1. Lineage (NCBI taxonomy): Eukaryota > Metazoa > Chordata > Aves > Charadriiformes > Alcidae > Fratercula > Fratercula arctica. Next base: position 82,074,615 of record CANTUZ010000002.1, read on the forward strand.
CTAGGCACAGAATCGAAATTACTTCACCTTGTTATCAAAGAAAACCTATATTCCATTAGGAAACTATCCAACATTTCATGAAATTAAGCTCTGTATTTATAATAGATGTCTCCAGTTATACACTCCTAATATAACCATACTGCAAAATTCTCTTGAAGCTTTTTCCCGATAATGCATTTTCTCCTGGAAACACTGACGAATTAAATCTGAGGCTACAAACAGAAATTACACTAATCCATCTTGTAGCTTACAGTAATGTAAATCTCCTAACCTCCTCATTTATATTGCTACAAATGTCTCATTAATCTGTTATGCCCTGAACTTTTGTTCTTTATACTGCATAAGAGCAGTAGAGTAGATAAACTATGTGCAGTGTATCAAGAGGAAGGAGCAAGTAATAGTTTTGACACTTACTAAGTGATTTTCACATTTTCCTTCTATGTATTGCTGCTGCAAGTTATCACTTAGGCACTAACACATTAAACTTTCAAATGGTCTTTCTCTCTGTGTAGAACTTGTAAAAATGAAACAAATCATCTGTTACTTTGTTCAGATTGGTTGCCTCAAAGTGCTGTGCTCTATTTTATACTGGTATTTTAAATTCTGGAAGCATGCTTGTAGTCTCCCTAACACTGTGATCATGGGACTGCTGCAAAGAGTAAAATAATATGTACTTACAGAGATTTACCTTGGTATTATCAAGAATTATAAAAGATCTTGGTTACAAAACCACTAGAAAGGTTATTAGATTTTGCACTGCATTTTTAATCATTTCATCTCTGATCAGCAAATGTCAAAATAACAGGTGATGGGGCTGGGAAGCTGTTATCCCACACCTGCCTGTTTTGAAGCCTTCAGTGTTTATTTTGAAGCGATGCTGGCCAGTGTCAGATGCAAACCACGGTCTAGCCACAAATGGGTCTGGCAGTGACTATGTGCATATGAATACACTGCTAAAGGCATGAAGTTTTGGAGCAGACTGCTAAGGGAATGCTGAGTGTTCCTTCACAACAAAGTTATGAAAGACAGGTTGTAAAAATGTTTTGGGTTTGTTTTTGTTGTTGTTGTTGTTGTGGTTTTTTTTAATATATTACAATGCTGGGATAATATGTCTGATTCTGTTGCACCACAAAAGTTGAGAACAGATAATCCCATAAGAAACCATTATATTAGCTATTACTGTGATACTATTTATTAGTCATCAGTTAAAACCTCACTTAATTTAGATAAATAATTTTTGTAGTGGTTTGTTTGTGGTGCTTCCATCAAAAGCTCTAAATATGGTATAAGCTCCCGCCATTGTATGTAAATTCCACAAGCTTCAAAGGATTCACAGATTTACATTCATTGCAGTACAGAATCTGATATAATTTAAAGTTTTCATGTTTCCACTGCATACTTTTTATTTTCTGAGGAAAATTTAATACTAATACTAGTAATAATAATAAACAATAATATGTTCTCCTTGTATACCTGAAAAAACTAAATCAAAACACAGTATGAAAGTCTCTTCCTAACACTAGAAAAAATCACATAAAAGCATAGTATGAACTCAAACTCTTTGGAGAAAGTTGCATAAAAGCACATAAAACATTGCCATCATGACTGAGAAGCTACATGCAGAGGGCGACAAATCTCTATTTACCAGTGAAAGTTTGCATATGAGAGGAAAAGAGATTTCATCAGCAATACAAAATTAATTTACAATTGTGAAATGTTGATAAGTTCCCTAAGTCTGCTCAAAACATTCCTGTTGAAGACTAATAGTCCACTGGCTTTCCTCAGCTGCATCTAGAATGACAGCAAATGCCATGTCTTCATCTCAAAAGCAAAGCAAAGCGATGCAAATGCTATGTAACAAAGGAGAATGGAACCTTTCTTCTTCCTTATTTTCTGGGGAAATGATGCGTGATATTGGAAGATGGGTCTTCTGTGAAAAGTTTAAGAAAATAGTAAGATACCATTCAAAGTAATGATTTCCAGATTTTTTACAAGTTTATTTCAGTTGTCTTTTTCTTTAGTCTTCTGGGGATAGTATGTCTTCTTGCTCAACTGGGCACTGAAACAGAATATATTTGGCCAATGATACTCTTTCCTGCTATTAGAGTGGAGCAGCTATGCAGATGTCTTAACATTCACAACTAATGTCACTCTATTTGACAACATCATGTCCAGTGAAACAGAAGGAATTAGACATCATACAAGTAATTGAAAGACGTTGTAGATCCATATGCAACATGAAAAATAGAGTGCTGACAAGCACTACTCACATGATCAGTTATGATAGTGTGACAGTGTGCTCCCCTGCCCCAAACTGACCTTTTCCCGTGACCTCAAGCAATAACCACCAGTGGTGGTCATGATGGATGCATCTGGTCACGATGGATGCATCTGGCTCAAAGTGGATTCGGGGGAGACAGAGAACAACACAATAACCAAGGGCTAATTTATGGCAATGTACCCACCTAACTACAGTGCTGGTCAATGTCCACACTGGAGCCAAATTTGGAAGAAACTAACATCTGCAGTCGGTGTGTAAATATAAGTCGAGCATCTTACCCCCATAAATAGCAGGCAGCCCAAGATCCTGTTGAGCTCTCCTGCACGGCAGTGGGCTGCATCCCACAATCTTCCCTTGAGTAGGAACACATCTCAAGGTTACTTCTCAAGATTAAGAGATTCCTTACCACAACAGATTCTTGGTTAAGTGATTAATAGCATGCTGAACTTTGAAATCTTAGCTAAGTGATATGAAGGTTTGATTATGCATATATAATCCTTTAGACATAAACCATTGACCATGCCTGGGACTAGAATTGGATCCAGTTGCACGTAGATGCCTCTCTAAGAAGGAGTTTAGAAAGCAAGGTGGTCCTTTCTGAAGCTCATGACTCAATGTGAGGACCTGCCTGACAGTTTTGTCTGACTCTGCCCCCTATGCAGTAAATAAACAAGTGTAGCTTGCCATCGAATCTTATTAAACCACTGTCACATTTACCATTGAACCTTGTTAACTCACTGGTTTATATCAATAAAGTATATTGCTTCTTCTCTCTTATGAGTGAAGTACATGACTCCATCCATGTCAGATATGTCACTGATCCCTAATATAAAGCTGAACGTTCAACGTTCATTAACATTCACAGGTATTAGACTCTAATAGCAACTTATGTAGGCTCTGATCTTTTTCAATAACCAGCAGAAATCAGTATACTTCAAACACAAATAACGTTGCACTTCTATAGGTGACACACATGTAGGTCCTAAACTACTGGTATGACAGAAACTATTCCTTTCTACACACTGTGCTCAAGGGTTGGAAGCAATCCTCACTAAAAAAGTAGCAGGTTTTTTCTTCTTAAAATGCTAATATCTCCAAATGATACAACTACACTGCAGGTAGAAGAGAGACAGAAACTGAAATCGCAACGAAGTGTTTGGAAGGAGTTGAAGGACAGTGTAAAGGAAATAACCTCTAACTATTCACAGTATCTGAAGCTTTCTGTTCAGTTTGTAATAAACAGCCAGATTTCTTAAACAGAAATGGCACTTATTTTATTATAGGGACAAAGTCGATAAAGCAAAAGCACAGCGCTGGGTGCATGACTCAAGTCAGAGGCACACCAGCTACTACTTCACCCATGTCTTATATACATTCAACATTGCATCAGAGTAATGATTTATCATTAATCCCTTTTTCTTCTATTTGTGTGTTTTCCTTCTGGCAATTGTTTCTGAGGATAATCTTCAGTTCCCTTCTTCCATGCATATCAGCTCCCTTCTCCTATGCGTTTGTCTCCTTCTGTTAATCATTTGTGGGGTCTCTTGGAGAAGTTCTCTTTTGTTTCTCTCAGATGTTCTTCTTCATAGCTGCTGTTAGTTGTTATCTTTAAGGTTTCTCATGTTTCCTAATTTACTAAAGGTTAATTATTCAAGTATTTATAGCCTTGTTATTATTGCGAAAGCCAACAATACCTTCACCATTTTTCACAAGTTTGTTACTGGTTGCTAGTTCACAAGAGTGATTAATGCATTCCAAATAACAACTGGCAAGAAAGATTAAGATGGATAATCAGCTCCTACACAAGTATGGAGAAAACTTCAGGAAGCCCATCTGGATATGAAGACCATGCATCTGGAATACCTGTATTAAACTATTTCTAATTAACTATAGGATTTCCAACAAATTTCTGTTTACAAATATAATTACCAATTTATTGTAAAATAGTAATGGAATGCAGCTGTAGTGCTTTGAATATCAATGCATTTACTCAGCTACATAAAATACTCTATCATTCCCGTGTATGAGAATCACCAACAAGGGAAAAGACTTATGATAATGTGCTATTATTTAGACATTTATTTGTATCTGGCTTACTATAGTTTAAGGTCTCCTTATAGCTCGTGTTCCATTACTTTTTCCCAGATATATTTCCACAGTCACATACTTTTATCTACAAATAAACTGCCATTTTTCCATCTCTTTAATTTCTTCCCTTATATACTTACCTGAATTTCTTACCTGATATACCCACCCCATAGTACTACAGCTATCATTCTTTTGATCCTTTCTCTCCGCGTTCTTTGAATAACATCAGACTCTAATCTTAGCAAATCTAACATCCCATCTTGGAATTTCATTTCAATCCTTTCCTCACAAACTGGTCTCCACCCTTTCAATCTTTCCTGGTCTTTTCTGAAATCTGATTGGGAGTTCTCATCAGAAAAATTCAGATGTGCCATGGTATGAAAAATAAAGAAGTTCCTATACTCTGTCCTAGGAAATACAAGCAACAAAGAACTCAGTTTGCTGGTTCTTCCTCTGGCTAGTACTCAGCCATGACTTAGACTACCAAGTTGTGACCACACATGGCAATACTCACTAGTCTGGCCTAGGATGATCTGACTGTGCAAGCAATGGAATCATAGACTAATTTTGGTTGGAAGAGTCTTCTGGAGGTCATCTATTCCAATGCCAAGATTTACTTATTTGGAGATCATTGATGTTACACTTTGCTTCTGATTTAGCAGAGTGATATGAAATATAGTGAAAACACAATACAAATATGTTAGACTTAGCAAATCATAGCTTTTGCAACACATATTTCAGTCCCAATGTGATTCCCATTACTTGTCTCTATAATACCACTGTCAGAACGCTGTACATCCCCTATTGCTTGGAAAGAGTATATGGGTTGAAGCCAGCTCAACCGTGCTGCTCTCTTCAAAGTTCTTTTACGAGTTGTCTAGCTTTTATACTCTATGTTGAGATGAGCCACGTTTTCACTCCCACCCATGCTGGTCTGGCTAACTCAGGGAGACATTTATACCACCAATTGATCCATTCAGCTGTTGATAGCTGTTTATCTAAACAAAAGGCCACCTTCTGGTCCCCTTTGTGTCAAGATAAAGTCAGTTTCTTTTCATTATTCTCTGAGCTTCAGGGGCACATCACCCTTTCCCATCTCCACTAAGTGTTCTTCCGTTGTAGAGGTTTGTGCAGTGACTCACATTCCAGCCCTAGGGGTTTAGTCAGTCACAGCAATCTGTTCCAGTGCTAAATCATCCTGGTGGAAAGTATTGGGTATAAGGAAAAAAAATACAGAATGTAAGTTAAAAAGGTTTGACTTAGTCAGAACGTCACAGTCTCAGAAAATAGACTGATATCCACAGAAGATGAAATACTGATAAATGCCCTGATCTCCAAGACTTGTAATGATATATCCCTTCTTTAATGATTCCAGACAATATTTTTTTTTCTTTTTCATATTCTCCTAAGGAATAATTTTTAACATTCATTCACAACACTTAAAATTTCTGAAAAAGCTACATACACAGAAGGAATAACAGTGAATAAAAGTAATTTACAGCAAAGGATACACAACCACAAGTTATTACTTCCTTAATAAAAGTGGACATTCTAGAAATAGTAGATACATTAAGATATCAATTTTGCAAATACATAAGATTGTTTAAGCTCTTAAAGCATGAATGGTCTCATAGAAATCACTGCGACTATTTGCAGTATGCAAAGCTAAGCATATGCTTACAGTCTTTGACTGAAGCAATGTACTTTCACGAACTGAAGCTTGTATCAGGTACAAATAAAAAACTGGAATGAAAGACAGCTGAGAATATGCAGTGACCTAATAGTCATAAAACAGTTCGGTTTTTTAATTCCATGTAATAAAATCGTCCAGTTCAAAGTTTGAGGAAACAAACAAACATATTTTTAATAATCTACGAGACTAGATTCTAAGGAATACCTTTGGTACAATTTTTTTAAAAAGCTCTGTTCTTTATTTGAACACGGAAGTACATAAACTGTTTGGAACTGTTGAAAGAGTAATTTAGGAGACAAAAATCAAGCAGCTATTTGGGAGTCTGAAATTCTCTCACATTGTTTCATGTGATCTGGCAACAACAGGGGAATTATTGTTTAAATTTTCCTTTTACAGGTTAAGATTTTTCAGAAAAAGACAGTAGTTTTTCTCTCATATTGACATCATTCAAGCTAGGACAGGAAATAAAAGCTCCATTTAAACTCTGGAATAATATTTCAAATGTACTGTCTTCCTAACCATAAAATCCAGTCCTGGTTTCCTACTCCAGATGTTCCATCATCAGATCTAAGAGATACAGAGAGATATTTTGAAATAATTATTGAGAGATGGTGTCATGGTTTGGGACAGATAGGTACATATTTCCACCTAAATTTTCTGCAGTTCTTTGAAAATCTGACAATGCTAATTGAAGTTGACAACTTCATTAAAAAGGATTTTCATTGGGGGTGGGCTGTTTGGGATTTTTTTAACAGCCATTTTAAAAACTACATTGGATAAGTAATTGACAATACTGTCTATGATTTAGAAACAATTATCCCATGGTGATATATCCATTCTTGTCAATTGCTGAATTAATGAGAAGTCTGTGAAGCAGTAGTCTTAATTATTTTATTTTTTTTTTTTTTTTGAAAGAGCTCGCCTGGGATTTAACAATCAAATCTCTTTAAAAGAAAGAAGAAAAAAACCTTACCTGGGTTTTAGAAATGCATTCATTTCATACAAATCAGGTTTCTCCAAAGCACTGTCAACCAACCCAGCACATACAAGACTGATGTACAGTCAATCTGCATCAGTCTTGAGATCTAGACATTCTCATCTCCCAGGTGGCGACCGCATGCCGTGTCTTACTTTAGTTCTCACAACCAACTTGCTTGTGTAAAAAGTCTCATCCATAAAAACATATTCACTGAATAGTTTCTCTGCCTCAAATTGCACCAGTCTCAACGAAATCACTATGATGTTTTGCTCTGCTGTTTATGCAACAAATTCCAGATGAATAAGTTCTTATTTGTCAAGTGTGTTTTGGAACTTAAAACGTGGCTCTGATTTTCTACTTTTCCCTAAAATTTCTGACTAACCCATGAAAAGCAAAAGAAAATAACAGAAAAGGATTAAAACAGAACTACTCAACTGAAAGAATCCAATAGACCATTAATTAAGTATTAGTTTCCCGGTTTTAAATCTGGCCAATTAATGTTTATTTTAAATGCATATCTCCAAAAATTTTAACTTAATTTCCTCATGACTGTTGCCGTGATATCTAAGGGAATCTTTCATTCTCCATGGTCTGTAAAATGCTCTTCCATCTGAATAAACTGCTTAAGGACCCAAAGTTAAGTTTCATTTTATTTTCAGTTACTCTGCATGTTATCGTGAATAAAGAGAGACACTAACAAAAGTGGTAGCCATTCCACCTTTACAAACTCGAGATTATATGGAATCAGTAACAAATTCTGTCCTTAGATTATTCAGTGCTTATACGAGTGGATTTTATAGCTTTCTTCCCAGGATGAAATCTGTACCAGAAAAGGCCTGTTACTGGCCCCAGAACTTTGGATCTTCAGCTAAAGCAGTAGGAGCTCACGTGTGCCAATGCTCCTAGCCAAATTGGTAGTGTACTGACCAATCTGGCAGCTGTCACACAGGTCTAAATCAAATGAAAACATGTATCAAGAGGTGATCCCCAAAATAAGCCTTAATTATTTCTGGTGCCACTGATTAAGACTGCCTGACAGTAGTTGGAATTAGACATTAGGTTTCTAGAATTTAATCCTGAACTTCCACATCAAGTTTCTGCCTTATGCTGAATTTTTGAGATATGTAACCATCTTAGCCATTTTTTGAGAATAGAATCAAGAGAAATGATCTTGCTGCACATATTAAATACTTTTATTGATTTTTTTTTTCCTGAATCCCTCTATAGCCATTAGCCCAGCAGTTCAGCTGTCTGGAATGCCTACATTTCATGTATCAAGCTGCATGACCTTGGATCAGGTTTACCACTAAAACTCTTAGGTTTTTGAAAAAGAATACATAAGAAAGTATATAAGCTAGAGTCATGCAAGATAAGAAAAGCAAAACAAAGACAGAGATGAGATAGCTGAGATAGTAACATCTCAAGGATCCAAGAGGAAAACTACAGCTATGAAAGAGCAGACAACGGTAAGAATAAAAAATACAAACCAGGAAACCGAACCGTAGTAAAACAGCAATGCAGAGCGTCAAATGACATTGAGCACTGGTCTGGTCCATTCCAGGGAGCAATACGGACCAATGCCTCCTGAGCTAAGACTGACTGGCCAGCAAAAACTCATCATGAGCATATTAATTATGTTAATACATGAGCATGCTAATTATGTTAACTAGGCTAAGCCCTAGTAACTCCTTAGTTTTGACTATCTGCTCTGAGTGTATTAGCCAATAAATAATTGCTTGCACTCTTCAGTTGTGTACAGAATTTCTTTTACAAAGTAAAAGTTGCCAAATCTAAAATAACCAAAAGGGGGAAGGTTACACTGCAGTAGACTCATGCTTTGGAACAAGCTCACAAAATTGGAAAAGATGACATTTTTCCATCAGAGGTGTCTTCCTGTCTTTTCTCACTTCTAATAAAAAGTAACTGGGCATATTTTAAACACATTTTGGAAATTAATGACTGTATAAAATAACAGAAACTTTGATAGCACTGGTTAAAGACTCACAGATCTCCTAAAAATTATCCTACAGTCTTAATGCTAATCGTACTGCATTTGTGCCATTCTCGCATAGTAAAAAAAAAAAAAACCAACCCTGCATTGTTCCATCCTTTAAGAAGCTACGTATGACCAGACTGAGATCTTGACAGAGTATCCGAATGTGTTCTCTACAGCCTCTGGTTTCTGGGCGCAAAATGAGGCTTTGATCATATATCTAAAGATTGCCATCAATGTACTTGAATGAGAAAATTGGCTGGAATGTGACAGTTTCCAGCTTGAGAATTTTGTTTTCTGATGTTTACAATATTCTAACACTATATTTAAAAAAAAAAAAAAAACTTCCAACAATATTTAGATTTCTCTCTATGAACATGGGAATTTGCTCCTTCTGCATCCAAGTTTTATGAAGGTTTGGGTAAAGCAGGGAATAAGGAAGAAAGAAAAAGTGGAAAAAGTCTTTGTTGTTTTGGCAGTCCTGTGCTACTCTGAATCATCAAAGAGTGCATTGCAATGTTAACAGTTTTAAAAGGAGCTTGATAATTTTGTGCACTTCTTTGCCGCATTATTACAAGCTGCATTCTGTTTAAAGTTTAATTTCAAAAATAATTGTCCCTTATTAAAATCTCCTACATTACATTATTGCTGGTCATGCAGAAAATTACTTTGCTGCAGGAAACAAAACCATCCAATATAATAAGTTCTGTCCTATAGATGAAAGAAAATTAGTTTAATCACACTGCAAAATCTCGGAAGGGAAGTACTTTGTTTACTGAACTGAGCTGTGAAGATGAAGAGGAGGACCTGGTGCTTGTGACTCTCATGCACCTTTCACTAGTTTCTTGAAACTAGGAAGTGATCTCCCAGGTTCTTTTGGTATGGTTTCGTTAGCAGGATCTGAGTCAAATGAAAAATAAACATTTATAAGTTACAGAACTATGAAAACTGTTAAAAAATGAGTGCAATGATCCCATTTACAACATGTATTTTTAATATTTCCATTTATGCTTTTTTTGTCAGAATTTCGTGTGTACAGACATAGTTGGACAAAATTAGGCTTGGCTTTTTTTTTGTTTTCTTACTGCAGGGTTGATCAAAAGAAGAAAGAACATGAAACCCGCCTCAGGGCAGACAATTAAAATCATAAACTAAATTTCTGCATTTTTTAATTTTTAATTTTTGTATTGCCAGCAGTAGGTGCCAGAGGAAGCAGTAATTTCACTTAAAGAAACTGAAAATTATAATACTATTATAAAAATCTTCTTTATTTTATCCAAGAGAAAATAATTTTTTATGATGTCAAGGCTGAATTTTCAACCTATTTTTATCTTATTCTACCATAATGTTGAGGCTAGAATCCTCCATGTGTTTGTCTCTCCTCTACGCTGACCTGTTTCCCAGGCTGGAGAAGAATTTAGTTGGAAATAAGGAACCCTTAGTGAACAAAGATCCTCTATGTTCTACAATAAATGCCTGATTTGGGCACATATATTAGAGCTGTGAAAGGGTTAAACAAACCCCCTACCAAAGAGCAGCAAAAGGGAGACTACTCCACAAGGGAGCATGAGTTCAGAGCAGCAGATGCTCACAGCAAAAGCAGTGCCCTCCCTGACAGGCTGTAGTCCAGCAGGAGCCAAACAGGCCTGGGCTGGGGACAGCAATCCGTCCACAGTCCCAGACAAAGTGGGGGATGAGTCAGGGCTGGGGTCCTTCCAGGGAGTTTGCTCCAAAACAGCAGAAGTCAAGCCTGGGCACAGGGACACCCACAATTCAGATAAGGGTGCCTCAACGTGACAGGCCTGAGCCCAAACAATGCACTTGGACCAAAAGGCAAAGAATGCCTAGAGGCCCCAGATTAGGCTGGTTAGGGAAATTAAGGTCTATCTGTGCAACCCAGACCATGACACCACCACAGTGAGCTGACTATGATGGATACGACGGAATTGAGACCTCACATGGGCAGTTCTCAGAGTATATTTTCTCGAGCTAATTTTGGTTGAAGAACCACAAGGGCAATATTGCTGCAGGACCTCTCCCATTTAACGTCTTTGTAAGTGCCCTGGAAGAATGACAGAGCTCGCTCTCAAAGTTTGCAGATGACACCAAACATGGAGGAGCCAGTCAATAATGCTCAAGTGAAGACACATCGTCCACATCAAGCTGGAGAAACAGGCCAACAGAACATTTATGAAATTCAGCAAAGACAAATGCCAAGTGCTGCTCCTGGGCAGGAGGCACCAATGCAAGTGCAAGGACACCGGCTGCTGCCTGCCTGGGTGGGAGAGTTCACAAAACACTTAAGTTTCTTGTGTCGGGTTATTTTTATTTGGATGGTTGGTTGTTTTTTTTATCCCAATAGCTTTGTCTGAGGTTACTTAATTGAAAATAAGAAGTACATCAGCTGCTTGCTGATGGGTGAAATGCTCTAATGTATACTAAGTGGATTAATGAATACACAGTACCGTCTTAGCTAGTACAAGTCCATTGACTTTAGTGAAAATTCAACAAAGGAATTTCTTACCCACTAAAAATATAATGGATTTCTCAACTCTTTGAATAAACTTCACTGAAGAAAGTACAAATGTTCCTTCATGAAGGATTTGGAAGAAATTCTGGATTTTACAATTTCTGTATCTCTAACTTACACCTTGTCTCAGCACTTCCAGCCTTTCTGTGTGCATTGCCAATAACTAATAGAAAACCACTGATGGACAATATGTTGATTGCACACGGGTGATATATGAGAAAAAAAGCTGTCTACACACTTTGATCCACTGGCGAAGTTAATTTGCATCAAACTGCCTTCTAGATGTACTATTTCTACTTCCAAAGATGCATACTGAAAGGGTGGAACCATTAAATAGATTATTATGCAAAGGTAAGTTGTACTAACCCCCTCTAAGGCATTTAAGTATCAGACTGGTAATAAAACCTGACAATAAAGTATACTTTTAATAGGTTTTGAAGAATATTCTTTCAATAAAATTTTAGGGGTTCAATAAAATGTGACTGTTCCCCCTCAATAAAATACTGCTAGAATTTCTGTATTAGTGCATAATGGTTGAGAAATTTTTGGTAATTTGAAGGGAAATTTAATATTTTAGATGAATATTTTAACGTTAAACCTGGCACATTATTGGAAAGATGGAGACCAAATTCTCTCTTATTACTAAATGATTGCTTAGTTGATTTGATTAGGATTTTACTCATTTGCATTGGATCTAAAAGTCATTGTGAATTTAGAGGACTAGTCATTGTTTAATGCTAGAGGACTAAGGTGTCTGTAAACCAATATTTAAAAAAAAATATATGTCATCATTTCATACTATGTGTTTTTCATCACTTGTTTAATGTTTATATATGCTATTTAGGGAGAATGATTACTTACTGAAAGCTCAGTTCTCTCCTGGCCATTAAACATTTTTCCTTCTTACAGTGATCAACAGGTGATAGCTCATAATCACACAATGGACAGTGAACTTCTAATATGGATATGAAGGTACATAATTATCCATGCTAAAAATCATGTCCAGGATTGCACAAGTTAGTAAAAAAAAATACTCTAATGAGAAACTTATATTTCTCACAAATGAGAATCACAAACAGCAAGCATTGTTTTCATTCACAAAACCCAGTATTTTTTAAATATATTGAGAATTTACAATAAACAAATTAATATACATTGGGATAAGAAGTCCCTTGGTAGGTAACTACTTCTTACTGACCAACTACGATTACCAAAGTTGCAATTCACATTGTATAATTTTGTGATGGAAGTTAGAAATCAGTATTATTTTCAATAGAATTAAGATTGATTGTACTTGGATGTGTTAGTACATTTCTGTAATTAGTCACTTTTCACATGGTACAGCTAATTGGTCTGTAGGCTACAACTAGCAAGACTGCCAAAATCCATCCTAGCAAGAAAAAAATGATAGATTTTTGTGAAATATTGTCAAGCCCAGAATGCATTAAGTTGAAATAAAAAGAGTTAGCTCTGGAAGAGTTAACTCTTCCAGCAGTGATTGGAAACCTAATTTCCATTTTTTGATAGCTCAGGTTTTTTTTTTAAATTTTATGCCAATGAGGGACAAATACAAAAACTTACGTGTTTTCTACAAATGGAATTCCTTTCCCAGCCCTCCCCTAGAGTAACAGAAACATAAGTTTTCCAAAGAAAAATATGTTCCTTCTAAGATCAGACAGGTGCTGTCTAAAATTGACCTTGGTCCTGTCAGTTCATGACTGGTCAGCAGCAAGGAACCTAGTAAAAAGTCATGTTAGTTTTAGGCAGGGAGGGTCACAGCTCCAGGCAAATCCATCCCTGGAGGCCATGAGACTCCTGGACCAGAAGGTTTTCCTGAGTAGACCTGAAAGCAAGCTTTACTAGCAACATGTGAATGGTGGCAGCGTGACTTCAGAAACCTGAAGCTAGATTTTCAAACCTTGCCTGACAAACTCTGTGGTAGACAGTTCTATCAAATTTTCATTAAAAATTATTATTTTATTATGATGCTTCATATTTGAGAACCTGTTGTCTAGCTGAGGAAGAAGAGTATCCATTCTCTCCACTGGTTAGCATTATCTACACTTTAAAAAAAACACCAACCAGACAAAAAAAAAACCTCAAAGGATATTTAGTACTGATTTCTTAATAATGGAATCTGAGCTATGCAGAACCTGTGGACATCTTTTAAATATTTCTTATGTAGAAAAGAAAGGGAGGAGGGAAATACAAAAAGGGATTCTGTGTCACTGATTGATCTAAGAATTGGTAAATCTGATGTGTGCTTTTCCTGAGTCACGGCCTTAGAGAAACCTAGGAACAAGGCTCTGGAAAGCAGCTAGTCCATTACTGTGTTTAACTCTTAACAGTTTTCTTCTAACTATTGATGTTTGGGATTTGCAAAATGTATAAAAAAATTGATCAAGATGTGGGTCTTCTTAACTATTTTATTCTTAGTGATCAATATGCTTCCTTAACTTTTCACATAGAGCAGAAAGTCACTGCACAGAAGAGCCTGTATTGAAGAACTCAGAAAAAGAACAAATTTTACAACTCATGAAAGAGTAAAACTATGTCACACCGGAGCAGTTAATTTTGCACTTAAGTGTACTCAGAAAATTGATTCAGTATGTGATGCTATCTGTTTTCCCATTTAAAATCAAGTACCTCAAGCTGTAGATCATCAGAACTCATTTTCCTGAAAGTTAACAAAATACAGTTTGACAGATTGATTCTTGTTAACAATGAAGAGGTATTCCACATACAGACCTGAATTGATTTTTATTTGTTTTTCTTATAATAAAAACCAGATCACTCTTTATCTCCCGACTTACTGATAGCAGGAGATTAATGCAGTTTGACAACATCAGAGAGTTTAACCATCAGAATGTAGCAATTCTGATTCAATCTGAAATTTGTTGTAATAAGTATGCAATAATAATTAAAAAAAAACCAACCAAACAAAAGAAAATAGCAAGAGATGCAAACTACTTATAGAAGAAAAAAGAATGTTGTTATCATTGACATTGTACATCAATTTTCTTCACTGTACAGCTCAGACCGCTTCCCCCCTGCCTGCTCCCCAGAAAGAACAAAGGGTTGTGTACTGGTTTAAAAACAAATGTGGGTTTTGGTTTTTGGGGTTTTGTTTGTTTGTTTGTTTGGTTGGTTGGTTTTTTTGTGTGTGTCAGTGTGGTTTTACTAAATATTTATGTAATTTTCATAGGTTCAAGATCAGCAATGCAATTGCCTTATTCCTTATTTAAGAATTAGGGTCATTAATGGGCTGAACAAGAATTCCACCAATGTCAACTGAAAGTCTGAAATCAAATTTTTTCAGGAAGACCAGAGAACAAGCTACAGTGTGTCTCAGTGTGACAGACACTGATGAGACCAAATCTTTTTATAGGTCATACATCGTGTAGGACAAAGATATACAAATCTTGAAAATCTGTGTTCTTCTGATAAAATACTGATAATAAAAACAATTCTTCATCACTGTCTCTCCCTGAGGAGAAAACCTCTCAATATTCAAATGAATCCTTTAATCATGAACGTTGATGACAAGAAAAATCAGAAGTCATTACAGAAATTAAAATATCTTTCTTTTTTATCTATAGAATTATATAATCATTTAGGTTGGAAAAGACCTTTAACATCATCAAGTCCAACTGTACACCTAACACTGCCAAGTCCACCACTAAACCCTAAGCACCACAAATACCTCTAGGGATCGTGACTCAACCCCTTCCTTGGGCAGCCTGTTCCAATGCTTGATAACCTTTCCGGTGAATAAATTTTCCCTAATACCCAACCTAAACCTCCCCTGGCATAACTTAAGGCCGTTTCCTCTCATCCTATCACTTGTTACTTGGGAGAAGAGACCGACCCCCACCTTGCTACAACATCCATTCAGGTAGTTGTAGGGAGCCATAAGGTCTCCTCTGAGTATCCTATTCTCCAGGCTAAACAGCCCCAGTTCCCTTAGACACACCTCATAAGACTTGTGCTCCAGACCCTTCACCAGCTTTGTTGCCCTTCTTTGGACGTACTCCAGCACCTCAATATCTGTCTTGCAGTGAGGGCCCCAAAACTGAACACAGTATTAGACTGCGGACCCACTGGTGCTGAGTACAGGGGGGTGGTCACTTCCCTAGTCCTGCTGGTCACACTAGTTCTGATATAAGCCAGGATGCTGTTGGCCGCCTTGGCCAGCTGGGCACACTGCCGGCTCCTATTCAGCCAACTGTAAACCAACACCCTCAGGTCCGTTTCTGCCAGGCAGCTTCCCAGCCACTCTTCCCCAAGCCTGTAGCATTGCATGGGGTTGTTGCGACCCAAGTGCTGGACCTGTCACTTGGCCTTGCTGAATCTCACGCAATTAGCCTCAGCCCATCAATCCAGCCTGCCAGATCCCTCTGCAGAGCCTTTCTACCCTGTACCCTATGTTAAGTGATGCGAAGTATCGCTGTTGCCTTATCTGTGGTCTGCCTCAGCTGTCTAGTTTTCAGTTTTATTCTCATCTCTGCTAGTCACTAGAAAAACAAATTAAAAAAACACATTGACCAGTATGTCACTGGAAGTCATCAGTATTATCAGTGTTGCTGCACTTGAAACCTCAATAAATTCTGCAAAGAAGAGACTGAAAGGATCATCTGCTTGCCTTAAGAAGGGTCCACTGGAGATGAATGAAGCATTAAGTACATCTCCTTACACTTTGTCCACAGGCAAATCACTGGAAAAAAAAAATAATCAATCTTAGTTCTGTAAAATATCACCCAAAAATACCAGATGCTTTTTACTATGATATAATAGTAATCATATAAATGGGCTGCTAACATACATGATAAAGCCTGCATAGTGTACATTAACAGTCTTGAATCCAAACTAGAAGCCTGATTTCTAGTTACTGAAGCATAATATTTGATGGAAGCAATTAAGATTTTTTTTTTTTAATTAAAAAAAAAATAGCTAATTTATGTCTGTTACCACTGTGAAAACATTTCCCAAAGACAATAGTTGTAAAGGAACTCATCATAGGAAGGCTGTTTCTTAAATAAGAGTCATTAATTGTACATCTACAATTGGACGGTCAGCTGCTACCTTATGGACATGGAGACACATTATTTACTTCTTCAGACTTCAAAGACAAATAATTAAATTCAGTTAAATCTTTGTGTAGATGCTCAAGTATAAAAATATCCTGTCTGGATTTATGTTTACTTCTAAAGTGAATTCAGCAAATTTTGAATAGAAATGCCAACGCATATGTTTAATCCAATTTAAGTAATTTGTTTTAATTAAATTCACATTCATTTTCCTGAATGTTCTAATTTATAAAATTGCTGAAGCAAGGACTGGCAATCTTAAGTAATGATGGGAAGTTATTGTGCAAGGTTCTAGCATTTTGTGGGTAAACATCCTGCAGAAGGAAGCACTACATCTAGAAGTTGAGACTCTTATTTTAAGTTATCTGACATGTAAGAGCCTGCTTCTAAAAGTAGAACCACATTAGAATAAATAACATTTCCTAAAAATCTAAGTAGCATTAATTCAGCTAAATAGAACATGTATACTTACCTGGCAACTTCCAATATTAGAATTTCTCACATAAAAACTCTAATATGTTTACGTACACAAAATAACATGTACATAGTCAATGGATCCCATAAAATAATTAGCCACCCAATGACTTTCTCTGAAGCAATATAATCAAAGCTTAAGGGAAGAATAATGATCTGCAGATACTCAGTGTAAAACCAGAATGGTCTCAAACTACAATAACACAAAATTTCTGTACTTTAACAGGAGAGGTGGGAGAATGAAGACAAAGGAGTTCAAACTATGTAAAGATTAGGTACTCTGCTTACAACAATGATAAAATTGTTGATCTTCAGTAAGCAAACATGGGTGTCAGAGCTGTTTAATACTTGGACACTTCCTTACTCTGAAAAAAAGGCAACAATAAACATTGAGCTGCCACGTTGGCAGACATAAGACTACAAACCTCTCTTAGCAATATCCAGTTATTATTACAAAAAGAGAAGGCTATTCTAACCTTATCAAAGGTTGTAATCTAACCACAAGCTCTGTTCTCAGTGTATTAGTTATGTCCAACAAACTCTTAAAGGGGAAATATTTCACAAGAGGACCTCACTGCCCTCCACTGGGACAACACAGGATTTCTACCGTGGAGGTACCACTGACCTGGCTTTAGACTAGGGATATGTTGCGTACCTTGACCACAACCACACTTCATTAACCCCAAGAGCCACCTGTGGGCACAATAATAGGAAAGTTTCTTATATGTCCACCTCTCAGGTGACTTCAATGTTTTGAACTTGGTTATGTCTGTGAGAATATATCAGCTATTTAGGAATACCAAACTGAAAAAAAACATACATACGTGTGGTGCAGTTGAAGGTATCTATTCAATTGAGGTTTAATTCTGAAAGTCAGTGAAATACCTATTTCTCACTTTCTCCACCCACATGGCTTCTGAACATATGAGAATAGCTTCAGAGCAAATGAAGAGCCAGAAGTCACAATTATACTACAACTCAAAGAGAGCAGGAAAGCCTGGGGGTATTGTCAACATCCAAAGTTACTTGCATTAGCAAGAAGTGCGTTAAACAAAACTCTCTGGTATCTGAAAAACAGAACATGCCTCCTGCTACACAGGCAAAATAATCCTGCTAAATAGCAAAGGTCCCTGATAATCTGACCTGAAAAAAACCCACCTGTAAAACTTGCACTATTTGCAATTCTGACCAGGACATGCCAACAAGCCATATAAGAAAAAATTATGCTCTGGAAATCTCAGGTACTTCAGAGAAACTTCTTCCTTGCTCACTGTCTTCACAGAACTCAAATTTTGCAACGAGAACAAAAATACTAGAAAAAGACAAAACCAGAAGGAAATCAGACTGGAGGAGAGCTCTATAGCAAGCCTGACAGAAATCAGAGACTCTCAAGCAATTCAAGTAGCAGAATACAAGCAATGGTTGACAGAGAAAAGTCTGCAATGATACGAGATTGAATGGAACATTACCTCCACACCTCCAGTAGGCTGTGTCTTTGGTCACTAGGAATAGGTTCTTGTAAATAAAATGAATGGGAGGTTAGCAACAATTGGTAGTTTGTGCTAACTTTGATATTTAGGAGAAAGTATCTGATAGGTCTCTGCTATTTTTGCTGATTATTGACTAAATTCAGGAGGCCTGTGAATATCATGGTATTGGGGCCAGTTCTCTTTAATATCTTTATCAATGATCTGGATGAGGGAATCAAGTGCACCCTCAGTAAGTTTGCAGATGACACCAAGTTAGATGGCAGTGTCGACCTGCTTGAGGGTAGAAAGGCGTTGCAGAGGGATCTGGACAGGCTGGATCAATGGACCAAGGCCAATGATATGAGGTTCAACAAGGCCAAGTGCTGGGTCCTGCACTTAGGTCACAACAATCCCATGCAGCATTACAAGCTTGGGGAAGAGGGGCTGGAGAGCTGCCTGACAGAAAAGGACCTGAGGGTATTGGTCGACTGCTGGCTGAATATGAGGCAGCAGTGTGCCCAGGTGGCCAAGGCAGCCAACAGCATCCTGGCTTGTATCAGGAACAGTGTGGTGAGTAGGACTAGGGAAGCAATCGTCCCCCTGTACTCAGCACTGGTGAGGCCCCACCTTGAGTATTGTGTCCAACTTTGGGCCCCTCACTACTACAAAAATGACATTGAAGTGCTGGAGTGTGTCCAGAGCAGGGAAATGAAGCTGGTGAGGAGTCTGGAGAACAAGTCTTACGAGGAGCGGCTGAGGGGGCTGGGATTGTTTAGCCTAGAGAAAAAGAAGCTGAGGGGAGACCTTATCACTCTCTACAACTACCTGAAAGGAGGTTGTAGAGAGGTGGGGGTTGGTCTCTTCTCCCAAGTGACGGGCAATAGGACAAGAGGAAATGGCCTCAAGTTGTGTCAGGGGAGGTTTAGACTGGGCATTAGGAAAAATTTTTACACTGAAAGTTTTATTAAGCATTGGAACAGGCTGCCCAGGGAAGTGGTTGAGGCACCATCCCTGGAGGTATTTAAAAGATGGGTAGAGATAGTGCTTAGAGATATGGTCTAGTGATGGTTTTTGTCAGAGTTAGGTTGATGGTTGGACTAGATGATCTGAAAGGTCCCTTCCAACCAAGGCAATTCTATGATTCTATGATCATGTACAGAACTACGTACACTGCATTTGGAGATTTAATTCCACAAAGTTCAGCAGCCTTTTTTCAATTTGAAAAAAAACAAAAAGCAAAACCCAAAACCTAAACCAAACCAAAAAACTGAGTCAAATTTTAGATGGTACCTACTCCTATATGCAAAAAAAAAAACCCCAAACACAACTATGGAAGAAGGCTGGGAACCCTGGGGACCTTAGATACTATTTTGTGTTTCACACTTACCATTGGCTATACCAAGGCAATGTTCTTCTTGGTATAAGGACTCTCTCAGATTCTGAATTGAGATAACTCTGCCTTGTGCTATACAGGGAGCAAAGGAGCCCCAATCATATAAACAACTTCTCTTGTAGGCAGCTATACTACAGCTCCTCATTTGCAGTTGTCAGTGATGTTAAGCACACACAGGCCTTATTGCTTTTATTTTGGAGAGCTTTGGAAGCAAATTCCAGCAGCAAAAATCAGCCACTGTTTTGGGGTGGCTGTCTCATCCTTCTCTAAACTATCGTCATTCTTTCGTAGCTGTTTTGCATGTGTCAAGGAAGAAAGTATCCCATTCACCTTCCTCTGCTTCTACAACACTCAAAGTTCAACAGAATTCTTAAGAAACCATATACTACTAGAGAGCAAAAATCTTTCCTGATGAAAAGCATAGGTTGAAGTGGGGAAGAAGGCACTGTAAAAATGAAAAAAAACCATACCGTAAACAGATAAAGCTATTATACAGGTATAATCTTTACATTCCCCAAATAATATACACTTCCCAATGTATTGCTGAACTAAATATTTCTTAATTTCATTAGCAACCTAAACAAACCATATGTGCTCATAACATTACAAGCTCTGAGCAGTGAAGCTTGTTTTCACTAGGATGCAAAACCCAGTGGAAATAAGGAAGCAGAATAAGGACAGGACAATATTTCCCTTTGATACTGGAAAATTTGCTGAATAATACTCTTCAACAGCAGAATGTTGTATTTTAACAAATAACCAATGTAATTCAAGGCTTTCTGCTGCTTTATATGGGAGGGTATTTTGAAAACATTCAAATTAGTTTTCCTTCAGAAACTATTCCATGTTTTCTTGGCTCAGCAAGAAGGGAACAAAAGATTCCTGAAAATGGTCTCTGTTGTCAGAGCAATGTTTTTTTAAAAATAAGCAGATTAAAAATTCCAGATTAGTAAAGATAAAAAAAAGGTACCATTTCTGTTTCAAAAATGGTAAAAGGGAAAAAACATTCCTCGTGCACAGAAAGGAGCACTGGAATTACACTACATTGTATTTCTACCACATAATTAAATGACCTAGTCTTGAATAGAGTTATTCAAAGTTGCTCTTACTCAAGAGCAAGATACCCTTAAAAATTAAACATTGTTTAAATATAACCTTACACCAAAGGTTTCTACTAACTAGAAAAATGTACTTAAGGAGCAGTAATTTCTTGTCAATTACAAATTTAAGAGGGGAAGTCTGCCTGTCTTCTGTGTTCAACAGCACCTGTATTTAAACAGAAAAAAAGGGGTGAAAAAAGAAAGCTGTGCTCAGGAAGTTGTTTGTTTTAAATCTGTTCAGATTTCATTGTAAGCTGCACTGAGAATCTTCATTACTCTGCCATTAGCAACACTATTTCTTTTGCTGTGATAATGATCAGAGCTAAGAAAGACTTTATTGTGGCTTCAGTATTACAGTCAAGATAGGAGGAAACAATCAACACTCCTGTCTTTCAAACAAACTACTTGAAGTTGCTTTCCTTTTGCTATAAAATTAGATACGCAACAAAATGAAGCTGAAGGCTCTTTTTTTTTTTAAACAAAAGGTAAGAATTATTTTTAAAATAACTGTATAAAACTAAATGCCTGTAGTGTGTAAAGAGCACACAACTGAAGGGCAAGCTAAAGACAAAACCAAACTCTGTTTTTAATTTAGCTTTAATAAAATGAACTGGAATCTTGCTATTTCTTTTCATTTTGATGTGAAAGTGCAGCACTTAGATACTTTCAGTAGCAATAGGATATAAAAATATAAGTAGAAAATTTAATTTCAAAACATGTCTGAGTTTAGGTAGTAAACTCACAGGATAATAACAAGAGTCATCCACTGTCTCAATTTCATTTAAACAATTTTCAAGAAGTGGCACCACATATTTCCTGATTTTTTATTTTATTTTTGCCGTACGTCGTACCTGTCATTTTAATCCTGCTATACTATTGACATGTAAATTGTGAGATTCTGAAGCAAATTACCCTGCGAACAGAAAACTCCTTACCTCTGCTTGATCTCTTGCCTTATGCAGAGCGACACCTACTGCCAAGCACCAGAAATGATCATAAGGAAAATTAAGAGGAAAAATTTGCATACCACGCCCTGCTTAGAATGGAATGAACACTGGCAGCGGTAATGAAAATTGGAAAACATAGCAGAGTCAGGCCACATTAGGAGCAGAAGCAATTCATATCTGTGTTACCTGTTTTGAGAGCCTTTATCATTGGGTGGGCTGGGACACAGAAAGGGGGGAGAGAACCTATTGCCTTGAAACTACACCTCTAGTTTTATTGCACACTTTTCTACCTTTAGCATTCTGAAAGGAGTGAGGCAGTTCTCCCCCTCTACTCCACTTGGAGTACTGCATCCAGCTTTGGAGTCCTCAGCACAAGAAGGACGTGAACCTGTTGGAACAGGTCCAGAGGAGGGCCACAAAGATGATCAAAAGGATAGAGCACCTCTCCTATGAGGACAGGCTGAGAGAGTTGGGATTGTTCAGCCTGGAGAAGAGAAGACTCCAGGGAAACCTTATTGGGCCTTCCAGTACCTAGAGGAGGCCTACAGGAAAGCTGGAGAGGGAGTTTTTACAAGGACATGTAGTGGCAGGACAAGGGGTTATGGCTTCAAACTGGAAGAGGATAGATTTAGGTTAGATATCAGGAAGAAATTTTTCGCTGAGGGTTATGAGTCACTGGACAAGGTTGCCCAGAGAAGTTGTGGATGCCCCATCCCTGGAAGTGTTCAAGGCCAGGTTGGATGGGGCTTTGAGCAACCTGGTCCAGTGGGAGGTGTCCCTGCCTATGGCAGGGAGGTTGGAACTAGATGATCTTGAAGGTTGCTTCCAACCCAAACTATTCTATGATAACACATGGATGCAGGTAATAACAAAAGGCAGCGACCTCACTGATACAGAAGTCCCTTCCAGTTCTGTGGACTTAATAACTGTAGTTGTGGTTCAGTCCTTTCCCCTTGTCACAGAAAGTGGTTTCACTGTCAGGCACAGGGTTAATTCCTTGCAAGAATTTCATCAGGTTCAATAGTGTGACTGAACTTCAAAAAAGGAATGGATAAATTCATCACTGTTCATGCTGCTACCTGAAAATAATGACATGGATGGTCTCTGGGTTGAGGTTGTCAGCAAGGCATGAATGTATACCAAGAAGGACTTTTTCTTTCTGGGAGAATTTATTTTTTTCTGCCAAAACAGAACTGAGGGGATACCTCAGACTATCTGGAAAACACAACTCATCTTTCTTTAAACCATCAAGCTCCCACTGGAAACTATTCTAACCAAACAAATTTTTCTCACACAGTGTATAGCTATGTCTTTGCGCCTAATATATGAAGGGAATTATTATTAATGAGATTACTATGCTTAGCAGCTCTCACACAATACACTGATCATTTAATTCACTCTAAAAAGAGAACCAGTATGCTATAAAACTGTCAAAATAAGTGCTACGCTTGCTGAATTGATGAAGCACCAAATAAAGAAGGAACCTGCCTCTGAACCTTTATCAGGTTGTATTTTCTAATAAACCGTGACACTCTACATGAGATGTCAGCTCTTCTCTGTGCTGTTTCTCAGAGTCAGTCCCAGTACTACAAAATGACTGCAAACATAGCAACTGCTTTTCAGGAGTGGTAATGGACTGGACCCAGAGAAGAGAAAAGAGGCCAACGTCCAGATATGTCATTACTTTGTTTCTTTCTGAGGATCCATGGTTAGATTTGTCATGTGTCAAAGGAGAGCATTTAGGGGTTTTGTGATCTTGATTCACCCTGCTTGGACATATTTTTTTTTCTTTTCCCACTCAAGAATATATCAAATGAGCACAATAAAGGGAATATACTAACAGGGAAGTCCACCGTGATTTTACAAGGCAGCGTATCTACCAGACCAGGGGTTAGGAAGTCTCACTGCATGACAGCACAGCAAAGAAGTTAAATTCTTTCCAGAAGTCTGAAGAGAAAAACAACAGGAGGAAGCTAGCCAGAGGGAGGGCTGCTGGATGGACTCAGATAGGCACGGCAGGTACGACTACCTCCAAAGACAGCTGCTGCTGAGCTAACCAGTTCAGACTCCCTAGCCTCCGACATTCATCTGAAAGTCACAGCACATGTAATCCCAGTATTTTGTTTAATTTTACAGTGGCATAAAGATCTATAAAACTAATGTGGCAATGGAAAATGTTATGATACTTAATTTTCTTGAGTGCCTCAGCAAATTGCAAACTAGATAGGCTTGACTTATAGGGAAGGCATCAAAGAATACAAGAGTTGTGAACAGATTAGGAATACGTAAAGAAAGGTAGCAACAGAAAGTTAAAAGGACTATGAAAGAACAACACGCATACCAACTGCAACCCAATCTGATTTCTATACGCCGCTATGGAATTATTTACGTAAGATTTCATTGAGTTTCAACAAACCTGGATGAGAGCATTAAAGAAAAGCCGGTTTTGTAAATACTGACATCAGTGAGACATTGAGACAAAATGTGGACCAGTGACTGACCTGTGAATCACTACCTTTCTGTATGGTAGATTACATGGTAGATAAGGAGTACTCTGTTTAACTTTTGCTTTGCAGACAGGACATTTTGAAATATTTAAACTCTGAGAAAAAAAAAAATATTACATAAAAACATTCTCACTCTTCCATGACAAGTTCCAAGCTCTTTCTGTTCTGTCTAGTTTAGACATACAGGCCATTTGTAAACTTTTAAAACAAATCCCTTACCTATGACACTTCAGGCATTAGGAGTTTCATTATAAACAGTTAGTTGAATTTAGAGTAATACCGTTACCCAAAACCAAAACTGGACTATGACTAGCTGCTCTCGTTATCAAATACTACTTGCACAGAGTGATAGGAAGATTAGGAACTTTAAGTGTTGGAAGAAAATACTTCAGTACTGGAGGCTTCTAAGACAGGACACATCTTGCTCCTTGCCTTAATTACCCACAGGGATTTTCTCATTTCTATTCACATAGTCAATCTTTGTGGAAAAAGCTGATTTTTGATCATCTGAAGTTTGCATTTAGGCTGAGACTATTGAAAGAAGGAAGATAGTGCCTGTTTGCAACCCCATCTGTATAACAATCAAAAACTACTGTATACCAACAGATTTCTTCTCTAATGGAAATATGGCCTGCAAAACCTTAGTATCTGGTGAATCTTAGCAGAAGGATAATACTCTGAACATATTGAATATTTTGTTTTATCTACTTACAGGCCCCAAACATTACCTATTATTATCAGTGAATACCATTAGGCAATACAGAAGTGTGAATAAAATTTGCTATATCAAAGAGCTCTCACTTTAGAGCACTAGACTGAAAAGGAATAACAGACAGCTGTACAAGCAAACAAACAGGCAGCAAGAACCAGTGGTATATTCTTCTGAAATTATCTGTACTGGTCTGTCACTACTATCAATGCGGTATCTGGATTTACAGTATATTCATGTGCCAGTACATTCAACTTAAATGAGTTTCTAAAAATGTACTTTTTAAAAAATAAACCAACCAATCATGAACTTGAGTTGATAATTGAGGGTACACGATCTTTAATATCTTTCCTTAGGATCTGTATTTCCTAAAGATAAATAAACTCCACATTTTGCAGTCATGAAAAGACGACTATTTAGCAAAACATACGCAGCAACAGGAAAGCAATAGGTTGCTACTAAAAGTAACAACCTAATAAAAGGAAATTTTTTAAAATCCATTTTCAGGAAAAGAAAAAATATGCTGACAAGCCTTTTCAAGATTTCCTAAGAACTGCTGAAGTGAGGCAAAGAAAAGATATCCTTTGTCAGTACCAACTGCCTATGCTTAAAGACAACATTAGAATATTATTTATGGATCAAATTCTTCCAGTTACAGCATCTCAGGTGCTTCTTGAAGTAGTATCTTTAATATATCTGATGCCCTAAATCATGTAGCGTATGTTGCATTCACACATAATTTTTGTAAAAATCTTTTAAAAAATGCAGTTTAATCACTTACCAGATAATTACTTCTGTGTATATTAAATAAAAAAATATTTGGTCTACAAAATGTGACAAGTCATGTCATATATTACTTTGTATAAACTCAAGAGACCTACATAAGGTCTGAATGTATAAATTGTTTTTACTGAAATTGCTATTAAAAAAAAAAAAAAACAAAACCAAACAAACAAAAAAAAACCAAACCAAAAAGAAGAATGACAGTTCACAAAGCCAGAAGTGTGTGGAATTAATTTCTCTTTTCTGCTTTTTTTTATTCAGCAAATAATGTTCTCAGTGTCAGATGGGCTCATTAGCTACTTCATCTCACCTGTGGTGGGATTTTTTAGGGTTTTTTTTTGTCAGTTCCACAAAAAAAAAAAAAAAAAAAGAAGTTTCTCATACCACTTTTTCTCACCTAAATGTTTCTTTTCATTTAGACTTGTTATAGATCACAAAATTGAATTTAAATTGAAATGCTTTGGATTTCAATTTAAATGCTTTGAATTTAGAGGCAAAACATCTTGGTGAAGCTATGGAAAACAACCATCAAACTTGGTACAATTTTATTTCAATGGATTTTCTGCTAACTAACTATGAAAATAAAAACTATCAAAGCCAGACAGAAAGTTTCAATTTGTCGTTTTCTCCACAGGACTAAATCATTTGATATGTTAATTCTATCAACTGTTCTTACATCTATCCACTGTATTTATGAGCAAAAGTTTTTGTATGGCATTAATTCCATAAATGAACCATTCTTGTTATTATTTTTAATATTAGTCCAGATGCTTCTATTCCCCTTTCGTTCTGTAATGTTCATTATTAATATGCTCCTAATGCTGATTTTTCCTTATCATAAATTCAGCAGATTTTTCATGGTCCTTTTTATTCTACACACCTTATTCCTATGTTCATAACCCTCATGGCAAACCCTAGTTTGCCAAGCTAGAATTTGTATCTTCCAAAGTTTAAAATACATCTCATGCATTGTATCGTTAAACTTGGACAGAAAGATTTGAGGTTTAAATGATGTGATTCAACAGGGATAGCTAAATACTGTTATGATTGTAAAATAATTTTGAAGGGTTAGTTTATATATAGGAGTAATATATAGAGTAACAATCTAAAGTAATATATACATATGTTCCTACAGACATAGGAAAATATATCCTTAAACAAGCAACAGTAATTTTATAATCCCTCCCCAAAATGGAAGACCATCATGAAATGATCACTCCATTTAGGGACCAAGAGCACTCAGTTCTTACAACAGTAACTTAAGAATGTTATTTCCTTATGGCAAATACTAGGTCTGTTCAATCCCTTCAGTGCTTAGTATCCCCTTCGCTTTGTGGTGAGGAAAGCAGTCAGAGAAGTGTCATAAAAATAGCGTGTGATAGTGATCTCACTGCAGCACAGACTCCACTGCTGGTTTTTCCAATCAAGAAAAGACACCGAGGGTGCATGGTGCGGTCAGACTACTATATGTAAACACATCTAAAAAACCCTCAAATATTGGTTTAAAAACTGTGTTGAACTCCATCCTATCAAGGGAGAAAGAAAGCCTCTTCCCTATTTCTCAACAAAAATATAAACAACTGCTGCCACTCCAAGGTTGTACGATTTCAGAATTTCATTATTCTTATGAAAATACACAATGGCACAGTTATTACTTTACCCTGAAGTGATGTCAGGGGAATATTGTGACAATATTTACACAAGCCTTTACTAGACAGAACAGCTCCCTCTGGTTGTTACTTTCTCTTTTGAACATCTGAGCAACAAAATTTTACTTGCAGAAAGGATCATGCCATGGGAAATTCAAGCTTGTACAACTTCTACACGGCACCCATAGCATGGCAACAAAGTTGCAGCGAGGCAGCTGCAACCACTTAATGCTTGCTTTACACGCAGTTGGCTTTTGGTGAAAAGAGGTATTTCAAGTTGTCGAATGCTTTAGCTCTTAACATTTATCTGAATTTTCCACTTTTAGGAAGAGTAGATGTAATCTTAAGATTTCTTTTCAAAGTCCCCGACAGGCATGTTTCCCAAGTTTTAAGGTGTTTTTTGCCATGCCTTAGAAGTGTAATTCCCAACCAAAAAGGCATATTCTATGACTAAGGTCACATTTACACCCTGTGCATTTATAATCTCTCAGCTGCAGGTTGTTACTGATGCTGTCTGGGAGCTGCGCCTTGGGCCCTTCTGTGATTCTGCTTCTCGCAGAAGCACGGGCTCTTCCACCCAGGTCCCTTTGCCAGGATCTCCCCAGCAAAGCCCCCCCAAACACCAAATATCGCACCAAATAAACTAAAGGGCTGCCTGAGCTAAAGCTGGATGAGAGCTGGGAGGCAGACCAAGTACCTTCTGCTTTATCTGCTCATCCTTCTGCATTAATGCTGTTGTGACACTAACTTGATTTATAAGGAATAATGCTTGTCAAAAGGGAATTACTGTTGTTTCTGGCCATGCATAACTTGTCAAAATTGAACACACACTCTGCACTAGGGATGCTGGCACCTCTGCTGCACCTCATTAGGCAAATGGAATTAATAAAATCTTAAATACTGTTGGGCCTGGGCTTTCCTCAGCAACAAAATTCAAGTCACAGAATTACTCTAATTATCCTCTTGCAGTTGGGTTATTTTTTTCTGGGAGTACATTTCAGAGCTCTTCCAGTGTCACTGCATGGAGTCTCCTCGCGAATGCCTTGCCACGGAGGCGTGGGGCACAGCACTGCCTTTGCTCTCACCTCACGAGAGCCACAAGCCTGGCCTGGCTTTGAAGGTGGCAGGGAGCTGCTATGCACGTGCACGGCCTTACCTCCAGAGGTGCCAGTTTTGTTGAATTTGAGCTAGAGCTGCACAACACTTCAAGTACCAGATCAGCTGTGAACCAGTCTAGTGAAGGCAGGGTAACAATGATGCCCATGGTAAATTCTCCATGATTATGGAAATAATTGTCTTTATACAGTACAGATATAATACATACACTTTTAATCCTCACTCTATCTTAAAAAAAAATGTAGAATTTAAATTTAAAAACCTGGCTTTAAAAAAGGGGCCTTTCACGTGTGGACATTCCAACGTAAAACGGTCATCACAAACCCCACTAAACTAAGGATATGGTTATAAAAGCAGAGTAATCTAGAATAAGAAAGCATGGAAGCATACAAGCATATGACATACAGCTAGTGTAAATTCTCACACTAAATATATTAACGACATAAGTAATGAAGCTGGTCTGTGCAAGCGTTAATTGAACAAGATATTTATAATGATCACCTTTTTCTTTCAGAAAGTAGTTGCTCTATAAAGGTAGGGAAAATCCACTTTTCCAAAAGCACTAGTGTCTCCATAAAAGCATCAGTCTTATCATACCATAGTAACTTCTGCACACATTAAAATACTGTATAATAGTATTCGGTGTCACTCTACAAGAGCATAAATCAAGCCTTCTTTGAAAAATCCTCTGTACACTACTTACTGATGGCCTGGGAAGTAAACAATTAGAAACAACAATTACCTCAACCTTAATTTGAAGAGAAATACCATTAAAATTCTTAAAACATATTTGAGTGCTCTCTGACACAGAAACAAGTACCTAAACACAAGAAAGTCTGCTTCTGTTAATACTGACCCAACAGTAATTATTCTGTGTATTTCTAAAGTGGGGATTTTACTGGTTGTGAGAAAAGTTCTGCCAGGATCTATACTTCTTCCAGATAAATTTCTCTGCATTGCTCTTGCGCCAGGAGAAGCAGGGAGGCTGAACCATAGGGATCCACATGTTACCTGGTCCACATGGCTCACTTGACTGCCAATTTAATCTATGGGGGATACAGACATGTGAGAAGGCAGAAAAAGTTCTGAGCCAACAGATATGGCTACAGTGGAGATGGCAACAGGAGCCAGAGCAGAGAAAGCCGAACTCTGGGGGAGGAAACACTGCCAGTTTTCTTGGGAAAGGACACATTTAATGAGTTATTTAATTTACACTAGAACTCTGTTTTAAAACTACATGTTTATTTAGTTAAGTAACTAACAAATTTAAAATAAATATCACACTCTTTCATGAACCCTATGCAGTAAATATTTGCGTTACTCAAGCTTTCACAGATTGAGTAGTTACTGTGGGTCTTGTCCTGTTCTGGCATGTTAGGTTGAAGTCCATGCCCAAACATGTCTCAAATAAAATGGTAGCAATTCACAGGACACTTGAAAGCTGACACGTTTCCAGGATGTGAAAGGTATTTTCTAATAAACAAAGGTCTTTTAGGCAAATTTATTTAAAAAACCTATGCCATGAGTGGACTCTAAAATAATTACCCAGAAGCGATATATTTATTTTACTGCAGTGACTGGGGATTCTGAGAAGTGTTACAGCAATGTTTCTGCAAGTGGAAGATCTTTTCCTGAAACACATAACTCAGTGTTCCATTCTTAGCAAGTTTTAATATAATAATATAAATAAATATTATTATATTAAATATAAATATAAACAAACTCCATGTCAAACAACAGCTATTGACTAAAAAAGTCAGAATAGACAATGACACTGCCAAAATAGCCTTCTTAATGACCATCAGTTTCACTATTGGTTTTGTTACGAGACAATGGGCACAAATGTAAATATAGGAAATTACATCTAAAAAAAGAAAAAGCTTTTTTACTGTGAGAGTAATCAATCACTGGAACAAGTTGCCCAGACAGGTTGTGGAGTTTACAACCTTGGGGATACTCAACACTTGACTAGACATGGTCTGGGGCAACCTGTTTTAGTTGACTCTGGTTGAGGAGGGTGATTGGACTAGAAGACTTCCAGAGGTCCCTTCCGAGCCCAGTGATTCTATTATTATGACTAAATGAAAGGACAAACTTTAAGTTTTCCGGAACTCCAAAATGAGTTCCCAAGATACCATGATTTAGGTTTTTGTTTTTATAAAAGATGGTGCTGTTTCACATAAGTTTTGTCTCATTTCCCTCTATACTTCTTTCTCCACTGGAAACTTGCTAGTCCTTGACATGATCTTCTCATGGAAATAAGTGTTATTAAGAGAAAGAGTTTCCTAAGCTACCAGTGTCACAGTTTGAACAATGGTGGGTTGTAGGTTTTTTTTCCCCTCAAATGATAAAACATATCTGTAAGAACTGAGTCAAATCACTTCAACATTATTTGTCTTAAGAACATTGGATTTCACTTCCCAAGTACAATGCTAAAGGCACTGAGCAGACAAATTACTAGACTAGAATAAATTTACTGGCTTGCCTTTGAGAAATTTTAATAATTAATAATTACCAATAAAAGTCAGCCAGCTCGTCTTTAGTCATTTCCCATGGTCATTTCCACATTCAGCATTTGATTAATGTGAATTCATTGACCCTAAAGTAATTACCCAATCATTATCAGACAACAAAATGAACTTCAGTAATAACTACCAATCAATATAATCACTAATGCATTATGTTTCACATTAATGATCCAACATTCAAACTTCTGTTTGCTTAATATCCAGGTTCAATAGTCCTTGTCTGTGTGCTTCAGGATACCATATTCACGAGAGAGTGCTTAAATTAAATATCCATTCCTTTAAATGTCAGTCCTTTGTACATGACACATTAGATTTTCCCCCTTCACATTTACATCTCAAAACGTGTATTGGTAAATGCCCAACAGTGGAAATTAAGCAAGTACAAGCAAGCAGATTTAAAATTCAGTATACATCTACATTTACCCACAAGTTCCCTTCTGAAATGATTCTGTGGCTAGAGTGTATAATTAATAATATTTCAACTCAATAGAACTACTGACTCATGGATAAAGACAAGTATTTCGTACAAGATTGCTTGAACACCCTGTTTATATAAGTTACACTAAAACCTCTCATGCAAAACATCTACTAGCTTAATATTAAGATGCTCTTCATATAGCTAGAGATTCTTGAATGAAGTAGATTTTTCCTCCACCATAAAACTTCTTCCAACTGAGATACAGCTACCACCATGTCTCTTCTACCTGGTTTCTCTGAGAACTGCAAATATATCCCCTCTTGGCTCTAGAAAACCTAAGCCATTTTGGATACATGGGCTTGTGGGATTTTATATTTATATGGTCCAAATGCTGTGCCTATCTAAGGGAATTTTGCTTAATAAGTCTGAGTGTAGTTTTTGATAAAGTTAAAAAACTTTTTTATCTAAAATATTTCTAATGTTTTCTTTTAACTTATGTTAGAGCTACATACCACCCTTTGTATACGTGTAGATCATATAATAAAATTGTTGATTATTAAAATTATTTACTTATGTGTTTATTTCCTACTTAATGTTCTTTATATTCAATGTTTTCTAGTTTAAAATGTTAAAAGTAATTTTCTATATGGAATACCACGTTGACTTGACTCTGCCCAGAAGATCTTAATATTTTCCTTGGCTTACCCATTTTTACCCTATTTTAACTCTTTCTCATCTTTTATTTAAAATAATTCTATTCAATTAATAATTAGTGAAGTCATTACTTCTATAAAATACTCTTATATATTAATAAGCCTTTACTTGAAATCAAATGTTTATTTTGTGTTAGATTTAAATTTAAAATCATAACTCCTAAACCGCGCATATCTGAAAGTACTGTTTAAAAGAATTCTCAGTCTACGTAAAGAGAAGCTGTATTCTTTAGACTCTATAAGGCATGGATTTTAATATTATATTTAAAAATACCAAGCAGGATTTCTCTATTTCCCTTAAATGAACAATCTTAATATTACTATCCCATGATGTTACAAGGTTTCAGAACATCCATGCCCGTATAAATACTTTTGGAATGATAGAGGGGTTTTTTTGAATAATAGGTCTCTGAAATTGAAGTATTTTAAATTTGAAAAACTTGAGAAATAATTAAGTGCTTTAATTATGCTTACCAGGAAACAAAACAAACAAACAAAATTTTTTCCTTTTGCTTCATTAGTCAGTTGTAGAGTACAAACACAAAGAAAATTAGCAGCCTTTAAAAAAATGCTGGGTCTAAAAGAAAATTATTTTAAATGGGAAGATATGAGTTTTCTACTTTTTAGAAGCTCTATCAAATTATTTCTCTTTGAATTATCTGTGTTAATTATAAATTAATTTTCATGCTTTGCCTCAAAACATTCTCTTAAATTATATTATGAATCACAGTTTGTTCAGCCTCAGAAAATATATTTCAACATAAATGAATGCAACAGCATCTTTGAGGCATTTTATATATTTTTTTATAACTTTGCAGGCCTCATTTATACTATGTATTTGTTACATTTTATCTCTTGGACTTACTTCAAGTGATAATTGTCTTCCAGATGTATAAAAACAGCCGTTTGAGGAAAATTATATCTAAAAATAATTATTGTTCTTTAAATAAAAGAATCACAGTTTAATATCTAAGCGACAATTGATCACTTCAGAAGATCTTTCTAACCTGGTAAATTTACATACCAACTTATTCTGCACATTAATGATGAGCAGTTTTTAATGATATCACCAATCAGGCTGAGAATTTGTCACTGCAGGTTACTCAGATTTCCAAGGAATACGGAAACCTCCTAGATTTTGCCAGTAATGAAAAAAAAATAAAAATCAATCTTTACATAATCTAACATTTCTACTTTAATGGATATTTAGCCTCCAAATCAGAATGCCAAAGAGTTATACTATTTTCTAGACAGAGCCCCCGGCATACTAGGGAAAGTTTGCAACTAATCTGCAAGCCTGGTAGAATTAGAATAATGAGATGTACTACTAGACATAAAGAGTCTGTTACTCAATTGCATGGCCCTGAAGATAAATTGCTATTCCAGAGCCCTGTGTTCCCTTGTCAAATAGCTGCAGAGCTGGAAGTCAGTATGTCACGGGAAGGAATAAGTGGCAGCAGGTGCCAAAGGAGACACCCAGCAGCACCACACCAGTATCTCTGGTGGACCTTGGAGGATGTCTGGGGAGGTTCCTCCATTCAGGGGCAACATTGTGTTACTCTCAAAGCCAGAAACTCATGCCTCCCAAGAGGTGGCTCCTGAGCTTCAGCTGAGCGAGGAAGAGCTCACTACCCTGAAGTGACAGTGCAATGGCTGCAGGTTCTGGATCACCAATGTCAGCTCACCAGGAATTGCTCTGATACCACAGACAGGGTTGTGTTGGGAAACACCCTCTCTTCTCAACAGGAGGCATGAGTTAGCAGTTCCCACATCCCAGAAGAGATGAGACCTCCGTACTCAGAGAGGACAGCAAGAAAGTGGTTCACAAATAGCTTGCAGCCAGAGCAGACAGGGGCACAGGGGACATGGTGCTTGGCTGAGTTACTGCGGGCATTCTGAGGGAAGTGCTTTGACCCCAGAATTGTCAGAATAAGATAGGTATACAATTGATAAAGGTTAGAGACAACAGAGATTTTATCATAAGATTCTGCAATTTTGCTTAAGACCCATTATTTTTGCTTCATTTTGTATTTGCAAAGGAAATGCTCTAGTAATAACTGAGGTGTTTTAATGGTGTGATAGAATATGAAATACAAGAGATATGTCCTTGAACAAAACGTTTTTTCTCAATACCGATATTATGTCTTCATTTATCATCAGTACCTTTTCAGACACAAAACAACGAACAGTCTCTTGTCAGTAAAGCATCTGTGAAGCCAAGAAAAGAATGGATAGGATGAACTTGTTTTCAATTGGGAAGGATATTAAAGAGCTTCCCACCATTTCTAAAAACAGTTTTATTTTTAACCCTTTGTATTCAGAGGAAAGAATTACTATTTTTTACCACCAAAAGCTATTAAGCACTATTTAAGAGCAAGTGAAAGCATCGTACAACAACATGCTATACAAATATTTTGAAAGAATAATTTGAAGTCTGAAACAGAAGTACTACTCACAGAATTTCTGACTATATTTTTTTAATACAGTAAACCTCACTGTAAACAACAACGTGGTATGGTAACATTCTCCCCAAAATGAATCTGGTGCAAACTTCAACAAAGTAAGAACAGGTGCAGGATAGCTTGTGGTAACATTAAACATGCCCTTTTGCCTTTGGAAAGATGTGCTGTACAGGTGTAGTCAGATTGCCAGAATAAGTGATATGACTATTCAGGAGGTAGAAATTCATTTCTCCCAGTAGAGTGCTTCTGAAAAGGTTAACTTGTACTAAATGCCCTTCATTTCCTCCCCCCAATAGCATGAGGTAAATATGTTATGGCTCATACAACATTGCTTTTAATGAGCATGTAATGTTTCTCTGCCATAGCAGATGAGTTTCTTTCAATTCCTCTCCCACCTCATTTCTAGGTCACAAAATCCCCCAAAATTCCCAAACACAAACAAAATAAAACAGTTTTGTTTAACAGACCTTCAATGAAAAGGAAATAGCGTCAAGGTATCTGGGTACATCCAGATCAACTAAAATACAAGTCAGTGTGAATTATCTCCCTATTCACTAGCATATCAGACTACTTCTTAACAAAACAACATCTTCTTGCAGCTCTTTGGTTTTTCTGTTTTGTCTCAATAGGCTTAAAAGAGCCTATATCCATTGCGTTTACTTTAGATCTACTTTAACTGATTAGTGCAATCACTTGCTCTCAGTCAGGAGCAGAAAATAAACTGACTCTGGTACAAATGCTGAAGGACAGCACAGACAAAAAGAAAAACAGACCTGTCTGCTGGAATCCGTAATCCTGCCATCAGTGTAGAACTGAGAAACCAGAATACATGTACAAATGCCAAGATTTTGCTATCCAAATGTCCATAAAAGAAATTAATTTAAGGTCACGGTGTTGGATTCAGAGTAAGGGGGTAGTAATTCAATTCCTAAGGCTGCAAGAGGTTTCCTGTAAGAATGTGTCAAAGCCATTTATTTCATAGATTTGGGAACGTTTTCCTAGTTTTAGGCACCAAATATTTCCTAACAATAACACTAATAAACAATGAAGCAAATGGCATAAAGATAGCCCTAAAGTACTAAAATACTTCCCTGAATCAGGGCTTTTGATTTGCAGTTTCCCAAGTGAAGACATATGCCCAGTTTTACTCCTGTGAACAAAACATTAGCAGAGATAAATCATCTAGCACAATTAATCCTGAGTTCATTTGAGTTGTCCTGGTCTTTCAGTAGAAATAATAGCAGTGCATCTTTTCCATTCTTTATGATACAATGAAATTGAGCTCATAAAAAATGGCAGATCCCATTAAATTATGTTAGAAGACTCTCTCCCAAAGTCTTATGAATCCTGTGAGACAGGACGGAACCAGTGAGGAGTAGGTTATAGGATTAGGAAGTGAAAATATAATTGTCCCTAACAGAGAAGAGTCTGAATTCAATGTGGGAACAGGCACAAGGCAAAAATCTATTTCATAGCATCCCTTGCAGTAATAAAAATTGCTGTTGGAGGCCACCTTCTGAGATATTGCTAAAATAATTTCCTGTGATCTGTGAAGCTTGTTTCTGTACATATATATATATATATATATACACAAAACAGTCTATTATTGGAGGACAAAGTGATAAAAGAACAAAAAAAGACTTTGATGTTTAAATCCTATAACTAGAATTCAAAAACGCTGTTCACTTTTCCAGCAAAGAACTGTCATAAAAAAATACCTACCAGCCTCCCATCTTCTTACAGAAATGTAAAAGCAATAACGAATTGCACAGCTATTTTATACTCAGTAAGTAGTTCAGATGAATAAGAAATGACATAAACCTTACAAATAGTTTGATTAAGCCATTAAGATGGAAATCATCACACTGAAATGTCTCATCCATGAAACTGTGGGCATAAAATTTATTTTGAAATTATTCTACAAGGAAAATTTTTATTTTTTTTTTTTCTTGTGACTTGTGGTTAAACTGCCTCATGTTCGGTCCTATCACTCAAGGTAGCACGAAGGCAAGACTACGAAAGGAATGAAAGGAAGTTTTGTGTGTTTGTTAATTATGTTAAAATAGCCATAGGTCTTTTCTGCCTGGGAAGGTCAAAAAGAGCAGCCTGTGCCTGCCTACAACAGCAAATTTTCCTGCTGCTCTGTCGGCAGTCTCCAGACCATCCCACGTGCAGAAGAGATTTGAATAATTCATGTCTGCTGATATTTTGCCAGGCGAATCTGGGCAGGCTGCCTGCAGATAGGTTGCGCAGATGGGTGGTAGTCAGAGACAAAGCATTGGTTGCCAGGGTTCATGGCTACTTCTAAACTATAGCTGAAGAAGGGGCAGTAGTAAAAATACAGAAAAATCACATCTCCGAACACTGAGATAGGTGCTCTAGTAGATCGGATGGTGTCATCACAAAAACATGGTGAGACATAGACTCTGCACTGCCTAATTACTACTGCTGTAAACCCACTGGGTGGAGACACAGATGCCCAACAGGACTTAGGAGAGGTTTTGGCACTTAAGAGCACGGCAAGTGTGATCTCAAAATAGGCCCTTCAAGTGTGAAATCAACTCAACATCTCCTTGGCATCTTTGGCAGCACATGTAACAAAACTGTCTCTATAGCTGTAAGGCTGAGCAACTCAGCACTTCATTCCTCAGCCTGATGAGACCTTCCTGCTACCTACTTCCTTCAGCCAAGTTTGGTGCATGCACCTTGCCACAGGTGCTACTGACAAAAGCATGCTGGCTATGTCCCCCTTTCCCGTGTCTTCCAGGGAGCAGAAAGAGTGGGACTGCTCCACAACAGAGAAGGGGCCAAGAGCTCCTCCTCCTAAAAGCAACCCAGCACAGGCAGTACCCTCACCCAAGGATGCTGTCCCACAGTACCTGATGATGGCAGGCAGAACCAGGTGCTAGCACTGGAGGACATTAACAGTACAGCAAGCAGCAAACCAGGGCCAGGATCCATCCAGGAGGTCTAGTCAGGAGCAAGATAAGATGGAGCCAGAGACAAGACCGGAGCTATGGTACAGGTCTGAGAGATCCAACCAGAAGACAGGACCGGAGTCAAGCTACCTACAGCGTATGCACAAAGGCCCTTCAAGAAGCACAACCAGAGATGGGGATGGAGACAGGTGTACCTACAACTCAGCTCAGGAAAAAGCTGAAGTGACACGCCTGCACTGAATTAGGGCTCCTCAGCCCACAGGCAGAGTGTGCAGGTGGAAGTCCCAGGTGGGGTTGGGCTATTAAGGCCTGTTAGACTCCTCAGACCCCTGGCAACACTACCAGAGTGACTAGAAAAAGATGATGAAAAACTCTTCAACAACTGGGGTACTACATTAAGCGTTGTTACATATTTTTTCAGAGTGGTGGCTCAACTTGGGTTTTGTTATTTCTGTTTAAAGCTGTGCTCTTTGCCAAAATAGAAAGCAAGCCCCACTAACAAAGAGAATTTCCAGGGTTGGAGGGAGATGAATTCTGTTTCCTAAATCCAACTACTGTTTCAATCAATTAGTGTAAAACTCAGGTATTTCAATCTGAAGCAAAACATTACCTGGCCCTCATTTCGTATGAACACAATCCATTCAGTCTTAATCTTGCACACTCTGAATTCATGCTGCAGTCGAGGACATTTTGTGTCGAGTGACCCTTCCATCCGCACAAGCTCACATTCATCTACGTGAACTATTTAGTCCACATCATAGGCCAAGCTTCAGAGCTGAAGTACCCCCATGCCCCACTCCCAGTTTTGGGACCAGTGTCCCTAGAATTGGGGCTCTGTAACAATCCATGGGGTGTAACCCAGCGGCTTGTCTCGCCTCACTGTATAACTTACACTGACAGAGGGGAGGTGAAGAAGGGGAGGAACTTCCTTCATATCGTGGTTTACTCCACTGTGAGTACTCAGTATTTTTTTTAAATTAAGGAAAATCTATTGAGGGAAATTTAAGAAAATATTGAATTCTGTAATAGGCGTTGCAAATCTCCCAAGGATTTATTTTATGACCACAATTTTTTTTTAAAAAAATACATTCCTATGTTGTGAAATGGGGTTAATTTCAATTTACTTAATGTTTTCCATACATCTTAATGTGTTACAAAATCATGTAGAAACTGTTAATCTGCCTCTAGACTGCATTTAAGCTACGGTTTTTTGCATTTGGACATCAGCCTGTGGTAAATTTGTCTACATCTAGTAACACGAGAGTAGCTAGGGTCTGAGTTAGTACCTTGACATTATGATTTAAATTGCATAAGCAGAAGTGAAATGTTTATAGTTTTCTTGATTACATCTTTCCATTTCACACTTAATATACCATTGCTATAAAGAGAACACATTGCACCTACCTGAGCCATTGTTTCAGACTATTTGGAGAATAGGGCATTACATTGTTTATATGCTGTTGGCATTTGGATGTTTTGGCCACAGAAGAGTGCATTTCTTGCTGTTTGCATCTGTATTGCCTAAGAGGAAAAAGCCTATTGATGCAGATGAAGTCTCTAAGTATCTAGGTATCCAACTGTAATAAATATAATCATTTTTTGTTTAAATGAAAGATTAGATTCTGGCAAACAGTTCCATGGAAACATGAGGTTTCCATAACACAACTGCAATCATAAAACATACGAAACTTTGAATGCTGAGTAGCATTTTAGCAAATAATAAAAAGGCAATATAAGATTTTGTCTCTGAAATTCAAACTTCTGTGTCTGCGCATAACATGCAGGACGAACAGTTTGCTTTGATTTCAGATGTCTGCCTTGGCTTACTAGAGTCCTGTATGATTGATCACCCAGATCATCAAGAATAGTTTCTAGACCCTGACTGGATGACTTGAGCTTTTGAAGCAGGAAAGTAATAAAGTATGACTTCTGAATACCAGCAAAGGTATTTACAAAATAAGTGTTCAGATGCATAATTATTTTTGACAGCATTCAGGCAAATGTGGAGATTCAGTCATTTTGACAGTAAATACGAAGTTGCTTAAAAACGCGTACCAATGAAAACAATGTGATTTAAAAGAACAAGAGGATAGCTACTTTATGATAGATAGACAGACAGACAGATAGGTTAGGGGCTATCACAGGCTGCAGACCATGGGCAAGCAGGTGCCCTCAGGCCAGCAGGTCCGTGCCCTCCCCTCTTTCCCCTGATGGGCACAGTCCCATCACACCCCAGTGAGCTGAGTAGGGCCAAGGCCGGGGCTGGGTGGGGCTGTGTCAGGAGATGTCCAGGCAAAGCGGGTACCAGGGTGGTGGGTCAGGCCAGATCAGCCCATGGCGGGGCAGGCCTGGGGCCAAGGGCTGGGGCTCTGAGGTGTTCCTGAGCATGGGGGAAGGCCTCTCCTGACTCCCTCTCACCCAGTGCCTGCCTGGTCCCTGGGTGGAGGGATGTTTCCAGGCCCTGACCTCCTGGCTGCCTTATTCCTTTCCTCCAGCTGCACTCAGAGAAGGAACTTTAGAGAGTTCTTTTTACAGCTTCTGAACCACTGTCACTTATCCAAGATACATCTTAGTTCTCTTGTGAGGTACCCGGTCCTCCTTAGTTTCTGTCCTCAGGATTTTGTGGTTCCCAGTGTTTCTAGAACATGTTCTTCCATGTAGTTATAAAAGAGAGAAATCTCACGTCTGACCAGCATGTCCAACCATTGCCAATACTCACCAGAGCAGAAATAGTGTTATTGTTTGACGTGCATTGCTTTCACATGTGGGATTTTGCATAAGGATGCTCTCAAATTAGAAACACAAAAACATACCTGCAAAAAAAAAATAATAAAGCAAGATCTCCATATTCCCCACTATCCTCATCCTTTTGTATGTTTGTGTAGATGTGCGTATGCATGGGTGATAGATGTGGATAAACAATAAAACTTACACTGTTGTGTTTGCAGCTTTTACTGGAAATAATTTTGTATGAAGC
Organism: Fratercula arctica; assembly: GCA_947846985.1. Classification (NCBI taxonomy): domain Eukaryota; kingdom Metazoa; phylum Chordata; class Aves; order Charadriiformes; family Alcidae; genus Fratercula; species Fratercula arctica. The sequence continues at coordinate 82,115,450 of CANTUZ010000002.1, forward strand.
TGACATGAAACTTTGAAGCCATGAAAAATCATGTCTGCATTCCAAATTAGAGTAATGTCTGCGTTTTCTTTGTAGTGCAGCTTCTTTTTAGCCCTTCAGCCCTTTCCATATTATGTTGTAGTGATTATAAACTTTGAAAGTGGTCACCAGTTATGTTCCTCAATCAGTTCACCAAAGGACAAACTCTTCACTACATTTTCCAGAAACCCATTTGAAGGAGAACTTTTAGAAGACAAATCATTCTGTTTTGCAAATGCAATAAAATGGAATTTCTTACAGCAGACAAAGTTGCAGGCATATTATGAAATTATGCTGCATTACATTGGTGTATATTCAGCATTCAGCAAACTGTGAAAAAAGTAAAAAAACTCTATGATCTTTTAAAAATGAATGTGTAAAGAAAGAAAAATATAGACCTGCCAGGTGTTATATAATACAGTTTTCTTAAATGGAAACAGATTTGCAGCCATTAGGTTTTACGTAAGCTAAATAAGTAACCTCAGTTTTCAGAAAGGGCAGCTGTTGTTTAGATATTTACATCCAATTTCTGAATTTTGCAAAGTGTTCGGCTTCTACTGAGACCAGTAAAAACCAGAAGAACTGTGATGCTGTTTTAGATCCCATGTCTGCCAAATGACAGACTGTGAGGGCTCAAACTCCCTCTCAGTAATGTGTCCACTGGGTGCCATTGTACTGAATTCACCAGAATTGGTGGGTATACAGTCAGTACGAGATGACAATCAGCTCCTTAAAAGATGTAACTTGAACCTTGTTGCAAGTGCCCAGCTTTGCATATGTTTTTCTAAGGTCAGATCTGTGTTAAGCCCGAAGACAAAACTGGGACAAAATTTTCCTCTCGGTACAAATCTGTTGCATGCACTAAACACATTTCATGCTTGACATTTCCACTGACATTGATAAGAGACTTGCAGACAGCGCAAGTACAGAATTAGCAACACAGCTCCATGCTGATGAGAGGAGGGATGAACAATAACAGGCAAAGCAAAGACTGCTGTAGCAGATGTGAAGGGTAAGATTCTAAGTCTGCCAGGAACTTTTGATCTTCTTTTTGCAGAACTTAAGTTTTATTGGATTCTCTCCAACCTGTGCAGACTCACTGTTTGTTCATCTTTTTATCTCTTTTCATTCTCTTTGTTATTATCTTTTTACTCTCTACGTAGTTTTTATCCTTTATGTGTAATCTTCTTGCTGTAACTTTCCCTTTTTTCCCATTTAGTTGCTTACCTACCAATTAAAGTTAGACTGAGAATATATCAACCCATTTTCTCCAACAACATTAGTCACTCAGTGTCTTCTCCTGTCACATTTGGATTAAAAGCCCATTCATGCAGAGAGCGCTACCTTCTGTGTTTAAACAGTGCCTATTATTATTGTAGTCCTGATTCCTTAGTGCTTTGGTTTATGTTGTGACATTTGATATAATAATAATATATTTAATTGCAAATTAGATAGAATATTATTCTATTTTTCCTGACTGAAACTGGAAGATTTCTAGTAAATCTCAAATTGGCTCTTCTGAAATAATCTGCACACACGGCATGTGCATAGGCATACATACCCTACATGCTTCGCAAATGTTAGTACAAAATTTCTTGTTTGGCTAAAGTAAGGATGGAACATAATATCTAGATGAAAAAAGATGTATACAACTCTTATTTTATACTGAGAGAGTTCAATTGCAGGCACAGTATAAACACATTTATATGGTAAACATATTTGTTCAGTTAATCATACGCATTCACAATCTATGAAACATAAAAAACCTGCGGAAACTTGTACCTTCAATGCATTTTACATGATGTTTGTCAGACTTTCATGTTTCCTCAGCCATAAATCTGCTCAAGTTATTAAAAGCCTATTAAAACCATAATCAAATAAATACCATGAATCTGCTCACAGGTGACTCAGAATAAGAGTGGCAAAAAGATACACAGTAATACAATTATTCTAGCATAATACCTGTTTACAGTTCAAATCAATGTCATCCACTGGCCAATCAATACCACCTTACTCTGTTTATCACTACTTGTAAGCCTTTTCAATAATTCTAATTTTAAGGAGTCATTACTGAAATTGTATATCCATTGATTGTTTAAAGGTTACAGATAGCATGAACAAATTGAATTTTAGATTCAATTAAACCTGTTGAGAAATTGCAAATCACATTTTCTTAAGAAAGTTTCATATGAGGCTTTCAGATGGCATAGATCCACTGCAACCACAGTATATTTGCTAATATAGATCAGTGGAGGATTTCATTTGTAGGGTAAAGTACCCTCAAGCTACAGAGGGGTTGTACCCTGACCCAGGGTTCAAACAGTTGTCCCTCTTTGTCTTCCCTTGACCTGAGCAGGAACCATAACAGGCAAACCTGGATGCCATTATATATTCTCTGCCTCTCATATTGGATATCTTATCCAGTAGAACCACACACTTGCTGTACCCCTCCTCCAGTCTGATCAGATGCAAGACAGCTTGCATCTGTAAGCTCAAAAACCATATTAAAATAATTTTAGGTGAATGTAAAAGTCTTCAAAGACTAGGTTTTCAAGAGAACCGCTTCTGCACTTAGTGTCAGGTGTGATCATCCTGCAGCCATGGTCAGATATTTTTCAAAGACAACTGGCCACTTATGTGGATGTCTCAGAAACAGAGAGACCTTTTAAGGTGTTGAGCTTTTTATTGAAAATCTGCCCTGTATGTAAGTTGTAATAGATAGTACAGTTCAGGCTCACAATGTCACAGCAACTGAGAATTAGATGGGAAATTGTTACTGCATCTTCTCTCAGGCCATCTAAAAGTAGTGGCTTAGCTTATGACTGTCTTTTTTTCTGGACCAGATAGATGAACATCATGTGTACTGAAGAGAAAATGAAACTCTTAAAATGTCAGTTGCTCAGTATCATCTGCACTGTTACTATAATTCCCTCTATAGCAGCACTAGCTCTGTGAGTGCATTCATTTCCAAGGCTTTGATGCAGATTGCTTCTGGCCAAATGATAGAAATACTGACAGAATTCTTACAGTTCATTTGCATCTCCTAGGATAAGTTCATCGTAATAATTTCAGGCATGTCTTCCTTTTTCTCCTTTGTTGCCTTCTCTTTTGGGAACTACAGATACCCCTTGCTGTTGATTTGTTTTTATTCTCACTCACCCTTCTGCATTGCAGATAAATTTAAGTGGAAGTCTCACATGGTTTGCTCACTGAGGTGCATGGAGCTAAAGATAGATTGCAATCCAGAGAAAAACTTTTGTTAGCTTTCCCAAATTGAAGGAAACGGCCATGATTTTATGTATATACTTATAGGTAAATCCCTGGTAAATCCAATTGAGTTGTGTTGATTTTAGATAGTTCTACAAGTCAGTCACTTTTTCTATAAGGCTATCTTAACTTGTATGTAACAGTTCTGTTCAGCAACTTGACTACCATGGCAGTCGTGCCCAAAATACAGACATTCCTTAAACCTCATGAGTTTTATTGGTAAGCACTTTACCTGTTTGCAAGTAAAATTAATAAAAATGGAATGACAGATAATGCCTATCATCTGCTGTGCAGCAACAGTTATTGATCAGTACTATGAAGTGGTTTCCTAACAGTCAAATTAGAAATGGGCCAGTCTTATGTGCAAGTGAAAGTTTGGTTCTTCCACCCTTTTTTGTGACGATCTAGCTTATACCACCTGTAAACCAATAATGGTTTTTGAACTTTTTGAATCATTCTGCAGGCTGTGACAGAGTTAGGAAAATCCATCTGATTGTCCTTCCCAGTATTGCCTTCATGGTAAAAGCTGCTGATGAGGTGTGAAAGAATCTTCTCTCTTCTATCAACAAATCATATTATCTTGGACACAGTTATTCCACATCACTTTACAGGGTCGTCATCTATAAGAAGAGAATAACCACTCATGCAAGGACAGGGGAAAGGAGCTGTACAGAAGTTGTGTTGCCAAAGACATTAGAAGGCTTACTTTTTAGGGAAGCATTTGTTTGAATTGAAACCTGCAGACGCTGACACCTCCTTCTTTAGAAAGCACCTCAGCATTCAAAGATGTAAAGTCTCACACAAGGCTTTTAATAACAAAACCGATGTGTCTTTATAATCATAACCCTGGTAGAAATGGGACCAATATCAAACCAAAACCTCATGATCTGAGCACCCCCAGATTTGTCCTGTCCAGCACCTGAATCTTCTATGTGACGCTTCTGTGTAAAATGTACCAGAGTTTTGGAACAGGAATATCTCAAACTACTGCAGATCTGAAATTCAAATAAAACTAAGCTATTATGTCATACACATATTCATTAGCCTATGCAAAGCTTCAGTTTTAGTTCAATAAGTTTATGAACTTTTATGAATTTATATAAGGATTTATACACAGGAACTCACTTGCAGTGAACTCGGATATAATAGGAACAACAGCTTTATTTGAGGACAAATATAAAAATTAAAATCACTCAAATTGCTTTAAATGTCTACGTATCGATTCTATTTATGATTAATAAAAAACTATGTAATTTTGCATGTTGAGAGTAGAAGTCTTTTACTGCATAACATTTCCTAGGACAAATACAAGTGCCACCTTTCATTATATTCAACAAGTTCAAAATGTATGCTATTCCTTGACAATATTTTCTAGCATGTCAATTCAACAAACCTGACTTAAGCTGAGTAATACTTGGTTACATGTCATTTTCTGCCTGCTCTGAGGCTTCTGATACAAGCATGTCTCCATCTGCTTGCAGTTGTAGAACTGGGTATGATAACTTTATATATTTAGTCACTGAAAAAGAAAAAAAAAAAAAATGAAAAAGAGAAGCACACATTAATAATAAAAATCCTGGAACATTAGTTCAGCCCTCTGACTACTCCTTTCCTAACCGCTGAAGGCAAAAATCTATGCTTATCTGTAATTCTGAAGGAGCACATCTTTCTTTACCTCTTCTGTAAGATTTTCTTCATAGACCCTAGAATATTACCAGCTTTATGTTTTATCCGCCTCCTTATATGCATTTGGGTATTTTATTGGCATATTCTTCTTGCATAGCAAAATAATTTAATGTTAAACCTCATTTCAGTCCGTAACCCTGCCATCAAAGAAAGATTTTCTAAGTTCATTCAACTCTGCACTTTGCCTATCAGGCATATTTACAAGTAATAGTATCTAGTCCACAGTATTTTCATACTGCTGAATCTCTGCATATAAGGCTTAAAACCTTATATTGTTTACAATTTAAGCTAAATATAAATAGGAAATTACTTAGATAGTACCCAGCAGCTAGAGATCAATGAGTAGAATATAAGGTTATAAAGCTCTGCTGTCAAGTTCCACAGTGCAAATTTAGATGCCATCCCCAGGGAGAAATGTTTATGCAAATACACATTTCATCAAGTAAAATGTTTCAAATTGAATTTGAACATAGGGAGACATTTACTCTCTTCTCTTTTTGTGTATGTAGTGAAGAAAATGAAATGGAAGGAATTAGAATGATTTAGAAAGCATTGCTTTTCACAAGGGACTGAAATTTCCCATTAACTGCAAGCAGTGCACATAACGAATACACATGAAAAATGTTTAAAGACTCAGCACAACTAAGATTTTCCATTTCTTTTTTGTATTCATTTATTTCATCTAATCCGTACATCCTTGGACAGTGGGAGGGGAAGAGCATTTGGGTCATAATCAAGGAGGTGTGAGACCACAGGTACAGGGAGTTTGGTTTTATTAATAATTTTTCCCAAAGAAGCTCTTTACTGTCAAAGTATGTGAGTACATATTTGATTCCAGGTGTCTAAAGTACTTGAATGAATTTTCAATAAAACCACTTCCCGGGGCAAGAATTTACACAAGAGTCTTAGCTTTAATATGAAAGTACCTTCATATATATCAACTGAAATGGAGCCAAATACTTTTTGAAAAAACAGTTGCCTGACGTTAACTACTACTTGACCACCAGGAGACACTGTTGCTCCGTAGAGATGAAAGGTGAGGTTGTGGCAATAAATTATCGGAGGTAATACATTTAACAGCCACTGTTATCTTACAGGTCATTCTCCACTGTTCATAAAACTTATACTGACCCAGATGAAGTTGGGATTTTTTTTTCTGGGCGTGCAGCAAATTCACGATCTAACACTTTTCAGTGTCAGAACTTGCAACAAAAGAGGAAAAATTTGGAATCTGGAATTCTCGGTGAAAGTAAAAGGGAAATGTTATTGTTTTGTAATACTTAAGGATATAAAGTCAAAGTTTCATAACAAAAATTTGAAATTCCAAAATACATTAAGATTTACAATTTTTGTTTCAACTTTAAATAATATGCAATTTGGAAAATGGTTTTGAATTTATATTTTAATTGGCACAGGATTAGATTTTTCCCAGAAAACATTGTAACAACGTTTCATAAGTGATAACTTTTTTTTTTTTTTTTAATTGGTAAAGCCATATTTTGGTTGCTATTTAAGCATTAAACAAAACTTGAATATATACTAGAACATTAAATATTTTTTAAAACTACTATATTAAAATGTAAGATATGTGTAATATATAACATAACAACACAACATAACATTAATATAATATAGAATAGAATAGAATAGAATAGAATAGAATAGAATAGAATAGAATAGAATAGAATAGAAATGTATGATTTAATATACAACCAAAATATAGAATATTTTGTATATTACATGGTATCTATATGCTTCATATCGTACAATATATATTACATAAATACAATAACATTACATATATAACATATATGCACACATCTATGCATATATATACATACATATATATACACTTATATATAATACATGTGTATATATATTACCATGAAATAACCAATAATAGTCAATCATACCAACAATAACCAATGATGTAGTCAATCATAATGTATAACTCTCTCTAAAAAAAAAAATAAAATCTAAGACCTTAGGGCTGAAATGAAATTTGTTAGCTGTTAACAAAATAGCCCATTTCAATATAAGGGAAACGGGCTTTTTCAGCCATATCAAAAGCAGTCATTTCGATACCTTTATTTTTAGAATTCTGATCAAATTAATGTTACATAAACTCTAACATTCATGTAAGTTTTATGTAATACTTTCTTAAGTATATGCAATATTTACAGAAGTATGCACTTATGTCTGTTATATTTTCATCTAATTTCCCTTTTCAGATAGTTCTTGTTCACTTTTTGTTAAAAAGCCTAGTTTTTATCTGGCCACTGTACATTATGCTAGGATTGTAAAATATCCATAACATCTACCTGAATTCTGCTTATATACATATGATGACTCAGCTGTAATTCTCCAAAGCTGTGAAAGGTCCTAGGCTCGTATGCACAGAAGGATTTTTGAGTTTAAATGATTTCAGCACAAGCCTCAAAACTCCCACCAAGCTCTCCTCTAGTACCTACAATCTCAACCAAGAAACTTTCTCAGGCAAGTAGGGTTTCTGCTTCTCTGCATGTCCAGAACTGCCTCAGTTTGATCATCCTTGGTCAACTTTCACGCCTTACCCTAGTTCAAGGCACAGACCTTCAGGGTGAAACTGCAGAGGAGATCACAGCTCGAAGACGATGAGGTTTGTCTCCTTTGTGCAATAATCTCCTCATTCAAGAATACACCCCACCCTGAGGAGGTATGAGTTTAACAATTTCTTTTTCATTAGGAAGTTTATGTATATGCGTACATGTACATAAAATATGTGCATGTATGCTGTATGTACACGTACATACTTTACATGAAACAATAAGGTATTTGTTAGAGTTTATTTGCAGTGAAAAAGGGGAGTTTTGAGACATGTTTTTCACAGCTGCCTGTGACCTCTGTCTGACAAGCCTTTGTGCAGGCAGGTAGCTACAAACCATCCTGTTGAATTCAAGACCTTTCCGAGAACAAGAAAAAGCCCTCAGCAGGATATAACAAAGAGAGTGATCTCACTTCATCAGCTAACCAAAAAAAAACAATTGGTCCTTCATAAGTTTGGAACACAGCTGTATTTTATAATTCAAAGTTTTATAATAATATATGTATATGTAAACAAGTAATTTTTTTGTGGAAGTAAAAGCCATATTCAAGCCTTTTCCTGATTTAATATATTATGAATGTTCAAGGTTACTTTTGGTTAGATTTTATTTGTTCCTGTTTTAAGATGGATTACATAGCTGTATAATCAGATGATATACATTTAAATATCTGTGATACAGAGAGTGATTTTAATTTCAAAACTGAGAACAGTAAAAGTATTTAATAGTTTTGACATCTATAAAACAGATCAGTTCTTATTTTAAATTAAAATTCTATTTAAAATGGTAAGATTTCTACTCTTCATTAAATGCAGGAGAACCCAGCAGCTGTAAAAATGTGAGGTTGAACGTATCTACTTTATCACTAAAAAGGAAAGCTCTAGGTCATACCATGGGCTGTAAATCAGCGTAATTTCCCAGGGTTCCATAGAGTTATGCTTCTTTATAACAGATAAATATCTATTCCTTTTGATCTTGGTAAGCAGACCCTGTTTATTGAAAAATTATTCTCTTTGATAGAGCTTAAGGCAGATTTAAAATAAATGAACTACTACTGGTATTTTCCACAACACAAATGAAAAATATAAGATCCCTTTTATCACTTTGAAATATTCCTATGGCAGCTACCAAGAAAAAATAGCTAGTAATATTTGTTTGTATTAGAACTGTTTTGAGACATTTATGATAAAATTTTGAAAAAAATCCTTGGGGACTGATTTACAGCCAGTGACAATAATACTATTCAAAATAAGGCTGTTCTCTAGACTACTGTAGCAAAAAATCCCAAGAGGTAGACTTGGTCACCTACAAAATTGGCCTCACACCTATTTACGTGTGAGCTATCTATTCTATCCAACAAATGTTTGAGGACAGCTTTCCAATCACCTGTGAGAAGCTACAAGTTTAAGATACGAAAAGATTTGAAACTTTAGCAGGGAAAAGCACAACAAAATACTAGAAATTACTCTAGACATGTTCAAATGAGAAATAAGTGTGAATGACTAGCAGATGGAGTAATTTACTATGACTGTGAGGGATATTTCATCATTTGAAGTGTTTGAACCAAGATTAAGTGTCTGCCAGAATAGCACCTACTCGTACTCAGGCAGGAATTACAGGCCTGATACAGAAATTTGTTAAGGAAATTTTGTGGCCTACTGGATGAGATGATCACAACAGCATTTTTCAGTTTCAAAATTCTGTGTAAAGAATGGGAATAATATGAGTCTAGAACAAAACAGAGACAAAAAGATTTATCAACCCTTTGCTCTTTTGTTATTTTCAACCATGTACTTGAATTGATTGTGTCTGGAATGGAGCTGTTTCCTAAGAATCTAGAGCTGCCATTTCTAATTATTTTTTATGTAAGTCATGTAGGGAAGAAAGCCAAATTCTTTGTGATTCAGTCCACCTGACCTTTTTTAGAAGTGCACTTGCTGAGAAAATGTCATTCCAAAGTGATAATGTCTCATTCAGAGTCTTAGTCTTAAATAAAATTGATCCAGATAATAAATAAGATAAATAGCGGTAATAAAGGCCCAAATGGCACGACATCTTAAAGTTCGGAAGCTGAAGTGCTGATGCTTATTGATCTTTGCTAGTGACTGCAGACTATTTCCTTAGGTACATTGTCATAGGTAAATTCAGCAATTTCAGAGGACAGAGTAACCTTCTGCAGTCTTTGGCTAGGGCACAGAAATTGAACAAACAATTATCATTAAGGCTGGAGCACATCTTTCAAACATTGTATTCACTTTCAGGGTGCCTGAATGTAGCCCTTGTGCCATAAAAATTTTGAAGCCAGGGAAAGCAAAAGTTTTGGTAGGTGTTATAGTAATTTCTCAGACTGTTGTTAAAACAATGCCAGACCACCCGTTTTCTGCTTTGGCTGCTTTTTCTGGCAGCAGCACTGGCTGTGCTTGGATATGCAGGAGGACCTGTCTGATTCTTCTCCATCTGTAAAATTTTGGATCCAAAAGGTCTGAGCTCCTGAATGACTGCAGAGATTCCCAGCAGTTTCTCAGATTTGACCCAGTCCTTTCAAGCTTATCTCCTACATTTCTTAGTTACCAGAACTAGCTGATGTTCACAACACTGTATAACATTATTACTCGCCTTGCCTTTTGACAAAATTAAAGATTTTAGGTATGTAAATATGCTTTACGTGCTACTGACATGTCTCAATCAAAAGCATATCTTGGCTTTTACTCCTCATCCATATACTGAAGATATTGTCTGTCTTCAGAGACTTTCTTACTTCCTTTTTAATTTTTTTTTCCCTTTTCTACTATTGTATATATTGATGCATACGGTATAAAGACAATAAAATTATTTTGCTGATGGAAGAATTTCTATAAAAGAAAAATACAATTTTCCTAAGTGAACCTGCATAACTTTGTTTACCACTTCTCAAAGGGCAGTTACGAGCAATAGGGAAGTAAAATAATAGGATATATATGCAATACAAAGAACCACACAAAAAAATGAAGAGCTTGGTAAATGTCTTACCCAAAGATAGCCAAAGGTCTGAGACTACTCATGTCAGAAAAATGAAAAGAGGCTGTTAAGTAAAATAGTCTAGAGATGCTAGATTGGGAATATCTGTTAACTGATAAGTGAACTTCCGTATCTCTAGTTTAAATGCAAAGTTGACTATAAAACTTGACCAGACTTCTAACATCATCTGGTGTTACTAGAGACCTCAAGAATATTCAATGTTCAAAAGAATTTCTGAATTCTGAACTTCTGGGATAAAATGAAGCTCCAGTTATTTGAGAATAGGTTTAGAAGTATATGGAAACAGATTACCAAACAGCTATTCTTTTTAGCCCTGTTATATCTTCTTTTATCCCCATTGTTTAGTAGTGGCCTACTGGCCTCTGTCAGAAATGTGATGTTGGCATGAACTACTCTGACTCTTGTTACCTTGGGATGGCAGCGTCCACGATGTTAATAAAGGCCTTTTTTACATACTGTAAGTTTTTCATTAAGAAAATACCTGGGAAAATAGGAATATTTTGTAAAAAAATCAGTTTACTTTAAAAGTTCACTGGTTACTGAGAAATCAGTTTGGACAGAATGCTTTCAACCAAGCGTTATACACAGGCTTTCTTGCATGCATGCATACATGCTACATGTGGCACAAAATGCTGAGTCCATACATCAGCTGCCTCAGGTTCCTATGTGCATCAGGCATCTAACTACAAGCAAGAAGAGCAATAAGATAGCTGTACTGTGTTCTTAGTTTCACTGCAGGGCTATTGTCCCAGCAAAGGTTTTCTTCTTTCTTACTTCTTCTTCACTGTCATAGCACACATTTGTAACTGAGTTTGTGGAACATCAGTATTCACCATGCTAACAAGACTTGCTAGCAAGGAGTAAATACTACTCACACAAAAAAGGACTAGATCGGACTGGAATATTATTTTGCTTCTGTTAATTTTTCTTGCTTGCTTCACTGGAACAGTTCTGAGACGCATATATTAAAAATACAATTAATTAAAAGTCTTCTATTAAAAAACATAACACCCCATTTTCTTAAACTTCTCACAATAATGGATAATATTTGTAAATATGAACATTGTGTTGTTTTATTGTGTCTCAGCCATGTGTTTTAAGCGACTTTGATGGTAACTGCAAGGCTAACTAGGGATACTCATTTTCTGTGTTTATCCCAAAGCATGTATCTAGTTTCTATAATTTGAATACAAAGGTGATAAAATAATTTCAATGCAAGATTACCCTTTTTTTTAGGGAAGGCTGATTAGTCAAGTACACAGCTGCAATTTTTCCATTTCTATCTCTATATTTTTCCAGGACCATTGACTATCCGAAAGAAAATAAATATGTCATATTCCCTCTAGCTTAGAAGAAGACGCCAGACTCTAAAAAATGTGCTTTTTTATTTCCTACTTATCAAGTTATTTCTTTTGGATCCCCTCAGAACTTATAATTTCTTTTCCTTCCAACACCACACTGTTATCTACGCTTTACAGATGTGCTCTTCGTGCAAAAGAGAGGCTCCTTTCAAAGTCAGAGAGATATCCGTTCTGCAGCCGGAACCTCTCTCAATTCAGTCCACAGCTTGTACCTTCAGAGTTGGTCTTCATATAGGTTAAGCTTGAATTAAGATCTGTTACTTCAGGAAATCCCATCAATTCCTACATTCTCCTTTGGGTACCAGACATCCAAAGTCAGTCCCTGACAGGGGAAGCCTATGGCACAATAAGGACACCTGGACTCCTGATTTCTAGGTCAGTACTCAGGATGCTGTTTCTCAAATGATGTAGCTCTAAGACCAGGAAACATGTATTTCATCACTGAGTATTTAATCTATATAACATATATTTACTGAAGTAGCTTCAGCAAACTTGGCTGTCATCAGAGCATGTCAGAAGGATCCTCGGAAGACACACAAGAAGATGTCTGAGTAGGTATCCTTATTCCACCCTTTTGTCAAATGATAAAGCCAGTACGTTTTACCCTTAATGTTGCTGTCACATTGAGATCTTAATACAGGGAGCTAAAATCTTTAATCTGAAGACTTATAATTTATAAAAATATAATATTGTATTACTATGGCAGACATAAAAATATTCTATTATTTTCACATGAATAACAAAAGCTGAAAGCATTCATTCGTGTGGCTACAAGATATGAAGACAAAAATCTTTCCCAGCATATCTCCATATAATTCCACATGCCTTGAAAAATTTGCATGCAAACGTGCAAACAAAAGCCTTAAGGAAAGAGTAAGCGCTTAATGCTACAGTCTGTTGGCTGTCTTCCCATGCAGTAGGCTGAATTTTTTCATCTATCAATGTACGTTATATATGATTTTTGGTGATGATCAAATTTGCCTGCTATCACCAGTAAGTTTTAGGAAGTTGTCATTTTGTGAAGGATTTGTTCATCATTCCTCAAAAAGCCAGATTGTTCCCATTGTAAATACAAGTAATTTCCAACAGCTTCCTCCCCCCTGCCTACACCTTCCCGACTTGTCTCCAGGACAGTATGCTTCACACACAAAAAAGTGCTCATTAAAAACACCCCAATAATCTAATATATCATCTATATGCTTGCGTTCAACTCTTTTGCTATGAGGACAGACCTTCAATATTTGCTGGATAATTTTTATTACTAAACAGCTGACGTCAGAAGCAGTAGATTGTTATTCTGAAGAGAGGACATCGACGAGCTTCTGTGTATCAGTTCCCTCTTTGCCTTTGTTTGGGTTTCCCAAACAAAGCTATTGTCAGAAATTCTGTGCGCTTTTCCCTGCTCCCCTAATATCTGCAGCAAAAGCACATCACAATGCTTTGTAAAATTTGCCATCTGTAATTTCAGAACCTCAGGTACATCTGAGCCAACTATCTGCAATTCACAATAATTGTTTAATATGTCATAATTTTCAGCATTCAACCCTTCTTTTTCACTTGGAAATGCAGAGGGGGGGATTCATAATGGAACTGAGATTTCCTGCTACATTTCCCATCTGGTGATCCTCTCTCACTGGCACTACAAAATTCCGTATTTCCATCCATTTGCAGCTGTGGCTCCTGCCCCTGTGAGATCAGAGTTGCACCTGCCTAAGCAGCCTTTTAGAAAATGCTACAAATAGTGCAATATGTCATTTTAAATGGTGACTACTCCTTTTGGATTAGGAGGTAACAGCAGGCAGCCGGTAACTTGCTGGCATGCCCTATACAAGGCACTTCCTAATCAGAGTATTTCCATCCTATTTAAGTAGATTTATTGATTTGCTAAAGGCCACAGAACAGATCCATTTTGAAGGGGAGAAAGCATCTTTAGCGGCATCCACAAGCCAATAACGCAACTTAAAGCAGCTGTTCTTAAGCTGCATTAGAGCCAGGACAAGCCCTCCTAATTAGGCAGCTCCTTCTCCGACTAATGCCTGTGCTGTGCAGATATGCACTGCAGGAATGAAAAGAGTTGCTGCTCTTCATGCTCGGTGTTTTGCGGGATGCCTGTGAATCAATGCTTCAACAATTGCTGGAAGCATTTGAATACATCTTGCTTATTGGTTTACGATGAAGGCATTTTGCTGGCCCTGTTTTTTGTGACTGTTACTTGTATAAAGCAGCCGTGGAGGCCGCTAGACAGAACAGCAGGCACAGCCCCAGGAGACCAAGATCCTATTTCTTGTCCTGCCAGTGGCTTGCTGGGAAACCCTGGAGAAGTCAATCCCTTCCCCTAGCAGAATTCCCTCTTCTGTAAAGCCTGATTCTTCTAAAAATACACTGTTGAAAATCTTTCCTTCATTCAAACTACATTTTATCTAAATCCATTCATCTCAGAATCAAAACACTGAACAGTGCTGAAAATGACAAATCAGAATTAAATCACAGTTGAAAATAAAATTAACAAAAGGAAGCTGTAACTCTATTTACTGTTACTCAGGATTGTTGCATATCACCCTGAGACCATTTCCACTTTTCGTGCCAGACAGAGAGATATTTATTTTGTTGTGAATATTTGGTTTAACATTTTACTTCTGAAGTCTCAGAAGAAAAACTTGCTGGAGACAATTTCATTTCTGGAAAAGACTTAGCAGTACTCTTTAGCTGTTTCAAGACAATATGCTTGGCAATTAATAACTAAATGCAGCGTGCTCAGATTTCCCAGGTCACAGTTACAGGTAAAAACTGATGAAACCTGCTGCTGTACTGTAACACACTAATGATTAAATCAGGAAGGGAATGGACCTGCTAAAGAATCTGTACCATTTCAAGTGGTAGCACCTGAATGTAACTTAGATGACGACAGGTTGTTGGTTAGACTATCCTACTCTCTGCCAAAAAATCTGCCAGAGGCAAATATCGACTTGTAGTCACCTGATTGTTTGGGTTTTTTTCTGTTCTTTCATTTTGTTGCTTTGTTGGGTTTTGTTGTTTTGGATATTTGTTGTTTTTTTTTTTCCTTTTTTCTTGAAAGCCTGCTGTTTGATTTTCATCTTCCCTGAAAATCTTTTGTGCTTTGCAATGTAAAATTGACCTAACACATGAGACAATCTGTATCTTCTTACAAGACATGGAACAGGCATTAAAATTTGGCTTAGTTTGGTCTGCACTGCAGTTGTTACCGTTATTAAGACAATTAATTTCTTCATTTTTATAACAATTTCCAGTCCCTTACCTTCAGTGTTTATGTATAAAAATGCATGGGAGTGGTCACATTTCATGTACATGCGGTCAGGAGCTGTTAAAACTCCATAGCCAGCTCTGAAGACAAATAGATTATCAACTCTGGCCTTTGAGTAAACCCATTTTCCTGAAAGAAAAAGTGATGGTAACTGTCAGGGCCATGGAGCACGGTGGGGCCTCTGCTGCCCACGGCCGGTGCCCCACGCTCCTCCCAACCCAGCCCAGCCTGGCCTGGCCACGCTCTGTGGTGGGACCCAGGCTGTGGCAGGAGGAGCTCACCCACAGCACTTCTCAGCACCCCTAAGGCTGATGCATTTCTTAGAGTGAAGGCAAAATGAATCCCACCGAGTTAAAATCTGTTTTAGGGCCTGGGGCACGTTGGGTGTGTGCATTTCCCATGTCTGCTGGCTGGCCCTGTGCAGGCTCCCTGAGGGAGACGCATCAGTAACCCACCTACCCTTGGCCAGCCAGAAAATATGCACCATGCTTTGTGTCCCTGAAGTACAGCAAAGAAGGCAAGAGGATTAGCAAATATGGATTGCACTGTAACAAGTTTTTGAGTTTGCATAAAAAAAAATATTTACTAAAGCTATCTATAGCTGAGACAAGGGAAAACAAGCATGCCGTTTGGAGTTCAGAACATCCATTGGAAACCACTGTGTAAACAAAAAGATGCTCAGAAATTAATATTTTGTCACATAGTGGTACTATTTTACATAAAATTACATTAAAGGAAGAACAAGGACTATGATATCCCATGTTTTAAGGTCATCCCAGAATTAAGCAGTTACAGAGTATATGTGAGACTCTGAAACAGCCACAACTTCAACTTTTCCATCACCTACAATCCGCATCTAAATTCATCATTTCTATTTCAGATGCGTTCATATTTATATAATAATAGAGTTGCATCCCTGAGATTTAAATATGAAGTTATGTGATAAACATTTAGATCGTCTAAAAACAGGGTGTGTCCAGTCAGTCTGACCCATCCCAGAGACACGTGAAATTCCAGAGGAACAGAGAGCAGTGTTCCTTGAAAAGAGGTTTCACCACGGCAGCTGAGGCCATAATTGGTGTTAACTTGTGAAAGTGCTGTTTAGTGAGATTAATTTATATGGTCATAATATAAACATTCATAGAGTAGGTATTATACGCGCTTGTCCTTTTCTTACTCTTTCTTGGATGCTCGTGTATATCCACTGATGTAGCAAACTCCTAGGCCAGACTGACCCTCGGGCAGAACAGGTAGTACTGGTTGTGTTATATTACAAATTTTAACACACACAGAAGCTTTACCAAGGTATTTAATGCAGTCTTTGTAGCAGCTTCCCTTAGAGGAGCTGGGTCACTGCCAAAAACACTTGAACAGCTGAAAAAATGAATTTACATGAAATAGGCAAAGGTTACATATTTTTTCCTACCAGTCTATACTCTGTCAAGAACTGAAAATTTCATTTCAGGTATGAAAGTTTTTCACATATTTTGAACAAACTGCTCGTAGTATGAACGACCCAAACACCTGATTTGTAAAAAATATTCTTTTTTTTTTTTTTTTTTCTTTTCCCCTCCTAGAGAAGAAAAAGCCTACTTTGCAATCAGACTACTTGGAAAGGCTGCAAGAGACTTGTTAACACATGCTGTGATTTGTACACTTGAGCTCTGAAAGGAGAGAAAAATCAATTAGCAAGAGAATATGTACCTTTTTTGCCACTTCCACATATAAAAGTTTAAAGAGAGCATAAACTCTGACATTGAAGTATACTGCGAAGGCAGAAATTGTAGATTCTGTAAGATATGTCTGGAAGGCCAGAAAACTCTCCTGAGTGATTTACTGGCTGCCTGCCATACTCTGAATAACTGCCTGTCAATGCCACATGTGGCATCTTTCAGATAGCATATTCTTTCAAGCAAGTCCATAAAAATGGCAGATATCAAGAGAGAGTGTAAAAGTGCTTGTGTTAATGCTTGAAAGCATTTATATTAACAGCTAAAAAATAGAATACTCTTAGGTATTGCTTCTGTAGGTAGCAACATAAAATGATCACATTCACCCATTCCCCTGGAACCAGCTGTGATTTGTATTTTGAATCCAAGAAATCCACATATTTATGTCTTTTGGTGTTTGAAAGAATTTCAGTTTCCTACCATGCAAACTGAATTCTGGATTTGCAAAAGTCCCTTCCCATGAAAGGGTTTCTAATTCTAATTCTCTATTTCCATCTGTGGTCATGGTCATGTTTTCAATCCCTCTCTTGTAGCTTGTAGACGTACAAGCTATAAAATTAATTTATGGTCTTGGAAGGAAGGGGAGCAGCAATAGTTCAAAAGAATTAGATGCTGTTTGAGATATAACAATATACCCACAATTCCTCTCTCCCTGTTACTCCCTCCTCAAGGATCGTCACGGTTGCACTACTGTTAAATAGCAACTTATGATGAACATGGTCAACCTAAAAGATGAATGAGAATTTAAATTTTGTCTTTATAAGCTAAATGTCTTTTTACTTAACATGAGTCTGTATCTCCATTACAGTCCCTATAAGTTACTAAAATTTAAGTGAGAAACCTGACCGTGGATTTGTGCAGGAGAAATAATTCTACTGTTGGCCATCACTGCATTTTTAATATGTCTATCATATTAGGCAATAGCGGAAATTTATAGATATTCATATAAAATAGAAAAAGCAGAAGCAAGGCTTTTGAAAAAAGCAAAGTATATAAACTAATAAAAAACATTTACAAGAGTAAAGCCAGGAGTCTCCACTAAAACATAAAACTAAAAATAATCAGATGAAGAGGCAGCTCTCTTCTTAAACCTTTTAAATGAATCTGAAATCAGCAATATACACAGTACTTACCCTGTGTAACTAGCTGGTGTTATCATCGCTGCAGTCATCCTTTCCTGTCTTTTTCATATCCACCACAGTGCTAAGCATCCCTCCTACACCCCTGCACCTGCAGAGGCCTTTGCAGGAGTGAAAGGTTCAATTCGTCAATCTTCCAGGGCTGACACCCTCCTGTGTGTGATGGGTAATGGGGCTCAATCCTGACTCAGGCCATCTACCGTCACATATGTTTCTAGCTTGAATTAGAGCAGATAAGAAGGCACGCTATTGTTAAAGTGCAGATGTAAAGCTTTTTTCAGCTAACACTGCCAAATCAGCTGGTAGCTATATATTTAAAGTGGCTATAGCTTCTGAATTGTTTTCTGTGAATGGTAATACCAGAAGAGCAAAATCCACTACAGAAGCAATTGTCAGCAGTCCATATCTACAAAAGAAATCTGCTAATGTCCAGAGCAGACAAGGCTGAAAGTCCACCATAGGCATCTGTGGTTCCTGGAGTGCTTGGAGACTTTGAAACACACCCAGACTGCAAATCTGTTACAATATTGTCTCCTCTAAATTATGCTTTATTTTCTTTCCAAAGACTGTCTGTCCTTCTCTCTCACATCTTTAATAAAATACCAAACTTTGCTTTTATGTCCACAAAATTAAGTTCAAACTGTTTTCCTCCTCATCTGTTACTGACTAGGTAGTTTGAGTATTCTTTTGCTTCTACTAAATGTAAGTAATAATTTCTATTTTTCCATCCTGAATTCTTTCTTATTTCTTTTTATGCTCCCAATGCACTTGCAACTCCCCAGCGATCAAGAAAATTTGATAAACAGGGATGGCCACCTTCAGGCTTGCTGATTATTTTGCCAGAGAATACAGTATCAGCTTCTTGGCACCACGTATTCCATCTATTTATTTCCATTGTCAGTGCTTGAACTTTGTCTGCAGGATAGTTTAGGGGATCTATGTAAAAACAAACCATAACAACATAAAAGAAGAATAACAAAAAAAAGCTGGTGGATTAAGAAAGACAAGCATCAGTCCCCCACAGTACAGAAGTGCATGTTAATTTAGCCCATCATTAGAATAAGCTTGTCTAGCTGATGTACTATTAAAGAATAAATAAATGCTAGAGTCCGCAAAAGAGAGAAGGAGGATTTACGCTTAGGAAGACTCTCTGATTTTCTGGGTTGGCCCAGACTAGAGACAAGCTAAAGAGTGTAATGAAGATAAGTATCAGCCCTGTTAATATATATCCTCTGTGCTGGGATGAGAACATGTGGCATTAGTCCAAGAACTGGCTGTGGAAGTCACTGACCACCAGCACAGCCACTCAGATTTCCTGGCAGCACAAGTTCAGCACTTTCGTTCTACTCTGTTGCTAAATAAGCCAAGTCTTAGCTACAATATCATCTTTTCATCTGCTGTCTAGAAATTTCCTTTAGGGCTAAAAAAGTCAGTGGTATTTTGGCTATACAGTTTGTTATAAAAATATCTGGAGATTAAACCATGTAGTATTCTTTAAAACCATTACAGAAGACAGTTCTGGGAATCCCAGAGATGGGAAGAGCAATAATGTAATTGATATATATGGAATGTGTGCAACAGTCTGCACATCTTAAAGCTATCTCTGTTATTCACATCACTTCAGTATTAGATTTGTGTGTATTAGCTCTTGAGATGGACAAAATCGATCAAGTAATATTATTTAATAACAAATTGTGTACTGCTAATACAAAAAACCTTGTTGATAAAACCCTGAGGCAACACTTTTCATTCTGTTCTCAGTAAATATTATAGTCAAAAGTATAGATGTACATGGGAGGTAGTTGAAATAAAAATGAAATGAGTAATGACCTGGGAAATAAGTGAAGGTCACTGAGGAGATGAAATACACTACTGAAATAAGAAGATTATTACCCTTGTTGTTTAGTTAAACTGTATATTAGTTACTGAGTAATTAATTCAAGTTATTTTCCTGTGTTATTAGGGGAGAGCCATATTCAGGAAGAGCTTTGTTTAACAATATTCTGTTTGAAAATCTTATTAATTTACTACTGGGCTAAACTGTATCCTCTGGCTGAGACACCATATGTTCTATCAAGAGGGAGGCCATGCTACGTAGTCCAGTTCTGTCCTGTTTCCAGAGTTTGGTTGTATATAAATAAGCAATGCTCCTGAGCTGTTCTGTAGTAAATGTAATGTCTTTCCTGAATCCGTTGTTTCTGTGTAATCCTTTTTACACATTGTACAGAAAATCTACACAAAAAAGGAGTCAAAAAAGAAAAAAAAAAAATCACATTGACAGACGAGCATTATGTAAACAGTTATTGCAAATAAATTGGGAAAATAAGTTCACCATCAGCTCTTGGAAAAACTGTTGCTGATTTATAGATGTAGCAAGGAATTGCAATAATGAAAATAAAAATGAGATGAAGTAATATCCAAAAATCAATTTCTTCTTTTCTTCGTATTTAAAATGTGTTCCATTTTGTTATGAAGTTCTTCCAAATACCAGTTAACTGTTTTTACACTCTGCCAAAAAGAGCAACTTTATTTAGTTCTTTATATATTTTTCCTGAGAAGTAATGTCTTGGGTGTTACACATTTAAGAAGCTGTCTGTATAACTTGCAGCAGTTGCTTCACAGATTAGATTCAGTGATTGCCCTTTAAAAAGCAGAAGTCGTGTCCTATGAAACTGTCCTAGAGTTAGCTACAACAGTCTATATTTCAACACATAAAAAAAGTAACAAGCTTTTCAGAACTGTTGCATCCTTGCTGCTTTCATTTATTTCTAAAGCAGCTGCAGGTGCCTTGAATTGAAAGTAATTGTATATATGGTCAAATATGATTAGAAATATAAAGAGAAAAATCAAGAAGCCTGAAAACTAGTGTGGTGGGTTGACCTGCTGGGATGCCAGGTGCCCACCAAGCCACTCCTCTTCCTCAACTGGACAGGGGGAGAGAAAAACATGATGAAAGGCTTGGGGGTCAAGATAAAGACTGGGAGAGATCACTCACTGGTTACTATCACTCACTGGTTACTGTCATGGGCAGACTTGACTGGGGAAATTAATTTAATTTATTGCCAATCAGATCAGAGCAGGGTAGTCAGAAATAAACCCAAATCTTAAAACACCTGCCCCCCACCCCTCCCTTCTTCCCAGGCTCAACTTCCTTTCCCAATTCTCTACGTCATCCCTGCCAGCAGCACGGGGAGATGGGGACTGGGGGCTGCGGTCAGTTCATCACACGTCTCTGCTGCTTCTTCCTCCTCATGCTCTTCCACTGCTCCAGCACGAGGTCCCTCCCATGGGAGACAGTACTCCATGAACTGTGCCAACAAGGGTCCTTTCCATGGGGTGCAGTCCTTCAGGAATGGACTGCTCCAGTGTGGGTACCCCATAGGGTCACAAGTCCTCCCAGCAAACCTGCTCCAGCACAGGCTCCTCTCTCCATGGGGTCAGGGGTCCTGCAAGGAGCCCGCTCCAGCATGGGCTCTCCGTGGAGTCACAGCCTCCCCGAGACACAGTTGGCCCTTTTGGCTGCCAGGGCACACTGTTGACTCATTCAACTTGCCTGAAGAATGACAAGTTAGAATTATATATATACATATACCAAAAATAGAATTCTATGGGTAGAAATTTAAAAATATATAGAGAATCGTGCATAAGAAGTCTGAAGAACTGTAAAGCTGAAAAGAATTTTGATTTACATGGCAAAAGGCTTTAATCTTTGCTTTACTAATTGCTGAGAATCTATCGACTGACTCTTTTATACTGAAATATTGTGACATACAATTGTGATCTTAAATGACTACCTTAGCTTGAAATTTGAAGTGATTATCGTCAAGAACAGTTCTCCACCAGGTGTCATTTTCATACAATCTGCAGAGTACAATAGAGCAAGAAATGTATTTTTTAAGATTTAGTAAAGCGCTGTGTTTTAAAGTAAACACTACAAAACTGGAGCTGTCAGCTAAACTCGGGTAATGCATACACACACTTATGTTTATATATTAAGTTAATAATAAAAAGACCGACTAAGCTTTGTGAGTGGTCGCCTATGTCTTTGTTGCGTTTTTCCCTACAGGAAGGGGAACAAATTTAAAATTCACATTTTTAATTTACAGTGCTGACACTAGGTTATTCAAGCTCTATTTGTGAGATCGCTAGTTTTCTCCTCAACTCCTAATGCAGAATTTAACTTACAAGTTTAAATTTCTCTTGGATCTTCACACTTACATGCATCACAATAAAGTACAATTTCAGAGTCTCCATTTAGAAGAAAATCCAATACAAAATTGATGTAGTGATATAACACAGATGTAACAAAAGTAATTCAGAAATCTTATGCTTCTGTTGAGCTTGAACTTTAATTTCCTACCCCCTTTTTTACAAGTTGATATATGAAGCATAGATGAAAATTTTTTGTTGCTTATATATCAAAGATTACCAGCCCACAAAATATTATTAGCAGTTCCTGCAGTATGACAAGAAAAGCACCTCAAACTGTCACATCCAACTAGAAAATTCAATGGGATTTTCTCTTTCTGCACGTGTGCATTAAGGGCACTGACACTCTGAGTATGGATAAACACAGAAGACGATGATGGAAAATCAGTGCTGCATCTGACTGTTAGACCTGTATCAGGAACAGCATTTTGAACTGCCTTGAAAAGACAGAATTTGTATTATGACTACAGTTACTTCCTGTATTTGATCTGACTATTCTTTACCACAATAGGCTCAACCATCTAAGCCTAAGAATTTTGAATTGAAAGAATGGATTTTGTTCTGTTTAAAATCTTAATTTAATAATGAAAAATTTCAAGACTTTTGAGAAAATGTCAATTTGACAGATTTGTCAAAACTTAATCACTCATAACAACAATTAGTTTAGTGAATTAGCATTACTAAAGAGGAGGAAAGTTGTGTGAAAATTTCCCACCCAACACTTTTTCAGAGCACAACGCACAGGCTATATTTGCTATTGTGGGCAGTTAGGGCTAAGTACAACAACAACTAATCTATAATACTCTAACTTAATGTCATCTAAAAGAAAATAATACTTCAAATAAGTTCTAAAAAGCCTGCACTGTCACGAAACACTAGTGGTTGTTCCTTGATTGAAAAAAAAAAAAAAAAAAAAGGACAGAGGACATCACTAACTCTACAGGTAGATCTCCAAAGTTATTACTGCAGTCAATTCTTTTGTCCTTGCCGCTTATAGCAGTCTACCCAATATAAAAAAAAAACACTGCTAAAGTGATCCAAGTAACTACCTGTTTCTCACTATATGGAGCAAAGACTGTGATTTTTTTTTCTTCCTTCTCCCCAGATTAAATACAGGAGAGAGGGGAGGGGTGAAGAGAAGAATGAAAATAAACTGTAAAGTTGTCCTTAAATAATTTAATGAAAAAGTTCTTTGAGGACTGAATGTCTTGGCTTATTTTACAACTTTCACTTATGGTAAGGTGGGAAAGGAAAGTTCATCTTCCCAAACTGGTGAAATTGCTGGCAGAGGGTACAATCCATACAGAAACAGTATGTGCATCCTCAAATCCTATCCATTTCCATATGGTCTTACTAGATGTCTCAAAAAATCCCCATAGTAAGGTATAGCAAAATAAATGGGTGAGGAGAAGAAAATTCTTTGATTCTGAAGTGGGGAAGGTTGTTTCATTTCCAGTGAAACAACTTATGCAAAACAAAGTTTCTGCCTGATGTCCCTAACTTTGAAAACACTGCTATAGATTTAGAATTAATCATCCTGCCTTCCTCACAAGGGGCTTCACTCTGTTAGATGCCAGCTGAGCAAAGCACTTTGACTTATTCCATCAGCATTGGGTATGTGCCTTCACTGGCACTCAATTCATGTCTTTGTCTTGAGAACCTTCAGTTCTCAGATAAGTACTAAATTTCCATCCTTTTCAACTGAAGTTAACTGCATACCTCAGTGCTTTGAGGAATCAGCAGTCATAAGAAGCTTTTTTTTTCCTTAGTATGATTTTTTAATGAATAGCTTCAGTAATTTCATGTCCATAAATTTGGAGGTGTGCAAAACCAGTGCTTTTTAAAAAGCTTTTTAAAATATTCTGAAGTACCATTTATAATTGGAATTCAATGTGAGACACAATTAATCTAAGTGCTTTGAACTGTTAGTGTAATGTGCATTATATAGAAGTTTCAGCTGCTCAGCTACTGTCTGTGATGTAATTCCTTCTATGAAATTTTGCTCCTTGATCTCCACAACCTAATCTCATCGTTTTTTTTTTTCAAATACAGTGTTCATAAGGGTTACAGCTGTCTGAAATATTAAATCCCTCATTTATAAATGCTGGAAGAGAAACATAATAATTTTATAACACTTCAAGGCATCCATTTTCTAGCTTTACCACAGTGAATAAAACAAATCACAGATGGCCACAATCCCATACCCACAGAAACGGTGAATCAGGGCTGTGAAGTGACCATCAAACAAACAGCCAGCTGTAACCACAGAGATCAGAGACAGTGCTAGTGCATATAACTGTAGTGATGTAACTGTGTAACACACAGTTACCCACAATTATACTTTTAGAGCTGAACAAGCATTTGACAGGCCCTCGATGCATCCTTTCTGAATGGCTTTGAGCAGATCAGGACTCAGCTCAATAAGAATCTGTTAAGAAACATGGAGGTCAGTGTACCTGTGTACATACGGAATTTTGTTTTCCAACTGTACTTTTAAAATGCTAAAGGAACTTAACAAAAGATTCAGTGAAATCAGAAAGCATCTAACTATTCTGCTCTTGTGAGACCCCACCTGGAGTACTGTGTCCAGCTCTGGTGCTTTCAGGACATGGACCTGTTGGAGTGGGTCCAGAGGAGGGCCACAAAGATGATCAGAGGGCTGGAGCACCTTTCCTATAAGGACAGGCTGAGAGAGTTGGGATTGTTCAGCCTGGAGAGGAGAGGGCTCTGGGGAGACCTTATAGCAGCCTCCCAGTACCTGAAGGAGGCCTACAGGAAAGCTGGGGAGGGGCTGTTTGCAAGGGCATGTAGCGATAGGATGAGGGGCAATGGTTTTGAACTAGAGCAGGGTAGGTTTAGATTAAACATTAGGAAGAAGTTCTTTACAATGAGGGTGGTGAGACACTGGAACAGGTTGCCCAGAGAGGTGGTGGAGGCCCCATCCCTGGAGACATTCAAGGCCAGGCTTGATGAGGCTCTGAGCAACCTGATCTAGTTAAAGATGTCCCTGCTTACTGCAGGGGGGGTGGACTAGATGACCTTTGAAGGTCCTTTCCAACCCAACACATTCTATGATTCCATGATATTGGAATAATTTCTAAGGTTCTTGAAGTATTCTTTTAAATTCAGACAGTTCATAGTTCATTCAAAAGAAAACCTCATGGTGCTGTCTGCTCCGAAAGAGCCATGTGGTGGTGGATATGGGAACAAGCAGAGTAGGTGGTAACTACATAAGTCTGCTTTGCTGCTAAAAAAAAAAAATAAAAAAAATACTTGCAGAACCATGCCCTAAAATAATGTCATTGGCTGCTGAGATCCCTGTTTATGTACTCAGTCGTATGTGAAACAGGGGGGCACACTTCATTATCTACCTCACAGATATCTGTTGCTTTGAAATACACAGCGCAAAATGTTACTGTTAATTCTGTTTTCTATGGAGGCAATAAAAGTCAAGTATTCTGCTCCCAAACTACTTCTGTAAGGGACAGTATCTACATATTTTAGCCGAGTGTCTGATAAATGTTTCTTAAGTAATATGATTACATTCTTTCTTATAAATATGCAAAGAATCATAAATAGCTTCTTCCCATACTACAAGAATGTGAACTATTCAGAAACATTCCATTTGATAACAAAAAGTAATACCTTGAAAATTTTAATCAACTGAAAACTCTCCCACTTTACTTCCCAAAATTCAGCTAAGATCAGTGTTTTCATATTGCATTTCTGGTTCAGGTTTTCTCTCTTTTTCTTTTTATTTAGTGTTGGGGGTTTTATGGGGTTTCTTTGGCGACTTTTTACCTGACATTAAGCTTAACATCTAAAACTAAGAAGTTTATTTTAACAGAGGATACTTTGACTATTTCAAAATATTGTCTGGAAGACAATTAAGTGGGATTTTTTTTCTTTTTTAAAAAAAACCCTAAAGCTAGAAAATTACAGGTCAGCTTTCTACACCCTCAGGAATCAACAGAAAAAACCCAGATACTTTTACTTAAGTAAAATCAGCTGAATTATCTTGTTAAGATAAATCGATTATTGAGTTTATGTTCTTCTAAATAAGAATTTTAGTGGAAAGGAGGGGCTATTTTTTGCTCATACTAGCAACTCTAGGTGTGCTTCAAATCAGAGTGCATCTTACCAGCAATGACTAGTTATACAGTACATATACCTTTCTATATAGTAGATTTGTGATCTCTAATCTCTATTTTTTACCTTGACACAATGGTACACATCTCTTTGCAGTGAAGAGGTAGTTTAAGGTTGCAATTTAACATGCTTTTTGTGTCAGGAAAGATGGTGTTGCACAAAAAGAGGTAATTCAGTCTCCCTCCTACCTTCACATAGTTTCAGCCATGTATCTGGAGTCTTTACAACAGGTAAAACAGTGGATTTACATTCATCTAGATTAATCCAGAAATATATACATTTATATGTATAATCACTTGTGTAGCTTTATAAACATACATATATTTAAATGTTTACTTTAATCCAAATCATCCCACAGCTTGCTTTATTGCCCAGACAGCACAATGTCCTTTATAGGATGGAAGTGGAAACGAGCAGCAAGAACCATGTAAGAGGGCAGTGGAAGTGTTGACTTAAGTCATTTTAATTTATAGATGAAAATATAGGAAACACAGTTGAAAAAGACTGTAAAATACGAATTATCAGGCAGAAACTTAACGTCTACTCTGTCTGATAGTCTAAGGGCTCACTGATGATATTAACAAATACAAAAGAAAAAAAAAGATTTCAAATGTTGCCAATAAATAGTAAACTTACATTTATCTTAATTTATTTTGAATTTTATTTAAACTGACATTAAGAAAATCAGTCGTTGATTGTTTCCAGTCAGAGGTACCTATAACATTTTCAGACTGGTAGATTTTACCTCATGTCTAGATAGAGACTGAAAATAAGAAGGAAAAAATAAAAAAGGCTTTCCTACTTCTTTTCAACTGTCAATGACCTAGTAACCTATTTTAATTAACTGAATAAATTGATATCAAGAAAATATTCTCTTTGCATATGCAGCAGAGGCTACTGTTTCTCAAAGCTACTTTAGCATTTATACTTAATTTACTTAGTGACTTTGACTGACAGGTTTGTTCGCCATGAAAATTTCAGAAACATCTGCTGAAAAAGAAAAGAGAATTGATTTTTATCCACTTTTGGTTAGAACTATAGCTGATTAATTACTTCCTTCTAGCCCCTTATAATATAAATTATCACAGCATCATGAACAAAAAGAGGTTTCTTTTTGTGGTATGATTGTAAAGATAAGGCCAAAGCAATGTATTTGTTTTGCGTACCTTCTGTGAAAATTACTCTGGTTTCCATTTTAGAACTTCTTAGACTTCACATGTCATTTTTAGCGCTGCTTAAATGAGGCATTAACTTGTTCCTGAGAAATTCAGTAAGAACTGCATTTGCTTTCATCAGTTTTACATTCAATCCACTGCCTCCAGACAGTCTTGATTTCAGAATACCATTTAGGAATGTGTTAGTAAGAGTCAGACAGACCTTGAGTTTTGTTTAAATGTAATGACGCACTGACATGCTCTTCAAATATTAAGTAAAAAAAAATATAAAAACACCTGAAGAATCATCATTTCCATTTGTTTGGTTTCTGACTTCTGCAGGACTGACTACCTGCAGACTTTGGGAACGTGGCTGGGAGCAGGGACTTTTCTGTGTTACAGAGTGCACTGGTGCCCTGGTTTGTAACATCACAGTACAAATAAAAAAAATGAGGCAGAGAGGCATGTTTGGGAGAGACAAATACTATGTCATTCAGTTTTCTTTTGTTTTGCATTATATTTACTTATTTGATAGTCTTGTTTGTCCTTGATATGTTAGAGAAAAATAATGACGGTGTCAGCTTTTCCCTGTGCTGCCTCTGTTAATGAACATTTCCACAAGAAGAAACTCCAGGGACGTGACAGCTTTGCCTGATATCTTTTCCTGCAGGTCCACAGAGAGAGCTGGCTTTGGAAACCATCTCAGAGATGATTAAAAGCCATTTTGACTCTCTCCAGGAAGTAAATGAGAAAAAGCTGGTGACTCCTGGGAAGAATGCATGAAGTACTAATGGGAAGGTACCAGTAAGGAAGGTCAGCCCTTACAGGAAGAACATGCTCATTAGCAGACATTTTCTAAAAAAAAAAAAAAAAAAAAAAAATAATTCAAGTAGATGAATGAGTTAAAATCCCTGAATTTCAGTTATCTCAACAGCCAGCTTCAAAGATGGAGACTCACATGATGTTCCAGTGAAACAGCTGTGAAAAGCAGTGCCTGTACAAAATTAATACTAAACACTAAACAGTTAAGACACGTTACTGTGGAGAATTTAGAGCAATCGTGGGCAAATACAGATGCTGTTCATTGAGCAGAGGGTTGTTCCAGATGCTACATCAGTTATTGACACCCTCTGCAACAGGGCAAAAAGATTTCAACCCATTTTCTATCATCCTATGCACCCTGAGCTCACCTGGTAAATCATTTGAGATTTACCTGCCTGGAAGTGGTAGGACTGGGAGGACCTGGACAGGCTACAGAGCTGGGCGGAGAGAAACCTTATGAAATTCAACAAGGGCAAGCGTAGGGTGCTGCACCTGGGGAGGAACAACCCCATGCACCAGTACAGGTTGGGGGCTGACCTGCTGGAGAGCAGCTCTGTGGAAAGAGACCTGGGAGTCCTGGTGGACAGCAGGATGACCACGAGCCAGCAATGTGCCCTTGTGGCCAAGAAGGCCAATGGCATCCTGGGGTGCATCAAGAAGAGCGTGGCCAGCAGGTGGAGGGAGGTCATCCTTCCCCTCTGCTCTGCCTTGGTGAGGCTGCACCTGGAGTACTGTGTCCAGTTCTGGGCTCCCCGGTTCAAGAAGGACAGGGAACTGCTGGAGAGGGTACAGCAAAGGGCTACCAAGATGATTAGGGGACTGGAACACCTCTCTTATGAGGAAAGGCTGAGGGACCTGGGTTTTAGTCTGGAAAAAAGAAGACTGAGGGGGGATCTTATCAATGGTTATAAATACTTAAAGGGTGGGTGTCAGGAGGATGGGGCCAGTCTTTTTTCAGTGGTGCCAAGTGACAGGACAAGAGGTAATGGGCACAAACTTCTCAGCATGAGGAGGAACTTCTCTGCTTTAAGGGTGGAACAGGCTGCCCAGAGAGGTGGTGGAGTCTCCATCTCTGGAGACATTCAAAACCCACCTGGACGTGTTCCTGTGCAACCTGCTGTAGATGACCCTGCTCTGGGAGAGGGTTGGACTAGATGATCT
Source organism: Fratercula arctica (assembly GCA_947846985.1). NCBI lineage: Eukaryota > Metazoa > Chordata > Aves > Charadriiformes > Alcidae > Fratercula > Fratercula arctica. The sequence continues at coordinate 82,145,029 of CANTUZ010000002.1, forward strand.
GCAGAGGTCCCTTCCAACCCCTACCATTCTGTGATTCTGTGACTTTGCCAGTACTGGAATCTGAGGCCACGCTGAAATACTCATGTCGTGCCTTTGTACTGGGTTCACCTGACAAAGTGCCACCAGCAGCGGTAGGCGCTGCCGGGCGGCCCCTGTGGCGCCGGGCCGGGGCTGCCCCGTGCCGGACACAGCCGGTTCCAGCCGGCTCCAACGGCCCCAGCGCAGGGCACAGCTGAGCCCCTCAGCCACGGGCGGGCGCCGCGGGGAAAGCCTGTGTCAGAAAGGGCAAAACGCTGCCCGTGACACGCGATAGCAAATACAGCAAATAACGTGTTTCTTGTCTCTTATTTTGGCATAAAGGATCATATCTTAACAACAGAATAAGAACAGAAGGGGAACCGATGCCCCTAATTCAGACACCTGTGAAAGACTGTATGTTTATTGTGCAGGCCCAAGCCAACAGACCTGCTGGTACCTGGGTGCCTTTCACCTCTGAACAACTGCGTGGTGCTGAGGCCTGAGAAGACACGAGCTTTCCTTTCAACTGCACCGTTACTGACCGACTCAGACAAACTAAATGAAATGAAAGAAAGAAAAGACATTTTTCCACATTATCATGTGCATTTTGCAGAGGTATTCAAAAAGAAGAGAAGAGAAACAGTATAATTTTATGGGTTTCCTTCCGCGTTCAAAAATTTGCACAGGACTCCAAAATGTATTGTGAAGGAGAGATTATAAAAAATAAAACATAATACAGCAATTTTTTTTTCTTCTCTAGCAATTACATCTGCTTGTACAGAAAACTGACTAAAAACAGTATTTAAAATTAAAATGTAATTTCTAACTTTAAAAAGAAATCCCTATTGTATGAAATCAGCACATGAAAAGACAACACCGAAGAGAGGCAGTCATCTGTTACCTAAAGAAATAAAAGAACAGCAAAAACCAGGAACAGCTTAGTCTTCATCAAAGAGCACAGCAAGATAAATTTTAAAAGACAGAAACTGGAGTACATCTACAACACAACCTGTTCCTGCTTGAAATAGTCATTAGAGGCAAATTAATAATTTTCATCGCTAATCTGTCTTTATGAAGCGTAACTGTTTTCTATTAGAGCGTGTTGGCACTTATTAACACAAATCCTCCTACTTAAAATAGTCACTGGAAGGAAATTTCAAATAAAGTTTTTGAACAAGTTTATTTACCATTGCTCAGCCTCAGTAATATAATTCTGCTGATTTGTACAGCATGACAGTATTCCATTTCTAGTTGTCATGAAAATAAGGACGTCACAGTCTAGCACTGTATCAACAAGAACCAGCTTCATCGCGCACAACTTGATGGTACATGGCACCTTCTGTAACGTAATCCAAAAGCCAGCTTCGTCCTGGAATAGCTGTTATATATGTGTGTGTGCATATACATATATATACACACATACATATATATCTCCCTTCTTTAGTACTGCCAGATACTTATCTTAGGCCTGACCCTGACAATAAGCAATGCAGCGTTGTCAAGACTTCAGCCTTTTCGTTCCTGTTACACCTTGGGACCCTAGTTCTGTCTAATGTGCAGTTTTGGTAGTTGCTATACTTGTAATTCCCCACAGAGCTTGCTATCTTTTTAGACTCCAAATATTTTATAATGTAGACACAATTGCTAGTTTCCTCATTCCTATTTCTTTACCTTGAAATAGTTTTATTGCACTAGGATTGCTGCACTTTAAGGCTCTCTTAAAAGCCAGTTCTTGGAAGAGGCGGAGGGGGGTGGCAGGCCAAGCAAGCATCACTCATGTCTCAAACTTCTTATATTTCCGTTGCCTCTTGCCTCTTCTCATGAGTGAGAAGCTTCCTCAAATGAATTCTGAAAATACTATTTTTAAAGGAGTTCTGATCATTTACCTTCAGCAAGCTATATTCAAACCATCAATCCATTAACCGGATCCCTTCTTCCTGTGCAAAGCTATATTAATTTTATAAGTAACTACAGGCTTTTGCAGGACAAATCTCCAGTTTTTCATCTGTAATATTTATTATGTCTTACCATAAACTGAATCATGACCATTGCAGGACACAAACTGTGCTTTAACTGTTTGTCTTTTTAACAGTTATCCCACTATATATCTTATTCTTGGTTGCTATCGGAAATACTGGATACAGATGAGAACACAATGGCAAAAATTTTTTTGCTCAGCAAAGTTAATATCCACCACCAGTGACTGAGAACAAATAGTTTAATTATAATCTGCATTACCTTGGCATTGAAATTGAATAATAAATAAGCAATGCAGTGGAAAGACACTGTACAACTATACATTCTTCCCTTCAAAATTTATTGCTTTTTAGCTCTGTTCCATGGAAGGCCATGAAGATAAACCATGAGGGCTAAGAACAGAATGCAGGCCAAATAAAACTGATCAATAATGGGAGGTAAGATGTGACTCACATTTCAGAGCATCTAATCAGTGTCTACTAAAAAGCTGCTATTACAGCTAACACTTATTTCGGTGTTATATGGTGCTAAATAATGGTTAAGCATCGGAACTGAGCATATTTTTATGTTGTGGTTGAATTAATTTAGGTATCTGGCCTCCACAAAAAAGGTGGAAATGATGCATAGTGACCCAAACAGCTGCCACCAGAAGCGACACTGTGTGGTAAGACGTGCCAGATTTACATCTTTCCCAAGCAATAGGTTAAGAAATCTCTTGTTACGAAGACAGTGGGAGCTTTGGTTTGAAGGCTTGCAATACACGTTACGACTGTTCTGCTAAGGCAACATGGACATTATGGCTGGCAAAGAATCATGAGTAAATGACTGGAAAAGAATAACATTTCCATCAGTTTATATTTCCCTAATCACATGTAAAGAAAAATAAGGTACCCTTCAGTTACATTATAAGCAAAAAACTGCTTCAAATCCATCCTTTACCAGAAGTAGCATTACATGAGAATCCAAGGTTTCAAAGAAAGAGGAGAGAAAGACAAAAAACCCCCCCACATTCTCTAATATGAATGAAAGATGAAACACAAAGCAAAAATAAAAAGCGCAAAAGATAAATTCATATCTATATAATTTTCCTGAGCCTTCAGAAAACCTTATACCATAGCTATATTTCACTTCACTAAAAAGTTGTTATCTACACAGCAACTATTCATTCTGAAATATAAATGACTTCAAAAAAATCCCACCAGTTTTGCTGCAGAATTGTTCATTTGCTGCAATGAAATGCTGCAGAATCTGAAAGCCATTCCCAGAGAGCCTTGACCTTAACTGAATCCTTTAGAATAATTTAGCAAGGTGTAACGATTACGCCTCAGATGTTAATATCAAAGAAGCGTATCTAAAAGATTGTTTAGTGCACAGTATCTCCACTAAGGCTAAGTCTTTGATAGTTCCAACTTCATTGATATTTAGCCATTCCTATCAAGATGCAAAAAGCTTGTTGGATTGTTTTGTGTCATTTTTCTTTTTGCTTTGCTTTGGGTTGCTATTCTTGAATTTTATGCTCTGTACATTTCTGGTTCAGCTCCGAACTCAGATGGCTGTCATGAGAGCACAGATTATATGAACTTCCTATGAAATGAAAGATTGTTGTCAGCTATACAATATTTTGCCATCGTTTCTGCTTAGTCATTTTATTGTTTTCAGCCTCACTGAGTGTCTGCCCTTTGCACATTAAGGAGTAGGACAACCATTCAGCACAGTTCTGTATGAGTAAAATCTCCTGTTAAAGACAGAGGACCTAGTTTTCTATGTATCTATAAGCAGAAATACACAGAAGTTTTGCTAATAGCGTAAAGAAAAAAAAAAAGATCAGAATATTTTAGAATATTTTCTTTATTAGAGAACTATTGCAATGCATCAAGTAGATAAAATTATAAACCCTATTTCCCTACTATTCTGAATGCATATGTAATTTATTAAAAAATAAAATATCTTCCTATTGTAAAAAAAAAATTGGGCTTCGAAGATTGTAATCTGGCAGTGGTGTTTGATTATTTTTTTTTGCGTAACCCTGGCTGTCCTCTGAAATGTAACCTGTGAATTGAAGGACATTCATTCTTTATCATAAAAATAAAGATGAAATGAATGTGAGGGGGCAAAGGCCACAAAATATTCCTGATTGGCAGTTAGGGTCTTGAGGTTATTAGTAGGGGGCTGTTGAAGCTGTCACCAGTATCAGCCTCCTGCTGCAAAGATACTTCAAAGGACACTGGTCCTTTCCCCTGCAGTCCTGCCTTGTATTCACAAGTATGGAAGAAAGAACTGAACAGCCTTGTATTGAACTTTTAAGTTCATCACGTGGAGTTGTCAAGTAGTTCATAGTTCCTAACACTGCAATTTGACAGGCAAAATCCAGACAAGTAAATAAGGTAACACAGCAAGGAAAAAAATCCCTCAGTCCTAAAATTGTCATGCGTGGGATGACTGAGTGGGTAACTATTTTTCTGGTTAAACAAACAAAATCCTTCCCTCTTTGTTTGGTATTTCATTGGGTACATTGTTACTGTAGTTTGTCTGCATTGAAGATACGGCTTTTCAAAGTTTGAGGCATTTTAAAATATATATTAGAAACAAAGATATTTTGGGACTGGGTTGCAGTTTGGGCTGGGTTGGCCAATGACAAAACAGATGCTCTCCCCCACCTCTTGCTCCAACGAGAGGAAGAAGAGAGATAAAGAGATTTATGAACACAAGGAGACAGGGGGCCATTGGCCACATGGCAGCCGCAATGCTGTGGCTCATCCCTGTGGTAGGGAAATCTAACTTCTTCCTGGGTTCCTCCAAGCGTGCAGGCCAGGACACAGACCTTTCCACTGCTCTGTGATCCCACAGAGGCAGATGTAGCAGGTCAGCAGGTCTGCAGGACAGGCTATGCAGCTGTCTTTGGCATAGGTGATCACAGTTCGCAGAGGCATCGTGGCTGAGGAAGGAGCATCCCAAGAGTGATGCAGTTTGAGTCCTCCTGGCTCTGCCAATTTTGTGCATCTGGCCAGGTAATTTGGAGAGCTTGCTGCTGTCTGCACCTCTGGCTTTGTAAAACAAGAATGACAGTGGCCTTCTCTGCCCTCTGCACTCTTGAGACATGCAAATAAAAGCTTAAAGCAGCTTTATTGGTTCATAAGTAACTAAAACTTTGATTCACGTGAGTGCAACATTTCCAAGCAGTAGGTTTCTTGCCTTACCTACATTAGGATGATATTTAGGAGACTACCAATGTATAGCACCCAGTTCACTTGCCTGTTTTCAGGAAGGGCCCTCCTGAGTAGGTGAAGGAGTTGAGGCTCACACCAGCTCACATGACAAAAAAGCACCCAGAGGACTGGGCGGCTGCTAGGGAATGTGACATCCAACATTCACCCTCATCCCTCATTTCCATCAATAAAATCATGACTACAAAGCCCATGGTACAGGCCCAAATTCTTCTCTCTTGATTTTAAGGACTTGAGATGTCTAAAACGCTGTCTTTAAGTCAGAAAAGAGAGGCAGGCACCTCCAAAGATTGATTTCAATTCACTTAAGATATGTATAAAGCGGCTTATCCTGCTCCTCTTTGTAGGCTGAACTAAGGTATAAACCCTGGGCATATTCTGCATTCTTCTTATGAATATGTAATGCAGAAAAAATTATCTTTGTGTATAGATACAGCAACTGTACTAGATTGCTACAGGAAGCATTTGCTAATACACTAGTAAAATGATTCTAAACTGCTTTAAAACTACAGTATTTGCACATATATATAAGAAATCTTTCTAAAATGTGAGCATAAGTCATACAGGAAGTCATGCAAACCAGAATAAATTATGCAAATGGCATTCTTTGAATTAAGTGTTATGCTCTGGAGTATGCAGCACACACACTGAATACTTGATGAGAGGAAGAGACTTTATATTTAGATTATATTCCAACAATGATCATTCGTGTTGCTCTTTTCTGACCATCAGAAAATGACTCGCTGAACTTCAGTACCCCTTTACCTCCGTTCTGTTTTGAAAATCCAGTCACATGGGATCAACTCAAACATCTCATAATTGCGATGTGACAGTAGTTTGACAGTTAGAGCTTGCAGTGTGAGCACAGCCTAGTTGATCTGACATTCTGAAATATAAAAATGCAAAGCCACCTGAGAAACCGCATGAAAGAAACTCCACTACCCTAAACTGCACATATTAGAAGACTTTGAGGCTCCCAACGTAAGCCGATTTGAAACCTCTCCTTGTCTGTGATGAAAAAGTAGTACTGTCAGGCTTTTTGGTAGAAAGGTGAAAGTTTCAGGTAAGGTCTCTGTGTTATTCCAGGATTACCTTTCTCAGATGGTAGCATATAATTTAAACTAAGGTCACAGTTGGTATGCACTTTCTCCTGTCATAAGAAAAAGGAGAAAGGGAAGTAATATTTGCTTTGCTTACTATATTAAGTCAAATTGTTATTACTTGACTATACAAAATAGAGCAGCTTAATTCATTCCTTGAGGCCACAAATACTCTAACACATCTTCTTGAAAAAATCAAATCAGAGTTTAGACTCATTAGGTTGATTTTACTTTACTATGCATTTCTTGTTAAGAGAAAACAGAACTTCACCTTTATACAAAACTAAGAATTTCTGATTGCATTAGAGAAGCAACACCAGTCAGCATAGGGTTAGTTCTGAAAGGAGGAGGAAACTCACAGCCACAGGTGGGGCGAGGATTGAATGACGCTGCCAAAAGTCCTGATTTCAAAGACCTCTCGCCATGTAAAGGAAATACAGGAAGCTGAATTTCTTTCAGAATTACAGGGTTATTCCTCTGATAACAAATTAGCTCTTTTAATGCATCATCCACTGAATGTCTGCTCAGATTGTGACATGCTGTCTTTAAAAGTCCTATCTCCACTTTTAAATTCCAGAAGAAAAGGATACTTCCCATTCTGTCTGAAAGGAATAATTTTAAAATCACTCATAGAGTCAAATTTCTTGAGAGAAGTTACAGAGTGCTATGTCAAGGTATGGGTTTTCAATTTCCTCAGGTATTTAAGAGAGTGTTATATCAGTGAAAATTTAAATGGAAGTAAAATACGCATCAGGCAGATGGGAATTACCTTTCATGGTGGCTAAATGGCCACCTTAATACAGACAAATTTGCCTTTTACTGAGAAAAAGACACTGAGAAGGATTTCTATAGTGAAATAAAGCAGTGACCTGGCTGTTAGAGAATAGGAGGTCACTACAGAGAAAAAGAAAGATGGGGGAAAAATTTAAAAAAAACTGTGGTTTTTGCCTTTGTCTCCACCTCTACCATTCCATCCCCCCATCCTGTGTTGTGTCACCCCTCGCCCCGCCACCTGCCATGAGGTTCTTTTTGAAGCACCTGAGGTGTCATACTTTAATTCTGCAGGTATTTATTAAAGTGAAGTAAATACACTGAAGAGTATTCCTTAAAATCAGAACCACCAGTAGACCGCAAGCACATCATTACCCCAACATGACACATTTTTTTCTTGTGGTCTCAGTCAAAAAATCAGTAATAAGGTGTACCCATTAACTCCATTTTTTTTATACTCTTTATAAAGAATGGCTGTCAAATGATACCCTTATACATAAGTATATGTATCAATTTACAGAGTGGTTTTTTTTGGAATGCAAACTAAACATTTTCCACTGGAAGGAGAGATGGAGAGAAAAGGGAAGTATTTGGAGTCTGAAATACTGTTTTTCCTTCCTTTCAAACCATTGCTAAGCAGGTCTACACATGCCCATAAGTGCACTATCTGGGTCAGCATCCAGATAGCATTCCATATTTTCCACTCACTAAATCAAGAAAATAGACACATGATAAGCGTGCTTTATTCAGTGTACTTGGTACCATTTGGAGAAGTCCATCCCTCTGCAAAACATTTATCATTTTCCTGCCACATGCAAACACAGCTCCTACAGACATGATTTCTTGCTCTGCACAATTCGTGCCCTGAGCAGATATTTAACAGTGCAGGTTATATGGTAACCTATTCCGATTTGGTCTCCGTGTGTAGCAACTGATATTTCTTCTATTTTGTATTCTACAGCTGTTTTTATTTCTGTTGCTTTGCTTTCCAGGACCAAAGTGCCTAATATTGCTACTTTAATTCAGAAATGGGCATTGCAAGACTTAAAGGAACCTTTTTACTGTACACCAGAGGAAACTTTCATATTTGATTCCAGGTAGTATTGCAATGGCACAAAATGCCAACAAGATAAGATGAAGAACTGAGTTACTTGAGGACAGGCAGGATATTTTCTTTATCTGATACTGGTCTTTGTATTAGCTCAACAGAAGGCTAGCAAAATCAGCTTAATCTATAGCATTCTGCTTACTATTTGCCATTTCATAAATTTGTGCAAAGAATTCAGAATAAAGTTGAATTACTTCCTCTGCTATATGGCTTTGTGACCTATGGATAGAAAGGCTAATAGGAATCTCTATTAAAATCTTGATAATTACTTTTTTTAATAGCATTGACTTATCCCCAAAGCTTGCATTTTGCCTAGGTAGGAAAAGAACACATTAAAGTCAGATAAATTTTAGTTCAGTACTATTTTGGAGAATTTGATCTCTGTAAAACTGTAACTTGTTCTGAAAGCTTGTGCAGAACCTAGCTGTAAATGTGGTTCTTTCTACTATAGTCTTCTCAGTTACAGCCACAAAGGTAAATGAATTTAAATATCAATGAAATAATATGTTTATAAAACATTGTTCTCGTGAAGGAGAAAATGTGAACAAGTAACAGAAAACGTATTATGAACTTGTCTTGCAAGCTGTTGGGAAGTACCACTGTTTATCTTCTGCTATGAATGCACTGTATGCTTTGGGAGGCAGAAACTGACCCCCAAAATAAGGTAAGGAGAATGCGTAATAATCACATTAATAAAGGCTGCTGACAGGATACATCTGCACAACCTATTTAAAAAGGTAACATGTTGGCTAATCTAAGCTCCTCTCTACTGCAATAGAGCTGCCAGTAAAACGAACAGGTACCTATAACAGGTACCTATAACTGCTTAGAGCTTTTTTCTCCCCAGACTGGGGTATGGGGGCAAGAGCAGAGAACCTGAAAGTTTTCGAGATAATTGGGGGGAGAGTACTTTTTTTGGCAATATGTGCAAAGGAAACGGTCTACAGCAATAACTGATGTTTTTAAAGACGACTGAATTCCCTCTTTCATCTATGATCTAAGTACCCAGGTATAAACATAGAGGTTTATATTATCTTTAGTCCAAACTCACAAGCTCTGGCACCTGTAGATTTGTTGATTGATAACACTGCCACCCTTGGTGTCTGCCCTTCCTCTCCATGGGAAATTTACAACAGCAGTGTTCATGGAGTCAAATCATGCTGGCTCTTCAGCTGCTGCAGCTTGCAGTCAATACATTCACTTGAACCACGCTCTGTGTCAGTTTCAGCTAGTGCTGTGCACAATGAACTATGACAGAAGTAAATGTGTTGCAGTAGAAGCAAATGTGAGCCTTAAAACTCATTCCTCAGCAGTTTCTTGAATGAGCTGAGGCATTAGCACATTTGATTTTCCTGCTACAGCTAAGGTGCACAGCGGCGGGTTAGGGCAACATCATAAATTGTGCAACATTGCAAAGCACCCTGGCTAAATCCCTCACATAAGATTGGAGGTGCAGCTGTCTTATGGACAAGCTGTTCATACCTGTGTTTCAAACTGTCCCTCATTTTAAAACCCTTTATTCCTTTTCTTTCTCCAGTTACTGGCTTTTAAAACCTAACCAGAAAAGTCATTTGTTATCCATTATTTTGGGGATAAAGGAAAGACACTTTATCCTTTCTGCCTAGCACTCCTTTTATTCTGTATTAATTTATCCCTGTTTCTTTCTGCTACAGCAATTCATCAGTACAAAGATTTTAGAATCAGATGTTTTTATTGACTGTTGATGATGAAAGAACTAAAACTGAATTCAGCATGATCTGCTGATATACACATTAACTCAAAAATATTTACAGTTCTAAAATATATTTATGTGAATTAAGTTAGTACACAATCATAATATATAATCTCCCATAAAGTGCCTTAAAAGAAAAAAAAAAAAAAAAGAGATCCACTTTTCTAGCTACAAAGCAGTTATATTTTAACAACCTGAGCTATGACTGTTTCAGCTGCTGGATTTATTTATTGATGGATATTTTCTCATTTTGTCCATTTGTCTTCTTTTTTAGTTCTACTACTCAATAACTGTAATTAAATTCCTTCATTATATTTAATTGCTTATATTTTCTGTGAATTTTGATTTAAAAAAAAAAGGTGTTGGCTGTTTCAATTCACTGTCTGAACTTAACTAATGAAACTTGACAGTTGAAGTGTCTCCTTCCTTCCATTTCCTTTTTTTTCTCATTGCATGTAGAAAATCCATTCCTGCTTCCCTCAGTCCTTTCAGTTAGCATATTATCACAGTGATCATACTATTCTCTATCTCCTTGAGTACCAATTTCTGTATTTTCTGTCTCAGCTCTTTTTGCCTCCTACAAATCTTGTGGCAAAATGACTGAAATGGCTCAGAACTTTCACATTTTTCTCTGTGTCACCATACAATCCAGGAATGATACACTTTCAAAAGCCTTTATCTCAAGATAGAGTTTACCTTGTCACCTGAACACAGAGAGGCATATTTCTGAATTAAAAAGACATGAAGCCCATTTCTGCAGTATTATGGTATTGTAAATTACTTCATTGAAATCCTAACCAAATCTAAGGTAATGTTGTTCTCAACTCTACCAAGTCATGCTTTATATAGAATGTGGATGGGGTGAGAGGGAAAGAGTTGGAATATATGACATAAATAATTATAGACTACTTTTCTAGTCTACGGATATTTAAACCCATTTCTGAAACAACAGCTAGATCTTCAATTGAATTTGTCATTCTTGCTTTGACAAGCAACATTTCTGGCCTACTGCCACAATGAAATAACAAAGCACGCTGCTGGATGAAGAGATGCAACTCAACAGAAAACAGAAGTTTAAATACGACAACAGTGCGTTAAAGAATGAAACTACAGGTGACTGATCACACGTAAAAGCCAATTAATTAAAAACAAATTTAACATAACATTTAAGTTTTGTTATACATTTTCCATATGGTTCAACGGCTTTCTTAATCAAAAATTAGTTACTGCTTGATCTATCTTACACTTCTCTCCCAGGAACAGTGGAAAAAATCTTTTTGAAAGATGGCAACTCTTTAACATGTTAGTATTTTATATGGGTAATTGTAAGAATGGCTTTATTTCATATTATTTCCTCCAATAATCTGAATAAAAATAGACGTCAACAACTTACTCTTCTAGCAGCACTGTACATTGCATGCTAAGACAAATGGCATGATAAATGAAGTAGTTGAATCTTAACAATGAAGAAACTCGATTTCTACGGTCTGATAAATTGAAGTAAATTCAAAGTCAACAGAATGATCCAAAATTTATGCCAGAATAAAGCAGAAAAAAGCTTCTTTTTCTCAAGTACTGACTGAAGCACAGGGCATTTCCCAGAATTTAATGACTGACTGGATTTAACAGCCCTTGACTGCATATTATACTTTCAGCTTCTCTCACTGGTTATTAATCCCCAAGAAATTGTCTGTGCTTCAGTCACGATTGTTTATATAATAAAGTTCTTTGAGCAGTTTGAGTTGATTTTAAACCCAAGAGATGACGTCAATCAAAAGTATTTGAGGCTATAAAACATTTTTCTTCACTTGTGAATATGTGCAGTGGAAGAGCGTGAAGTTTTATTTGCCCAAGGTGGCACCAAAAATGCTACAGAAGCACACCCGTGCTCCAAGCAGGCTGGCACATGTCTTTAGTAGCTATCTTTCCACTCTGCTCACAGTTTCTGCTTGTCAAAGGTGGCTCTCCCCATCACTGGATTATGCAGCCTGAATCGAATTGTGTGGATTAAATGATGTCCCCACAGAGCCTTCACATAGGTCAGTATTATGAATCAAAGAACTTAACATTCTAAATGGAAAACTTTTACTTCTCTGCCTTTATGTGTGACCTTTATTGTACAAATGTCTCTCACCTTTCATGAGCTTTCAAGCTTAGATGTCAAAACTTCATACCAAAGGAACTAACCGTGGTTTTTCCTGATATCAAATTAAACCATGAAAAGCACACAAAAGCCCAACCTGTTCAAACATTACACTTAAAGATTCTGAACTACCTACAATTGCAATTATATGTAAATTTCTCCACAAAAAGTGAAATGAAGGTATAACTCTGAATCCTGTCAGAAAATAAAAAACACAGTGGGAAAAGCCAAGAACTTTCAATTAAAATCTGATGTGTGCTCTACAGCCGATGCAAAGGTATTGTCTTTCCGTTGTGCCTGCATTCTGCTATGACACGGGTCTTCAGGTTGTCATTCTTTGTATGCAAAAGACATAAAAATAAACTTGACCTGAAAATTGTGAAACTAAAAAATGGATAGAAAAAAGGAAATGGATGGTGTCCATCAAAAAAGGCAACTACCTTTCTTCCTTTACATCTTCCGATTCCAAATTCAGCTTTACAAAACCAAGAATATGCTTATTACTTTCTACAACTATAACACCATCAAAAAGGTGAGAAGCAAATCTCTGTTATCTACCTGATGCCAGGAGTTTGCTTCCACTGTAGAGAAATCAGGAGGTGTAGCAGGGATAGTAGAAACTGTAGAGACACGTACCAGGAGTCTCTGAAAGGAAAGAAAGAAAGGTTATGAGATCTTAAATTGTAGTGATGAAAGTAACCTTCAGAGCAGTCTGCAGAGACAGAAACAGCTCTAAAAGGCAAGAAAGACCAATCCAGAAGGTTGCTACTGTTCTTGATCCCACACCTGGAAGTCCTGTGGCTTACAAGTTGGTATCTCCTACTGCCCCAACTGAAACAGGGGCAACAGTAGAGATGAATTCACAGAGGGATCTTATGGGGCCAACTTGTACAGATATGCTGAAGACCCTACATGAAGCCCGAGAAAAGTATGTTTCCCAGCTTCCTTTGGCAGGATGTGTTTCCCCATTTGCACAACCCAAATGTCAAGGGATTGAAACTGACAAGAGTTAACTAGAAGACATACTTACTGCTGTTTGACAGACAGATATCAAAGGTCTATTTGCCTTTCCTCAGTTTTCCTGTCACTGCTGACAGTGGTTAAATTGTCAAAGCACTTTAGAATGAGCCCTCCTGCTCTATGCCCATTCATTTTCCAGGGCTGGCACAGTCCAAAACACAAAAAAATTGTTGCCAGCCTTGCACTGAAGTGCTGCTTACTGTGGGGTTTCTACCATCTACACATGACTACACGCTCATAAACTTGCAGCCGTATAACAGCCCCTGATGAGAGTCTCTCACTAGGTCGCTGATCTCTGCAGATTCACACCAAGACGACTCGGCACTGCACTAAATCTTCAAATGTATTTCCACTGAATGAATACCCTTCTCATTTCCCTTAACTTCGCTTTACTATCGAACCATGCTAGCTTGTCACTGTGGACAAGGTGACCTTTTATTGAGGGTATACTTGTGAAAGTTTTCTCTCTTCATGTTTACGAGGGTTTATTATCCTTAAACTCAAAACTTCACTGTTTCTTATTAAGTACTCTTACAATTGAGACCTTGGGGGTTTTTATTGTTTTGTTTTGTTGTTTTCCCTGTTTCTACCAGTAGAGATTTCCCACCTCTATGAAAGTTATGTCCCTCCAGGAATTTTCACATAGAATTTTCTGAGCCATTCTCACTCTTCATTCTGAGCAGATGTTGCTACTACAGCTCCCCACTTGAACTCTAACAATTTAAGCCATAGGGTGCAGAGTGATTTCAGTTGCTATATCTTTGTGCCCATGTTTCATTTTTTTTTTTTAATCAAAGTGCTCTGCATATTAGGTATATTTGATACACTTTTTGTATGCTTTTTTTTTGGTAAGAATACTTATGACATTTACACATGAAAATGTAAATCCCTTCCAAACTCAGAAGACTGAAGACATGGCATAAACAAGAAAAAAAAATTTAATCTTTATAAATCATTTTCACCTTCTTCCTTAGAGGGATCAGAAGTGACAGTTGTTGAATCTTCTGACTATATGTTTCTATGCATAGTAAATAACATTTTTATATAAGATAGCCCAAATAAATTCTGAATAACAAACAAGTATGCAAACATTTAGTTTGGTTTTGAACATCACAAATGTAACTTAACATTATTTCCTCCAGTGAGATTTTTGCCATTCACTTCTCAATTCTTCTTTCTTCACAGTCCAGGAATAAGAAGAAAGTTTGTGTTTGCCAGCTAAACTGAATAACTGGGAATAGACTTTAAATGACAAGTATACTAATAACTTAGTGGAGATAGACGAGATCAACATTATGGAGTCTAATGAATAAAAGCTAGAAAGGTGGGAAGCCAGGAACAAGGGAGAGTTATTAGTGTTAGATGTTTTCAAAAAAACAGTCTAGGGAGAGAAAAATAGATGAGCCATGTAGGAAAACCACCAAAGGTTTTTGTGAGAGAGAGATAGAGAGTATTTTCTGGCAGCACTGGTTTTACAAGCCAATTATGTGTGTCTTCAGGCGATATACCAATGAAACTAATATCAGCAGGGTAGTGTAGGAGTTGTTTACACTTATCCAGAAATAACATTGATTGTTTTTACTCTGCATCTACCATGCAAGTACCATTTGAAGGAACAAGAAAGAATAGGCAGCAGAAAACATCAATATTAAAAACCACTTTAAAAGAACATTACCTTAATTAAGAAAAGAATAGAAACATTAGAAAGAAATTTTATCTAGTCAGAGAGAAATATCTAACTCAGAAGAAGAGCAAGTTCATCAGAATTCAGAGGCTGATCCATGGGGCATAGCCTGCAGTATTGCTTTGCTTTATGTCGTGGCAAATGCAAAGCCTTTCAGTCCTCATGCAAAAAAGCTGTTAACACACATCATGGTTTGGGATGGGTTGGCCAATAATAAGACAACAGATGCTCTCCTCCACCCCTCGCTCTAAGGAGAGGAAGAAGAGAGATAAAGAAATTTGTGAGTTCAGAAAAAACCTAAACTACTTCAATGAAATATTAATAATAAAATAATAAAAAAGGAAATAATGAAATAGATACAATATATACAAATACACACAAAACGATATCAGGTTCCCAGGGAGATGTCACAGGCAGGCACTGTGAAAGTTCCAGACTTGACTCAGTGACAAATGGGAACTGGAAGACACTGACCAGGATCAAAAGGCAGATGAGCTGACAGGGTCCTCCTCAGATGCCAGCCACTGAAGAAAGAGAGCTATCGAAGAAGCAGTCCATTGAAGAAGAACCCCCTGGAGAAGATCTGAAGAAGAACCCTTTGAAAAAAGCCCCTGAAGAGGAGCCAACCTGATGCCTTTGCTCCCTCAGCTTCTGTACTGAGCATGGCAGCTGGGATGGAACACCCTATTGGTCAGTGTGGGTCACTTGTCCTGTCCACTGCTCCCCACAGGTGCGACCCCTCCATGGGGTAAACAAACAATCAAATCAGCTGGCCCTGGCTGCCACAGCAGCACATGTGAGCAAGAGCCTCTCCCACTGAACAGACGGTTGGCTCTGCTGCACCACAAGCCAGGACAACATGTCCACATGTCTAAGCACTTAGATCTAATTAGGTCTGTTTAGATCTAATGTTTAGATCGAAATGCTTAGGTCTAAATATTTTCCTTGACTGGCGTTCAGCACTGTGCAAGTAGCAAGCTCTTACTGCCTTTGAAAGCATGACATACACCAATATATAGGCTACGGACTGTAACACAGGAAACCAGAAATCTCTGCTGTGTTGTGCAGACTCACAAACCTCAACTCAGAGCCCCTGTTTTTCTGCTTATTCTACTTGAACTGCAAACTTTCGGGGCAAGGAGTGTTTCACAACATGTATTTATTTAACCATTAATTGGCCTAAGGGGGCTCTGAGCTTAACGTTGTTCTCTGTGTAAATAAATTAATAAAAGAATAGGTGTACCATGTGGACCCTAATTACCCAAAAATTATGATTGTACAACTTAAGGCAAAACTTAAGTGACTGGGCTTGTTTTCAGATGTGCCAAGCACACATAATTTGGCTAAAGATGATAGAATTCAGAAGCACTTAGGCTATTCTGCAGATTTGTCTCTTTTATGACTCAAAGTCTTCCAAATTTCCTTTCTATTCTGCCCAAAGTCACTATCGGCTTCATTTATAATAAGGTTTCTAACTTATAAATAAAATATAAAAACCTGTCAAGCTAATACATACCTAGCAGTGAAATGTATTTTTTTTAAACAGATCTACTCTTTAAACAGGTATTAATTTGTGAGGGCCCTAGGGTTTTTATGAAATATATTCATGTGTAATGCATGGAAAGTATATTCATTTATCAGGTCAGTATTCTATTGCTTTTCCTCTTTAAGGCCTTAGACATATTCATTTAACAAGTTTCTTTCTTAATTATTCATTTATGGATACTAGGGACTATTCTTAACCACCTACTGCACAGAACCACAGTCTTTTTAAATGGTTACTTTCTGTGAAACATTCATTTGAGGGGGCTCCACACTGGCAAAAAGTACATTACAAATAATACTTGACGTAGTCTCAGAGAGCCAGCCTTGGACTCCTACTTCACTGCACAGACAAAGACGAGTAAAACAAATTACATGATTTCAGAAGTGCATGTAGTTCTTGTCAGACTACAGACCTGCGGACAGCAAGGCTGCACTGGTTATCTCCAAACATCACCTACTGGTTTTTTAGCTGACCTTTCTGCAGAGTAACTGAGAAACAGCATGTACAGGTCACAGTCACTCTGTCCGTTGCACCGTAGTTTGACAAATCACAACCCAGTTGCGGCAAGACAGTAACTTGCCGTGCATTATCACACTGAGAGATGTGCGGCTCTCGTTAGGTCCTGATGTATTACAACCATCAGAAATACTCTAACAAACCATTTGTTACAGTATTAGCAGGAACATGATCAACAATGACAACAGACACTTTGAATTTACAGTGTTTATTCAATGAATAAATGTTGTAGAGCTTTAAGGAAACCAGAACTGCCACTTCTCCGCTGCAAACTTTTCCTAGTGAGAATGTGGTGCAAACTGAGGAATTAGCACATTCTGCAACAGACCTAATAAACAAAAAGCCAGAATTTAATACACATTAATCTGAATAAGTGAAATATTTCAGAGCTGAAAGCATAACTTCACATATGTTTCAAGGCTGAACTCGATCTTCACTTAGGCAATGTGAACACATTGGTCAAGAATATCCTAAGAAAATCAATTACAGAACGAGAAGGAAAGATTACACTATACAACATATATTAAAAAACATTGCAGTTTTGAAGTTGATTTTGTTTTCCTCCAACATTTTTTTAACATGTAGACACTTCCCTGTTTCACCTCATTTTGTGTCTGACAGACACTTCAATTTCCTATTCCTAGCCTTAAAAAAACCTCCTAAATTAACAAGACAACTCATTATCACCACTTTTATTAACTAGGTTGATCAAGGGCAAGTTATTTATCTGGAATAAAGAGAAGATAACAAAAGTAAAAAGAGGTCTGCTTGCAGTCCAAAGGCTGTGGGTTGCTCAACTTGTTCTGAATTTTAAAAGCTAAATAAACTAAGTTTAATCTAATAAGCTAACAGTTTGAAGAACTTTTTTTCCTTCCAAGGAATGAAAAGGGAGCTCATAGGATAGCTGCAATCAGTTCAGGGTGGCCATGAATAATATCAAATGCTTTCTTTTATTTGTATCTCTGCGACCATTTAGCTGTACAGAATTTCGTAATGTTGGCTTAAAAAAAACTAGGCCAGTCCCAGTTAAGTATTCTGAAATAAAAAAAAAATTATATTCACTCCTCTGGGAGCAGGATATGAGTAAAGGATTTGAGTTTCTGCCTCGTTCATGCCTGTCTAGCAGGCAAGTAGAAGGTGGCATACTTTGGCTTCGTTGCAGATGTACGGACAATCACTATTCTCTTCTGTGAATTGGACTGCGGAATTTCCTGTGCCGGATGCATACATTGTCTTTGATTCATGCTCCACTCGCTTTACTTAATGATACTCGGAGTGAATGGGAACTCACCAGTTGAATCAGACAGAAAATAGCTGGCAGGAAACTTGACCTACCGTCACCACAGGAAACTGCTGAGGGCAGAAAGAGCTTAAATGGAATAGAATACATTATCTTTTGACAGATCCTCACACTTCATTCTCAAAAAAATGACTGTTATTAAAGACAAAAACTTAAGCTACTTTTTGGGTTTGATAATGAATTTTGAAAAAAAAGGTGTGAAGTATCAAATCGATGTTTGCTAAGGGACATCTACATGCGCCATATGAATGAATCACATTTATGTCCACAAATATCTCAGAGACCTGCCATAACCCAGAGATGTACCAAGCCTTCCACTCTGATTTTCAGTCAGTAATGTCCTTCACCTCGTTTTCCCTCAAGAGCCTGCATGCTGGCAGTATATTCCATATTCTGGGACTACAGGTGTCAGATGCAGTTGACAGAATGCATGCCATTTAGAGGGGGTCAGCAGTCAAAAAAAGCCCCACTAGAGGGCAATTTTTTCTCTGGTCTATGCCCTGGTTCTTCCCCACAAGTTGGCCCGTCTGGCTGTGTAATATGAATCAGGGTAAAAACAGGTCTTACTCTGTTGTCGGGAGCTTAAGTGGGCTGTGTGAGAATGTGTGTGGAGTATCTGGTGTATCTATTTGAATAACTGCTCTGAAGTGCTGAAGAAAATAATTTTTCAGACTCTGTCCAGGACGATGACTTCAACCATGACCATCACTTGAATTTATGAGGACTTTAGTATCTGTCTGAAAGCTGCACTGAACTGACACCGAAGAAACAAATCTATCCTAAAGGTGAATTGGCTTTTGAAATAAAATCTGCATCTCAGATATAGATCTTAACTATATATAACATATCCACAATAAAAATATTCTGAAATTCTCCCAAGGAAAGTAGCATTAAGCAAACCAAAAGGCAAAATTAAACCCTAATACCAATGAAACATATGTATGTTCCTAGGAAGGTAGGAATCCGTTGTAACAACGGATTGATTTTGCTGTCTTTTGAGGTAACCACCTTGAAGGAAAAAGGACCACAAAAGCGTTGGAGTGAAAGACTATACGCAACAGGAAAAAAGTCACCTTCCGGCGTTTGACCGATCTATGACTGAAAACAGTTGACTCATGTTTGTGTGGCACTGCTGCTGTTGACAGTGTTGTGATCAGGAATGTTCTGAACTGAGCTCCTGGCAAGGGTTACAATATACCCAAACTGTAGGATACAGCACAATCCTTTATTCTGTGTTTTGGTTTGGTGTTTTTTTAACATTTTAGAGGTAAGTTTTCCCGTGTTAGCTCAAATAGGTATTCAGTTTAGTACCAGTTGCTAATCTGTAACCAGAATTTGTCAGAGAGAGAGAGAGGGAGGGAGGGAGATAACTCAATAAGCAGTCTAATCCATAAGTTTCAACTTAGTGTTGCACTATGTCCAAATTCCATTTGATTATTTTGGTTTAGAAGTGCTTATTTTGTATGGTTTCTTGAGATACAATTTTTTTTATTTTTTATACGATTGTATTAAGCCAAAATGTAGTGGAATGATGTAAAGAAAAATGTAAGCTAAATGTCAGGAAATCTTTCATGACAAGAACACCAGACATCTTTGTAACATTCTACGCTTGCAAGTACAGAAATCCATTCAAAATTTATACTGGACAAACTGCTAGAAAATACATTAGCATTAAAGCAAGCGATCATGAACTGTCAAAGCAACAAACTATAATGAGACTTACCTAGTCTTGCTATCTCCAGATATCTGCAATTCTGTACAAGAGATCATTGTGCAGCTGAAGAACACCCTTACTATTTTTTCATAATTTCCCAGTCTGGTCAGTAAACAAAGTTCGTGTGTAGTCTATCCAGTTAAAGGCTCAGAAACTTACCATGATTTTAAGATTTTCATTGTCCTCTCTACTGCATTATGCCTCTTTTGCTACAAATTTCCCCATTTCAGTTATGCTACTGGGACAAATTCTGAGAACCTTGATATACGTTGCCTACAGGAAAACACAGAATTTGCCATCCTTGAAAAAACTGTTGAACCATGAAGTTCAGTATGCATTTGAAAGTACTGATAACCTGATGCTTCAAAACACAGGGTGGGGAGGAAGAGAAAGAGGACCTAGGAAATTGTCCGTAGTAGGAAAGAGTCAAACTTGACAGATGTGGTGACCAGCTTAAATTTTCAACTACGAAATTTCATTGCCACTTGCTTACGTGCACAAAATCCAGTGTTACTACAGATGATAATTTTATTCATCGCTTTTATAAATCTGTCCTCTCTTCTGCATTCAAATTTGCAATCTTCTCTGATAGCACATTCCAAATACTGAGTACACACTTTCTGAAGAAACAATTCATTTAACTTGATCTAAGTTTACCTTTTATTTTTCTATAGTGATCCGTAACTCTTGTTTGTACCTTTTTAAATACCTTTGTAGGTTTTTATAAAATTCCAATTTAGGGATGTACTAAAAAGCTGCTCCAGATAGAGATGCTTTCTCTAATAAAATACTTGACATTGACTTTGGTTGTGCTGCTGTTCAACTTCAAGCATTAAGGCCTTTAAAAACTAATAACTATATCTGTTCCTGTTTTCTTTAGATAAGAAAAATCAAAGAAGTGACACAATTCCAAATTGAGATATCCAAATAAAATGTAGTTATTGGCAAGGTAAAGTGACTTATTAGAAGTCTGACATTATAGCTCTTCTCCTCCAGAAAAAAAAAAATAAAAAAGGAATGTTTATCCAGGAATTAAATGAGTTTTAATCTTTTATTTTTGTGTTTTCATGGCATTAGACTAAAATCAGAGACACAATTAAAATAAAAAAGTATTACAATTGCAGATCGAACACATAGCCCAAGACATGGATCTTCTCTCATTAATTGTTGCCGCTGTTAGGAGATCTTTTATGTTTAAAACTTTCATATAAGTTGGGATGCTTTCATTTCTCTGAGTTTTCTGATGTTGAATTACTTGCATTGATTCATAGAGGGTTATCCACCACTTTTTCACCTGGGAAGAGATGTAGTGACCACTACTGTGGCAGGCAACTATGTTCACAGCCGATTTTTTGCACCAATCTAACCTCTCATGCATGCAGTCATTAAGGTTTTCTGAAATCTCATATATTGATGTCAAGGTGAGAGACTGGCTTATCAAGACTGTTATGGTCAGATCCAGTACACACCCATCATACTTCAGCCCACAAAGAGATATTCTAAGTCCCTACACAGGGAAGGAGTATATCAAAACTGGAGCCTGTTGCTCATTTTGGAACATAAGTCTTCTCTGTAAACCAAAAGAATGGTTTGGGTTGGAAGGGACCTTAAAGATCATCTAATTCCAACACCCCTGCTAAGGGCAGGGACACCTCCCACTAGACTAGGTTGTGCAAAGCCCCATCCAAACTGGCCTTGAGCATTTCCAGGCATGTGGCATCCACAGCTTCTCTGGACAACCTCTTCCAGGGACTCACCATCCTCACAGTAAAGAATTTCTTCCTAATATCTAATCTAAATCTCCCCTCTTTCAGTTTAATACCATTACCCCTCATCCTATCGCTGCACTCCCTGATAAAGACTCCCTCCCCATCTTTCCTGTAGGCCTTCTCTAGGTACTGGAAGACCACTATAAGGTCTCCCCAGACCCTTCTCTTCTCCAGGCTGAAAAAATCCAACTCTCTCAGCCTGTCTTCATAGGAGAGGTGCTCCAGCCCTCTGATCATCTTCGTGGCCCTCCTCTGCACTCGCTCCAACGGGTCCATGTCCTTCTTATGTTAGGACCCCAGACCAGGACACAGTACTCCAGGTGGGGTCTAACCAGAGCTGAGTAGAGGGGTAGAATCACCTCCCTCGACCTGTTGGCCACACTTTTTTTGATGCAGCTCAGAATATGGTTGGCTTTCTGGTCTGCTAGCACTTATTGCTTTTCCTCAGGGCTGCTCTCCATCCATTCTCCGCACAGCCTCTATTTGTGCTTGGGATTGCTGTAACCCACATGCAGGTGTGGCTAGAGCCGTTGCTGGTGAAGACTAAAGCAAAAATGTCATTGAGTACCTCAGCCTTCTCCATATCCTGGTGACCAGGTCTTCCATTTCCTTCCATTTTCCCTAGTCTTCCTTTTATCACTGATGTACTTGTAGAAGTTTTTCTTGTTGCCCTTGACATCCCTGGTGAGATTTAATTCTACCTGGGCTTTCGTTTTCCTAACCCAGTCCCTGGCTGCTTGGACAATTTCTCTGTATTGCTCCCTGGCTACCTGTCCTTGCTTCCACCCTCTGGAGGCTTTCTTTTTGTGTTTGAGTTTCGCCAGGAGCTCCTTCTTCATCCATGCATGCCTCCTCACGTTGTTGCCTGACTTCCTTTTTGTTAGGTTGTATCGTTCTTGAGCTTGGAGGACATGACCCTTGAATATTAACCAGCTTCCTTGGGCCCCTCTTCCCTCCAGGGTTTTATCGCATGGTACTCTGCCAAGAAGTTTGGTCTGAAGAGGACAAAGTCCTCTCTTCTGAAGTCAGGGTAGTGAACTCACTGTGTGCCCTCCTCACTGCCCTAAAGATCTTGAACTCCACCATTTCATGGTCACTGCAGCCAAGGCTGCCCTTGAGCTTTACATTCCCCACCAGCCCTTCCTTGTTGCTGAGATCAAGGTCTAGCACAGCACCTCTCCTCATTGTCTCCTCTATCACTTGAAGAAGGAAGTTACCATCAATGCATTCCAGAAACAGGGAGAGGTCATGATACTTGGCCTCCCTTTATGTGGTAATAACTGTTAAAATGAGAAATATAGATGGGATGATGAAGAGGCTTGGTTAAGATTAGATTCCAAAAATAGAGAACCAGCCCCCCAAAAGAAGAAAAGTGGAAATTGTAGTGATTTAGGTTAATACATTTCATGAAATATTTCAAAATAAATCTCACCAGACAGAGAAAGTGCAGAAAACACTTGGAACAAAGCTGTAGTACTATGAAGTTCAAAGCGAGTAGAAAATGAAGGCAACATGATATTCAGCTTGGAGTAAGGGAACCAAATAGTCTTTGGGAAATATAATGTAATCAAATACACCTATGGAAATAGACACTAGAACTTTTTTGAGAATGGGATTTAGTAAAGGATAAATTGAGGTAAGCAGTTTACCTATTTCGAATTTGGACATTATAAGCTATATCTACTTAGTCTCTGCCTAAACCACCATTTATGTTAATCCACTTTCTAAATATATAGAAAATAAAAGGCAGATGGGTGGAGAGCTGGTAATGAATATTAAATTATATGTTTGTTTGAATATGATATGACAGTAAGAATAGTCCAATACAAGTGCGAATATCGAACACAAAGACAATGTATCATTAACCTCAGAGATATTGTTCCTATATGGGTCTTCTTACAGCACTGGAGATATTTTATTGTATTATGAGTATCAGACTATCATAAAGATCTAGACATTTTTCAAGTTCAAAAAAACTCAACACATTTCAGAGAGCTCAAATTACTAAATTATACAGAAAGAATTAAAGCTTTAAGCAATGAGCCTAATCTGAAATGTGTGCAACACCGGTATAGTGCCAGGAATTTCTGTAAAGCCCTGCTACACCTGTTGTTGCTCTGCCAACTAAATGTTTCTTAGCTAACAGAAGGATAAGGGAGCAGGCAAAAACAGTTACAAACAACGGGATGGCATTCAGAAAACCTCATTTTAATTCCAAGTGCTTTTACCAATTTCCTGTCTTATTTAGATAAAGTACATAATCCTTCTGTGATCCTATATTGTGCTTACAATGGTGCTTTCTTTACCCTGTAAATTCTTTGTAACAGAAAATATCCCTTACTATATTTATATATTTCTAGTACTACATTCATGGCATTATCTATACTGTGATTGTGTACTACAATCACAGCATGACTGCTATGAAATTAATGCTTAGTGACAGAGGAAGTATTTATGGTTTAGCAGTTAGGACAAGCAGGATAAGTGGACTAAATGAAGATGGCAAAACATACAAAAATATAAGAAATAGAATGTTGCTAATGAGAATGATAGCTCTGGATAAAACCTCGTTTTGTACTAAGGACTTAATTGCAGCAATTCTCTGAACACACAGGGGAAACGAGGCTTATGCTGAGGATGTTCTGGATGACCAACAGGTCTCTTCAAATTTTAGGTACAAGATGCATAAGTACAGTAATTACATCCCACCAATAAATGAGGAAGGTTTCCCGTAATTTCCAGTTCGGAAGGTAACCACAGTTTGGAAAAAATACTTTTTTCAAAGACATCAAAAGTAAATTAAAATTGTCTGAGAACAGAACGTCAATAGGTCAGTCTTTTCAGTTAAGTCTCTGAATTGCCAGATGCAGGACTGGAAAGCATACAAACTCGAGCAAGCCCATTTTTTACCCCTATTTCTCTTATCTGTTTACAGCTTTTTCACAGCTTCTTCACATCCCAAACACAGTAGTCTCATGTGCTCCTTTGGCTGTACCTCAGTAACTTTCCTCTGATTCTCCTAAAGGTGATAAGCTGCTTATAGCAGGGCTCACAGCAAACTCATTTTGTTGTGCTGTGTCCAGTTGTTCCATCTAAAATATGTGCTCTTTGAGGCTTCCCCAAATTAGAGAAGTCCATAACGTACCATTTCCCATTGTAATGACTAATTACAATCTGTGAGATTGGAGGACACCTAATGCTTTTACCTGGTGCTCAGTGACTAGATTAAACGCCACGAAGGTAGAAGGCTGAATGAAAGAGAGAACGATGGTCTCCGTCATGCTGATGTTCCAAGACAAATTTAATAAGGCTTGATTTATGAAGCTTCCATGCATCAGGAAACCTGGAAATCTTTTTGGTCTTTGGGCTATATACCCCATTGTCTGAAATACTTGAAAATGTATTAAAAGCACCTGAGGCAAGAATACTGAAAGTTACTTAAAAGACCATAAGTAGAAGCTGATATAAAGCAATTGCACATATCACAACAAGGAGGGTTTTGCAGAAAAGTGCAAAAGGATCTCCTGCTTATTACTTCAAAAAGAAATGCATTAATATTATACAGCAGTCCATGGCAACAGAAAATAACTATATTATAAACTTTTAAGATTCTACAAACTGAAAAGAGGTTGAAAAACCATTAAAACAGAAGCTGACCCTGAGTGGAATTTGCTTGTTGCAATGCACAACATCAGTCTCAAGCAATCATTCTTTGCTCTGTAAAGTTTCAGAGAAAGTTTCAACATAGAATCAAAAATCATGAAGTGCTGATAATCTCTTTTTACCCACTTTTTAGCTATTTTCCGTAATTAATCAAATTATATTCTTTTTCCAGTTTGACATAAAACAAATGAAACCATAACAGAAAGAAAATTAAGAGTGATAATCATCCATTAAATGTTTTCTCTGTTAGTAATAAATTTTGTTTTGTCAACCAGGTCTGATATAAAGTGATTTCTGTGGTGACATATAGCTGTGCTGCATCAGTTACACAACTGGGAAAAGATGTTTACTTGTTGCCAAGGTCTATTGGCCTTTGAAGGACTTTCCTCACTTGGGCAAGGTGAAAAGGCTTTGGCATCTATTTATGACGCATATTCAGCCATCAGGAAGAAAATTTTTTTGGCTGAATTTTTTCCCAAAGCCACCTGAGAGATTTGGATGCCCAGTTCCTATTAAAATTAAGTCTACTAGGCAGCTTTGAAAGTCACAGCTTAGCAACAAAAACAAAGAGCTGTTGATGCACAAAGGCACTTAGAATTATGAGCCATATGTTGTCTCTGTAGGACACCCTGAAATTCATCAGGCATCTTTGTTTCTATTGTATTATATTACAGAAACAAAAGTTTAGAATTTGTGTTGGTTTCTTAAAAATGAGGCTTCACTGAGTTCAGATGATCTCTATCCAGAGACCATTACAATCATTGAGATTATTCAAGCTGAAATCACTTTTATGTGATTTATGTAGCTTCTTTTGCTCCAGAGCTCCCTCTCTCTAACCCATCAAGTACAGAATACTAAAAGACAATGGATTTAAGTACATCTCTGCAGAATTCTAGTGCAAAGCAAAGCATATGTCCATGTACATTTTGTTGAGTGATATACTTTACTCTTTCATATATAGATAGAACCTTGTTCTGTATATTTATTCAACATGAGTAGAGGCAGGGACAATTATTGTTTCAAAAACCCAATCCTGAAATTTAGTCTGGAGTGCTCATTCTCATTCAAGCAAACTGTCCATGAGATGAATTGAAACATTAGGTTTTGTTACATGATCCTACTCTCCTCATGTGGGCAGGAAAGAGCCTTCCCCCAACCTCCAGCAAAATTCTGCTCTTAAGAGCTGGAACATCCTAAAACCAAATAAAGACAATAAAAGCAGAATATACAACCATTCTTGTAATTTTAGGGACCACTCCTTAGATGAAGGCAGATATTGGGAAGGTGAGACCAAGTATGTATTTTGTTTACAATTATTAATATGAAAACTGTTATAAAATACTACTATGATGCATGTTAAAGACTCCAATTTTACTGATCCCTTATTGCCCTAAAATCAGTCCTCCCTAGCAATTCCCTGCTCCTCCAACCGTCTCTCTACATCTTAAGTTTCACAACTAATGATACACAAACACAGGTAGATAAGATTAGTAAGATGACTTGCCTCTGGGTAGGTTATTCCATAATTGCTTATTAGGTGTTTTCTTTCCCTGAAGCAGCTGGTATTGACTGCTGACAGAAATAGCACATTGGATTAGCAGATCAGTGGTTTGACCTGTGATGGCAATTCCAATTGTCCTTTGCTGCCACAAGCACAAACGTTTAATCAAAATGGATGTAAATTAGCTGAGATGTTTGAAAATTGAGGCACACAATACAAATTGTATACAGTAAGAAAATTTTTCTAATGCAGTTTTGGCAAATGTGAGCTCAAGATTAAATGTAGGAACTTTTCAAAATCCACATTTTCTGAGCCATCTCTTACCGAGAAAACTCCTGTCCTGCTGCCCATCCAGCTCCACCAGGATCTTCATCACTTCTTGCCCCAATACTCCCCTCTTCCAGATCTTCTGCAATGATTACTTGTAGTGGCCTGGAGAAATTGCAGGAGCTATGTTTCTGCAGAAGGATGACTGGGCTGGAAGCAGCATGGAAATGTTCATGACAGGGTACAAGAAATAGTTCTTCTGTAGATCAGAAGCATATTTATGCTCTTCTAGAGAGGTCCATTAACACTGAAACATGAGCTTTGGAACAACAATCAGGGTACAACGGGGATTCTTGTTAAGACTATTGAAATAAAAGTATTAGAATACATCATGATGACTGCAAACCCAAATAACTTCAGCAGATTTAAATCAACCTACATACGTTTGTCTAATTGTTTTTGAAGAATAGATTTTATTTAAGTGTAAGTGATGAAAGTGGATGGTGTTGTCATTCTATCACTTATCATATTTTAAAAACTAGTGTTTGTAGGATATTAGTACAGACTTATTACAGTAAAAAATAATCCTAAAAAATACACCACCTATGGAAGATGTTAAAATAAAAATGCTTGCACATTTTATCCAAAATATGAATATTGTTTTTATTCTCTTAATTATGTTCATTTCCATAAAGGAATCCAACAGAGCACTCAGACTTCCTTTTTAGCTGTTCTGAAACTGTAACAAATCTCAAAGTCATGCAATGCTTTATAAATAACTTTAAGAATACACTGTTTTAATAAGTACTTCATCAGTGCATTGGTGAGGCTGTGGTCATAACTTGATTAGATTTGTGATTAACAGTAGAAGCACTAATTAACTGCTGAAATTCTTGCAGTTTTCCTGCTCCCCCCACCTAGTTTCTGTTTCTTAGTTAACTACTGTGAAGTGCTGCTGACACACTGCTTCCTCACCTTCAGCTCAGGCATCGGTTTTTTCCAGTGGGCTTGATTCCTTTTTTTCCAACAGTAGTATTTCAAGTGCTAAATTTTACATTGGTATGTTCCTGTCTTTATAAAGTTTTACTGTGGAGACAAAAGAAGAAACATAGTTATTGTATTTGCTGGATTCCTTTGTCTCATTATCTAGAATTAAATGTTTCATTCTGCCGACCTTATAGCTTAATCATGTTTTCATTATTTTCAAGGAGATTGTTTCCGTGATATACAGGAGGTAACGAAGGAGGTCCTTGTCTTTATACCACTACACGTTTCTCATCATATTTCCCTCAGAAAATGAAACTGCATACTTAATAATACTCATAGGGTTTGGGGGATTTAGTGGAGGGGGAAAAAAACCCCAAAAGTTTACATTTGAAATTTGAGCATCTGAATCCGGCTAATGGAAAAATAGATAACTTGGTTTTATGCTGAAAACGTGCAAAGCATACATTCTAGTATAAAAGCAGCCTTTCCTGCAATAACTACAGAAGTGAGAGGAGCCTAAAACCAGGTGCGCTTGCATGGTATCTGAGGATGAAAATAGGAGATAAATAAAAAGGACCAATTGTTAGTCTGGAACCGGTTTTGGTTTGCGCATGCTGTTTTATTATGTTTGAGTGAGATTTCACTTACAAATGGAGAAAACTCTACATTTGTAATAGTGTTCAGAAGCGTAGGCCAATGACATCTGAATATGCCTAGAGAAAGATGTCATGCTGAGTTAAAGCAGTTTCCCAGCTCTGGAGTGACAGAGTTTGAATTTAGACTGGAGTAAAACCAGCCAACAACAACAAAAGATGTCTCCTCACATAAAGGGAGAACAAGGGGAGCTGCTGAAGTACCTCCTGTGCCTTAAAAAGTGGGTTGTTTTTTTTTGGTGAGACATGCAGTTTTCTCATGGTTGGAAAATAAAAAATGCTAGCAAAGCTGCTGGAGATGGCAGCAAGGAGTGGCAAAGTGCAAATAGCGGAGCAAATCAAGGTTAATGGAAGCAACTAGTGTAGGAAAAGGCTGTAAAAGTGGGAAAGGCTGATGCAGGATGGCTGATGAGAGGGAAAGGCTGCTTTAAGTTTGGCAAGGGACAACAACTGGTAGATAAGAGGAGCATAGAAGAGTGAGAAGCAACTGACGGTATCAGGTCACACCAACCTGAGTGTACTCAAACCATACCTACTGATACAATAAGGACTTCACTATTCACAATATTAAACCATTAATTAATTTTATTGTGGGACTGCAGGAAAAGAGGTTGTCTCACCAAAGAAAAAGCCCGTAAAAAATATAGTGTTACACTTCCACAATTGTTACTCTGTTTTTCTGTCTTCTTACATTTTTGCTCCTTAAATAAAAATAGTTTAAGTTGTAAAATCCACATTTATGAATGGGGAAAAATTAATTTATTAAGCCCCAGAATGCTTGGGTTAATTTTCCTAGCTTATCAGATGTTGTGGGCTAATGCCTTAATAGTAACCTGATTGACTTTAAATTCAGCTCTTGTTGCTGCCAATCTAGACTTTATGGAAGGATTAGAGGGCAGAGTTGTCAATAGTTAATATGGAGTATGAGTAGCCACATGAAAAAAAAAAAAAAAAGAAGATATGGCTATTATTATTTCTTTAAAAAAGCCAGTGTTCGTGGTGAAGTTCTGCATTGCCAGAGAAGAACAGATCAGAAGTTCTCTTCTGTCCTTTGATCAGCACCATTTGCAAACCCAGGAGTTCTTTTATATTGCACAGTGCAGCACCATCCTGAGATACCTTAGCTGAGACCAAACTAGTTCTTGAGTCTGAGGCAGTCTGAAGCTGCATCTGTGTGGCATTGAGCAGCGGTACCGATTAGCTAGGCAACTATTCATTTTCCCAGATACAATTTGATATGCCTGTTTGCGTTATTCTGGGAAAGTGCACCTGGTCTTCTATGCTAGCTTAGGTAATTTTAACATTGCGTTGTGCTGTAGATAATGTTTTCCTGTATTTAAGCAATCAGATATTATGCCGACATTAGCAAGTAGCGCGGAACAGCAAGAGCAGAGCTGTAAAACCAGACAGCTGGTGCTGAGGCCACGATGTTTGCACCACCTATATTGCAGGCAGCTTTGCTGTGCAGACCCAGCTGGGTCCTGTGGTCACAGCGTTCACCGTGAGATGGTCTTGAGTACGTCTTCATCTTCATCTGAAAGGAATTAAGTTCAGCTGCTCCAGAACTTCTCCATGACGCGAGCCAAAGCACAGTTAGTAGGGACAATCAGGAGATTTGCTTCCAAATCACACTTACAGTAAGACTTGAAGTGCTGACATAGGTGTATCTTTACATACGAGAGCACCGCTGTGTTACTCGCCCAAGTTAGCCTTGTGTTTGCAGTTATCTTTCTAGTGCCATGAGCAATACTACCTGTTTGGAAAATAAAAGAAGATAGTTTATGTTGTTGGGAAGGCTTGTCTGAAAATAAGGAACCTTTTTACACTTCTGAATTTTAACACCAAAAAAATGTGGTACCAGTCAGGCAAGACTGAAAGCCAAGAACGAAACCATATGAGATAGTTACTTTTGAAACTTTGTGAAATTGAATCAGAGGACAAAATATTTTGAAAATATCATTTGACTATAAAGTTCCTCAAGTCATTCTTTTGGGTATATTTTAGAGTCAACTTGTTGCTACAGATAGAAATTGATTTCTCCCCTGACCCTTCTTGTAGTCTTAGCTGCAGAATCACTTGAAAATGAAAATCGATGAGTTTAGAAGCTGCAAGAATAATGCCTATAGAACTTGTTTTATAGATGAGGCAATACATATAATTACAAGAAAACCTTTTATATGCTGGGTTAGAGAATATTTTACAAAGTTGCCAGTTCCTTCTACTTTTCCCTGTCTTGAAAAGAATGCTTCCCGCTGTCCCCACAAGCCCACATTTACATAAGCAACAAGCTGTGTTCAATGTGAATTTTGTGCTTGGAAGGTGGGTGAATTTCCCTTTTTGAACTCAAACCTGGAACAAAGCAGGATGGCAAATCTCTTTAGCCCCACATAATACTACATTTACCCAGTTGGTGAAGATATTTCAGTATAAACATATCTGCCTATCTAAATCCAACTGTTGGACTGGGACCACAGTATGTTAAATGGAACTCTTATTTGATGCACAAGAATCCCCTGATCTTCAGGCTCTTTCTACAAATTTCTGCACAAGCCCCATTTTTTAGGGTATCGATTTTGATAGATCTAGTTCTACAGACATGAAGAGCCCTGCCACATTCATATTTTTCAGCAACTTAATGCATTCCTCTGTCTACATCCCCTCGTTCATAATTCTTTGTCTTTTGAAATTCAGTGCAATAGTTAGACTTACTTTTGTTAGTGCATACATTTAATTTAATTTAAACTGAAATCAGCTTAATCCAGATTGATCCAAGGTAATTATTAATATAATTTGTTCTTTAAGCTTTGCCTAGAAAGTCAGTATCACCTGTAATTTTCAGTAGTATTTATCTTTCTAACAAGATTAAAGATAGCTTTATCCCATAGCAGCCAGAGTAAAGGTTGCAAAATCCATTTCAATATTAAGTTTTCATAGACAGATATTTCTGATTAACAGTGAGGCAACTCATACTATGACCAGTAACCTTGACACGAAGCATGAGTCAAGCTGGAATTCTTATGCACTTCTCCACATTCTTTTTATGGGAAGACCCTGTTTCCCAAATTTAGTGTATTAATACACAGTCTGCACCAAAGAGTTAAAGACTTAAAGAACTTAACCCTAAAAGGCACTGTTAGCAGCAGTCATTCTCTATCATGAATTTTGAAGGATAAATTAAAAAAAAAAAGGAAATATTTTGTGTAGCCTCAAGCTTTCTTATTTCTGGTAGTCTTGCGTGGCAGCCAGTTTCATGTCAAAATTATACATAACCTAATGTAGACTAGAGTTGGGAAATAAAAGCAAAAACTCATACAATGAATCTATACCAGTTTTAGAACCATGTTTGACTCAAGCAGCCCAGATTAAAAGTGGTAGATTAATAAAGATTATTTTCTTTGTAACAAGGCTTGTTTCCCCCTTACAGTGATGAAACGAGGACAAAAAGAAAATAACATACTTGATTATGCCCTAAATTGTTCAGTTTTGGCTTTTTGTGATTGAAAAGGAATAAATATTTTCCTGTGGAAGTGAAAACACTGAAAGACTTTTTCTAAAGACCAAGGGCCTTATTTACTTTTGCAGAAAAAAACCCAAACCCAAAACAACAACAAGCCTTCACACGACTCCTTTAGATGAATGATTTTGCACCCACTGATAATATTGGCAAATTTGGCCCAAGTTTTAAGAGACTCACCAGTGACATTTGCAATGGATAATGATATTCCACAATTAACATCTGCAGTCATTTGTCAATGTTTGCATAACTGTAAAGGAGTCCCACAGAAGCAGTTTCTATGCGAACAGGACAGTGATGCCTGCTCAGTCTATGAAATCCAGTTCCAGTTTTAAAGTTTTTAAGGGATTAATAGATAATTAAAAACCTGCGATATCTTCTTATGTAGTAACGGATTTTGCAATCACATAATTTTCATGTCTAGAAAACACAGTTAGGAATCCTTTATAAATATGATAACAGTAATCATGCTACAAAGTGGGACTATTGCACTGTTTCTGAAAAAACAACATATTCAGTGATCTAATGAGGATGTAATCCATGTGGTGCAATAGCGGGAAGAATATCCTCTGTAGAACATTTTTGGCTGGCACTGTGGAAAATTTTTCAGGGTTTGAAAGGAAATTGTTCAAGACCAGCAGCACAAACATCATCTAAATAGATACAAGAATCTGTCCCTTCTCATACCAGCTAAAGCTGAGGTATTTTTCCTCCAGAAAAAGAAAATATTTTCCTCCTAAATTCACAAGACAGATCTTGATGCCGAGTGTACAGATCTGGAGGACACAGCTCAGGCATGCTGAAGTCAGTACAAATATATGCAAGTAGAGCAAGGTAACAAAGTCAGTCAAATTTTGCTGTGCTAGACAGTAAGAACAAAATCTGCCCTCTAAGCAAAGCTCCCACGTATAAATGCACTTTTCAGCAAGTGTTATGCATGATTGGGATCCACATGGGTTCCAACTTTCTCACAGAGACATCTGTATTTTTACACAAATGGAAGCATCTTGTAAGAGTAATTCAAAAAATCTGATTTTCTTAGACAGTTTTGTTTTATGCAATCATTTTTATCCCAATTTAGAACAATGTGAGATATAGGTCTTGTGAGAATGAGCTACATCATATCCAGTTTTTAAAAAATCATACAACATATTTAAGAAACCTGTACGTGAGAGATTTTATCAATGAAAGATACCAGGGCATCTTTTTAAGATGAAAGACACACCAGTACTTCTTGGCAGACTGTGCTTAGTCATCTAATTTTGCTAATAGCCTCATACTGAAAAAAAAAACCCCAGAAACCTCTTTATATTTAAAGGGCAATATATATATTACTCATTATAACTCATATTGACTTCATAGTAACGTGAAAATTATTAGGGATACTAGCTCTGTAACAAAATTCTAGCTATAAAATTTATCAAAAGCAGCCAAAAGTTGATAATCTAGAAGCTTGGTCTTTGTCTAAGAATAGTTCACAAATCAACAATAGTAACACAGCTTGACCTGAAATCTTACGGAGAGTACTCTTAGCAATATCCCACCCTTTCCAATAGTGTCCACTGGAAACAATTTTGCTAGACTTGAGTAATACTATGGTTCAACTCACACTTTAGTTCCATATTTTTCATGAGCTGTTAAATGTAATAGGGAAATAGGTGGTAAAGTGATGTCTAAAAAAAATAAAATGTATATCTATATCTACACAGAGACATACATACATACATACATATATGTATAAATCAAACAGTTTCTTCTGGAGGTATTGACAAATCTTCACCAACACCAACACAGGACATTCACTGATCAACTCACTTTAATTAACCATAAGGAACAGAAAGCGTAACTGTGTATTAATTGACAGAAACACAGTAAGTCAGAAATGAATTCAAAATATAAAATAGGAAACTACTGATTTCATGTGAACCTGAATTTACTGTCTCATCAAACACTTGCAACATTTCCAGATGACTGCTGCAGCAGAGTAGAAGACAAAAGTCTTCCTTATTTGCAGCACACCTATGGTATAGAGAACTTCAGAACATTATTTACAGCCACGATTCAGAATGTGATTTTTAAACTGATGTTTCAAACTTCATTGCTTTTTAATTTTCTCACAAAATACGTTGTGACCTGGAAGGAAGCCACAGAAAGTTGTACTTAGGAGCCAATGAACTGACAGCAAAGGACAAATTATGTTTATGGATTCCCACTGGGCTATGAATAAAATGGTTCATCACCCACACAGATTTCTTCTACTTAAGAGATCTAAAGTACATCCGTCTCAACGGGCATACAGATACAGACAATCACTAAATCCCCATGGGAATAAATGCAAATCATAATCTAGATATATGAGGTGTCAAGGACCATTGGAGGCAGCATTTCAATCATCTTGGCAGTTATAGTACCTTGAATCAATATAGCACATGGCATTATTAGTCAGGCATGTGTATTACTATTCAGTAAAACAACAAAATGGCAAGGAAAGATACTAGAGGATAGCAGTAGTTCTGTAGATTGCAGACTGTTAAAATTTCAATTATCTAAAAATTAGCAAAGGCTTTTTTTCCTTTTAGTGGATTACATGCACAAAAATAATGGCAGAGTTAGCTCCCAATATTCTTAACCACATGCCAAAAATACATGGTGTAGATAAAAGTTTTCTTTCTGTAATACTCACCTAAAACACATAACCTGATTCACAGAAATGTTAATTGAAACTCATAAGCAATGTAAAACAACTTAAAAATATGACTATATTTTTAGGAGATATTTAACCACCCTTGGGAAAAAAAAATAATCGAAACAATAAAAACAAACAACTCCATATAAAGCTGTCTACCAAAAGATAATCCAGCCTCACATGGTGCATAGACCTGACAAGCAAGAATTTGTTATTAAATACCCTGAGCAAGACTGCAATCTTTTCATTGCATTTATGCTAGTGAATCCTGTTTACAAACACACAAAACAAAGATGCCACAGAAGTTATATTTGCTCTTCTTTTGATTAAATTATTTCAGTATGGTTACAGATTTCTGGTTTTTTCATTCATACTGTGGCACCCAAATGAATTATTAAATTCCACCAACACGTTGTACTGTAACTGACATTAATTAAACAGGGTAGTGTGTCTATTGGTGAAGGTTCTGATTGCAATCACAAAGTGTAGATGTGTGTGTGATAAATATGTTTTTTCTGTATCTCATTTTAGCTACCCGGAGCATGCTAGGAGACCTTCTTCTCCATATCGATTTTCAGATTATACTCAGTGGGCTACAGATTTGACTCAGTGTGATTCCCATGTGCCATTTCACTACAGCTAAGAGTCACAGATCACAACTAGTCAACCTTAAAAGTGGCAAATAACAGTTAGACTATTCTGCTCAACAGTGAAAGATGCCAGTCCTTCATTTATAATATTTCTTTATTCAGATTCCCAAGTCAGAGAAGGTTTTTCTTACTAAGACCTTTTTGTTCTTATCCTATGATGTTAGCTAACCAGATGTTCAAACAACTCACCTTGCAGGATTATGCTAATAGTATTCTTCCCTTCAAAGACATACATCACACACAATAGAATGTTCTTATAAGCATAAGATGCTTCAATGATAGTCTATGGTGCTGCTTACATTCATAAAATTATATATGCTCTTCAGAGTTTTGACAACTTGAATTCCAAAAGTCAAATTTTTTTAGGCAAAAGGAACCGAAGTGTTACAAGTCTTTAACTTCAAAATGCTTCATAAAGGCAACACGCACACAGGTGGGAGAAAAAAAACTACCAGAAATTGCCAGAAAAGTTGCAGGTGGTAGCAATACTTGATTCAACTGAAGGAGGTTTCTGCACATATTCAACTTCTGGTCCACTGTTAGATTAGTAAGATTAGTAGCATTGCATCATTGTACTTTCTTCACAATCCAGCAGTCGCTTCCTCTATCCTTAATATCCAGCATTTCTGCCAGTGGATACTGAAGTTTTTCAACTTGGCTACACTAGACTGTCATAACAAAAGACTTTAAGGCCAGCCAGGATGAAAGGACTTACAGAGTACTAAATTGTCCATAAAATTTTGTAGGGGAAAAAAAAAGAAGTAAAGGTAATGCAGCAATTTGGTTCCTTTGTATACAGTAGACTGCATGGGCATAAGCAGCTTGAAAACTCTTTCAAAACTTGAGACAACAAACACTTCTATTGCCTAGGCTGTTATTTTGCATATAGTTGCATATTATTTTGGTGATCTGGTGACTATTAAAGTGACAGGGTAATTTAAAGTTCGGGCAGCTCTGAGAGTGCTTCAGGTCATATTTCTAGTAGAAGCTGCCTGTGCACCCAAGAAAGTGCTCTGGTAATGGGGAATCACAAACAGAGGCTCTCTGCTCGTGGCTCACTTCCTTTCATCTCCCTCTCACTTACAAATCTGTAAATGCAGTAGAGTAATGATCATCAACTCAAGCATTTCTTATTTCTGAGGACCTTTTGCATCAGTCAAAGGCAGAAGATTGCCGTTGTTGAATAAAATTTAACTGGTAAAGCTTTGGACTGGCAAAATACATGAAAAATAGCTTCTTTAAAGATATTCTTAAGTTTATAGTATTTTCTTTCTATGCTTTCTCATTTTTTGGGAAATTCTTCTCAGTTCTGTGAGCAATATGATGTTTTAAATGGTAAAACATAGTCCTTACATAGATGAAACTGCAAGAAGTCCAGGATTTTTTGGACTTTTTTTGTGGGGGATAGATAAATGTGTATGTGCTAATGATGGGGACACACACAGTAAGAAGGCCACCCTGATACCTAATTGACCCTGATAACTAATAAGTCAGTACAGAATTAAGTAATTGGGGAAAATAATTATATTATTTTAAATTAACAAACTCCATTGCCTAAGTTACTTCCCCTTGTCTTTCAGCTATAGATATACATTTACAGCTGAAGCTGGACTGCATGTCTGAAAACCGTTTTTGAAGTAAATTGCAAGCCCTAATTAAGTCTCACAAAACCCTCGTGAGACAGAAGGTGAGTTAGGTTTCAGCTCCATGTCTTCTGAGGCCCAGGTCCAAACTTAATGCATTAGACCACGCTGCTGCCTGGGCAAATCAATCAACCCACCTGCTTCTGCATTTTCCCTTGGCAATCCTGTAACCATGCCCCACGCTGGCCTCTTTTCAAAGCTAAACACCCCAAGGAATCAGTCAGTCATTCACCTATCATTTAATTCCATCTGTACAACAGATTAGTCATAGTTTGCATAACTGCAGTTGTAGTTTTGAACTCCCATTTCTCTTGGCTGGAAAATTTATCATAAGTCTGCTGGGAAACAAGGTCACTTCAAGACTTCTCCCTCAGATATGAGATAGAAATGGCATTATATTTTGTAAAAAAAAAGAAATACTCAACAGTACAATTAAGGTTACTTCTTTTTTCTTGGTAGAAGAGACTTAAAGAAGTGTTTTGAATGTTTAGAGAAAACTATTGGTTCTATCTACAACAGGGATTCATTGTGCATTATAGTTTCTTTTTTTAGTGGAAATATACCTCACATCCATGGTTGGGGTTCTATGCAGCATGTTAATGCAAATCATCTGTGCACATAAGAAGACTTTTGTCACTGTACCTCTAGCTGAACCTCAAGTGAAGTACTCACAGACAAATTTCCATGACTGAATTTTCCTGCATGTGGAGGAAACAGAAGGAAAAAAAAGACAGATTATGTCTGGCTTGTTGGAAAGAGCATCTCTCAGTAAAAACATTTTTCAACCATATTTTACATCCTAATATGCCTTGAATATTTATGACTTAATCTCCATCTAAAATCCAGCTACTCATACTTACTTTTACATTTCTCTTGTTGTATTTTGATTTTCATGCATTCATTTATTTGTACTAACATCTGGAAGTACCCTGTGACATTTTTGCCAGTGTTGAGTGGTTTGCCGTATCTGCACAGAGCACAATGAACCTCACTGAAGAGGTTTTTAGAGTTAAGACGAGTTTTGTCCTTGACAGCGCATGTAGAATTCAGAACAGCTAAAGGCACCAGTGGATTCTTTAACTGTACACGGCACAAAAATGATTGAAAGGCCATATCACTTTCAAGAAATGCATGTAATCCTGTTGTCACAAATCTCTGTGCTTCCTTACACCATATTTCCACCTTATGTCTTGTCACCACAACTTGTCTGATCATGTATCGAATTAGACTGCGGTGTATTTTGGTAATCAAAGTATATTGAAGGAAACTTGTTTATTGTATCCCTTTGAATACACAATTATTCTCATTGATCAAATTTTTATTTGAAAAAGTTGCATATTCTGCTTTTTCTATTAATTCTTAGATGAAAATAGCATTTAACATGTACATATTGTAGATACATTTATAATATTTATTGAGCTACATTTCCTGAAACCTTAGGTTTCACAATTAGGTTTTCCTAGAAAGAATACTATTTTAACAAAATTGTTGACATAAATATTTAAGACAAAGTTTTTTATATCATAAAACACCATAAAATTATTCTGCACTGAAAAATTGAAACAAAAATAATATTGAAAATATCAGGGGTTTTGGAGCCTTCATGCCATTTTAATAAATTTCTCTGATCTGGATTTTACAGAGAAAGAAGCAATGTACGAAAAAAGAAGTTTATTCAAGTGGTGTATAAATTTACAAAATAATGAGAACTGATTTGAAAATAAAGCTTCCTGCCATCAAGCCCGATATGAAAAAATATTTAAAGAATTCAGCAGTTTGTAGGGACCTGTAGATGGCATAAAAACACTGAGAAGGATTAAAGGCACTGCTCTAGAAGCTAAGAAGAAGATATTTACCTATGGTGCTTGGTGATATAATGAAGCTACGTACGAGAGCATGTCACTCAGAGTGTTTCTGCCTTCTGGCACAACTTGAAAATTATGACACAGCTACAGAGCAGAAAGGTAGTTCTGTGCATCTGGCAGTGAATCAGCTTGCTGACAATGCAGGCTGAATTCTTTGCTCTCGGGTTGTCTTTCGGTGTAACCTTGATGAGGTGTCTTATATATTAATAGCCCTTTGAGGGTCTCACAGATGTAATTCATGCACGCTATGATGGGGAAATCTCTTTAGACATCAAGCCATGGCAAAGCAAAAGCACAAGTATGGAACGTGGGAAAGAAAGGACTCTCAAAGGGGATGTTCAATAGGCAAGAAAATCTGTGAAAAGTTCTGTGCATATAAAAGTGAACATAACCACTATGCACAAAAATGTAAGCTTTTCTTCCCTGCTTATGGTAATAATTGAAATGTAAAGAATAGCAATAGAAGTAGAGCTCTTTTCCTATGAGCTACAGTGAAGAAGCCCCAAACCCTGGCTCATCTGATATCTATCCGGTCCTACATCCTCTGAAAGCCACTAGGCATTTGCATTTCTAACACCACAGTTGTAATTCAGTTGTAATTTGAAGTCTGTTCAAACACGTACTTTATTCCTAAATTGAGTGCTGAGGCCATGAAAAGGAGCCAGAAAGCACTGAATTATAGGGCATTCACATGTCCCTGTTTCTTACAGTAAGACTGTTAAGTCTGAAGCATTGGTAACCTTATTTGAAGGGAACATTCACCAATAGATTAGTCAACATATATCACTAGAAAATTGGAGTTTCTGACCTAATTTCCAGTGGGAAAGCAGGCAGAAAACAGTCATAGAAGCTAAAAGTTATCTGGTTCTGTGAAACAGCATTTTTTGTTGAAATCTTGCTTTGTCACAAATTTCCCAGACAGGTCTATCTTCTAAAACCCCCATTTTTTTTACGTATTGGTGGCTAAATTAATTTCAAAATTATAGTGAATGCAGTACATAAATACAATACAAAAAAATTCCCTCTCTGATAAAACACAGTCCTTCTGTTTTTCTTTTCACCTTTGGCAGCAGCAGGAAGGCAAAAACAAGCTGAGTGAGACTGGCAACGTTAGAGAACATGTTTCAGGCTTTTTGAAGGCGCACAGATGGTGATCAAGATGATGAAAATCTATATAAATCAGGTTCAGCATCTCAGCTCATTGACAATAACTCTACTGGCACAAATGGATCTTTAGATCTCTCCTAGAAAAGTATGATTCACAAGGTAATATTGACACAGGTTGTAAATCTTCAGTGACTGTTCTATCTGCTTTCTTTTAGATCTGTGAATCACAAAAGCCTAGAAGATTTGAGATGAAAGAAGTTAGCTCAACAAGTCAGTACATTTCTTCTGCTCCAGTGCAGAATCAACTGTATCTCAAAAGTGCTTGTGCGATATTTGTCTAACATCTCTATAATAAGCTCTAAAAGAAAGAGATTCCCAGCCCCCTAGCCAATCTGTTACAGTGCTTGTCTATCCTCACCATTAAAAAGATATTATTAACGTCAGGACTGAATCTCTTTTGCTGCAGTTTAAGCCCATCACGACTTTTCCCACAGGATGCAAAGAACAGTCTATTCCCTTCCTTTTTTAGTAGCTTTTTGTTGTTGAAAGCTCTCACTTGGCCCAGCCCTTCAGCTCCTTTCCTCTAGCCATTACAAACTTCTATAATATTATATGCTTTACAGCTATTACTATTGTGCACATTTAAAAGAGAGAGCATCTCCTTAACTACTAGTTTATAAGTGAACTTAGCAGGTCTTAGCAGGTTTTAAGAGTAAACCGAACTGCTAAAATTATTTCAGGACCTCAGCCTTCAATACCACAGCTACAACATAACATAGAAGAACTCATCTTTGAGGGCATGTCTAGGTGGACAGCTGCAAACATCTGTGCATCTGCTCCTCTTGTGCTCGGAGGTGGCTGGAAGCTGTTCAAACACGCTGCTATGGCTCGCCATCTGGGGCTCTGGCTCATCACGTGGGGCTCTGGCTCAGCACAGCACACCGCCCTTATTACACCGCTTCAGGTTACCACCAGCTTGCCTTGGAGCGGGAGCTGCACCTGCACCTGTGCATAAAGATATATAAAGATGTTTTGGGGCAGTATCTGCATCTTTATAAACTGCAGTCAGTGGAATGAATCCCAGTCTTCCCTGGGGCCACAGGATGCTATTTTAATGCAAATAGCCAAGCATGACCTAGGTGGTATAATACAAATAGCCATACACACACTCCTAGGTAGCCTATGCACAAATACATTCTTTTAGATAGGTTCTGCTTACACCTTGTATACGATACAGCCGTATGTCCAGTATTGTACCCATAATGAAGTCAAGGTGGGAGGGAGACAAGTGAGTCATTATCTTGAGTCAGAGACAGCGCTATTTTATCTTCAAGATACGTATTTTCTGATAGTGTCACGGGAATGACTCATTAATGTAAATTAATAGAGAATTAAGACTCCAATATGATGAAAGAAAAAGCCATCTTAAAAAGAAAACTAAGTTTGAAATCCTTGTCCTTTTTGTTATGTTAGTGAGCATCACTACAGAAGAAAAAAACCCCAACTTTTTACTTTCAAGAAAAGCTTTTGAAAAGTCAAATGTACTCTTTATTGCACAATTTACAATAATTTATGGTTATTAATCCCTAATGTTCCATCTCTAATATTATGGCACATTACATGAAGGTAGGAACTCTACAAATTTATGAGTTTTACAGTATCCTGAAATCCAAAAATTTTGGAAGACCAGTGCAACATATATGAGTATAATATAGATAAAAAGCATGTCCAAATTTGGAAATATTCATGGGTTCCATCAACTCTTACGTAGTTAGAAATGTTCACTCTATCTGTAAGTGTGCTACCATTTAATATGGAGAAAGCATCTTCAGAAAACAAGCTTTAATTTTGCTGTTTCCCAGTCTTTGACACCAGATGGCAGTGTGATATGCAACTGTTATAATAATTTTGCTTTAAGTGGAAGAAAGTCTTCATTAATCAGTTTGGTTACTATCGTTATGTGATTAAAAGGCTTACTAACCCTCTTGCTCACTTTCAGCCTTTCGAGCAAGCAGCTGTCACAGTACCAGAAACTCCCTTAGTCTTTTCGTTGTCAATATTCAAAGTACAGTTCAGCATTAGCATCAGTTTTGTTCAGCCCTTTTAGCCTCACTGGCCTTTACCTAAAAACGCTTGCTCACTGATCAAGAAGGAGAGAGATGGCAGATTTGGGAACTGCAGATCTAGTTTCCATACTGTGGAACCGCAGTCCCCAGCTGTAAATGAGCGAGTACCTGGCAGCGATCAATCATTCTCACTCGCCGCCTTCCAGCTTATTTGCTATTCTGCTCATAGTT
This sequence comes from Fratercula arctica, assembly GCA_947846985.1. Lineage (NCBI taxonomy): Eukaryota > Metazoa > Chordata > Aves > Charadriiformes > Alcidae > Fratercula > Fratercula arctica. The sequence goes on from CANTUZ010000002.1 coordinate 82,187,484, forward strand.
TTAAAGCGCTGGTCTGAGCTCATCATCAAGTGAAGGAAACAGCACAGGCCTCTAACTCTGAGTAAAGGTAATATTTTATTTGCCACTCTCTGATCTTTACATCCCTAGCAGTTGCGCAAAGTGATGGAGCCTTCTTCAGCATGTCATGCAGATTCTTCTCTGCCTCCTTTCCACTCATGCCTCATTAAGCAGTAACCAAGTACTACACAAGAGCGGTTACTGTGCAGGACAGAAGCAGCACAAAGAAGAATTTCTGAATGTTACAACAACATTTAAATTAATTTTTTTAGGGCTTCGTGGAATTATATCAGGAGTTATTGCTTATTAGACCAGTGGCTGGAAGACTGTCCCTATACATCATGTTTAAGAGCAAAGTTTCTTCAAAAAGATAACGTAATTATCCTGGGGGATCAGAGTCATGTTGGCAAATTTACTTTGAGGTTTTCTTGAAATACAACCCAGATGAATCAGAATCATAGAATCATTTAGGTTGGAAAAGACAATATCATTGAGTCCAACTGTTAGCCTAACACTACCAAGTCCACCACTAAACCATGTCTCTAAGTGGCACATCTACATATCTTTTAAACACCTCTAGAGATAGTGACTCAACCACTTCCCTGGGAAGCCTGTTCCAATGGTTGAAATGAATTTTAAAGAATGCTGCCAATCTATGAATGGCTTTAAGGTCAGAAACAGTGCTTTCAATCAGAAATTATATTTTTAGCTAGAAAAGCATCCCCCCTGTGAAGCATCCGAAAATTTATGTTGCAAGAACTGAAACGATGGTAAACAGCTGCCAGTTTTGTGTTAGGTAGGCTGCAATTTTCTAAGTTCTGATGGTGCCATGAGAAGGGCTTAAGGGCTTTTACTGCCTAAATAGAGCTTTGCAAAATAACACATATGGTTTTCTTTCTTGTTTATGGCCAAGCATTGAATATGCTTCTAAGAAAAAGAAGTTCTTTGAGGTACAAAAAAATTATAGAGGAGCTGTTTGAAAAGCCACCTATTTCTGAGCTATAAACCACTGATTTTAATTTTCATTTTAATTTTCAAAATTCTGACATAATTAATCTCTTAATAATTGCAGACTATGGTAGAAAACAGATAAAAAATTCCTTTATAAAACAGGTGCTTATTGATGAGCTTTATGACCAAATCCTCTGTACATACTAAAGTGCCAAGTGCTATCAGCCAGCCATGTTAAAAGATGGTACATGTAACAGGTTACACCTTTTATTCTAATGTCTGTGAGAATCATGTAGGGCCAACTCCTGAACAAAAAAAAAAAATAGCACAGCTCCACCAAAATCAATTTATACCCGTTCATGCTCACCAATATTGCAGGCATAGTCTTGGAAATTACTTTTTTCCCTTTTGCAGCTAAGTCTAGAGCAATGTGTCCATCAGTAGTAAGGGAAGATGTCAAGAAAGGGAAACAGGAGCATGAGTTACTAGGCACTGGATACGGTGTGCACCATAAAGTCCAACAGATCTAGCATTCCTGCAGTTCCAAAAGAAACCCACTGCCTCAGGTCTTCACTGTCTTGCCAACAATCCAGATACCTCCACAGTGTTTTAGCAGCTGCATGCAAATACTCCGCACCCAGTAATCTTTCATTTCTCCTTTACCAGCTGAAACTGGTATAGGGTTGTATTCTTAACTGCTTTCTAAAGGGATTCTCTTCAGAAGGGATAAGCTTTCTTATGATTCTACAAAGTTTTGATGCAATTATAGGATGGTATTAGGAGAATGATTTAACAGAGTAAGAAATGGGTACCTTGTTGTCTCTTAAAGTTTTACAGAGTCAGATAAAATTTTTGGGGGTCATCTTAAGTACCAGTGATACAAAACACAATGAAAAATGTTCTGAGTCTTCCTTTCTAAGCTTTCTAACACTTTAAAGCTTTATTCCTTTTTTAAAAAGACAGATTCATTGTAACACTGGATTCTGAGTGTCAGTTAGATTCCACTGAAATACATTTAAATCAATCCAATTGCAAGAAAAAAAATATATTGTTTAGGCTTCCTTTGTTGTTTGGCTTTGAGGTTTTTTGTTTTGTTTTGGTTTGGTTTTGGTTTTGGGTTTTTTTATTTGGAGTTTTGCTCCAATGGAACTTACAGCTTTTCACCGAAACAAGGTTCTCATATACCAGATGTTTGTAAATATAAAGCAGGTGTGCATGTATGTTAACATGATTTACGCCTCTCTGAAATATGGGGGCAGCAGAGGGGAAAGAAAGATGCAACAGAAAAAAATTTGCTCCTCCCACTGCCCCCACATAGAAACACAAGTCCTGCCTTTTTTCTATGTCTTTCTAGTTACACAAAAAAGGGTTAAGATAAAGTTTCTTTCTCTAACACATATGAGAAATGTTACTGTGCTTCCACTGACTTTTTGCACCCATTTCTTAAGCTGAACTTTTACTCCCCATGAAAATTTACTGTTCTACATCAGCTTCTAACTCTGTGTACGCAGCTGGTAAAGAAACAAAAAGAATTCATTCATGTTTACTCAGGAGAGGTCCTGTCTGAAATCCAGTCCCTCATAGCACTTCTGTACTAAGAGACATAAAATAATTTTAATTTCAACATGTTTTCAACACTTCACAAGACAAAACCAGTAATGTTTGAATGCCAGAGGAACTGGAGTTTTTAGTAGCCAATTCAAAGTAGTTCTTCAAGATCTTTATTTTTGTAAATTGTTAATGCAGAGTTTAACAAAAGTTCCTAAGACCATATTATTACCAGCATTTTTCTGAATGAGGAAAGAAGACTTTTAAACAAACAAACAAACAAACAAACAAAAAAGCCCCAGAAAACTAATTTCTAAATCTTTAAAGATTATATAAAAATGTATTCTGTTTATTTCTGTATTTTACGTATAAGAAATCCTTTAGTATTATTTTTTAAATACCTTCCATTTCATCCTGTTGATGTGTATCTATTAGGCCATATTTTTAACAGCAGAAGAGGTGCTATGTTTGAGATCAAATTTGATTTTAGGTAGGTTGAAACTATATTATGGAAACTGGCACACACTTATCTTCTGTTAGTGTGACTGTCCATGACTTAGTGGTATGCCAATGTTAGGTATACTAGTCCTACCAGAAATCAGAGCCTTCCCCACGATAGGCACCGTGTAATGAAAAGACACTGTTTTTGCATGGCTTACACCGGTGCTTCCTGCCCAGGGGCAACAATTGGCTTTGTTCTTGTTGAACTTCATGAGGTTCCTGCTGGCCCATTCCTCCATCCGCTCTAGGTCCCTCTGGATGGTGGCACTGCTCTTCAGAGTACTACCTGGTCCCCCCTCGATTTGGTGTCATCTGCAAACTCGAGTGCTCTCCATCACCTCCTCCAGCCCGCTGAAAAATATGTTAAACAGGACTGGTCCCAGGACAGCCTTATCTGGTTCTCTGCTTCACACCACACTCCAGACTACTAAGCACATGTCTCTGACCCTGATCATCCACCCATTTTTTTTACCTGTTCAGGTATTCTAACTTGGATACGAGAACATAGTGACAGACCATGGCAAAAGCCTTGCTAAAGTCCAGATAAAAGACAGACACTGTTTTCTCTTACTCACAAATTTCATCATTTTATCACAGAAGGCAAACAGGTTGGTTAGGCATGATTTACCCTTCAGTAAATCCATGGTTTCTGTTTCTAATCATCTTCTCCTGCCTGTGCCCAGAAATGGGCTCCATGAGGACTCACTTCAGACACTGAAGTCAGACAACCAGTGTGTAACTCCATTGGTGGCCTCCCCTGATCTCTATAACCTTTCAAAGATGATAGAAAACAGTTCTGAAAGGATGTTTGCCATCTCTCTCAGCACCTTAGATGACCTTTTGGGTCCCAAGGACATGTGTGGATCAAATCCTTGCAGTTAATCCCTGACACGACCCTCACCCACTACTGGTAGCTCTTCCCCTCCCTGAACTCAGCCTCTTAAGCACAGAAGCTTGAAAGACCTTGTTGCTCAAGATGCAAAGAAGACATCTTCTCTGCGTCTGCTGTCACCAAGTCATCCACAACATTCAGCAACTGTCACACATTTTTGTTGTTCAGCCTTTCTTCCACGTAAGTATGCAATATGTAAGGAATGCAAGGTGAGTCTTTGGTATGTGCAGTTGACACACTGGAGGGAAGGGGTGCCATGCAGAGGGACCTGGACAGGCTTGAGAGGTGAACCAACGCAAACCTCATGAAATTCAACAAGGCCAAGTGTAAGGTCCTGCATGTGGGTTGCAGCAATCCCAAGCACAAATACAGGCTCTGCAGAGAACGGATGGAGAGCAGCCCTGAGGAGAGGGACTTGGGGTTGTTACTTGGCAATGTGCGCTCGCAGCCCAGAAGGCTAACCGCATTCTGGCTTGCATCAAAAGAAGTGTGGCCAGCAGGTTGAGGGAGGCAGTTCTCCTCCTCTACTCTGTGCTCGTGAGAGCCCACCTGTAGTCCTGTGTCCAGCTCTGGGGACCCCAACATAAGAAGGACATGGACCTGTTGGAGCGAGTGCAGAGGAAGGCCACAAAGATGATCAGAGGGCTGGAGCACCTCTCCTATGAAGACAGGCTGAGAGAGCTGGGGTTGTTCAGCCTGGAGAAGAGAAGGCTTCAGGCAGACCTGAAGGGTACCTGAAGGGTACCTTCCAGTACCTGAAGGGAGCCCACAGGAAAGATGGGGAGGGACTCTTTATCAGGGAATGTAGTGGTAGGACAAGGGGTAACCATTTTAAACTGGAAGTGTGTAGACTTAGATATTAGGAAGAAATTCTTTGCTGTCGGGGTGGTGAGACCCTGGAAGAGGTTGCCCAGGGACACTGTGGATGCCCCATTCCTGGAAGTGTTCCAGGCCAGGTTGGATGGCACTTTGAGCAAACCTGGTCTAGTGGGAGGTGTCCTTGCCCTTAGCAGGGGTGTTGGAACTACATGATCTTTGAGGTCCCTTCCAACCCAAATGATTCTATGATGTGGGGGTGTAGGGGAGGCTTGTTTGAGGGAAAATACAGGTGGCTTGTTCTTTTGCTTCCGCAACACTCCCCCCCACCCCCACGCTTTTTTACTTTTTTATTAAGCTATATCTTGTAGATTTATGTCCTGTTATACTAACCAGGGCCACCTGCTTCTCACATTTGCTATACAAAGGAAATGGAGAATGAAAAAAATTACATAAAAATAGAACCCAAAAAAGCAAGAAAAGTAAAAGAGAGAAGACAAAAAACCTTCAGACTAAATAACAAAAGCAGAAAGATGTAGCAGAAGACTGAACATGTCAGGCTACTTTGCAAGAGCATAGTGGAAGAAGATCATAGAGCTGCAGTCATCCACTAGTCTTTGATAACAGAAGAGACATGAAAAAATGGAGAGGTCAAGAAATGACTGATGGTAAGTCACAATCACTTCAGTCGACCTGAGTCTAATAATGCTGTCCTGCCGTGCTGCTTGAAAATGGCTGACAACAACAGCAGCGCCTGTCAATCTGTTCCTTGGCTCAGGGTTTTGGGCCTTTTTTCTTTTCTCAAAATGTAGAGATAAAGAGCCACAGAAGAGACATAAAATAAAATGAGCAGCCACCAGGCCTGGGTACCATCAAGTGATAAAAATCCAAATTTGCTAGAAAGGAAACAACGGTGAAAATCCACTGTAGCATTAAGAACAAACTGCAGGAAAAAGAAATACAGGCTAAAAATTAATGAAGTTATCTCAACTCTAGGATTATCACCAGGCCTAATCTCAAGTTTTCTCAGTCAGCATTTAACACCAGGGCACATGTACATATAGTTATATAAATTTGCCTTGCACTCCCGCAGTTCCAGACTTTTAAGATCAAAAGGTGCTTCCCAATGTTTCTGTCACCAAAACATCAACTTGTAGACCCAGATGTAGAATTGGTGCTGTTCTGGGAGATGACTGCTATATACCTTTTCTTCTGTTCATCCCTCTTATCAACCAGAACGATGCAGTATCTCTGCAAGATCTTTAAAGAAATATGTGACTGTATGGTAGAACAATCCTTAGGAAAATGCATGAATTTTGACATGAATATGGGTATTCTCTGATGAATTGGGAATGTCAGTCTGTGTCCACATTAGCCAGATGTATTGACAGTACAGTTCAAATGGATGTATTCTCTATGAGAATATGGTTCATTATGTGCCATGAAAAAAAGGAGAAACTACCCAACTCTTTGGCATAATGAGTCTTGCACATGACTTTCCAAATAGAGTAAAAAGAGAGTAGTCAATCTATGAGAAAAAGAAAGGAGGTAAGAATTTAAAAAAAAAAAATCTAAATGAGTAATATCTAAATGATACATCCTACTTTCATGAAAATATGGATATAATCTTAATAACTAAGTCCTCCACTTTAGAACAGAAATTTTAATCAGGATCACTTGCTTTTAGCTCTTAATAACTTACCTCCTTTTACTTTCTCCCTATAATCCTCCTTTATAAAATCCTCCTGCTGTACACTTACTCAAGAGGAACAATTTCCCTTTGTGTTTATAATGACCTGCCTTAATAGCAAAGTTGGTTCAAACATAAAACTCCAATAGCTCTAGTTGATGAAAATATTAACATTACACTGAGGATATGAAATCCAGTAAGTGTAACCAATTAACAAGGTGATTTATTTTAAACCTTTTTGTTATACTTTATAATAACATGTATGAAAAGAAACAGACCGTCTTTTGAAATAAGAGCATAAGAGTTTGTGGAGATTTCTTAGCAAGTACTGTTTAGTAAGAGGCTTTTTTGCATGAAATAGGAGTGTCAAACGTAAGAATTAATGAAAGCTTCAACTACTTTGCATGCTATCAAAATGGTTGTTCTTGCAGCATTAGTCAGAACTTGGTTTAAGTCAAGCATTTTCTTTGAAATTCTTTGAAATTTCATCCTAAGGAAAAAAAAAAAAGCTTTAAGAGCTAACAGTATTAAAAGTCTAAGAACGGTTATCCCTTTATTGTTGCTTTTCATCCTGGCTGCCATTTTATTTTATCACTTTGTCCTTCCCAAGGCAAGACTTTGTCATTTCTTTTCCATTTGGTCCAACTGATTGTCCTAAAGTGGTGTAAAATGGGAAAAGAATAATTAATATCCACTGAACTGCAATGGCTCACACCTGCTGAAGAGTCAGACACTCGTTTTGTGAGGAGTCCAGGCACAGAAGAAATTTTTCATCTAAATTTCAAATTTATTCAACTAAAAGCATTGGGCTGTTGCATTTTTCCACTTCTACGCTTAAGTATTGCTAATGAAATCAATGCTATTACCCTAGTCATCTCAGCAGTGGCTCAAACCTTACACGGTGCAGAATACTGTATCTACAGTTGACTGCAACTTACTGTTTCTGTTCATTTTACCTTAGTAGAGTATCTTCTGTAAAAGGGAATGAAATTGGATTAGGTAGTATCTCTCTTGAAAAAATAAAAGATCTACTGCTGTTAATTCCAGTCGGAGAGCTTCTGGCGTGCATTTAAAACAGAACAGATGATAGTTTTCAAAGATTTTCAAGATAAACAGACATTCTGATTATGAACACTGTTTGTTATCAAGTATTTGCAAGTAACTAAGTATTATCAAGTATTGCAAATAAACTAACCTAATCAGAAATCCTTTGAATCATTAAAAGCAACTGCCAGTAAAACCTGGTTGGGTTTGACTTACCTCCTTACTTTACAACATCTTGCTTTTATTTAAGTTTAGAAACATTCCACTTAGTTTTGATAGTCAATTCAAGTCAAATTAATCTTTAACATCTAAACCACATACTAAAACCACATAAAACTAAAAGATCTTAGAAAGTAAAATGAGATCGAGTGTTTATAAATTATCAAAGGTAAACAATTTAATAATCCCCCAAAATATCTTACGTGTATTGGATGTTGAACATGCTTTTAAATTTTGTTTCTATTCAGCTATGATTTGGAAAAAAAACCCTGGAATCCCAAAAACTCTTATGAGACAGAAAATTTATTACCTCTGTAATGGAAACACACAAATACTGCTCTTAATTCACTAAATAAATAATGGAGGATAAACCGGCAGATCACTGATGTAAAGTGACAAACACTCTCTGTGCATGCTCTGAAGGTATAATGCCATATTGGGAACACACACTAGTCAGATATTCCTTTTAAATATCTATTCTAGATGGATTACATGATTGTCACTAAAATCTTTACAAGCTTCTGCTTTAAAAACGTATTTTCTGTTATCAGCGAACTCGGCACAAATTATGCATACTTCACTGAGAGGTAAATTCACAGGTACTTCGGACTGAGACTGATGAAGTGCTATGATATGGACTCCGGGTATTTTTTTTCATGGCTGTATTACACCATAATGGAGTGAAGCCTGTAATCACATAGCCCCATAATAGCATATTGCCATTGACAATAACAGGCTACAAGCTTTGCTCTAAATTTGTAAGGCCTCAGGACTGAGCTTTGTCAGACTTGCTCTGGCTGACCTGTTCTTGACCCACCCGCAACTTGATTTTACTTGGCTTAGCTGTGACAGCAATTTTTCTAGTTGACCAGGTGTCTATAGCTAATTTGTTTTGCTTTTGTTTACTGTTGTGTGGTATGAACACATTTTCATAGAGACAGCACGAACAAGCAGTTGTTCTATTTAGAAGGAGATACTTGCAACTCTAAAATAACGATGTAGTGTAGAGAAACACATGCCCGGTACGATAGCAGCTCTCCACCAAGAAGCAGAGACACAGGATGTGGCACAGAGGTATATAGGCATGGGATGAGAAGGGAGGAGGCATAGCTTTGCAGTGGAGACCCCGTGGCTACAAACAACTTGCCAGTGGTCTGTTAAAGAAATGCAGAGCTGGAGCTAGGCAAAACTGGTTGTTTGTGTAACAGAACAAAGAAGTAGCATCTAACATAGATAAAAGCCATAGGTGATATATAGTAAATTTGGATGTAACATGGAGCTGCAGAACAACGAGGCATAAAAGCATGTTAGCAAATGTGAAGATGACCTCAAGCGGATCTCAGGGGCGGAAGAAGATACCAGCAGCATCAACATCATATTCCTCCCAATGGAGAACTCCAGATGGCAATGGCTTATGTTGGTAACCTCTCCAACTGTGTGCTCCCAGAGAAAGAACAGAAGGGTGAGTATAACCCCAAGAAAGGGTACAGAAACTAAGAAAGTGTGTGTGCTACCGTTTTAGTTGTATTATTGCTATTATTGATATTTTTCTGTGTAGCAATACCGTAACCTTGCTCATAAACAAGGTTTTTTACCTAGCAAGCTCTGGGCTGAACCCAGAACATCTAAGAGCTCTGGGGCTCAAGCCCCAGTGTTGCCACCACATAATGCAATAGAGATTTCTATCATCAGAGTAAGTCTTACAGGCAGACTGTCCAAAACTGTTAAATGAATCTGCCCTTGAGTATTAAAAACTGCCACAAAGCTGTGGTGGTCACTACAAAGCTCTCTCATGCTCCAAATTCATTTTACCTGCCTTCTTCAAACCAGAGAAACATGTTTTACCCCTAAAAATAGAAGCAGATCGTCCAAAACCTACCAAAGGAAAACACTGCCTTTATTCATAATTCCGTCGTTGAGAAGATGAGAGAAGAAATAAACTGCATGGTAATGATGTCAGACACAAAGTGCAATAAGGGATATCCTGCGATCCTGCAGCCGCAGGAGTGGTAAAGGAGCAATAGCGACACAGTATTTCAGCCACTTCTGTCGGTGATGAGACAAGCTAAAACAGGACCAGTGCTTAAAAGCTCCAAGTCTGAGCTGGAATTGTATTAGCTTTTGGCACCTATGCCAGAAAACAGTAAGCATATTTCCAATGACTTGGCCCTTTGTGTTAGAAACTTAAATTTAGGAGTGCAGCTGACAGAAACCTATTTAGGTAGTACAGAATTAGAGACGGACAATTCTTTATGGCTTTAGCCCAGATGTAGATGTCTCTATATATGGCATGAATTTAATTTGTTTCATCTTGTTATAATCTCTGATTTTGTATACTTCTCAGACGTGATTATTCATGTCTTAAAGTTAAACAGGCAATTAAGTGCTCCATGGGATGCGAGCCCAAGTTTGTAATCAGTCTGGACCCTGTCCTGGACTTCAGAAACCAAGGGCATATGGATGAAAGATTTTCATTCAGAGAGAATCCAAGAGGTGACATACAGGAAGTTGCTTTGTAACTATAGGGAAGGAACTTGGATAGTTATTATGGAAGATTAGGTATTACTTAATCAAAAAAATTATTATTACTTTTTATTTTATACCTTTAAGTAAAACTGGTTGCAAAGGGAACTGGCAACTTTGCAATTTGTCAAATATCTGTGATTATAGTATGCCATCATTACAAGAGAATGAGGCATATGTGACCATTACTTTAAAAAAGTAAAATTCCAAGGGAAAGTGAGTGTGGCAGAAAGCAAAGAAAGATCCTAAGATGAGCTAAAATGAGTAGGACTATCTATCAGGTGAGTCTTTTCTCACAATAACTCCAAATTTGGGTAGCATAATCCTATCAGTTTCCTGGCTTTTTGTTCATTTTCATATACATCATAAACTGTTTGATTTGCTGTCATCACCGAGGCCAAGTTAAGCAAATATTTTTTGAGCCTCTTATAACCTATGGCACATATTAAAGAAGGAATCTTTTCTGGGAGTTCTTAATGGAGAAAAAAAACCCCCTCCAATTAGCCGAAGTATATTTAAAATCATAGAGCACACCTTTGTTCATTTCTTAATAGCAGTTGGCTCCCTGCGCGCTGCAGGTGCCATCGCGGCTTGGAGCTGGCTCTCACATGCTGTCAGGAACATGCTCACAAGCCAAACAAAGTTAGTTGCCAACTTGGCACTCAGAAGGCAAGTGTGACTGTTCCCTGTGTTTCTCACAGTGACAGTCGGACACTGTTGCAATCACAGGGGTCTGGCACAAGAGGAAAACAACATTTTGGCTGCTATACGCCAAAATGTTTTATGCAAACTAACACTGATGCCTGTTGTCAAAAGAAAAGAGCTTTCCTTCAGTCCAGGTAGAAGCTAACCATGTATACAAATTCATTTTTTTATCAGTCTTGTCCTAATCCATGAAACCCAGGTCCATATACAATTGAAGTACTATAATTTTCTTTCTGGGTTATGCCAGGCATTTCACAGAATCACAGAATGGTAGGGGTTGGAAGGGACCTCTGGAGATCGTCTAGTCCAACCCACCTGCCAGAGCGGGGTCACCCAGAGCAGGTTGCACAGGAACGCGTCCAGGTGGGTTTTGAATGTCTCCAGAGACGGAGACTCCACCACCTCTCTGGGCAGCCTGTTCCACTGCTCTGCCACCCTCAGGGTAAACAAGTTCCTCCTCATGTTTAGGTGGAACTTCCTGTGCTCAAGTTTGTGCCCATTACCTCTTGTCCTGTCACCGGGCACAGACTGATATAAAGTATTAATAATAAGGGTAATAATAATAAGAATGAAAAGGGTAATATTAGGCACCTTTAACTGGCACCTCGGTAAGTTAGTAATGATCCCTTAGTGTGACATACACCAGTCATGGGGCAATGCTCAGCACCAGTACAGATGAACTACGTTGTGTGTCTGCAAGGATGCACTCCATTTTTATCCACTCTTTTATGTAACTCAGTGAAATTTTGTTATTAGTTTCAACAGGATTAAAATGGGATCCAAACCAGCCACCACTGATGTTAGCAGCAAATTTTACACATTCTCATGGAAGGAAAAGCATTTTTTTCCTGTTTTGAGGACCAAGGAATGAGACCATTAAAAAAAAATCCTCAGTCTTGAAGCCCAGCCTAGTACCTTTTAGTCTAGCACCAGGTATTTAGGAACACCCGTTTTTATATTCACAACTACAACTCCACTACTGTCTAACTCTGGGGACACCCACAACCTGTGTGCATTTAAATGCTGACCTTAATTCACACTTCAGCTCCAAGAAGTCAACCTTCCCACTCCAACCCCACCTCCAAATTTCCTGTGAAGTGTACTAGACTCCAGAGTTTAGGCTGTCATGGGCTAATAACTCTCCATACAATACATTTGTGCTATGCAAAAAAAGAAATTCAAGATGCTTTACAATAAAAACTGTTTTCAGACCATACACTGTGATGGGAGGAGGAGACTTGAATCTGCTTGACTTTGGAGATAACAATTAATGATTCAATGAACTGAGAGGCTCAGGGAGACATAAGTGATCTTGACTACCTAGTCTTGTGATAGAACATTCACCAGGGAGCTGAGTTGCAGTCTTTCCTCCAATAAATTTTCAGTTACTATACGTTAAATTGCCCTTTGCTAATATACTAAGCAGTTAGTCAAGCAAGATGTGAACACTTTCTCACAAGTGCTGTAATCACTAGGCTTCAAAGTCATGATCCTTTTCACATTTTTTTATTCAGGCCAATGACCTTAAATAATTTTAAATATACTGTACCTGGACAGTGGTGTGCCAGCAGCTTCTGAAGTTATATTTTTGGTCTCCTCTGATGTTATCTTTCTGCTAGGACTCTTACTAATGACAAAAGTTTCCTCATATTTGGAAAGCATGTCATGCTTATTTATGACAAGGCTTCAGCAGCTTGTTCTACAGGCTTTCTGGAGGTCCACAACTCTGTGTGTAGTAGACACTCAAAATAGCTGCCTAATGCAGTCTGCCATAATGGATTCAGCTGTCCACAGAACTGGTCAGATTACTAAGAATTAGCTTTACCATGAGGCAAAATGAAAGGATTAAAGAACATGTGTCTTTGTAAAACAGTTATAATAACACAATAACAGTTATAAACATACGTCCAATATTTAAATTAAAAATGTAAAGCCTTTCAGTTTCCTCATCTAGCATCTTGATACGTTTGTGAGGCTGTACTACTACCTCTAGAAGTCATACCAAGCTGAATGTCCTGAATAGTTCTAAATATTTCCTGCTGTCATAGAGAGATAAGACTACCTCATACAGCCACCCTGTGTAATATGCCCCTGCTTTATCCCAAAAAGCAATGACATAGGCTTATTCATTTCCCCTTCACAAGAGATGGGGGAAGCAGTGCTGTTATTGGGCAGTGATGCAACACACGCCTGTGCAGAGGATTCTGTTATTTCCTTTTTCCTCCCTTCTAGTCCTCAAGAACCCTTAATTAACATTTCATTCTGTATATTAATTAGACTCATCCTCGCATCTGGCCCAAGGCTGTTTTCCTCCACATACAGGCCACATAACACGTAGTAGTGTAACTTCGCAAATTAGATGTCATGAGAAATATTGATTTACAAACCTCTTTCCAGATTTTTCATGTGTAGCTTCTGCGGAGCTTTACATGAAGGCTGCAAAAACAACCCGATGTGAGAAAGGGTGTGCCAAGCCTGACCGCTTTGCTACATCTAGGAACATCTCTCTGGGACAGAAGGTGTTTTCAACAGAAAGAAGGGAAGATGTTCTCACCTATTCTCTGAGGTTAAATGATCTGTACGAGTAACAGTAATACGGATTTATTCCATGCTTAGACAGGGAAGGATAATAAGTAGTTACACATTCATCATAGTCAAATGCCCAAACATTCAAACTATTTAATAAAAACAGTCCAAGTGGCAGCATTACAAGTAAATACATAATTCCTTTAGAAAACAAGATGACAAACAAAGTTCAAGTGTCAGTTCCAGGACAAGTTGTAGGCTCCGATTCCCAAGAGGACAGTAGTGCTCCCTTAAGACTGGGAAAGAGCACTACCTGGTGGAAAGGAACAGAATTTAAGACATTCATTTCCGTAAGATTTGTCGTTGACTATGTCCCCCGATGAGAGTGCTTGCACTCATGCATCCCACTCTGATACAAAATATTACACAGGGCATGCTGTATCTCACTCACAACTATGGTAAAAGTAACCTACAACTTAGAAGGTACTGCAAAAGTTTCTAACAGTTGAATTTTTTTGTGAATTTATCCCCAAGTAGTTGGTGTCATGAGACAGCAAACCAGAGGTCATGAGCTGTTCCTTGGATTTTTGAGATGTAAGCTCCAGGAGCTCTTTGATTAATTTTCAAAAAAAGAAAAAGGAGCAAATATTAAAGAAATTCAGGTAAACCAGCAGAGGAACAAATTTACTCTATCCCAAGACACCACACAATTTCTTTCATGATTACTTCATCTCTCAATGCCAACAAAAGTTTATTTTCGTGCCAAAGTAAGAAAAAATCAACCCATTCAAGAGTTACTGCACAGAAGGACAGACATCTATCATATCCAAAATCTGGTAAGTTTTCATGCATTCAAGTCTCCAGCTTTGCAGTGATTTGGACAGAATGGTGACTGAGTCTGACACCAGCTCATTCATCCAAATTGTAGTCAGTGATCTGAACTGGTGATTCTCAACCCTGCTGCGCTGAAGAGCTCTAATGAGTAAATTGCCAAAATATGGGACTGATTTTACTCATGATACATCTTTCTTTTCATGTGCACTACTGCTAGAATCTGAGATGTTTAAGTTGAAAGTTACATTCATATAATGTTGGTATGCCCAGGTTACAAATTTGTACTGTAAAAATGCAAATGTAGTTGTATTATTGTAATTTTCTTTAACATAAGCAGGATAGAGTGGTTGCTGAGCAGTAACATATGCAAAGGTTTTCGAGAGTTCATTGCTTTCTGCAGGAAATAGCATGTATCGCCAAGGCGTTGTAGGGAATACAGAGCAGGTTGCTTTTCTAGGTTTTTAATCTTCTTCACTGACCAGGAAAAGTTATTTTTATTTCATATCTGAAAGTCAAAAGATTTCTTATGTATGCTTCATGCTATTACATTTATGATCTGATTATGAAATGAAAGACAGATTTTGAGTTGCTTGTATAGCTGATGAGCTTAAAAAATTTTCACTGAATATGACTACAAAAGTAGTGATGAGGTCCCACACAGGTCATGAGGATCAGCTGTGCTCCCTCTTCCTTACAGTATCTTAAAAGATAGCAAGTATTTTAAATCTATGTTTTATTAGAACGTGGAAGTCCCATATACTACAGCTATCCAGAGGAAAGACATCACTGCTGAGTGGGGAAAAGAGAAAAAACCCCTTGAAAACAAGTTCTCTTGTGTTCTCTCAGTAGTGCTTTCTGCCAGTCCTTCTTTACAAGTTGTGTATTTGCAGTCGTTCCCCAGTGCTTCCTGTAAGGCAAGGAAAACTGTTTTCACTCACGCCTCAGGCTTGGCTTGGGATCAGCCCTGTACAGCAAGCAAGCAACACAACAAAGCAACGAAAGCAATATTCTCTACCATTTTGTAGACTATGAAATGGTAAGCCCATATATCTAAAAATATGGCCTATATACCCTTGTCATTTCTGAAAACACATGGCATGAAACATCTACATAACAGTTTTACAAGAAAGGATGTAGCTGAAAGTGTTATAATGTCTGAGGATTGTTCATATTGGTTCTGCAGGGCTAAAAATATTGTTGCACTGCAATGGATTCAAAACTTATTAGATTATTTCAAATGTTTTATATTTAAACAATATAAAGAATTAGGGGTTTAAATTTTTTGTCATTTTAGCTTGGAAACTTAATAGTTGCATTCTTTTCCCATAAGTCATCCAAAGTCACCTTTATATTTTTAAATATGTGCAGACATTCACGTGATTCCCGGAGCTGAGGCTTTAAATGCAAAAGAAAACAAGAATTCTGTAGAAAAAAAAAATTCTTCCCCTTTTTCCATAGCTTGTTCTCTTTCTGCTTTAGCATTATTGGCAATTTTGAAATTGTAAACAGTTGCTTTCCTTAGAAGCTTTGGAGATATTTACCAGAGTTACCAGTGCTTTCTACAGGCTGATTGGTGCATCTCATGGCAAGAAGTACAGCAAAGCAATAAAAGGTGAATTCTTAATGTTACTGCTTTCAATATACAGTTTTGAGTTATTACACAAATATCATATCTTCTTTGCATTTACCCTGATTTAAGAAAAAGAAACTCAGAATTTACTGGTTTAGGAACCTTGACCTAATCTATAACAAGAAATGCCAAACCTGTTTTTTTTTCCACCCTGAATTTAGCTTAAGTTTTATATTTAAAAAGAAAAAAATTACTTTTTGCCATCATTTTTTGTATCGCTACTTGAGAGGAAATTATGTGTGTAAAGAATATTGACCCGTTGAAGACAGACCAATTTAAACCACAGAACCTTAGTATAAGCAGTGCTTGTTTGCCTCAAGAATATGAAGCTGGAACTTGGCCAAAACACAGAATTAGGTCTTACTGCTAAGCCTAAGTATAAAACTTTGATTGAATAATTAAAATAGTTTAATAAGACTTGACAAGAATAAAAAAAAAGCTAGAGGAAGAGAGCTAGTAGAAGCCATTGGATTTCATGATTACAGATTTAAAGTATTTAGAAAAGACATCAGCTTAAGAAAATTTTAAACACATTTCTTTTTGGTTAGCAAGTTTCAAATAAATGTTTTCAAATAGCTTATGTTGATCTACAGGGATTCATGAGTTTGGAGTAAAATTCATTACTGCTCATGAGCTTACAAATGTAAAAAATAGCTAACAAACTCCAAGAGGTTTGGTGTTTCAAAGATTTACCCAGAAAAAGGAAAAAATATCCTAAACCCTTTATTTTTTATGTAAACTTTCGTTCAAGTCAAAGAAGTAATTAAGGCCTGAAAGTCTGTAAAAAAGGAAATTGAATTTAACAGAAAGCCGGGTTTTTCAAATCCTCTGAAAGAATCGAGTCCTCACCAACCTTGGTAGATTTTAAAAGATTATTCCAGAAGCTGTTGTTCCACTCTTTCCTTCTCTGCAATTTGTTTGCAGACTTATGATTCTGTGAAAATCCCTTTTTCCCCAAATGTCAAGTGGTCATATTGCTTTAACACTTTGATGTGGAACATCTCTAGTTATTTTTCTACTGAGCTACAAAAACCTGTCCAAGAAGTAATCCAGACAACTCTGATCTTATTAATTCCTTGAAAACGGTAATTTCAAATTCATTTCTCTGCAGGCTTTCTGTGTACTCAACACAGAACAATACGATTGTGCCTGTACTGATTGTAGAAGAATATATGGGTGGGTAGGTCTTAACACACCAAGAGCGTGCAGTACTCATTACTGGAGATGGATTATGGGCAAAGTGATGTTGTTTTGTTTTCTGGCTTGGTTGACTTTAGCGTTATTAGAAGAATAATCAACAATAAAAAATGAACCTTTTTTGTATGCATAGAGGTATATGCGTTCTTAAAAAGTGCAGCCATTCTTACAAATGCTCATAAAAAGCAGATACAAAGTGTAAGTAAAGCAAAAGTGTCTGTATTTAAAAAACAAAATAAAAAATAAAAGCCAGACAAACCCCACAGCAACAAAACCAGCCATTTGAAATTTGAGCAAACATTCATGAAGAATTTTTACATCAGCATTCAGCTAGCTATCTTCAACATCTTTAAGAAACCAGATTGAGCCTTATAGCTTTGTATTCCAATTTGAATAACACCAGGAGACAAAGCAAATCTATCATCGTTGTACTCAAGGACACCGTCTTCTAACACAGTTCTCTATCAAACAATCTCTGTCTAGATCTACTGTCCTAAATGTAATTTAATTAGAATTCTGCTACACTATCACAACCTAAAAGAGGAAAAGGAAAAGAAAGGAGGGGCAAATCACCAGGAACATGAACTGATAAAAGGGATTGCTGAACAGAACCGTCCTCTCTCCCAAACATATACATATGCATAGCAAACCTACACATTTAGTAATGCTGGAAAGAAGAAAGAAGATGATGATAATGACATGGCCTGCAGCTTTTTGTTAATGAGAACATCTATCAACTGATCTACGTTAGAAATCTTTCAGTTACCCATGCAGTGAGTTATTGATAAATATGTTTAAACAGCAGACAGAGCATGGTAAGAGATTGCTGCACAGCATCTGCTACTCCCCTGTAGTACACTATGATGATGTCAAAAGCAGAAAAACCTTCAGCCTGACTACAGGATGTCTTTTCAAGCCTATTATTATTATAATAATGAACATCTATGAGCTAATTTACTGTATGAATGCAAGTTACCTTTTTTGACAAGGACTTTTCAGCATAGAACTACATTCAGGCTGAACATTTCTTGTATTTTTCCTACTTTAGCAAAGTATTAATGCATCATATAAAAAGATAACCAGAGCACTCATGTTTAAAATTAAACATGTACTTTGTATCACAAAAGACTGCCTTAGATATAAGCTATTTATCTCTTCCTGAGTAACACCAGTGCTTAGCATAGATCTTTTTGCACGTATCCACAGTGACTGAGCTAATTAGGAAGTGCCCAGCTTATGAGAATACCTTGCACAGCTAGATGGTGCTTATGCCTGGGATTTCCAAATTTATGACAAATGTTGATGGAAGGACCAGAGCTGCTACATGCTCCCACAAACTGAGCCATCAACGGAAATCGTCATGTAGCGCACCACAATATCCTTACAAAGCAGAGCAGTTTTGCAATTTCTATGTAGAGAAGGTTTTCAGGGGCTAAAGATAGAAACCTGAAAAGAAAAAGAATAAAAAAAAAACCCCTACACCATTTCTAACAAAAGCAGAGCCAACATTAAGAACTTAGAGCTTCGGGGTAGGAAACTAAGACGCCTATTGCACAGGTCTAAGCCTTTATATCCGGGTCTCTCAAAAGTTTAAGTGTAGTTTTACTTAAGAGTGGAGGTGTTCAAACTGAAATTTGGCAGAGACAGTTCCTAGAAACCCAGGAAGTGTCTGAAGACAGAACAATACACACAGGAAGTCAGCAAACAACTTCACCAAATATTCAGTCTCCAGGTTCAAATACGAGATATTGGAGTGATACCAAACTGTCTGTGTGTACAAATAGAACATTCAAATTTCTTAGAAGAGGTTAAGAAAGAGCATTAAATAATTATGAGCCCACGTGGAGACACCAAGATAGAAACAGAAAAGTTAGAAGCAATTTCACAAATATTTTGAGAAGTCATGAACTCTCAAGGGTCACAGAATCATTGAATGGTTACAGTTGAACGAGGTCCATTTCCTCATAATGGACTGCACTAAAAAGGGAAAGGAAATTTTTATTTTAAATACTTCCATGACGGACCTTTATAGCACATTGCCATGATAGGATAGCTACTCAAGTCAGTACAAGGATTTCTGGAAATATATTTATTGAAGATTGCCAAGTATATTGATTGATGATTTGCAAATACAAGAGGAGTTTTCAAGTTACGTAATCAGTATTTACTCTCTTGTACGCAAACACGGTAAACACCTGCACACATTTTTTGTTAGAAGCTTGTTACAGCACTGACTTTACGCTTACTGAATAAACCTGCCACTAGTAATGTTAATTTCCTGGACATGAAATCTCCTTTTTCTGCCAGGATTGGCACAGTTGTTTGAAATACACTGAAGTTAAATGAGTTTATGGACTCCTGGCATCTCAGTTTTATATCTGGAAACAGCAAAGATAACAAACATTTCTCAAAGTGATGATTAGTCTACAGTAGACTGCAGAAGCAGCAAAGAGCTGGGTCCACATGGTGCACAGTACACTCAGCAACACACAGAAATTCTGCTGGGCAACCTTTGAGAATAAAAAGGGGCAAAGCAGCCTCTGGCAGTATGGAAGGGAATACCAAAACCTCACTTTGAAGTTGAAGGTTTCCATGTTTAGCACTACAGAAAAAAATAAAGCATGAAACATTTTCTAGTTTAAAATCTGTAAAGAGAAAGACACCAGTTGCCATTTACTTTGATAATTATTTTTTCTTTCTGGTGATGTCTTGAAACCGACAGGCACCTCTTTAGAAAGCCAACAATTCCATTAGGCCCAAAGTTCAGGCCAGTTCACAAAAAATGAAAAATTCTTATGACAGCTATGTAAAGCTGGGAATTTCCTCTTGACCCTTCAACTATTTTGTAGAGTAATCAAGACAAAATGTAAAGGATTTAACAATTTTCTCAGAATCCACTTTGTGCTCTTTAAAAGCTTCTTCCTACAGCATGCAAAAATTAATTGACGAGAAATGCCCAGAGAGGTGGTGGAGGCCCCATCCCTGGAGACATTCAAGGCCAGGCTTGATGAGGCTCTGAGCAACCTGATCCAGTTAAAGATGTCCCTGCTTACTGCAGGGGGGTTGGACTAGATGACCTTTAAAGGTCCCTTCCAACCCAACACATTCTATAATTCTATGATTCTATGAAACCAGAACAAAAAACAAACCCAGAAACCAGAAAAGATGATCTTGCCAGCTGTGGCAAATGGAACAACATATAAAAAGAAAATACATATGAAACATTCTGTCAACTATAATAGAATTTTTTTTTTTTTTTTTTAGTTTTACATTTTTTCCATTTAAAAATATTCAAGTTTTGTTTTCTTGGAGATATGGGGTACTATTTTGAGAATGTTTCTTGAGAATGAGAACTTCCATAATCTTCACAGCTCTTCTTCTAACCCTGTATGATTCTAGCATGTTTAAAACTTAAAACTGTTATATGTGACAGCCAGGTACAGAAACTACACTACGTACGTACACAGGAACACTATGTGTTCATGTTTTACCCAGGTCTTTGAAGATCAATTCTCTCTGCAATCCAACTGTACATAGAAAGGGAGAAGGGGCGGGGATAAGAAATTAATTCAAGTCCCTTCTTGCCAAAGGAATAACGTTTCATATGCCAACATAACCACCTTTTGTCTATTTTCTTCCAAAAATAGCACAACACTGAAGCTCAGAAAAATCCCGCTGAAACCTCCTTTCTGAATTTAGCATTTAAACAGCTTTGAAAGCCTCTGGATTTTTAAACTCATATACCACTAAGCTGTTTCCCTAATGTTCTTCATTTCATTCATTTCATAATTTTCAAAAAAATATTTCATTCTGCAGACTTACTTATTTGAAAACCTTTACCTTCAAGAATAGCTGAAGATTGTTTCTTTTCTTTCCTCCCCACTCACAGCTATGGCACAACCTTTTTCCCCACAACATTCACACAAAACTTCTGGCTTTAATTCACATTTCCTTCTGAACTGCTATTACTCCTGTGTGTCAGCATGAAATGCAGGATGGAAGTATTATGACCACTTTGCAACCATCTCTGGGTGTCTAGGGGAGGGAAAACATGATCCTGAAATCCTTCCTGTGGTACTAGCAAATAAAACTGCAGATTAAGAGACAAAAAAAATTCATTGTAGATTTTTAAGTGTGGGACCATTTCCAGCATGAGTGTTTTCTAAACATATTGTCACCACACTGGTTCTTTAACACAGCAGAATTCCCCACATAAAGTATAAGCAGTTCATTTGCTCCCACACCCATTTTAAGATGACCCTGTACACGAACAGAAATTGTCTCATAAAGAAGACACTGTAAACATCATCCTTCATTTGCATTCACTACATAATGGATGTTGGAGGCAACTGAGAATTTAGTTCCACCACCTTGCGTTTTGGTCTTAATCAACAATTTTCTGAATCTTAGAAATGCTCACCTAGGTTGAGTCAGACCTTCCTAGTTTAGGCAAGACACACCTACAGAGTAGAATTTAATTTAGTCCTGTCTGTATTATGTAAATATGCAGACTACAAACAATTCTTCATATTACCGTTTATATGTACACACTCCAATTTTAGGGACTTCAGCTAAATATGAAACTCTAAGCCTACTGGTCTCCTGGCTCCTTCTCCTTGTTATTCTGCTGGCAGGTATGAAATTTGGACCTTTCTTTTCTTACAGTGCTCTAAGTTTTACAGGACCTCATAGGATTTATTTATACTTTATGTGTCAGTCTGATACTTTATGTGTCAGTCTATTGTAAGAGAATTTAGAGGAATGCTTATTTAGACTTAAACAATTGTTGTGGTTTAACCCCAGCTGGCACCTAGGACCACTCAACCGCTCGCTCACTTCTCCCCCTCCCCCTGGAAGGATAGGGAGAAGAGGGAGAAAAAGAGAGAAAAGGAAAAAAACCCCAAACCTTGTGGTTTGAGATAAAAACAGTTTAATAGAATGATAACAGGAAAAGAAAATAACAATAACAACAACAACAATAATAATAACAATGGTAAAAGAATCTACAAAAAGTATCACAACACAAGTCGCTCTCACCACCCAGTGATTGGTTGCCCAGCTTGTCTCGAGCGTGATTGCAGATTCCTGTCCTCCAGCCAACACCCATTTATATACTGAGCATGGTGCCTATGTTATGGAATACTCCTTTGGCCAGCTTGTTCTGTTTATGGTCCCTCTCAGCTTCTATCGGAAGATGAAAAAAGTCCTCGACTAATATAAACATCACCTGGCAACAACTAAAATGCATTATCAACATTTCTTTCATACTAAACCTGAAACACAGCAGCCACTAGAAAGAAAATTAACTCTATGCCAGCTGTAATCAGGACAACAGTGTCACCAAGCTGTGTGGTGTGGTCGACATGCTGGAGGGAAAGGATGCCATCCAGGGGGACCTGGACAGACTTGAGAGTTGAGCGAATGAGACCCTCGTGAAGTTCAACAAGGCCAAGTGCAAGGTTCTGGACATGGGCTGGGGCAATCGCAAGCACAGATGCAGGCTCTGCAGAGAATGGATGGAGAGCACCCCTGAGGAGAAGAAGTTGGGAGTGCTGGTTGATGAGAAGCTCAACAATGTGCGCTTGCAGCCCAGAAAGCCAATTATATCCTGGGCTGTATCAAAAGGCCCTGGGAAGACCTTTTAGCAGCTTTCCAGTAGTTAAAGAGGGCTTACAGAAAAGGTGAAGAGGGACTCTTTATCAGGGACCGTAGCGATAGGATGAGGGGTAATGCATTTAAACTGAAAGAGGGTAGATTTGGATTAGATATTAGGAAGAAATTCTTTACTGTGAGGGATATGAGACCCAGGAACAGGTTGCCCACAGAAGTTGCCCAGGAAGTTCCCATCCCTGGAAATGTTCAAGACCAGGCTGGATGGGACTTCGAGCAACCTGGTCTAGTGGAAGGTGTCCCTGACCGTGGAAGGGGGTTGGAACTAGGTCATCTTTAAGGTCCCTTGTAACCCAAACCATTCTATGATTATGATTTTATGTACAGAAAGGGTACAGAAAGGGTACTTCAAAACACATAATTTTTAATTTAGTAATTGTGCCTTCTCTATTTGGGAATGATATATCAATTTAGTTTGAATAGTTTTAAACATCTGTTAAGTTTGTTTTACTACTGAATGTATTCCAGTTTAAACTGTCTTCTCTGGGTCCAGAAACATGAAAAAATACTCTGACAACTTTCGTAATAGTCTGTAGTTTAGCAGTTTAGGCAAGTTTCTGCACTAAAATAGTTTTCCTTTTTCTAGACTAAAATACTACTGATGAAAACTGCTGCACTATGCTGTGTGGAGATATTGCTCCAACTGGGTCTAATTAGGGATATTTGCTCTGTACTGGATACCACATCAAGATGATTTCTTAGTGACTTTGACAAAACTGAATGGAAGGTAAGGTTTTCAGGAACTTTTATCCATATGGATCACAATTTGTTAATAATGAACCAAAACAGTAATTTTAAAAGCAAACTTACAGGTGCTCCTAAGAATTTCCACCCACTGAAATTACCTGGTTTAAATGTGCACTTTAAATCGGGTGTGCAGCAAACTCTGTAATGGAGATTTCTAGTATTTCTGAGATAATTTACATATTAAAGAACATACATCAGTTGTATGAAAATATAAATTCTGGTGTTGCAGATGTCAAAATGAAGTCTTTAGTATTTTAGCATCCATGGTTGTCTTCCATCATCTTACAATTCCAAATTCTGTCTGAAAAATGTAGGTGTCTGTTGGTCAACTTTACTTCAAAATCTAAAACATCAATTTAATACTTCTCCAACTGATACAGATGTCATGGGAAAAATCTGTCAAAAGCATATTGATACCAAAATGAAATCAGCTCACACAGGGTTTAGATTCCAGTCTGCCTTTTTGCAGTTGTTAACAGCGTCTCAGGAGTGTGACACACCTGCCTGGCAGCAGGATATTTTTCTGTAGCCTGTCAGTGGATACGAATCTGATACGGTGTCTTTTGATCTTTTAATCACAATAGTTTATGAGGAGGAAACTACACAGACAAACTCACAGAACTGTGTCACATACAATACTGTTTTCTGCTTATGCTTCTTCTGCTCCCCTTAATCTGTATGACACCACTTTCGGAGATGACTGAACTGTATGAAACAAAATGAAGAATTACAAATACAGTCTTTACTCAAAGGGAAATGTAAAATGTTTAGAAGCAGCTGTAAATGGGAATCAGTTCAAAATCTTATTGTTTCCTCACTGTAAATGTAATTCTTCTTGCTATTTAAGAAAGACATTCACATATACTGGTGATCAATTTTGAACCGTTAAAAGACCCTGTATCTGCATTTCTGGAATGGTAGTCAGAGAGCAGAGAGAACAGAAATCTGCTAGTTTAATATTGCTAATGTTGTTATCCCCACCCCTTACACTGCAAAGTAACAGTCATCTTAAATATTCCTGCTATTTCAACAGAGTACTTTGATCTTTTAAAATATCGTGCAGCATCTCAGAAACAAAAAGTCACCAGGACAGCAACAGATATATTTCTAAACTTTATTACTGATATAAGTATTTTCTGATATTAAAAAAGCTTACAGAATTGAATGAATGAAACTGGGATAGTTCTGTAGTGCAGAAGTCTTATCATAGAATCATTATAAAATTATTTTTTGCTAACGCTTGGATTTTCTTACCAAAGCTAATGCTTTTTCAGGTACTTAATAAACTTAGAAACATTCTCAATAAATGAGAAACTTGATCATTAAAGGCAAGGTTTGTATCTGGCTCTGCCATAGAGTTTCTAATAACAAAGCACAAATTCATAACTTTGGATTTATCCGAACAGCACCACTAGGTGCTAAGCTCTAAAGATCTCAGAAGGTGTCATCTGCACAGATCATTCTTTGTCCCTTTGCAGCTCCTACCTCTAACTGTACAGGCTACAGAACAGAATCTCCACAGACTAAAATGAGCATTCTTTCTTCAGCGCTACATGATGTCTTTGAAATTCAAGGAAGAATTTACCTGGAAAAGCTATTCCAAATGCTTTCAACCCAGGCCCATAACCGAGAACTGAGACAGGCAGCCCAAATGAGACAATTAAGATCAAGACTGCTAAAGAGAAACATGAAAAAATAATGGTGATTGGGAACTCCTATATGTGAGAAAGAAGCCAGGAGTGAGGAAGAAATGAACACTGGAGAGACAAGATGTCAAAGGGTAATGGGCAGAAGGTTTGTCCACAATAGAGCATATGCTCATCCAGAGGTTGAGTCCAGAAACTCAACACTTGAAACCTTAGCATACTTCTGCAGTCATCAAATATCTGTGAAATCTATTGGACAAGTATTTTACCACTTCTGTGACCCTGATCAGACATTAAGTGTCCTACTCACTACAACGGATGACAAAATAATTGCATCCAGAATTATAGATTTTATATTTCAGTTACTGAAATCAACCTTTAAAATCCCTCTGTAAAACAAACTAATTGCAAATACTGCTAATTGATTACAGGTACCTGACAAATGCCTTCAGCCTTCACAGAGTAACTGCTGTGTGCCAGCACAGACAACAGGCAGGCCCTTTCTCTTGATTTTTGCCTACTGGATCTAAAACTCTACAGACTCTGGGTTTTTTGGTATTTGAGAGGTCCTTCAATAACTTTTGAAATGACTGATAAGTGCTGCCATGACCAAGAGCTCTTCGCTTTCCAGAGGTAAACTGGGAAGGATGTGAAGCAGAAAAAAAAAAGAGAAAACTCAAAAGAAAAGCAACTTGTAACAATTCAAGAATGAAAGTACTTGAAATAAATTAGCCATAGGCTAGGCCAGTGTGACTGAGTAAAGACCTGAGGACCAGATTACCCTCAGTGTGAAAATGATTGCAATCAAGGGGACAGGAAGTTTTGAATATCATGATCAGAACAGCCAAGACCCAGTTCTGTGACAGTAGCAGGCCAAGTGCAAGTTGAGGTGAGTCTTAAAGCTTAAGTTTTGTCCAAAGAATCATATAAATAATTACATTTATATATATATATATATATAAAACTATGTATGTACCCTGTTCCACCTTGAGCCCATCCCTGGGATGACCATCTCCTTGGTTTCTTCATTAGTGTACAACATTAACAGAAATCTATATAACAGGTGTAGATGCTCTAGGCAACTGGAAAAATTATAGCTAATGTCATAGAAAGGCAATACATCCTTGGAAAGTATATACCTAATTAAGTGGATGAATACTGAGACTAAGTCAAATACTCAAAGCTTAGGATACTCTTACGCTTGCCCAAGGAAACTTAATTCAGTTTTATACTGCTTATACATATTATACAACAATCTGTATTTGAAGAATCACATAGTAACTTTTGCCACAGGCAAGTTTTTTTGGCACTTTTGAGTGTCTGATACAGCAATTTTAATTCTTTTTTTTAATACGGTTTTCTGTGGATGGTACTACTGTACTTTACTTTTAAGCTTAAAAAAAGTCCTGAAGAGTATTTTTTATAAAAATATGCCTTTACTTTCTTACCAAATTTACAGAAAGCAACACAGACATTTTGATGAAATATCTATTCTGAATGAACAATAATATTTTATAAGGCATATAGCTGCTTTTCCCTTGCACTTTCTCTTTATGCATTCAGAAAGGTGAAATTTTCCGTCCATTTGAACTCCATGCTCAAAGATACAGCTTGTTAAAACTTGTCCCCGTGCCAGTGGCATTTTGTAGACTTTGAAGCTGCTTGTTAAGGACACTCTCTTCCAAATGAATACAAGATCAAGCACAAAACAGATAGGTGCACATCACTGTAGCAGAAAATGAAATGTAAATCTACTACTAATATTAACTATAAAGTGAGAAGAAAATCTGGCAGTAGTTGAATCTATTAATAAATACTATGGCTATCTTTAAATTTCCTAAAAAAGCATACAAATCTGTGAAATGCTACAACTGAAAGTTTGCATTTTAAAGTTTTGAAAATTAAATGAGGTAGTTTGAATTAAATTACTTGAGGTGAAATTCCCTTATTAAATATCACTGAGTAATCCCATATGACTAACATTTATGTGTGAAAAGTAAAGTAGTGAAACATCATAGTAACATATATTGAAGAGTACTCTGGAAGCTTCTTTTTCCCCCTCATATACTCTCTTTGTAGTTGCAAAAAACTCTCACCTCCTCAGTTCCCTTTTCAGCATGTACAAGTTTACTCTCCAGTCGTGCACCCTCGAAATTCCTACTGATAGTTAGGTAACCATAACTAATTCATCCTTCTTTTTATTGCAGAAATACAGAGGAAACTGAGGTCTGCAGGAAATAGTTATCAGGACTAGAGGAGTATCTGAAACTCAAGGAAACCTGTGGTCAATTCCCTTCTCTAGCAGAAATTTAATGTGTAAATCTTGGCCAGCTCAGTACATTTTTATGTCTTTTCCACCACCTTTCCTTCCTCAGGGTGGTAATGCAGATATAACATTGAGATGACTTTCACTGCCAGAGTAGTAGGAGCTGTGTACTTACCTTAGAGAGAGAATCAGATTTTACTTTTCTGCTGGACACACAATACCCTACTTCTAGCTCCTACCTGCACAGCCATCTTATTCAAATACTTCCATCTGTACAGTTTTGTATCAAGGAGAGAATGACTTTACACAAAAAAACCCCAAAAAACAAAAACCACCCACATCACCAAAACAAACCCTCAAATTTCATAATTAAAGAATAAATCTGATGTCTTCTCTGGGATTATCTCTGCATGTTGTTTGTGCCTTGATTGTTTCATAGAATGGTTCGGGTTGGAAGGGACCTTAAATATCATCTAGTTCCAATCCCCCTGCCATGGGCAGGGACACCTCCCACCAGACCAGGCTGCTCAAAGCCCCATCCAGCCTGGACTTGAACACTTCCAGGGATGGGGCATCCACAGCTTCTATGGGAAACCTCTTCCAGTGTCTCACCACCCTCACAGTAAAGAATTTCTTCCTAATATCCAATCCAAATCTACCCTCTTTCAGTTTAAAACTGTTACCCCTTGTCCTACCACTACATACCCTTGCAAAAAGTCCCCCTCCACCTTTGTTGTAGGCTCCCTTTATGTACTGGATGGCTGCTATAAGGTGTCCCCAGAGCTTCCTCTTCTCCAGGCTGAACAACCCTAACTCCCTCAGCCTGTCACTCATAGAAGAGGTTCTCCAACCCTCTGATCACCTTTGTGGCCCTCCGCTGGACCCATTCCAACGGGTCCATGTCATTCTTGTGTTGGGGGCCACAGAGCTGGACGCAGTACTCCAGGTGGGGTCTCACCAGAGCAGAGCATCACCTCCCTCGACCTGCTGGCCACGCTTCTTTTGATGCAGCCCAGGATGTGGTTGGCTTTCTGTGCTGCAAGGGCACATTGCTGGCTCATGTTGAGCTTCTCATCAACTAACACCCCAAAGTCCTTCTCCTCAGGGCTGCTTTCCATTCTCTGAGGAGAGAGTTTATGGCAATTTCACAAAATTGTGTATTAAACTGACATGGAACATGTGCGATAATGGATTGTTTGGCATCTGCAATAAAGGTGTATGTGGAGGAAGAAAATCAGACCCATGGCATCAATTAATTTCCATTTGCTCATTCAGCTGAAGGAAAAGTTGAGAGAATCCTCTTGGCTCCCCAAAGTAAAAGTTAGGCTGAGCACAACTTGAGAGAGAGCAGAAGCTCCTGTTTCTTTCCTATGTGGCCTACAAAGTGAATGACATTATCTGTCTTAATCAATGCCTGTAAGTATTTTACTTTATGACTGCTTACAGTTTTTATGATTATGACTAATGATTTTTAGTTTGCTGATGGCAGTATGGGACTTCTTTAAATTTTTGAGAGCTAAAGCTGCCTAGCAGCCTTTTAAAGTTCCCTGTCATTTGTCTTCATGAGCAGATCTTTTAATCTGGAGTTTAATAACAATTTAATTCTGTGGACAGCTTTATTCTAATAGGTTTATATGGTACAAAGATCATGAAATGCTCTAAAAAAATAATAATTTTATTGAAAATATCTGATTTTTTATCAGATTAAAAAAAAAAAGTGATCTGAGGAAAAAAAGAATTGTGATGTTGTGATGTATGCTTTGAAAAAGAAGCCAAGACAGATGTATGTTAGCCCTTGGGCCCAGAAGGCTTTCTTTACATAAAGAACATACTGCGAAAACAGCTGCATCTCCTGTTGGTCAGATTTGTTACATAAACAAGAATTTGGAAATAATATGGTAGGAGTGTGACTGTTCACTCAGCTCTTGCTCGGATTTTGGCTAACAAGCAGCTCATGCTAAGGGCTGATGTATGCTGGGAGCAGTGCCATTAGGTGAAAGCGAGGGCAACACGTAGACAGGACACGGTGGCCAGAAAGGGCTAAATGTCATTATGCAGGCAATATCACCTGCAGCTTGCTGTGTCCTGCAGCTATAATCCTTCCATATTGATTGTTTGGCAGTTTCTTCAGAATCTGCTAACTCATGAAAACAGTACAGACCAAACTTCCAAGCTGGAAGGTAGAAATACATCAGCTTACCCAAAAAGTTCTTGAAGCAAATTCAACAGCAGCTGGAATGGCAAGGCTTTTGTGCTTCCCAGTGTGATACAGGGAACACCCATGCCGTGATGGGGGAAGAAGGATGAGCACTCCCACCGTCAGCTAAGTAACTATTTTGCTCATAGGTGCATGAGTTGCAAGTTGCAGGTTAGAGAACTTGTGTATTAGAAACCTCATGAATTAAGGAATGAATTAATAAATTCACTTAGTCTACTCTGTACAAAGGGAATTGAGCCTTTGGATGTCGTGTTTGTTTTCTTTCTTAATGCTCTCACAAAATAGAGTTTAATTTACAAAGTAAATTTTCCTATAAATTTGAGAGATCCAAATGGACCCTGACAAAGGGCATTACCTATGATCAGCTACAACACATGACTGGAGCTGATTCTCTCAAAAAAATAATACAATTACACTGAAAATGTAAAGAGTAAAGCTTTGCTTGCCACACATTTTCAAGGGTGTCGCAGTTTGATTGGAAACCGTCTTCCTCCAGTATAGCTTTTCTAAAAATGAAATAGAGAATTACCCTCAGACAGAAGACTTCTATACCCAACAGATCAACAAAAGCTGTATAAAAAGGAACATAAAATTTAAGTCAAAAAACAGCCTCTGGGTCTGTTACTAAACAATGTGAAATGCAATACAGGAATAAGAAGTGATGTAGTGGGGAATAAGCTTCCTAATGTAATGGTTATGTTCTACACTGAAAGTATTTAACGTACAAATATAACATCCTCAGTGTTTTAATTTTGTATAGCATGTAGAATTTGCTTATTGAGAATAAATATTAAAGTATTCTGAAATAAAACATAATGCTTTTAATAATGTACTCATTAAGTAGTTCAATTAAATAATCCCTTAACTGTAATATTTCTTCTTATTAAAACATGTCAAAAGATGCATTAATCTTGTGTAAATCAAAACAACATATGCATGCCCTGTTTTATGTAATTACATTAATATACTGAGTAATTTGTTTTCCTTGTTGATTCTTAATGAATGATCACTCATAAGAAGCAATGGATTATGCAAAGGGCTATAAATTGAGGGCGATTTGAGATTTCTCTCTTAGTGATTATTGTTAAATGTATTGGTCCAAAAGCATGCTGACTCCTATTCCTTTGCATAATGGGACAAACAATTCACCTGAAGTGTGCAAATTCAGTGAAATTTTGCATTCTGAGTTTCCAGTATTAGTTTACTTAAGAAAAAGTAATTTAAATTGCCTTCGACTCTTACTGACTTCTTGTTAAATGCTTCCACATTAATTTTAGCATTTAGGTTTATAGGACAGTAATTACCAGGAGTGCACTTTTTCCCTTTGGCATAATATTGACCTAATATTGAATGTTAATAAAGTATTCTATAAAATGAAGAAATATTATTTAGAGTGGCATT
Source organism: Fratercula arctica (assembly GCA_947846985.1). NCBI lineage: Eukaryota > Metazoa > Chordata > Aves > Charadriiformes > Alcidae > Fratercula > Fratercula arctica. The sequence goes on from CANTUZ010000002.1 coordinate 82,218,526, forward strand.
GCACAGTGTTAATCTCTCCACCTGCTCCACTTGAACGTGGCGAATTTTTCTTTTTTTTCCCTAATATGTAGCTATTATTACTTTCTAGTAGTTTTGGCTGGCCATACCTCAATGAATATTAAAAGATGTCACGTTCCTTCACCTCTAGCAGCCCACCCTATTCAATGCCCCTGACAACTTCCCACATCACAATGTTTCTACACGCCTAGTACATGCATGCCGCCACAGTGCTCTTTGGCCATCACACACCTCACTGCCACGGCACAGGACTCCACCAGCCTCTGTATTCTGGCTCTCCCCACCTCTTCCCGTTGCTGCTGTGCATTAGAGGTACATGGCTCTCTTACAGTCATCGTCTCTTGGTCTCTCAACTAAGTGTCTGACAGGAAAAAAAAAACAGCACAGGGTGGTGAACTGAGCACAAAGGATAAGTGGACCAAAGCAGAGGATTAATAGAATAACCAGAGGCTAGAATCGTAAGGGCAATAGGCAGGGAAATACAGAGAAGACAAAAGAGAAACAAAGACAGAAATATGTTTTAATATGGAATGAAGGAGAAGGTGAATTTATCTCCAGGCAGTTACTCCTCTACGCCCGCACGGAACCACATGTAGTGCATCTCCTTGTTTCTCCAGGTTTTTGGACTAATGCATAGATTGTCTTGATGCTAACTCTCAGATGCACAATGGCTTCCAAGACCTGTAACAATAAAATTAGCCTAGAATAGACTTTGAAAGATGACTGCAAAACCATTTGACTCTCTTCAAAAAGCTCACTACATTCATTATGGAAAGTGTTGATGCAAAGATATTACTTCTGCCCCCCCACCCCCCGCCGTAGTATTAAAGAGATCTACATGGTTCCTACTCCAGTGAGTACCAACTGGATTATTGAGAAGCATCAGTTTACTCATGATGAGACACTAATACATATTAGTGTATTCCTGGATGGGAAATTATTTCCAGTGATGGACGGATATTATGGAAAGCAATTACCTCAGGTACTGATGAATCAACATAGAAACCAGCTAAATTTTTTTAATGTTTTACATTTCCAGAGCTATTCCTTAAATTGAGTGGGGAGGTTCTTAATCCTACAAGAGCAAACAAAAAATAGGATGAGAGCTGATTCTCAAACCAGCTGATGTTATGTTTTATTGTACTTGCACACATAAATAGCCTATACTCTTTTAGCCTGTTTTGCAGGAGCTGTTTGAGTTGAGCTATTTCCCACAATGAAATACAATTGCTTCTGTTATTAAGACTGATAGCAGGTTGGCCTCCCAGCATTGCATTAGAGTTAGAGCTCCATCCTGGGCACAGACAGGTAGTTAGCTTGGGCTGAAAAGTTGCATATGTGACAGTTGATTTCTACTGGTTTAGCTGAACAAAGGGGTACCATATACCATTTATCTTATAGCTTTAGTTCATTTGATTTTGCAGCCAATGTGGTATATCAAGCACACAGATGGCCTCTACACATCACATTGCCAGTACTGAATTGTGTGTAATTTGCAGAAATTTAAGAAGAATATGGACAGAAGTCAGAAACTGGCGTTAACCAATGTGGTGCTAACCACAGAAGATGTTAGCTAAGAGTAGCTGAAGCAGTGCAAGTACGCTAATCAACCCCGGAAATTCATCTCTCACATTTCATCAACCTCACATTTCATCATTTTCTCACAACTCCAAAAAAAAAAAGGAAACACACCTAAACAAACCCATAAGCCTCTTCACTGAATGTAACAGCAACTCAGAAATGGTAGAATTTAGTTGCAAACCATTTAATTAATCCAGCCATTGGATCCCAGCAGAGATCACTGAGCACAGGTGTCCTGTTGCTGGATGAGATACTTAATAATTATGCAATGTTTTAACTCTCAGAATGACTGTTCATTTCATATGCATATCAGTAGTAGTATTACTGGAAAGTTAACCACTCAGATTGAAAAGTATAGAGAGATGCTGCACTGGGACATATCATTTGAAGACAGTTGGGACTATTTAGTGATAATGATGCTCAGTTGAATTAATTATTTCTACAGTATGGTGAACATGAGTACTTCCCTCTTACATTTCCTCCCCACACTTATTGTAAAGCATATGAGAATATAATCTCCAAGTGTATGTCTGGAAGGAATAAGCTTCAGTAACCATGCATTTATCTATTACTGAAATGCAGAAGTATACTATGGACTCATGTTCAATTTTTCTCCCAAATGGAATTAATCCTGTCAAACATAACACAGGACAGTTTTATTTTATAATTTGGGAGTATCTCTTGGATACTTTATCATTACAAGTTAAACCAAAATTAAAGAACGATAATTAAGAGCAGGAAGGCAAAAGATCTATATCCAGATTAAATTCAAGTAATGATGTGGAATCTGAGTCTTTGTTGCCTCTCCAACAGGTGGAATAACTGACCAATCTGAAGGACAGGAAAAAAAAAAAAACCAAACACAACACAACCCAAACAACCAAACCAAACCAAAAAAAAAAAACCAACCCAAAAAACCCCAACACGCAACCAACTATGCTGGGAATAGACAACTACTTCTTGTTTATTTATTATAACTAGACTATCTCTAGCTGTGAATAGACAGACACATTAACAGTTAATCACCCGTTAGGCACTTTATAAACACTAAGGATTTTCTGTATAACACTAAAGGTTTCGGTTATTAAACTTATTTTAATTTATTTCAGAAATTATATTCTGAGAAATTCCTAGAGGATTACATTAGTCAAGAGTCATGTTTACACTATGAGCGAAATTGAATTTGCAGGAAAATGAGCAGTAATATTCTGGGCATACAGGAGTCTAGAAGTTATAAATTGAATGGACAACAGAAAAATGGATGCAGCAATAAAACAAGCTGAAAGGCTGGGTGAAGACTACAGCAGAGATGAAGAGGAGATGGTGGTTTACATGTGTTTATTTGAGGCTTGACAGCAGCTTCTGCTTTGCAGTTTTACACAAGGTATTCAGAAGCTGGGATAAGCTCTTTCCTATGGGCTTCATCCATGACATAAATTGTTACACGCGTCTTACCAGGAAGGTTGACAGAGCACAAAGTATGAAAGAAGAGTTCATTGTTCTTCACCTTCTGGAGAATCTGAAGGTCATACTTTTTGGAGTGCCTTTATTCCTAAGAAGGAGGATTTTTAAAAAAAAAAAGAAAAAAAAAAAAAGCAGCTATGCATGGGAAATTCAACACCTTTCTGGTCCCACTCATTCCCACACCAAAAAAAAAAAAAAAAGTTGGGGAGTTTTGCTCTCAGTTAAGGTGTATCAATTTTTTCCCCCCAAAGTGGTTACGTTAGTTAAGATAAAGAAAGACCCTTCAATCAAAGCATAAACAATACAAGCTTTCCTTAAAGGAAGATTAATTTCATTAAATGGTAAATACAGAGTGCCAAATGACAGTTTTGCCAATTAAACTGTTTTTCTGTGGAACAGCAACAGGTATCAAAGCTTTTTTCCGAGTTGTTTTGCTAGTGTACTACAACCCTGAAACAGCCTAACTATGTCTGAGAGAGAGAGAAAATTCAGCCAGTAGCCTGTTTAGTATCTGAGCTTTTTACTGAGGCACAGACTGCGGCGCCACATTCCCTAGTGACAGCTTTGTGTAACTTGGCTCACTCATTATTGAATTCAATATTCTGCAGAATGAATAGATAGAAGAGTGACATTCCTCAACCATTATAAAACAGAGGGTAGGCAATGCAAGAAAGAAGGGAAATAATTGTCAACACGAGTACAGATGTGGTATAAAGTCAATAATTGGTGTATGCAATTCAATGTGGACAAATATAAAGGAAGGCAATTTTTATTGGCCCCAAGCTTGTCAGAGTTCAAGAAGCATCTGGATGGTGCTCTTAGTCATATGACTTAGCTTTAGGTAGTCCTGCAAGGATCAGGATCCTTATGGGTCTCTTCCAACTTGAGATATTCTATGATTATCTAGACACAACAAAAAAATAGGAAAGTCCCTCAATAGCCACTGGCAGACGAACAAACAGACTAATTAGTTAGACTGTAGTAAGCAAAAATGTCAAAATGTTCCACCTTAAATCGCTAAAAATAGATGAGACATAAAGTTAATGCTTTGAAATCGAGGGAAAGTATAGTTGGCAATTAAATATTTTTTAATATACAATAATCAGTTCACTCATTTTATGTTAAAAAGCAACATTTCAGGAATATCTGTTATAAAAGGGTAATATATAACTGCATCAATCATCATATGTTGAAGCATAGTTAGAAATGCTAGTCTTCAGCAGAGTATGACTTTTTTTTTTCCTGTTTCACCCTTGTGTGTTGCTATATGGTTGTGGACTTTCCTTACCACTCAATCACATACTAAGCAGAGGGAAAGAGGAGTGCAAACTGAGTTTTATCTCATGCTTTTAAGATGATAAAAGACAAATATTCATCTAATCTCCCACTCAAGAGAGTCCCACAGTCAACTATCCCTTCACCAAAAAGTCCTGTCTTCCTCTGTAGTCATCTTGCCTCCTCAAGCAGAAAAATTCTGCTGGACATCTCTTGGCTAAACATTGAACACAGCTGAGGAAGCAAATCATGAAGAATTTGGGAGGAAAGCCTTCTGGGAATTAAAAATTCAGCTCTCATTTCTGAAACAGGTTTCTAGTAAGCCTCAGAAAAAAGGTGTTTCTTCAACTCCTTGTAATTTTTTTTTTTTTTAATAGAATTTGCAAGTGTGCCAGAAAGCCTCTAGCAAACTTCTCCCACGGTTCTACAACCTTTTTCCAAAAAATTAAACATTTTTTTTTCCTTCAGAAACAAACAAAAAAATCCAACACAGTGTTAAGAAATATTCTAGATAATCCTTTGCTCTCCACCAGGGGTAGTACTTTGGAATCAACAGCTAATTTTTTTTCCAGGTATCTGGCCCATTCTGCAACTTTCTGTACTTTCAGACAGCAGCTGTTTATCCCCCATCCTTTTATTTTTCTTTCTGGACTGAACAAGGCAAGGGCCTCCAGTTTTATCTTATTGAATAGACACTGCATTTCTCTATTCACCCTAATAACTCTTCTTTGTACTCATTTACAGTTTGATTTTTTTTTCTTGAATACGATAATCAGATTTACAGGAGACACTTCATTATTTTTTTTTTTTTTTAAAGGAAGAACTGTGATAATCTTTTCTAGAGCTAATACATATTCATGGCCATTACATACTGGCTACTACAATTTAGCCACTAAAATCACAGACCCTTAACCCATTTGTTAACATTTCATAGCTGTATTAAAAAGCTGTAATTTTTTTTGCAACCCATCATTCAGCCAAGTCAGCAATGAGTGTGAGCCACAGTGTAATAATTAATATTGACTTTTACTAAAGACTTTTGGTCTTTAAATTCTCTGGCTAGGTTCACGGAGAAAGAGGAGGAATACATCTCTGAACAACTTGATGCGCTTATCCACAAACTCAAGCAGACATTGCTTCAGAATTTAGAGGAAAACATAAAGGTAGAGCCAACACACCCCACCAAACACATGCCAACCATGTTACTTAAAGGAGGGTGCAGCAGCACAGAAGTACTCAAATCTCCAAGGTTCCTCTGTAAAAAGCAGCTTTTAAACTATTTCTGAAGATAGTATCCGAGATAATGTGTGGACAAGACTTTTTCAGGGGCAACATGTTACACGTGCCTGTTTGCAATTGCAGACATCCTCCCGAAGTGTGTGATAAGGCGAGATCCTCGTATTAGAGACAATGGTAACTATCAAGAATTATGGAGGGAAAGCAAAGGTTAATATCACTTCCCTCCAAGTATTTCAGCCCTGGATGAAGACTAATCGTTTACAACAGTGGAGTAGCAGTTATCCTTAATAAAACCATTAAGATTTTAAATGGAAAATTCTACAGTTTATGCATTGTAGTCTGCATTGTAAGGTCTCGATCCAAAGATTAAAAATCAGGTATTTCCTGTGCATTGTAAGCACTCCTAGAAATTACACAGATACCTAAGCTTGCACTGTTTGTATGATGACTGAAACGACAATTTAGAAAGCAGTTGTTTGCTTACTATACTGTAGCAATCATGAAAAGAAACATTTCTCTAACAAATCCCATCTGTTTTGACTCAGGATGTTCTGGAAAGATAGAGAACAACAGTCTGAAGTGGAAACTGCGACTGGACCTGTACAGGGGTGACAAAACCATTCTTCCCAGCCATCCATTTTAATAAAAGCAATGGAATGCATTTGATTTTAGTCCCATTATGGAATAAATCCACTATTTTGAAACCTCAAAGCACCGTGAAATGAATCTGTCACATTCTCAAGGCCTCTCTAGTATATAGCACTTTTGGAAAGCTGGTCCTTAAGTCTTGCCTTAAAGAGATAGCTTGTTAAAATGGAAAACTGTGACACACGGTAACCAATAATACTCCAGAGAGAATTTTGCATGCATTTGCATAACTTTTCTCCCTTTAAAGGCAATAATGCAAACATGAACCACATCCCTTGTTGTTTACACACTTTAAAACAATCAGTATGCATTTGTTTTTGACTTTTGCTCAATTAGCCTCATCTCCCACAAAACCTTTTGTAATAATCAGTATTTACTGTCATGACACATATGGGCACGAGCAAAACTAATCATCTGCAGGCTGTCCCTGCTGCTGAGCTAAACAAACAAGCTGTTCAAGAGTTCTTCCTGCAAAAGTTTCCGCTCCGTAAATCAGTAAGAACCTAATGGAACATTTTCCCTTCTCTTTTATAGAGACACAACTGAGATCCGCAAACTCATTTCTGGATGTCACCAAAAGAAAAAAAAAAATCCCAACAAAAAAACCCTGGCTCAACTGGATATAGTTTGTTCAGAGACATGGGTACAAGAAGACAGTAATAAACCAGCAGGCCAGTCCAACTGAAGCTTTAATCTATAGAATTAATAGTATGTGTTCTGGTTCCTGCACCTGGGACAGATGGTCACCAGAGAAGAAAGCTATCCCTATCAGCACTGACGAGTTTTGAAATCCCAGTGCACAAACCACAGATGGCATTGGCAGAACTGTTCAAAGAATTAGAGATCCAAAAATAGACTTTTCCTTTTCTCCATTGCACTCCTAAAATGTGTTTGCACTATTTGCAACCTACCTAAAAGTAAACACATCCTTGAGTTAAAACAACTTGTCAATTTTCATTAATATAAATGTTGGATGGTAGGTCAGGGGCATGTTAATCCAATAGATTAATCAATTTTTTTTTTTTACGTTTCAGTGCTCAGAACTTCCACTGACCATGGGAAACGATTGCAGCTCGCAGAGCCTGAACGTTTTTGTGTGGCTCACGAGTAATCAAGGTACTGCTTTCAACTCCACGCAAATGATCAGGCTTGGAAATACAAAAGTTACTGGAAAATGTCACCATATCTGAGCTGATACAGGTTTCTTGACCAAATTCTGAAGCTGTGAATGCTACAGAAACGTTTGGAGTGTTTCAACTGATTTTTCTTTTTCATTTACGTGTCTGAGTCTGAGCCTCTAACTCCCTACACAGACCTGCCAAATCAAGCCCGGGATCTACGTGTGTACAGGTAAGTAAAGAAAAGGTACAGGCCTGTTCGCAGACCCCAAAGGCAAGCAGCAGGCAGGCCTGTGTCAATGTGACTAAACTCTCCCCTCCTCAGAGCAGTCTTGTTCATGCTGCTTCCTTAGAACAACTCTAGGCTAATGTTATCCACAAAACGGTGCCCATTAACATGCTACAAATTAAGCAATATGGATACTTACAAGCCAGTGCTTAAGCCTTAATTATAACCATAGAAGTGAAACACATACGTAGAAGCCAGCTTCTTTAGACCACAGAGCAGCTAACCTCCTCGCACGTCCATTTCACTCTTCCTGCTAGGTGGAGTACCAGCCCTAGTAAACAAAGCTTTTTCCCTGGGAGCTTGGAGAAAAAGAGAAAGGAGGCCAAGCCCTGCTTCCAGACCGCAAATCCAGAATTTCAAAGCCATCCCCTCTGTCCTTCACTGAAGGATGCCTCTGTGAAGCCCTGCTTTTCCCTTGGCCGTGTGCCCAGGCTCTCTGAGCTCCTACTAGTGCATGTCCTCTTATAACATGTCATTGTCTGCAAGGTCTGTCTCCTCTGACACCAAACAAATAACCAGGCACCCAAATGACTGCAAACTACGTTACCCTTTGATAGCACCACAGAGGCTGCTGATATCCTTCAGAAGTCAATAGGCTGTAAGGTACATGATGCATCACCTGAGCCCAGCTCAACTCCCCTTTCATCCAAGTCTTCACCCAGACCCACTTATCAGCTAGTTGAACACTAGATGGAGGCAATCAGATGCTACCATCACAACGCACCTCTTTACAAAGACAGAAGAGAAACATTAAACTGGCAACAGCTCTTCTTATTTACCCACATTTAGAGCAGGCTGATGGTAAGTTTACAACTAGTATTTTTAGCAGTTGTTGGCCTGTTGTGTCCCATTCTCACTGTGATTTAAAATAAGTAAGGAATAAATGTTATTGTTATTCTACCACTTTTGCTTGCTATTTTGTCAGAAAAAAAAAAAAAAAAGCCAAGAGATAAGAGGACCGAAAAAGTGAAATACATTCTAGTGACGATTATTCAAACATGAGGTTAATATCGCTGGCAACATAACTATCAAAGTGTTGTTATGCTCAGTTCAATATTTAGCTGCCAGGTTTCCCGTCACAGAGAGCACAAACAACTGCAGCACCATTTGGGACTTCTATTATTTTTACAGTACTTACAACAAAGTGCTTATTATTATAATATCTGTTTGTCAATATCTCAGAAAGGTTATATCAAAAAAACACGTGCAGAGACTAGAACTTCTGTGTTTGTTTTTTTTTTTTACTGTCCATACTTGTTGGGCTTGAAGATCATGTCAGAGAAACCTAAGCAGGTATACAGCTCTACTGCTGTTACTACAGTTTCTTTTCATGGGGCTCTTGGTGAAACTGGAGAGGGTTAAGACCTTCCCATAATTTCAATGCCAGTCTATATCTCAAATTACACTTAACATGGGGGAAAGGGAATCACAGGGCGTTCCCGGAGTTGCTTTTAGAACTGATGGGACAATGAGAACAACAAAATACCTGTAGAGCTGAGCCCAATGGTTTTCTTCAGCTGCAGGTGCGTGAACAACTGATGGTAGTGCTAACTGGGTCTGGAAGGCCAGCTCATTCCCCCTCACAATCAACGCGAGAGTCGTCTCAGATTTTCTAAGCTCCTGAGTCATAATGTTAGGAGGAAAAACCAGTTCAATCAAAAGTAAAGATAAAGAATTTAAATCCCATGGGACAAATTAAAAAGCTCAGTATTTACTGATTTTTTTTTTTAAATAATGCCATGCCTCCTAAATCAACCATATATTTAACTGAGTTTATCTTCATGAGCTGCAAATTTATAATATTCGTGATTTTCTTATTTTCCATTCTCATCTGGACAAGCCAGACAGTTTAATGAAATATTTCCTCCAAACTGATTTCTGTGGGTTTATATTTGAAAAGGCTTTGCTGTGGCCTCTATTTCCTGCCTTTCTTATCGCTGGTACTAACGTTGTTTGGTTTTGTTCAGTAGTCTTCCATCCAAGTTCTAGCCAGGCTAAAGATGGAATAGCTGCTAAAACCAGGTACACGCAGCCCAGCATGGCCACAGAGCAGGTTTCATAATATTTTGACATGAAATCTTGGAAAAAAAATCCCCAAATTTTCGTCCATCAAGAAATTTTTAGTGACAGGGCTGTAAAGTAAATTACAGTAAATTTTTAGTATCTAATTAGAAAATGATTACTTCAAAACAACCACGCATTCCTAGCTCCATATAAATGGTGTGTTCCCTTTGACCCACGACAAGAGTTTGAGCGTAAGAAGAGAAATTTTATTGCAAACACAGATCTAATAAAAGATCCTGCTGGCAGGAGTATCCCATCAAAAGTGCTGATGTTAGAAGATCAAACACAGCCAAGTTCCTATGAGTTTCAGGAAAGCAGCCAGAGATGTAAGCCTGTGTCAGTAGGGAAATGGGTACTTAATGGTGGCTTCACTGTAGAAACAGCATTTCTCCCAAGTGATTAAAAATAGATTTAACAAGTGCTTTTTGCGTCCTTCAGACATGAAAGAAAGAAGAGGGGAAACTGCACACGCAGGTGTAGAAAAGACTGATTTAACAACCAAAAAAAAAAAAAAGGCAAAAAATGAGTTAAATGAGTTTAGCTTTTAGGATCTAAGTGGAGTGGTCTAAAGCTATTGCCTCTGTGAGATCAGCCTTTGCTCTTCTACAGAGAGCAGAGAAGAGGGCAGGAGGGAAAAGGTCTCCCTCAGCTCAAGGAGGCTCTTCATCCCTCTGAACGGTCAGTGAGGTCGCTGTAAACGCAGCTTGGAGCAGGGAACTAATTTAGGTTCTTTCCTGGCAGTGAGAGAAGGAATGGGGACGGAGGGAGGGAGCCCATGGGTTTGGGAGTGTCAGGGCGTGTATGCCTGTGTCTCCTTCCTCCATCAGTCATAAAGGAAGCCTCCAGAGATTAAGATGAGGTCAGTTGGTGCTAATAGTTTTGCCTACCCTCACAATCCCAGTCTTCATTCAGCTCATATGAATTCATTTTTCTGTACATCCAAATCTTCCACTGTGGACAGCAGTTTACTGTCCCTGTGACACATAATCAATATGGAAAGGCAAGGTCACTGAGAGAAATAAGTTATTGGGAAAAGCAAGGGTCAATTACTTGTGATGCTTTGAACAACATAAAAAGCTATATTAGACAAAATAACGTGATTGTTATGGATTGTAAAAGAAACAGCGAAGCAGAAGAGGTCACCCTCAAAATTCTAATTTTAAATCCATTTATGCACGTATAAAGAAATAAAATGCCTTTTAATATGTGAGCTAATAGATAATATTTCCTTTAAGAGAAGAACAAAGCTGCAAAATCCTATTGCCTACCTGTATGGTCTCCATCACATATAAATAAGAAGATAAAATGTACTCTATTAAATGGCAGCCTTTGACTGTAACTAACAAATGCTCGATCATCAAAACATTAAAAAACCATCAGCTACTGAGGACAATCTTAGCTGAAATGGACACATCTGAAATTACAACACTGCTCACAAAACAAATCAATGCACCTGAAGATTTGCAGCTGGGCTAATACAACTAGAAAAGAGGCTAGATGATAAAAAAAAAAAAAAAACGAAAAAAGAAAAATCATTAACTGCTGCTTTATTTCACAAAGCCTAGATATGCACTCCCCCACAGGATGCTAAGAAACATGTACAGCATCATCTTGACAAACAATCATCCCCATATTAGGTGGCAGGCTTGCTGTAGACAATGACAGCAAATCATTTACCTATTCTGGGGCATCTAATGAATGAGAGGAGAGGGGAGAAAGGGAAGGGGAGTTTCATTAAAACTAACATCACAAATAGGCACTAAACAAAAATTCAGAAAACAGAAATAATAAAAGACAGCTGAACGTCCACTCACTTCAAAAATCCAAATTAAAACCAGCAAGAAACAGCCACTTAAGAGACTAGGGGTTTGTTTTCTAGATGACAATTAATTTACAGTGCTTCTGCCTACGTAAGAGTTGGGTTTCCATACTGAATTTCACCCCAGCTCCCTTAGTATAACCAAACTGATACAGAATCATGACTTAACAATAAACCGCTCAAATTTTACCTTCATCATTACGCTAAGGAAAGCATTTTTCATCTGTAGTTCACTTTGTTTAGTTATGCTTGCACATTAACCTGTGTCATTTGGTTATTCATAGAGTGAATGGAAACCTTCTACAGAGGGAGGCGGTGGACTTGGAAAAATCTGTGTTTGTTATAATTAAATTACATCATGGAAACAGTCCATGAAAAAATGTTACTTTTTAACCAGCTTTTTAAAAGCAGTGATTCTGGGATGGTTTTATAAGGTTTTCTCTGCCAGCTACGTAGTTTACTGTGTTTCTGTTTTTTTATTTAAAACTTGTCTGACATCTTGAAATCACAAGACTTTGACAATTAAACTGTCTTTTAATCTGCTCATTGATTCAAAACACATCAACCATCAGAAAATGTTTTTTTCAAAAAAATATCAAAAATGAAACTGCAAAACAAATATTCATCCTCACATGAAACTTCTTGATAAAATACATATAGCTAAGATGTAAAAAAACAGACTTCAAAGTAACCTTCAGGCAATGAAGGTAACCTTTCTGTCTCAGAAAAGACCACAACATTTGACCACAAAGTATCATTTACGTGTGAGAACACATTTGAAGGGTGTTTTTGAAAAAAAATTCTGTACTTCCTTCAATTTAAACATTTCAGTAAGTAGTGTTGTATTCATACACCAATATAGTTATTTGCTGCTGCTTTTGTATACTACTACTTTTTTTAGATTATTTTACCACCTGTAATAACAAAAGTAACAACTCTATATGGACTATAAGTTATGTCACCTATACGTCATTTTCTCATTAAACCTGACTGAACAGCTGTTCACCTTGCCCAGCAGATTAAACAAACTAGTATGAAGGTTATGGGAGAAAAATACTAATGAATTAACAATTGCATGTATCCTTAAAACAGTTTAGCCCAGATTCATACGAAATATTAATGGATATTATCAATATTACCTCTAATAATCAAACAACCCTTTGAAGTGCCACACTCAAGGTAGGAATATCTAAATTGATTGTTAATTGGTCCCTGAACCCCCAGTTTTCAGTTAAATTAACACAGCTGAATTTATATATTAATGTAAGGCAAAGCTATCTTGCCTTAAAACCAGGGCATAGTATTTGCAGTAGTTCAAGAGCCCAAGGCTCAGCAGAAGTCACCTATTCAGAGGGATGAGTGGCCCAATGGGAGTGATAATGCCGGATGAGAGCACTGGGAAGTATGGGGCCATGGGCAATGGCCGGCGGCCAGACTCATGCAGTTTACAGAGACAGTATTTCCCACTATCGCTGCTGGAGACAAAGCACTGTGGTAGGCACCACTGCTCTGACTCAGCTGACATTTCTAGAATTTTCATAATGAAAATTTGTTGCCCCTGCTATTACAGCCCAGTTCCCATGCCACCATATGCCTGCAAGGATCTAAGCATTCATTTATAAATTTAATTGTTAAACAGATTGAACGGTTTGATAAACTGGCATCCTCTTAAAATTGAAAATTCCCCAGCATGTCATTCTTAATGTCCAAATAAACATACATATTTACAGCATAGTTTGTGTTTTCCTGAAAATATAGAGAATTAATAAGTAACGTAAGTGTAATTTTAAATGACAGATCTTTATCAGTGGTTCACAGATACTGTGTGTATTTCAAGAGAAAGTCAATATGGAAAAAAATCTATGGTCTTCTAATAAAACAATGCATTTCATAGCTGGTAAAATAAATTCAATTTGCTGGAAAAGCTTCAGGGAAAAAAGCCTGCAAAATGTGGTCAGATAATTACTATAATTCTGTGGTTCTCAGATTATTCAAAATTAATCTCTCTTTTCTCCTCCCAGGAGGCCAAACTAAAAAACATAAATCTGGTCATATAGAGAGCACTATAGAATTTTTTGAAAGACCACAACAATTTAGTTGCTTGAACTAGTTTGTCAGAAAAGTAGAAACAATGTTGTAGTGTGAGGGATATGGATGAGACATGCACTTGAGACATGCACAGCCTTCCAAAGAGCTGCAATGTATTTATAACAGACAGATACTTAACCTAATTTAGTAATTTACATAAAACCCTCAAGATATTATTTCATTATAGAATTGTTTTCTTTCACTTTTTAAAGGGTGTATATACCTGTAATAGCTACCTCTCCTACTAGCTTTTCAGAGCAGGAATAGAATTTTTGTTCTGATTTGTTCAGTGCTTAGGACTAGGAGGTCAATGTGTGACAGGATTTATAGCTAATACTAGCTAATCTAATCTAATTTGAGGTCCAACCACTTGCTAGGATCTCTAAATGTCAGTCATCATTTAAGCAAAATCCCCTGTAACATGAAGCCAGAAATATTGCTTGCATTAGTAAAGCTGAAGGTCCTGCTTTATTCAATAAGGAAATGGAAAGTTCAGGGCTTAAGAAAGATAGCCTTTTCTCATCTATAATGATGGGATGTAAGACAAGAATAGTGAATGACTTAACTGTCCATTGTGTGTCTTAATGCTGCACAAAAATTTGGCATAGCAAGTAAAAAGTACTTATGGCCTGTTGATGTGTTTATTTTAATAAAGTAAAACTGGTTTATGATATTAATTCTCTTATCTCCGTGTCCTATTTCCAAGGAAAGGCAACATATTTATATGAATAAATGAAAATTCTATTAAAATTATGCCAAGAATTCTAGTACATTTGGTTTTGGTAGTTTTACTCTCTATCCTGTCTAAGGGCAGTAGAGGAAGTATTGAACTCAGCCCCTTCATTTCCTATGCTGCTGCAGGCTGAGCTTGCCTTAGATTTCATTCTGGAACAGATCAAAGGAAGGAACCAGAATTTACAAGTTTGAATAGCCAAAAGAAAGAAAAATAAAGCTCCTTAGGCACTCTGTGGTGCCTCTCATCAGGTCTCATGTGTGTAGATCACGATTTCTCAAGAGTTCTCTGAATCAGTCTTCTTCCACTACCAATAATGCTTTTCCCTGAGCCCTGTGTATACGTACAGAGGCCCTGGGAGATCTTGTAAGTGAAGGCTGAGGCAAAGGCGGCACTGACTACCTCAGCCTTCTCTTCACACGCTGTCACTAAATCACTCTCAACACTCAGTAGTAGGCCTACATTTTCCTTTTGTATTCTTTTACTGCTAATGTAGCAGTGCAAGCTCTTCATGTTAAATCTCTTGCAGGTAGCATCTCCAGCTGAGCTTGGCTTTCCTGACACCATTCCTGCATGCCCAGGCAATATGTCGTTACAGTGCTACTTGTGGAATGTCCTCACTTCCACCTCCTGCGTACAGCCTGTTTGCATTACAGCTGAGCCATGAGTTCCCTGCTTAGCCGTTTTGTAAGTCTACTCATTTTCCTCCGTACTGGGATGGACAATTCTTGCACTAGGATGACATTGTCCTTAAAGACCTGCCACCTGCCCTAAGCTCCTTTGCTCCCATCAGGTCCCACCTATCAGTTCCCTCAAAAGCTGAAATCTGGTCTCCAGAATCCTAGGGTCTGTACTGTGCTACTTGCTTTCCTCACTCCCCTTAGCATCTTGTACTTCTTTACTCCCTGGCTGCTGCAGCCATGGCTCTCCCTGTTTATCTCATGCCTAATCTATTCTTCCTTTTTTGTGAGTAGTGACTACAGGAAAGCTCCACTCCTGGTTGGCCCATCTAGCACTTGTGTTAAGAAGTTGCCCCTGACACCCTTCAGAAACCTTCTGGATAACATGAGTCCAACCGTGTTGCCCTCTCAAGATGTGTCAGGGATAATCCCATAAGAACAAGGGTTTGTGATCTGGAGACTTCTTCAAGCTGCTTAAAGGTGACCCTGCTCACTTGCTCACCTTGATCACCTTGGTCTGTAAAAACTTCTTACTACAATGGTGTGCTTGTTCTGTTCTCTAATCCTGACTCACAGACTCTCAACCTGTCTGAAGAGCTCCATGTATCTGAGCTGTGTGGCCAGCAGGTCGAGGGAGGTCATCCTCCCGCTCTACTCTGCCCTGGTGAGGCTGCATCTGGAGTACTGTGTCCAGTTCTGGGCTCCCCGGTTCAAGAAGGACAGGGAACTGCTGGAGAGGGTGCAGCAAAGGGCTATGAAGATGATTAGGGGACTGGAACACCTCTCTTATGAAGAAAGGCTGAGGGATTTGGGTCTCTTCAGTCTGGAAAAAAAGACGACTGAGGGGGGATCTTCTCAATGCTTATAAATACTTAAAGGATGGATGTCAGGAGGATGGGGCCAGACTCTTCAGTGGTGCCCAGCGACAGAACAAGAGGTAATGGGCACAAACTTGAACACAGGAAATTCCATCTCAGCATGAGGAGGAACTTCTTTACTTTGAGGGTGGCAGAGCACTGGACCAGGCTGCCCAGAGAGGTGGTGGAGTCTCCGTCTCTGGAGACATTCCAAAGCTGCCTGGACACGTTCCTGTGCAGCCTGCTCTGGGTGACCCTGCTCTGGCAGGGGGGTTGTACTAGATGATCTCCAGAGGTCCCTTCCAACCCCTACCATTCTGTGATTCTGTGATTGTTTTTCAGAATGCATACAGCAAGAAAGCAGGAAACTTAGTTGATGATAAGGGAAAACTGACATGTAGCATTGCTAAGATACGTAGCAAAATGTCTCTCAAACTACAGATACACTCTCCTCATCCATGCAACTCCAAATGAATCAAACTAAAGAAATACCAAAAAAAGCCATTCACAGCTTTCTGTTATTTTTGTTCATTCTACAAAGCACACAAATAAAATAGCATATAGATAAGTGCTATTTACTCTCATTTTGCCTGTCAGATGTTTACCTGCAGACAGATACAGAGCATTGCTAAAAATAGCATGCATTTTGCAGGGAAGTAACACTTTAATCTGAAGGTTTAGTATTGCAAACTGAATCTGCATGTATTATGTATGAATCTGTTTTACCTTGCAAATAGTGGAGTTACATCATCAAAAGATAAGGTGGCAGTTTCATGTTTGATGAACCTCAGACTCTTCACTGGATTTAGGTCTGTTCTCTCCAGGTAAGGCATTACTAGTTTTATTGAAATTAAAACACACTATTTCCAGAGTGCTAGAGACACTATTAATTTGTTCGTTATTGTTCCTCCTTAATTGTACAGGCCTTTCAGACGTTTTTACACAGATATATATTATAATCTGTGATAACAAACTTGGAAGCATTGCCACCTTCAATTCCATTTTTTCTGCCTTTTATAAAGTAGCTGCGTCCACTGGTCAAGGCAGCGGTAGTGTTCAAATACTTTGTTTGCTGTATCATGCACCATTCTAGACTTCTTTGGGGTGGCAGCCCCCACAATTAGCAGCTGTAGCACAGATCAGCCCCTCCTAATGCTGTTTGCAAAAAGCTATGGCAAATGACACGCAGCAAAATGCAAGCCAGCGAGTTGTCAGTGCGAAATATTCATCCACGTGCTCTCTCCAGGTGCACGGGTCAGTGATCCATGGTACTGTTCCTAAAAGGAACAGCAATGCATAACTTGTGTTCCCTTTTCCATCCGTTAATAACTCCTAGGAAATGGTGTGAATAAAATAGGGGTTTGTGGATTAACTGAATCAATTGCAGTTAAAAGTTTGTCTTTTACTCAGATGATTTTTTTAGTTTTATAGTTGTGAAACCAGTTAAAGACTCAGGTCTGAATTGTTTACAGTGATGATCGGAAGCAAGAGGTGATTTTTAAGTTTAGCAAACTGGTTTCAGAATAAATTGCCTAAATCTCATTTTTTAAAACAGATGATTTTGAAAATTGTGAAAGATGAGTCTCCACCTCTTATTTCAAACATTCAGTTCTCCCATCTAGGTTGAAATACATGTCCTGGCCCCAATACCTTGAAAGGACAAAGCCTTTAAAACAGTCTAGTTCTTCATGGTAGTTTAAAGACATACATTTGGACTCTTTTTCTCCTACATCTAGCTTAAGGTTACCCTTCCACTAGAAAGCTTCCTGACAAAAGCACTAATTACAGATCCTTTCTTGCTTACAAGTTTATTAATTCTGGGAAATCTTAAACCACTGTGGTATCATAGTCCTCCAAATATGCCACAAACTGAGTAATGACACATTTATTATGATACAGGCATCCACATGTGTTTGAAAAGAGAATGTAAACATTCAGATAAAATGAATCAGAGTTATCTTCCTGAGAGAAAAAGGCATCAATCATCATTCATAAAACTTTAACAATAATTCTTAATGAAACCCATTAATCCAAGCATATAATTACTTGACGTGATGTAAACGAAAAAATGTTTAACAATATGAAGAATTAAGATCATAACAGTGGAAAATTTTACCAAATGCTTTCAAAATAAACTAGCTTCTTAACAAATGTTTGGCTTTTTTTCTTCTTTTTAAAACAGTTCATATTAAAAGGGGGAGAGAGAGCAAGAACAAACTATAATAACAGTTTCTGGTTATAAAAGAGTTCCAAGTAAATAGAGCAACAACAACAACAAATACTGGGAGAAAACAGGTTGGAGAAGAGTATTACACCTCAGCGGACGTTTGCATTAATCAGCTGCGTATACTGCTGGGAGATTCTTGTGAAATCCTGTCCTGCACTAGTTACCTACGTTAAAACCAGCAGTGAATGGGCATTGTGTGATGCTCATCTCAGTCCTTGGCTTCCAGGCATCCTTGGTGGGAGATTCCCTGAAGCACATTGCAACAGCCTAGAGGTCTTGGTTTCACTGGAAAAGAAAGATTATTATCTCGTCTAGTGGTGAACAGCCTAAATTCCTTCCCACATGGAAATGACCTGGAAACACTCCAGGACCAGTATTTCTACCCCATCATGTGGCCCCATCCCAGGGCACTCCAGTTCTCAATACATCTCCTAGCCTATCCGAATTTTAAAAAAAAGAAATTCTTCTGGTTAGTTAGTAATTTAATTTGTTGTGTATTACAGTGTGTAAAGCTTGGTAATGCTGAAGAACTTAAATTTGATAGAAACTTTCCATAGAATAGTTTTTCTGTAAAAAAGTAGAGAGTAAAATAAGTACAATTTCTCTGTCAAGAGAGTGGTCAACCTTCCTAGCAGCTGGAGCTGGAAAAGTTTTGTTTCTTTCCTTTTCTGCCAATAAGGAGAAAGTGCAACACTGATCATGTACCTTCAGGCATTGTTTTGTTTCCTTGGGAATACTTTCTTGTGGAAGCTCTTGAATTTAATGTTCCATCCTGATGAAAGAAAATAGAACTTCCAAGCTTTCATGGAACAGACTTCACTTGTAAAGAAATTTTAAGGAAAGTATTAGTAATAATTCAAATTTTAAAAAATTTAAATCTTTCCAAGAACCGAGTTTTATTCACAACCTTATTACATCTATGTAACTCATTTGACTTCAGTAAAGCATGCAAGTTCTGATCTAGACAGCTAAGTAGGATAAGAAAATGAGGCCTTCTAAGCTCTCCCTCATTTATTTTTTTTTTTCTGATTTAGAGAGCTCTATACAGACTTCATTGGCTCTGAAAATATTCAGTTCTTCATAAAAGTGGATTTTATGCATCAGCTTCCTCTGTTAGGCATCTATCTTTAATGTCTTCCAGTTTTCAAAATCGGAAACAACATTTTGCTAAACTACCCTGGGAACAAATGAACATCTCCTACTGAGTTATATAAAACTTTCTTTTGGTAAAGAGAAATGCAACTGATAATGAAGTAAATTAAAGCTTAATTGATGCTTAATAATTTGCAGACATTGGTGCTAAATAATTATGCAAGGAAGAAAATGTTTTGGTTTTTTATGCTAACATACAATAATTGGAGAGATTAATGGTATTATACAGGCATTACACAGGCATTGAACCAGTTCTGAAAACACTTGTAGCATGAAATACAATATAGCCTAGAGACTGACGTATGCTTATAAGACAATTACTTTGGCTTTTAAACAATGCAATATGATTTTGCTTAACCATTAGTGTCTGAAAAGGAGCATGTATTACATCTGGTTTTGTGCTTTAAACACAAGTGTTTCTGTCACTTTTATTTTACATCTGTAGGAAAGATGCTAAGTTTGGCAAAAATATCTGCTCTCTTGGTGTAAATGATGGATATAATGTGATTACTTCACTCAAAGCTTGAATCATGAAAGGACCTTTGTCTGATATAGCTTCACAGAAGTGAGTCAAGGTGCATATTATATGCATGATCAAAAAGCAGCAAGTCTGACATTTGAAGGTCAGATCAGAGAGGGCAATAACAGAAAGGAAATTACTATGCATTATTTTACCATAGAAGGGAGTAATAAAGGTTATATGAGAACAAAACTTTTAACAAGATTCATGATAAACTGTTATAATACAAAAAAAAAAAAAAAAACAACAGCACCCTAAGCTGATGCCATTTCTATATTGCCTTATATTTAAAATGAATCTCATGTGATGTTCACAGAAGATGTGTATTATATATCTATTAATAGAATGTAAAACACCGGGGAATGTGAAAATCTGCATGGGCCACATTTCTGTGCTTATTTCTGTGCTTAGATTGTACTTTGGGATTTTTTTTATGCCTGAGTACAATAGAGCATGTAGATTTTGCTGTTGTCTCTGACAAAAATAGCATAAGCAAGCAATCTGATAAAAGGAGTTTTTAAAGGAACCTCAGAAAGGGGACTCATAAAATATGTAGCTTTACCCTGGGAATACTCTGTGTGAACTACTTAACGGTGCAATGAACTGGATAAGCCATAAGTCAAGAGAGGGCACTGCAATTAATTTACTCTCTCTTCCTGATTTTGTGATGACAAATGGCAGACTGGAAAGGGAATGTATTGAGAACCCAATTAGAGAATAGTTGCTAAAATGAAAACCATGGAAAAAAAGGAGTCTGAACTTGACCTTGGCAGAGGCATGGCTCTTGGAAAGAAAAGGTAAGTAGCTCTGCGGCAGATTACCCTGTAGTTGCCATACTCAAGCACATGAACCACCTTGCTCAGGTTTACATACCTGTAGTAGGCCATACCGATACAGAGAGCTGCATCAGAAGCTTCACAGGTGAAGAGCAAACCAAGACGGTTCTGATACACAAAACTTGACAGGGAATTGTAAATAGCGAGCTGCATGCTAAAATTTCAAGCAGGACAATGTAAGGCAGAAAAAATTCACAGTTATGTCAAGCCACAGAGGAGGTCAGTATGCTGCAAACAGGACTGGTCAAAATATTTATACTGAAATGCTGATAAAACACAGTTTTTAGAAATTAAATTTGGAGTTGATTAAAAAAATGGAACACTAGGGAAAAATCCCAAATTTAATTCTGGGATGAAGGGAAGTAGGGAGGGTTTTGTCAAAACATTTAATATTCTTCCTCTCGCTCTTTATTTTGTTGTTGAGTTCTAGTTCCAGTCCCTGCCGGTGTGGTCCTATCTATAGTATCATCAAGAGCCTTCCAATGTCTGATCTCAACAGCTTTGTGTCACAAGTATACACTTATATAAAAAGACTGCATGGTTATATTAAACCATATTCAGGTGCACATGGGAGCAAGAGACAATACAGGGTCTTCATCTCACAATCTCCTTTTGAATGTCACTTTATCAAAGCTCTGAACTGTGATACGCAAATCTGTTTTCTTAAAATAAAGGGTTTGAATCTCTACTGATAATTTTTACTTCTCTCTTTTACTCCACACAGTGACACAGAAAAAAAAAAAAAATAAGTTCACGTTTATATGTTAAGGAACGACAAAGACTTACCTAAACAAATAATTGCTTGTGAAGTGCCAAACAATGAAGTACGTTTCCTTCATCCTTATCTATGTTGTTTATGGTCTGTGTTTGAGGATGTATATAAGCTTTCTTAAGTGAGGAAAAAAGACCTCGCCTTTCTTAAAAACTCAACAAACCTTTTATATAAGTTATGATTGAAATATATTCAGTAAGCACTTTCTTTTCTGATGGATGTGACAGTTAATGGAAACAAGTTTTTAAAGACTTTCTTACACTGTGCTATGTTTCTTAGTGAGTAAACTAGGCTTTCAGAGGGTGAAATACCATTTCTTAAAACAATTAAATTTAAGATGAAGATAAACTTTTAAAAATTATTTAACCAAAACTAACTCCTTATGCATGCTTCTTGCATGATGTGGCAACATAATATTA
Organism: Fratercula arctica; assembly: GCA_947846985.1. Classification (NCBI taxonomy): domain Eukaryota; kingdom Metazoa; phylum Chordata; class Aves; order Charadriiformes; family Alcidae; genus Fratercula; species Fratercula arctica. The sequence continues at coordinate 82,240,325 of CANTUZ010000002.1, forward strand.
CTCCCAGAAATAACAGAAACCACTGAAGACATTGGGTATGCTTGATAGCTTTAAAATGCTTCTTCTCAGATTTAAGGTTTAAAAGCATTACTGTAACCTGCAAGCATGCTACTAAAACGTATCTTGCAGTCATGAATTTTCCTATCAATAAGATGTTAAATCCAAAGGACAATTATGAAAATGAATATGACATTATTTAAATCAACTAAGTGGAAAATTCCAACTAGTGGACATACTAAGACAAACAGAAAGTTCTTTTAAAAAAAAAAAAAATATATGCAGATTTAAAGCAGAGATTGAAGTAGTGAAAATCTAGACACTAAAAAATATATTGTGAATGTTACTGCCAGAATAATTCAAGGAAATCTATGTTTTTAGTTCAGCTGACACATCAGGTCCGTAAATCATCATGCTGGCTTTTCTCTTACTACTTTATTCTCTCTTCCCCATTTCTAGCATGACTCCATCACTCCTGCTCCTGCCACTAGGAGCTAAACACAGATCATATAATACAGGGCTTTGGATTTTCACTAGCTTCAGTAAGGTTTGGTAGGCAATTCCCTTGGGCATCTTAGTGGGTTTCTCTGACCACATGGTGGATTTGATTCTTCAGGTGGGGATGTGATACTTGTGTGGCTTTTTGTTGGGTCTGTATTTGCAGAGAAGGTAATTCCAAAGTAGGCAGCCAGAAGAGAGAAACATCCTGATTCCCTTGTGGTCTCAAATCATACTATAAAACTGTAATTTCTGGTGAGGCAGTTTTTGTGCCTGTTGATGCAAAAGTGGATTATGATCCATAAATATCACAGTAGCATTTTAGTGTGAAGATGATGGGGAAGATTTTCATAAGCTATTATGTCCTGATCATAATTAAGTTCAGTTTAAGTCCCCTTGTACAGGACAGCTTCCCTCCGAATGGAATTTTTTGATGAAATTCTAAAAGCCTACCTATTCAATACCAATACTAAAATATCTGAGTACAAACAAAGCTGTCACACAGCAACCTAAGTGGAGGCATTGAGTGCTATAATTAACTTGCTGTGGGAAGTGCACAGGTGAAAACAAAAAGCTCAGTGACTCACAGTGGTTACCCAAAACATAACACAAAAAGTACAGTCATTTCTGTGGCACAGAACATAATTTTTTAAGTGTTCAGCTCCCACTAGTATTCATTTACAACTGGAAGTTCAGCTTTCCTAGGGCTTTGGATAGACCTGACCATGCTGCCTTCAAATCAAGGCCCAAAGTTTGACTATATTTTTTGAAATAAAAGCTGTAAAAGTTTTTTTTCAGCATTCATCAAATACACCCAGAGCAGGTGTAGAAAGTTAATGAAGTTACTTAGAAGTCTATGTCTGTGAGAGCAGATATTGCTTGCTGCTCATACTTGGAAAAACACAAGTTTTTATCCCAGGAAATAGGATATTTTTTTCATTTTTATTTTTTTTAAAGAGCGTCTCCTAAAACTACAGTCCATGAAAAAACCTGGCAAATAGTAATCCAAAGAGACTGGGCACTATATTGGTGCATTATGCACACCAACCGGTGGATTTGTTCAGTCATAAAGAACCTTTCCAGGAATAAACAGTAGGAGACACACCATTTTTATGTTCTTGAGCTTTCCCAAAGACATTTTTAGTCCAGTAAGGTGGAAACTTGATGATCCTTTGTCAGGTACTACATAGTTTGCTTTGAGGCAACCAAATACTGACAATATCCTAAGTTCAAGTCTACAGTTAGCTTTATAAATATACGTAGAAAGCACCAGGCTAGATGTTAAACAGAGGCATCCATCACTGCTGACCTTCTGCAACAACAGTATTCTGAAACAGCTGTTATAATAGAGAATGTTGTCACCAGTTTCCCAGACTAATTCTAGCTTATATTTCTGTACTATCTCACATTCTCACCGTTATTTTCCCCTAGGTGATATCTCACTTGGCAAACAGACTTAAGAGATAAGTAAAGGTGAAAGATTTCAACCCTTGGGAGATGGCCCTAAAACATTTGCTTTCCTACCTCTGAATCAGTATAAAAATGTTGCATATCTCCGTTCTCTTTTGACACTATAAATCAAGTCAACAGAGAGAAAATGAGCCAGACAGATAGCTGCAAAGGTAAAAACTTAGGAAAGGAGGTTACTTAGCAGCATTGCAGAAAGCTAATGTCTTGAATGTGAGCAAGCTAAAATGGAAGGAGTTTAAATCTTGAAGTCAGTCTTCAGACTAAATTCTTATTGACTTGGGGATTTATTCTGAACAAGGAGATTTGAATTTTGACCAAAAATATTTTAAAGAGGGTTAAAAGATCATCCTTGAAAGAACAGCAGAATGGGAAGTGAAATATATTCAGAAGTCCATGGAAATCAGATGGCATTTCAGGGCCAGGCATATGTCAAGGTGGTTTATAACCTTAGGACCTCATGAAAGTTGAGCTTGTATTGAATATAGAAATGTTTTTGATGCTTTTTATTTGTTTTAGCAGCAATGCAAACACTTTAATATCACATGCTAACTCATGACATAAATCAACTTTCTGCACTGCATATAATCAATTCAAGAAGCTATATTTGAATCATCCTCAATACCTGTGTTTGCGTCAAGACAGCATGCTATAAAGAAATCAGACATCTATTTTACCCACCTGCTGCAGTGCTTGCCATCCTACCATATAGTCTTTCAGCTCTCATGATTGAACTATTCAGTTTTTAATGGCAATGATTTGAAACACGACATTTTTAACACTTGGAAGGAAATCACTTTTTCTTTATCTATGATGCTGAGTTTCAAGAGTAGCTGTGAAATATTCCACAAATTTTGTCTGCTTCACACTGAGCAGTATCTGGGGATGGCAACATAATAAGCAAACACATGGGAATATTCCCAACTATTCCTGGCTCTGCTTCTGACTTACATGATCTAGTAAGTTCAATGATGTGTTGCCTCTCTATCTTGTTTTGCTTTGTAACCAGAGAACTCCTAATTTAAAGAGCTTTGACTGGTACTAACAACATGCACTGAACAATGCTGTGGCTTTATACTTTACCCATGAAGAAAACAAATATACTTTTCCCTCCCTTGCAATTTTATTTTTTCACTCTTACTAAAGATGTATGATAACAAATATGTAAACACATCTATATTTTGATTTCTTTGTAGTAAAAGTCTTCTTTTGTTACACCACATTTAATTACACAGAACTCACTGATTAAAAGAAACCCTACTGTCTTATTTCTGTCACTTTGATACATTACTCCAATTTCACCACAAGATTTATTCTGGCTTACACTTTTGGTTACTGTTTTCATAAATATCTTCCTTAGGCAATTCATTCTGTTAGAAAGGCATATGACATTGGAAAATCTTTTTCCCTTCAGACCACAGTTGCTCTGATTTATGGACCTGATCCTGCCCTGTAAAGGAGATAAAAAAGTCCTCTTTGAACTATATTCACCGTAACATTACTCCAGTTTTCTGCAGAAGTAACTCCATTACATGGAAACTCCTCATGAAAAACCTCCTATAGTGAAGTAGGTGGAGTAAACAAATGTCAGACCTTTTCACAGAATTATTGCCACTTTCTACATCCCTTTTCTTTCCTTTTTGATGGATGTTCTTAATTTTTATTTTTCATCTTGAGCAAATGACATTGTGTGCAGTGTGGACGTGCACTTTAAAAAGGACTAAACCAGTTCTTCCACTACGGTGATATAAAAGACCTTTTGCATACAATATTCTAGTTAATAGTAAATTTTGGCTATAAGAGAGATGTTTGCTCCCATTTTAAAATAAAAAATAAGGAAAAAAAAAGATATTAGATTTCACCTACTAAAAAAAATTCTTTTTTTCCATATCTTCGGACGGCTATGTCTTTCCTTCTGTTGCTTATTTTCTCTGGTTCTCATAGAATCACAGAATCAGCGAATAAATCAGGTTAGAAGGGACTTCAAGAGACCCTCACATCCAATCTTTTACCCAGAGTAGAGTCAACACTGAATTAGAGCACGTTGCCCAGGACTTTGTCTAGATAGGCTGTAAAAACCTCCAAGGACAAAGATTCTACAGTCTCTCTAGGCAACACATTCCAATGCTTAATTACGCTCAAGGTGGGTAATTTTTTTTCCCCTTATGTCAAATCAGAACCTCACAGCCAGATTCAATTAATGATAATGTTTCCTTTTGTGAGGGGGAGTATTTCTTCTAGGAGCTCTGTACATGGGCCACTCTATAGTTCTTTTTTTTTTTTTTTCTTTAATGTGTCATGCCCCAACACTGCAGACTAGTTTAGGGTTCAGGATTTAAAACAGAATTATAATAGATGCAAGATGTAAACCAGCTCTTCAAAATAGCACAGAAATAGATGATAAACAAGCTGATGAATACTCCCAGGAGGCCCAGTGAATCCTCAGAGCTACATTCAGAGTCACCTCCAGACTTTTCAAGGGTGTAGAAAAAACTGAATTCTTTCACACCAGGAATGAGGTCACAATACCTTCCTGGGGAGGGATGTGACTTTAGAATCCTTTATGGTCCTCAACCCCATATGGCAAAAGCTGCAAAGCTCATGTGGTAACTGTGACAGAAGAATTCAGTTGTCCTACAGTTATAACTTGGTGTGGCTGGGTGTCGGGGCTGTGCCTGTGTGCACACACAGTGCATTTAGTCCTAAGTTCCCTGGGTGGTGCAGGAACTCCACAGCTACTTTCTGCACAGGCGAACCAATGGACCAAGTTGAGTGACAGGATTAGCTGAATTCCTCCCCACCTTCACATGAAAACATTTGACTAACTGTTACAGTCTTGGAGATTCTCCCAAGTAGTTCCTGCTGTGCCGAGACAAATTGGTAAGCACTATCTGCATGCTTCATTTATTAATTAGCATTCTGAATGGAGAATCTGTCTATCCCAAAGACTCCTCAGGTGGTTGCCACTCCAAGATCAACCAGACTGTAGTTAGAGAGAACACCTCCTATAGTCAGTCAAAACTGTTCCTGCAAATGCAGAAATGTTCACACTGGTTGAGTCTTTTGCACATACTTAAGATAGGAGATGTTTTGTACATTTTTTTAAGGTAATCCAAAGCAATAGATCATGCATGTGCTGGAATGGCTACATAAGACAGCCAAACCGATGGATGTAAGAAGTCAGTAGACTTTAGTTCATCACTGAAAGATCATGGACTCACCCAATGAGCCACGAATTTCACAAACTATTATCTCCTTGATATCTCTCTGGCATTAGCTATGCAAGAAAAGGGGGAAATAAGGAATGATCTTGGATCAGTGTGGTGACAGCAAATTGCTGCAGTCCTATCTCTTGCTCCAGCATCAAAGAGGTAAGTAGGTACCCAAGATAAAAGTGGACCCAGAGCAAAGACAAGCAGTTCACACTAACAAAATCACAGAGAGGAACATTTGGCTGTCACGAGACTACTATCTACTGCCCCAGGCAACTGCTTATTTTGCCTCTGGCTATGATTAGAGCCTGTTGTCATAGTCCGATAATAAAATGAGAAGAGGACCTTCTATATTGTCATATGATATTGTCATAAATTTCTCCTCCATTCAGGCCATTGTTTCAGTAAATTCTCAAAATTCACACTGGTCTGCAGAGCTATGGCAGCTCTTTATTGATAACAGAAACATTAATTGCCGTCTGATCTTGTTCCTTGAAATATCTGTTTCACCAGAGAGATTCACGAGAGCTGGGATATACAAAACATAAATAAATGCATTGTCAGTGACATATCACTAGCTAACCTAGCAGATGGCATCCCAATTAAGGGAAGCTTATTTACATACACAAATCGCTTCCAAGAGAATTGAAAGGCAAGAGACATAATACTGGAAGAAACCATCATTCTATAGAGTTGATCAGAAAATAGTCTTTTTATAGCTTCTGAATCATAACTTTGAAAAGCAAAGATGATTTATAACGCACATTTTGACATGTAGAAAGTAATTAGTATTGAGGCAATCTATAATACATTTGATAAGATTACTAAACTACACAGATTTTTAGAAGCATTTACAATAAAGTGAATTAGGTTATATTGGCATGTTGTATTCCACTATTAAGCAAAGAGTGCTTTAAAATATTAAATGAAATAATGCTACAAACAACACAATATATGTGAGGAAAGAGCTTTCGACATTAATTACAAAGTTTTCGAACTATGATACAGAAAATGCAGAATAGTACTACAGAAATCTTGTGAAAGACAAAATTGGAATATTAAAGGAAAGTTTATTTGCCTATGTTTATATAGCTTATAAATTAATTTTTCAGTACTGCATAATAAAACAAAGCATCCATGCATTTTGGGAAGAACGATTTGGGGAGTAATTTTTTTTCTCTTTTTGAATGTCTGTGATGCAGGACAATCCATTTCATCAGCATTATTTTTTTCCTAACGCATGGCAATTGGAATTTGGAAAAGATGTGCTCCTCACGTCTCTAGTACATTTTTTGTTTGAATGGACTCAACTAAAAGTAAAGAGGTTCAGAATTAAATCAACAGCAAAACCTTAACTGATGGTAGCAAGAAAAAGAACTTCACTGGCAAAATTTTGGCTATTTGACTTAACACAGGTTGTCTAAGATAGGAAAGAAAAATCATGGGTTAGTCAATCTAAACTGAGAATGCAATGATGGGCATTTAAAATTTATGTTGTAAGATAAGGCATTTAGCTATATCAAGAGACTGTGTCAAAAGAACCCTGAATGATGACATTTTCTAATTTTCAGTAAACTCTGCAGTCTGTATTTGTAAATAATACTACACAGAGGGGGTTTTTTCATATGCTTGTTGTTATAGAGAAAATATGTCTTAAGTTGTTATAGAGAAAATATGATTCTTTTTCCACTCATAAGCATCATCTAGACACCCACATGGTTCACCAGCATGACTGAACTCGTACATTCATTCTGAGGACCTGCTAAAGGAATCTGATAGTATTAGCTGGTTGTTACCCTCTGTGTGGACAAACAACAGAGGAAATGCATGCAAGAGTTTCCTGACCAGAAAATAAAGGGGATCAAGTTCTGACTATTAGTTACTCTTGGTAAGGCAACCACAAGGCCAGAAGATCAATCTGATGCTATCTGGAATCAGTCTATTTGTTAGGGCTATAAAAGGACCAGAACCCATTAACAGCGTGGAGTACACAACACCTTTGGAGTTAGACAATAATTACATAGAACGAAGAACACCACAGAACTTAAATTTTCTTCTTGAAATGTTATTGTACAAAACATATATTTTAACAACTGGCATTTTTTTGGTAACTTTAAAATTAAAAACATAAAATAAGTCATACACTTTTTTTTCTAGTGACACAGAAAGAAAACCCTTGCTGAACATAATCAAAATTACTTTGCAGAACCAAACGCTGTATTGTGTTTAAATTAAGTGGTCCTTCTGGCATAAGATGAAGATTGACTAGACTCTGTTACCCAAGAGCTTATACATCCAGCAGGCCATTTTCATGAACTAACAAAAGAAATTTTCATCAACGTCAAAATTCAATCAGCTGCCTAAACCCCTCATGCTGATTACCATCAAACAGTCTAATATATGCAGCTTTAGTTAACCCAAGCATATCAGGACCACTCTAGTACTGGAGCGCAATGCACTCCAGCAGTCATTGATTTACAGTCTTTCTCCTCAAGCTTGAATTTGCCTTCTTATTCCTTCCAAACAGCTGGTATCTAAGTCCATCTGTTTCTTGCCCTGGCTCCACATGACAGCCTTCTGTTCAACCCTATGCAAATAACTTCATTTCATGCACACTATTCTTATTTTTGTCATAAACCACCATAAAATCTTAAAACTCTTGGTCATCAATACCCAAGCAAACAAGAAAGCTTTTGACCTCATTTTCAGCTCTTCCTACCCAAAGTCTGTTGGCTCACCCTTACAATTCCTTCTGTTTTGGAATACAGCTCCATTTAGCTCCTTTCCTAAGCAAACTCAAAACTTTTTACAGAAGCCAGCAGCAGAGATTTTCTTGTCCTTTACTAACAACAGCTATTCTTCTTTTAGTGTTCTAGCCTTAGATGACAAGCAGCAGCTACTTAGTCATATCTCTCAGAGCTCGCTCTATCTTTCCCATGCAGTTTATGGCAAGACTGTGGCTAAATTATTTGAGCAAATTTTTATTTTGCCCATGGATGTCTCTGACACACACATGATTAATACTTCACTGTAACAGCATAAAAAATGAGGACATCTGGTATGTCAGTGTGTGACATAGCTCTAAAAGTCCTTACATTTGCACTATGACAAAGTTCTTGACTTGCGACCAGATGCTTCATAACAGGGTAATGAAATGTCATTTATTGCAAATACTAACAAGATAATGGTATTATAGTTTATTGTGTAACGGGGCATTAACTTTCGCAATATTCTAAAATCAAACTGGTTCTCTGATGAGTCAAATTTTCACGGTGTTTTGGAACACAAATGACAAACTGTCATTCAACATGGTCAAATAAATAAGTCTGTTAGAAATTAACAGGAATTTTATGTTAAGAGGACCAAAGCCCTGACAGCATAGTCTGAAATCATGTCCAGCACTCTCCAGCCTCACCCTTGGCTGGTATTGTCCAGCCTACCAGCATTCTGCTACACTGTTCTCTGTGGGAATTAGTCTGGAGATAGGAGGAAAAGAAGAGATATTACTGTTATTTTCTTTTTGGTGCGCTCTCAGTTTTTATTAAGAAACAGCATGAAATCCTGCTTCCTTGAAAAAGTTGAACAAACATGAAATGTTTTTCAGGGCTATTTTTCCAGACAGTCCTGTGACTTAAGGAATCTCGTCCTTTACCCCTCTCAGCAACTGAGTGTGCCCTGTACTACACTTGCCACAATCCCATCATAGCCTCCATGAATTTAGCTCTGCTCTTTATTTCTTAAAAAAATTCCGTCTAAAATCATATAATCAAATTGTGCTGCTTTTCTGCTATAAGCCTCATTTAGTAACACATTTGACAAGAAACAGAGCATTGCACAGTGAATTTGCCCTGCAGTCTTTGTCTTGAGGAGCTCATTTCTCCTATTCCTACTTTTTTCTAACAGTATGCCACTTGCGCTTCACTGCCACTATCATAACAAATATTAGATGTGATATATTTTGTTTAAATGTATGTAAGTGGCTGCTTTTACTATATAGTTATGAAAAAGTACCAGGGTATCTTTCAGTTTCCATGCAACAATGAAGTGTGTTTAGTATTTCTTTAAAATGAAAAAAAGAGAAAGACTACAACAGCGATTTGAAATTTCAAGTACCTTATCTATAACTTGCAAAAGTAACCATGGCTATAAAATGAAATTGAATACTCCTGAAACTGAAACCTTCACAAATTACCATCTGTACTCTCAATAAAAAACACTGCCCGTGAAAGTAAAAACTTTTCCTACATAGTATCGACTATTGCTTAATCAGATGTACCTATGATTACATGAGTGACATCTTGTAAATAGTCTGTGGATTTAAATTAAAAGAAAAACACATACAGGTATAGGCATTTTTTAAGGCGTGGCCAAGGTTTAAATATTTATTTAAAAAGGGAACTGCAATACAGTCTTACCTCTGTGCCCAGAAAGATCATGGAGCAGATCCTCCTGGAAACTATGCTAAGGCACATGGAAAAGAAGTAGGTGATTGGTGACAGCAACATGGCTTCATTAAGGGCAAATCATGTTGGACAAATTTAATGGCCTTCTATGACGGAGTTACAGCATTGGTGGATAAGGGAAGAGCAACTGACATCATCTACCTGGACTTGTGCAAAGCAGTTGATGCTGTCCCACGACATCCTCGTCCCTAAAGTAGAGACATGGATTTGATGGATGGACCACTCAGTGGATAAGGAAATGACTGGATGGTCATACTCAAAATGTTTCTGTCAACGGCTCAATGCCCAAGTGGTGAGCAGTGGAGTGACGTTTATTTTTTTGTTAATTTAATGTTAATTTAACATCTTGGCAAAATGAACAGTGGGATTGAGCGCACCCTCAGCAAGTTTGCGATGACACCAAGCCTTGTGAAGCAGTAGACACACTGAAGGGAAAGGATGCCATCCAGTAGGACCTGGACAGGCTTGACAGGTGAGCCAAGAAGAACTTCTCCTTGGTTTGTGAAGTTCAACAAGGCCAAGTGCAAAGTCCTGCATGCAGGTCGGGCCAATCGCAAGCACAAATAGAGGCTGGGCAGAGAATGAATTGAGAGCAGCCCTGAGAAGCACTTGAGGGTGTTGGCAGATGAGAAACTCAACATGAGCCAGCAATGTGCGCTCGCAGCACAGAAAGCCAGCCACATCCTGGGCTGCATCAAAAGAAGTGTGGCCAGCAGGTCAAAGGAGGTGATTCTGTCCCTCTCCACTCCACTCTCATGAGACCCCACCTGGAGTACCACGTCCAGCTCTGTAGGCCCCAATATAAGGATATGGACCTGTTGGAGTGAGTCCAGAGGTCGGCCATGAAGATGATCAGAGGGTTGGAGCACCTCTCCTATGAAGACAGGCTGAGAGAGTTGGGGTTGTTCAGCCTGGAGAGGAGAAGGCTCTGGGGAGACCTTATAGCAGCCTTCCAGTACCTAAAAGGGGCCTGCAGGAAAGGTGGGGAGGGACTCTTTATCAGGGAGTGTAGAGATAGGACGAGCGGTAACAGTTTTAAACTGAAAGAGGGTAGATTTAAATTAGATATTAGGAAGAAATTCCTTACTGTGAGGGTTGTGAGACACTGAACAGGTTACCTAGAGAGGTGGCAGATGCTCCATTCCTGGAAGTGTTCACGGACAGGTTGGATGGGGCTTTGAGCAACCTGGTCTAGTGGAAGGTGTCCTTGACCATGGTAAGGGAATTGGAGCCAGATGACCTTCAAGATCCCTTCCAACCCAAACCATTCTCTGATTATGTGATTCTATATTTCATATTTTCTGATGTAGGAAAGAAGAATTATAGAGAGTACAATACTACGTACCATTGTATACTGCATGCAGTAGTATAAGCATACTATATATGTAGTATGAGAAAATCTGTATACAACATACTCTTTACAACATCTTAGATCTTCACCTCTGCAAGAACACAAGAGAACAGTAAAACCTGCCGGCATTTCACCTTTCAGTGGAAAAAGCCACCTCAGAGGACTGAAGAAGAGGTGCTTCATTTCACTTGAACCTTTCTAAACTGAATGAAATATGAGGGGTTTCATAGTTTACATGAGAGCCGCCTTAGACTGTTTATCAGAAAAGATGTCTTTCATTAAGAACTTACACTCTAATTGTGATATTTCAGGCAAGAAACACAATATTTTCCTTCTGAAACCTATTACATGTTAAACAGAAGGAAGATAAAGAGGCACCAGAAGGCAGAGAAGAGAAAGAGAAAGGGATTTACAATCGCAGTTATAAGCCTTTGTGGCTTCTGAGGCCAGACAACAATTTGTTTCACCCTGTTTGAGTACATAATGTTTCCTAACCAAGCAGCTGCCTCTAAAAGAGAAAGGCTGGTAGCTCTGTGAAAGGACAGGGCTTCTCACTCCTACTACAATAGCAACTCAGAAAGATGCAGGAGCCAGAAATCTGTGCTTTCTTATCAATTTGTCCCCTGTCGGACCTCCAGAGCAGATGCCCATCATTTCCCATCTTACATTCAAAGCTCCATTATACTATAATGCATGCCTATTCTGAACTAAGTAACAACAGAAACACCAGAATTTTCCTTCTGGATAAATATTTATTGAATTAGATTGCTATTCAGGAAAAAAAAAAAAAACAAACCACACAAAAACCCCAAAAAACCAAACAAAACCAAAACCAAACCAAAGCAAGCAAACAAACAAAAACAAAAAAAAACCCAACCAAACACAAACCACGGGTTTAAGTCTATTCTTATTCAGAATGTGTACTTTTTCAGTATTTCGCACAGAAGTGCTACACACAGATGGAGAGGCTAGCCCAGGGTTAGCAAGCCTCCACATCAGAAGTGAAGTCATTTTTCTTTATGTTCCTTCACAAAAAACATGCATAAAGATACATGAGTTGTCCTACGCTGGCTCAATTATGATTCCTTTCCAGATTTACTACCTATTTTTATAAACTGGCAGAAAATTAATCATTTCCCACCCATATGCGGTTTTCTTTATTTCCCACCAGCCCACCCCGTGCCTTCACTTTTGTATTCTCTGCTTGCTTCTTTCGTTGATCTCTCTTTTGTTTTCTCTTTCTTTTCATACCTTTTCAAAGGCCTCCCTCCCATTGTCCCTTACTCATACCCTGCTCTGCTGAAAAATTTCTGCAGCAGCAAACCTTTTTTGAAGTGAGTGACAAGAGATGCTGCTGATTCAGTGCAGCAAGGACATGTGATACAATGAGCGCAGTGGGTGGTTTTACAGCCCGTGTCAAAATATGGGCTGGCCTTAGTTTTCTTGTAAATTTGCTTAAATGACTGGGTTTGGTTCTTTGTATGAGGAGAAGCCAAGTTCAGCATAAAGTTTTTGCTGGGTTTGGAGAATTTTTACCTATCTACAGTTCTACATTTTTTGCACACAATTGTTATGACACAAAATATTCCTTGTCACGAAGTCAAAGGTAGCTATATACTATGAGGACTGGCTTCTCCAAAACAAACATATGTGAAGGACTCCTGAGCATACATAGATTTGTTATTGTTTTCCAGAAGAATCCAATAATAAACTAGCTCCAATTTGCTCAATGGGGAATGTCCACTTTGAATGGAAAAAAATCCCAATGCCCTAAATGAAAAAACACTCAAAATCATAAAGGGGTTTTTTTGTGGGTTTTAATATGCTAATTGAAATGACACTGCAGCAGAAACTGCATGTGAACACACCAGTATTCCTCCACACAGCAGATTCACACACAGTGTAGTTTTTCTGGTCAATGTACTCTATCATCACAGCTATGCACGCTGTTAGATCCCATTAGCTGTTCATTGCAAACTACATTTGGACTCTCATGGACCTCAGCAGCTACATTCCTTTTTTCTGAAATGGTTCAAAGGAAGAGCAGTGAAGGACAATAGAAAGATATTTCTCTTACCCTCCAACCCCTGCATCTATATGCTGAGAAATTGGAAAAGATTAGAGGAAACAAAACCATCACATTTCTAGCCTCAGAATTCAACTTTACTGCTTACTTACAGAAATAGAATACCTATGGAGAATATTTATATCTGAATTAGAGATTTATTGATGTGTTTTGAACAGTCCTACAAGAGCCACATCTACTGTGAGAAAATTCTCTATGCCCTGAATACATAAAAAAAAAAAAATTGAGGCACAAAAGTCTTACGCTAATGTAAATACCAAGTTCTGACCTAATCCCTTCTCCAATTATGCTAAAACTAAGAAAAGCCACAAAGAATTATATCACAGAGTAACAAATCACCACAAATGAGTCACTGGGCACAACTGTGATTGTGCCCCTTCCTACTCCATGGCAAATGCAAAATTGTTCACATAAGACAAATATCTAATGAAAGAGCATTGCCTTAGATAGTTCTGTTTCCCAGTGGATAAGCAGGCACTATCCTCGAGATTTAGGTGATATACATTAACTTGTGTAAACTACCTTACTGATATGAGCAGTATTTCTTTTCACCCTGGTTTACTTCAGTTAGGATGCAGTTTAAGTGAACATTATATAAGGTCACATTTTTAATAAAAGTATCCAAACAGTGTTTTATTAGTCTGACTAGGAAAGTTCTCCTATGTATACAAAACTCACTCATTGCCTTTCTTTTACCTTTTTGGCCAACAGAACTTTGAAAACAAAGCAGAAATCAAAAGAAGTCACGTGAGCTCCATTCTTCACAATTTGTGATTATATTTCATGGTCTTCTGAGTACAGAACTCCATATGAGACTTCCCGTCTGACACTACATCAATTTTTCAAAAACATTGTTTTTCACCACATTATAACCTTTTTTTTTTTTTTTTCATATCAGGGGATGAATTGTCTGTTCTGTGAATAATGGTTGTTTTTTCCTACATTTTCTAATGTAGGAAATGTATGTAACATTGGTGTCACAAAAATCCAACTTTGATCTTGCTGCACTGTAGTAAGCCGAAAATCAGGGGCTGAAATCTGGCCCTACGGAAGCATGTCTTTCATTATGAACAGGATCAGCGATCAGACTCTGCTTTACCAGTCCTTTTTCCCTTGGTCAGAAATATCACCAAGGAAAACATAGTATTTATAATATATTTTTTTCCTTATCAGTGATCAGCCATGTGAAATTCCCAGTATCTAAATATCAATATAAATTTATTATCATGATTCCAAATAAACTCATTAATTTGGCATCTTAATTGCAAATAACAGTTCTAATCCTGGTAGGATCAGTCTAACTTGTGACTTCACAGAAGGCAAATGACCATAACTCTTCAAAATGTCTTCTTTTACACCATAAGAGGTATGAAAAAGGTATTTCATTATTTTTAATTCAGAATTTGTTTTACTCCATTGCTTGTAATGTGTTCATTGCACAGTACAAGAGGGTGGGCTTTTTTTCTTGTTGTCTATTGCATTATCTAGCTTAGAAACTCTTAGATCTACTTTTTGTTCTCTGTAAAAGCTAACAAGTAAGGAGTTTAAACAAGCAGGATTTTTTTAACTATTAGTAACTTCAGGCTGTGGGTGAAAGAGCTACAGTTGAGAAGTATCAGTACAGAGAAGATTAAGTGATTATCTCAGAATCATTTTGAGATTTAGATACCTCAATTAGATAGCAAAAAAGGAGATCCAGTTTATTGAAACAAGGCTTGAGAAAGGGAAGAGATGGAAGAAGAGAAGGAGGCAGAAAGAAGAACCAGCTAATAACAAAAGACAGTAGAAAACAAAGTATTACAAAACATTAATCTTCATAACATAGGAAGACAGGGAATAAAAGATAAGACAGAAAACCAAGTGAAAAGCACCAGCTAAAGAACGAGAATCTGATTTTATTACCCTGGTTTTAATATAGCATATTAAACTGTACTTCAGTGGAACTACTTCTGATATGCACAAATGCAAGATGAAGGGGGTGGCGATGTGAATTGACTTGTGTGTGTGTAGAGGAGCATACAGAAAGGCTGTACAGAAACCGATGGTGATGCTCCCTTCAGAGAGGACAAGTCAACTTTTTAGAGCTCCAAATAACAAATATCCAAGAACATTTGGACAGATTTCAGAGTTTCCACCTGATATTTATTTCCACAGTCTTCTCACAAATGTTTCAGAGATTTGTGAGCCAACATCCTTTGATCTCCTACACCCATGCCCTGCAAAAATACACAATAATCACTTTAACTACCTGTGCCTGCAGGAGAAAAACCAGGAAAAACAAATGATTATTATTCCCTTTTATGAATGTAGGACAAAATAAAGAGAGATTAAATCACACAGGAAGCATGGAGTGGAGCTGACAACTAAAAGCACCCTACCTCAGGTACATGCAGGCCAATAGCACCTCTCCCACAACACTGCTGTTCTTCACAATCCATGTATCTACTGAATAAAGCCAACAAATGATCCTAGACTGAAAAGTTTTAAAAATTGAACATCCTCAGTGAACAGTCTCTGAAATGTCTGATTTCGCCCACAATGGACTCACTAGAAGGCTTTTATATTCAAAAGCAGCCAGAGTATTGACTAATTCCAGGTCCTTCAGTTAAATGTTCAGGACTGATACCTAAAGAAGAAAAGACAGTCAGGAGTGGGTGTATTCTTTGTTTTCTTTCAAAAAACAGTGAATTTATTGAGAAACAACTACTAATTATATGAGGTTTCTACTAAAACAGATAATCCGTGTAAACTACAAGAATTTGCGCCATCAAATTGTCCTGCCAAAGCACTTGCCACTCAAAATATAGTCTAACCTAGTGCTCGTTTAACTTCTCATGTACAGGTGCTGGACTCTTTGTAGCTATGGTTATGCTGCCATTAAGGGTTTAGTGTTTATTATTACTGAGCTTAAATGCAAAGTAAGGTTTTCTACTAATTTTCTCTCATAACAACATCGAAGGAAAAATCTCACGGTCATGTCACAGATATTTCATGTATCTATTCTCATTCAAGTGCGTTTGAGAGACTGACATTTCAAACAACTAGTCCCAGGTCCTTGCACAGAAACACTACTCCTGTATTTAAGCCACAAGATACCAAAGTGCCCTCATCACCAATCAGCCGCTATTGAAACCTGATATTACTAGATATCCCGGTGTAACTTAATTTTTAAATAAATCTTTTTTTGGGGGGGGGGAGGTGCAAAATATTAATAAATAACTTGCAAAAGTAAATAATCTAGCTTTAACATGGGAACTGCTACCTATTATAACACAGGTAACAGGAGGAAAAAATATCTCTACATTTTTTCACAACTTTATGACAATGCAGCTTGAGCCCCCACATTCCCAGTTTTCCCAGTGTCTACAGTATCACATTGATGCTCTCCCCTAGTTTTGCAAAGTAAAAATATACCCACTACTCTGAATGAAGTTCTGGGGATTCAGAGTATTTCATTCATTTCCCTTTTTTCGAATACATCTTGTTCTTACAATGTACTACATGAAAAGTGAGAACATCTATTTCCCTCCTGAAGGGTCACAAGTGGTTAAGAAATCAACCTTTTCTCCTGTTATTTTTGCCTCTGTCTGGCACTGAGAACACTGGAAGACAGTCAACTGAGCACATCAGAACAAGTGTAAATATTTGGAAATACTTCCCTTTGATTACTTTTTTTCACTTTCCTGCACTGATGTTCTTTCCAATTGTTTATGCTATGCACTGTATTACTCATTGAACAATTATTTTGCAAGTGTATCTTCCATCAGGGTCATGAAGGAAATTAATGATGATATAATGTTTATTCTTACATACCCTTACAAACTGTCTTCATTCCTTAATTGCATTTTTTCTAATGTTCTCTTACTAAAATACCTTAGTTGAATCTTCTGAATGCAATGTTTTAAGAAAAATCAAGATGAAGTTTTATAAAATTTTATGTCACAATATTGTATATTTTTTCCTCTCTTTAGCGGCTGGATTTTAAATAATGTGAAAACACTTTATGTTCCAATCTTCAGTGATGTGCAGAAGTATGACAAAAATAAAAAAAAAAGAAAAGGTTTGCTAATCTTAACAGCAACCACAAAACCTGACTGCAAAAAGTGCTGATTATTATACTCCTGCCGAAATTAATACGGTATGAACTTAAGACTTAATACCTGACTTTATCAGATTCTTTATATACCAGTAATAAATTGCTTCATTAGAATACATCACTTTTCTAGGATCGTATTTTAAAAACTAATGGTAATGTTATACTAAATTCAGAAAGAATCACATTTACTGGGGACAGGTATCCAGAAATGCCATCTTCTTCCCCCTTTTTGCCATCATAAGTATGTGCAGTGCTAGTTTCTTCAGTAAACAGAAGTTTAAATTAATGCAGCATGTCATATTGTCAGCTTGGTAATCTTCAGAATACAGAGATGAGTTTGAGAAGAAGTAAACAAAATGCTTTAGTTGTAACAGTGAAGCATCCACAAGAGATGCCTCCAGGGATCCCCGAGGTTTTATCTTACAGCATTACACTGACAGGTACACGTTTAAAAATCTGTTTCCCCCAAAATGAGCTGCACCATCTAGACAGGTTGTGTTTGTACATGCACATGTGTTATTTCCAGTGAAAACTAAGTATATCATGACTTTGGAAATGAGAAACAGAAGTGACTTAAGCACGGTGATTTTCTGATAGTTTTTCATGCAAGATTTTTCAGTGTAAGGACTTTTTCGTTATGCAATATACTTTGCACTTCAGATCACTTTTAGTGAAAGTTCATGGCAAGGGATGACTTGGGTTTGTTATCTGCAGCTGGGAACTCCTACAATGGGAAGAAAGCAGTTTTGTTACCATGTTTGCAATGATCCATGAAAAGCTTTAATAAAAAGGATCCAATTACCATAACATTCTATATATGAGGGAATAGTCTTTATGAGAGATCTGCTTCATTAAAAGATACATTTTACAACAGTATTGTTTCAGTAATCTTTATAGCACAGGGGAAAAAAAAACCAAACCACTAAACACTGGCTGTTGGAAGGATTACTAGGTTAAATTGTTCCCTCCAGGATCAGGAATAAACCAGCCTCACTGCAACGGGATTCATGAGACTTTATTTAGTTCAGATTTATCTACTTTTCCTGAGTGAGTACGGGCAAATCATTTTATCAGCTGTGCTTCTCAGGTGATGTGTATGGATTCAGTTAATAACTGTGAAAGGTAGCAGAAAGATGAACAAATTTTTAGGTTTACCTAATTTGAGCAAGATGATTAAAAAATACATATAAAGATAAAACAAAGTCTTTAACATTTAGCCAAGAAGAAAAAAAAAATCCAGTATCTCAGGATGTTTTATGGTAGAAATGGAAATGAAATATGTGAAGAAATCTGTCACTCCAGAAAAAAAAAATTAAAGTATATGTATCTAAATGATCAAAGCCTGGAGTAAAGTTCAAAACGTGAGTCAGGCAAGGAAAAAATATTTTTTTAGGAAACTCTGCCTTAATTTTTCAACAGAGGCAATAAAAATAAGCGGTCTACTCCAAGTTCTAGAACACTACTGAAAAACATCCCTCACTGGCTGACATTATTGACATGACTACTGCTCTGAGCTAGACGACTGCTGCAAACAGCTTTCTGCAAATATTTTGGTAAACTTTAAAACTATTTTACCGTTTGGTTATGTTTGCTTTTCTTTTGTTCTTTTTCCATTAGTGTTTCAGAAAAGGCACTTCACTTTTCAAAATGTAAGAGGAAGACACAAGTGTTACAAACACATGTATTAATACTATTTTCTTAATCACACCACAGTAGAATCTACATATTATTCTCCCCAGGGGAGAGACAGGCTCCCAGTGTTACTCAAAATGAGTAATTCATCATTACATAAAATGAAGAAAATACATGAATGTAAAGAGTTACACTAGGAAAATGTGGCCACTGTAAAAAGCTTTACAGAGTAGGAAAAAGATTAAGTGGCTTGGTACTACATTGCTACTATCAAGCAATGGCATACATATGGACACATATAAGGATCATTTCCTAACATTATCCACAGAAATGTCCTTGCTTGAAAGAATGTGTCTCTAAACAAATCAAGGATATGACAGAATTTCTTTTCTGTATGTCCTGGGGAGACAGAATTAATTAATTTCTGTTCCCGCATCGCTTGAGACTGCTTATTGCCGCCAGCCACCATCCAATGGCACACAGAAAAAGAGACCAGCACCACGACAATTGCAAAGAGCTCACCTGCAGCTAAATATCATAGATAATTACTAGAGTCGCAAGTCAAGGTTCTCGTATGGTAGTGGGCAGCTGCACGCGCAACCTGTAACCATGATGTCTTGTCAACAAAGTAGGTACAGTGTTGAGGCTGGGCTGCCTGACCATTTGTAGTGATCTTTACGGGAAGATTGTTGCACGTGCAGGAGCTAGTGATCCATGTAACAGTTAACACGCCCAGGTCTGTGCTGTGCTGCACAATCCCCTGCCTGCAGGACAAACTCAGCCAGCTTGTCATAACAGAGGAGCCTGCAGGCAGCTCCCCCTTGGTACCGACAATTACACCACCTGCCTGGCCTTGCCTTTATCTAACAGAGCATTAAGAAGTTCTCCTGAGAGCATGACTGTAGAAATGATGAATAGAGCTGTTTCCTTTCAAGAAAATCTTATAATCGCTTGAATGATTGAAAGAGGAGAATCTCTGCTATGGAGAGGGTCTGCATGGTGCGCATGTGGGTCAGAGTCCTGTTCAACACTACACTGTCTGGGGATCCCAGCATCTAAAGCGATGCAAGATTACCTATGCTATTCTCCTTTTACAGTGTTAACCCTGAAGAGTAGCATTGTGAATGATCGCTTGCAGAGTCTGAGTGCTTTTCTTACTGGGATCTTAACAAACCAGCACCTCCAGGCACAAATCATCATTGGAACTGGAAGAGGCAAGTAGTGGGGGAATGCCTGGATAATCTCTTACTGGCATAGCAGTTTGGGGTTTTCTAAAGCTCTCTGTGAATTTGAGACACGCCGAATGAGTATTTTCTGCCAAATAAGAACTACAGCACAACCATAGAGCACCAAAATTCCAGGCATTTGAAACAACAAAAGAAATCCAGATTTCTAAACCTGAAGCAGAGGAAGGACTGAAATTGTTCACTATTCTCCCTTTCTCTAAAAGTCCAGTGATCGAGGCAGTACCAGACTTTGATACCCTGCTTTCACATGGATCAAAGCATCTGTGCACGAAAGAAACTGGATGCTTCTATGCATTGCTTCTCTCCGATTCATACCATGTGGTTGTCTGCACTGGCAGGACAGCAACTTGATAAACCCAGGACATCTGTTCAGTAATGGGTTCTTTGATTCCTAGACACAGAGAAAGTCTTTTCTTATTGTTTGGGATCTGTAGAATTTTTCTTTCTTTGTCATTACAAATGCTAAAGTGTCTAAAAATGAACAAAGCATTTTGTTCACATGTTCTGAACATGTTAAATTGTAACAGTTACTTGTAATCTTTGTACTTCCAGGTGGATTTTAAATTATGTCACACAATGTAATAATTCAAACTGTTTTATCAAAATTTTAGGATTAGATTATCTGGCACCAACACAAGTATAAATAAAAAGTACCTAGCAGAGAGAACACACATGGGATTTACACAGACCAGAATTTGTAACAGACCAGAATTTGGTCCCTAGAGAAAAACCACTTCAGTCGAGACTGTTAATGAAATAAGACAGCATATGAGTCAAAAGGCGAAAATCAGGAAATCACGGCAGAGCCTGCATGACAGCTAAGCTTTGAGGAAAGTTGCAGGGAGCTATGTGGCATGATGTGTCAAATCACTGTATGGACTTCTCATTGCAGAGGTCTACATTTTCTCACAAGAATAAGACATCTTGGTTTAAGCATGCGGATATCTGCACACATACACAGATACAAACACACCTGTCTACTCTCCTCACACACAGAAGGGAAAAAAGCAAGTTTGGAAAGTTAAGATAGAACTTTAAGAATTTAAATCAGAAATTGAGTCGGTAAAAAATATATACATTTTATAGAAAGTTTTGGAGGTTACATTAATTATTCAAAATATTAATCTTCTCATCATACTATGTAATATTGAGACTTTGGGATTAGTGGAGAACAGTCTCACATGGGGAAAAAAAAAATCTTATACTTCCTGTTCAAAAGCACAATTACTGAAAACTGCCAGAAATTGAATATAAACAAGGTATGAGAGTCAGTGTTTTTATTATTTTTTAAAGGTCACTTCTTCCAAAATGCTATCAGCTTGTGGGACCTGCCTTTTCCAGTCTGTCTGTCCAGTGCACTGCCCTTCTACCTCCACAAAAATGGTGACCCTTGCATTCCTGAGCACTGAAGAGGAACCAAAGATTATGCTCAGGGAAATTTTTTGTGGAAACAGGAACTTTTTGTGCAATGTTGGTAATTTAGTTTGAATCCTAAGGTAAATTCTTACAGTGCGGTTATTCAGAGTCCTAGGAGAAAAATTCCAATCAGCCTGTCTAATGCTGATCATGCCTACAGCTAAATTTACATGGAGTCTTTGATTATTTTATAGATGGTTTTAGAATTCTGTGCATAGATTGTAGCTAACTATTTTTCTCTACTATTTTTCATCAAATGAAAGAGCTAGTGTATACCAAACCTTATAAAAAAAATTATCCTGGTAAACTTTTTCAGGCACACAAGAAGAACATTGAAATCTC
Source organism: Fratercula arctica (assembly GCA_947846985.1). Classification (NCBI taxonomy): domain Eukaryota; kingdom Metazoa; phylum Chordata; class Aves; order Charadriiformes; family Alcidae; genus Fratercula; species Fratercula arctica. The sequence continues at coordinate 82,262,132 of CANTUZ010000002.1, forward strand.
ATGTAAATTCCTATTCAGTATGTAGAAAGATCGAACTTCCACAGGAGTAGAAGCCATTCATACTACATAAGCATTTCAAAGCTTTGCTAGCACTAGGCAAGCTTGAAGTTGTTTCTCCCAAAAAGCGGAGATTTGAGAAGACATTAACCATTACAGAAGATTGTTCGAGTACTGTAAGTCAGAAGGAAAACTGTAAACATTTAAAAGAGGTTTTAAAATAGAATTAATATTTATTTGGAAACATAAAAACAATTTAAAGTAAACTTTTCAGCATTTCACTTCAAAGCTATATTTTTTTCCATTTCATTTTTTATTCTTTTGCTGATAGGCTTTTCATACTTAATATGGCAACTTGAATAAAAATTTCAAGTTGACTAAAAAATAGGCATTGTTATATTTTTCCATTCTGTCAAAAATAATACTAAAAATAGTTTGGTTCCATTTGAACTAAGTTCTTCCTAGTTTTTCAATTCACCCACTAAATTGAAAGAAAACTATTATTCTTTCAGCTTTACTATGAACACCAGGCTCAATGTTTTTTGAGTGGTTCAGCATTAAGAGCAGCAAAAATGTGCTGTGAGTTACATTTTTAAGGCACAAGTACTGAAGAGGTATTGATGAACGTTTATGCCTACTAAAGGAGTAATGATATTGCAGCACCTACATTAGTTCAAAGGCTTTTATTATAGTTAACAATGGGAGTGTTATACAAGTAAAGTCAGTAAGAACTACAGGAAGGAGACTAGAAGAAATGCAATTCCTTCTAATGAACTTCAGAAGGATGCTACAGTGTAACTACCACCAGAAACATATTTTAATAGCATACTTTCTGCTTGAATGTCATGCACATATTTTACATGGTTTACATTTTACATATACTGAGATACAGAACAACCCTGATTTCTGTAACTTCAGCATCCTTTGAAGACTCAACTGTGAAATATTAAACTATTTGCAAGGCAAAATGGACTGCAAGAACAAGATTCAGTAGCAGGCATGTGGCTTTTTATATAAAAAATTTATATCAAATTAGACTTCATGTTTAGAAAATCTAGTAAAATATCAAAAATTTGGGAAGGGTGCGCAGGTAATGCTGACTGTCAACATTTCCATCAGAACAAAAAGATCTTTATAAAACTGAGCTGGCTGCAATCTATCATATTCTTGCCAAAAGTGCTAGAGCTATTATTTACTGCTATCTTAATCATATGTGCAATTTTGTAATTACTAGTACAAGTCCAATTATATACTGTATTCTAGGGTCGTACCAGCAGCATGAACAATTTAAAATCCCTGAAAAGGGGCTGAGAAGACAGAAATGAGAGGGAAGAAATAAGACTACCTTCTGGTACAACTGTATGGTACCAGTAATACTGTTAATGACTATTATTAGTACTGTAATTCATTAGGATACATATTTGCTTTTATTTTAGAAGATATGGCTTTATCCAGAGGAAAAAATGATGTATAAATTATCCTGATTTATACTGGAAAAGCAGATAATATTTTTACATTTTTTATATATATATATATAATTTTTTCTTTAGAACTGTGCTGTAAGAAATGTAAAAACTCAATTAGAAGGGTAGCATAATTGGAAAGTGAAGCCTCCTTCAGATTCACAACATTAATCTTTGAATATCCATCTGAGAATTTTATTCTCAGTTTAATTCACAGACAGTAAGGTTAACATCTACAGCGTGCAGTGTAAAATCACAGTCTAACAATACAGCTACATATTCAAATGAAATACCAGTTGTTTTGTAGATTCTATATGCACAAGCAGCTCTCCCACAGATTCTCCAAGCTACAGCTATTCTTTCACTTATAACCCCTGGTGCTTCTTAGTATTACCATTCTTCTTCTCTCTTCCGTGAAGCTCTTCACACGTGTTACAATGTCTTGTGAAAACCCTACCGAAGTAACCGTTAATCAGCCCAAAGGAGCAAGCAGGAAAAACAATGGATCTTGTAATCACTGAAACTGCACAAGTAAAAGTTCATGGAGCTCCCTGGAAGCATAATGGTCCATATTTGTGATTTTTGGTTTATGACTGAGGCTCAAGAAAAAATTTGCATTTTAAATTATCTGTATAACCTCAATGGAAGAGTCTCATTGAAATGTCAATGAGAGAAGTAATTATACAGAAGAAAGAGGAAGAAAAGGAAAAGGTGGATGGGTGGTGCAATATGTCAAAATATCTGAAAAAAAAAGTCAGTGAGATGTAATTTGATACAGAGTGTTGAGCATCAGTTCTCTGGTAATGAAGAGAGAGGATAGCAATTAAGAGGAATATAAATATTAGACATGAATTCCTATATGGAGGAGGGCTTGTTAAACACAAGCCTGTTCTATACTTGACTGTACTCAGGTTTAGTTAAGGAAACCAAGTCCAGAAGTCAGTTTTGCCATCCCTACATAAAATATTAAAAAACACAAATTAATTTTAACCTTCAAAGAATCTTTTTTATTTTAGGCACATACACCAAATATGTCATTTTAGTAGTAAGGAAGCTCCTACAAAGTCAGGTTTTCTATACCAGATGCTTTATAGATTTTCTGGTTGAAATTTTTAGACTGAGGACACTGAAAGTTAATTAGCTTACTTTTTTTTTCTTCATCCCTGAATTAGTAAGCACCTACAACTATAAAAACTGTAAAGGCAAAGGAAACTGTTTGCACGAAGATGTTTTAAAAATATATGCTAAAAAACAGTATTTACCATTTACACGGTCAGCATTCCTGACCATTCTCAAGTGTTTGGCTTTTTTGTTTTGTTTTTTTTTAGGGGTTTTAATATATGCTGAACAGTAGCTCTTGAGGCAGAAAGGTATCACGTACAATCCTCTAATATATTTTTCTTAAACTCATTATACAGTTTTTCAGACTTACAATGAAGAAGGAAGAAAGAAATAACAGTATTTCTTTAAGTATAAACATAAAGCAGCAGGGTGCATATGCCATTTGACTTATCTGTGTCCTGCTTCCTACTCGATGTAGGAAAAAAACCCCACCTCTTCAAAGATGAAAGTTAGCTTGATATTATCCACTAAACTACATTTACAGTTTTTGGTCCTTTGAGTGAAAGCTACGATAGCTCTTTGAATATTGATTTCAGACTTCATTTCTCCTGGCCATAACAGTAGGATTAAATCTATCCCATTTTCAAAGTTTAGTTTGATGAGTAGCACTTTTTAAGATATAAACATAGGAAATGTTAGGGATTGTTTGAATGATTTCTAAATACTCTTTTTAACAGATTTCATATTAACAATTCCTCTGACATAAGCCAGGAGGAAATTCCTTTCAATTAGTAGTGATTTTGAAAATAGTTGATTGCATCTCTGAATCTCACTTCTTTTGAAACTTCATTACTGCTAATAAAAAGAGCTTTTGATGTTTTGAAAATGTTTAAGTTTGGTAAAGAGCTTATGAAGTGGTTGGCAATGACATAACTTCAGAATATAAACACTAAATATAAGAAGTGCCAGAGATCTCAGCTGATATCATATTTTACAATCCATAGTCACTATAAAGTGTTTGATTAATTACATGATTTCATCTCCAAAAACTGCAACTAAAGAAAAGTCTGAACATTAATGATCTGATGCGCATTGATATTTACACTGACAGACTTGCATGAGTTCACTGAAGTTCCAGAAAGATTTCACACCCATGCAACTGAATGCAGAATCAAACTGGTAAGTTTTTCTATTACAGTACATTTAAATGCAAATTTCTCAATTTCATCTTGAGTAAGATCACATTTAAATGGATTCTAGTACTACAGTGCTACTGTCTAAAATGTTAACTATATTGGAAAAAGATGCATTTGACATTCATTAAAATTTATCACACTGTCGTTTGAATGGACATTTTAAGTATTCATTGCGTAAAATAAAAGGTAATGAAACAGTGCTTAGATGCCAAAAATATGTAATGTCATTCTTTGGACCATCTCTGTCCCCTGTGAGAAGAGCTAAAAATCTATTTTTATTGGTATTACCCATTAAAATGTACTCTTTCCTCTATGGAAGAATGAAAGGTTTAGCACTTCATAAAGCAGAGCGAGATTCCACCTAGCCCATACATGCCCATACAAGATGCTGAAGTTGACTAAAGATTGTCATTCCTTGGGACTCAGCCATTACTGAGATTTCAGTGGTTAAAGAAACAGAGGAAAATCTACTGAATTTCTCTCATGTCAGTCAATCAATGAACAGTTTTACGGGACTATGGTTAAAAGTTGGCATTGTAGTCATCTTAATGTCTAAGGAGCAGAATAATAATACCTATCAAATCAAAAGAAGTAGCAACATATAATGAAAACAGTAAATAGAAGCACTATCCCATTCTTATAAAGGAAGAAGACAGGTGTGGTTTGTTTGTTTGTTTTCTCAGAACATGAGAAAAACCTATGGATATAGGTCTGAGAAAGAAAAACACAGATAATTTACTTGGCAGAAATAGAAACTCTAAAATTATTACAATTTATGGGACCAGAAACCATAACCTGTCTTCTTTTCTCCTGCCCTCCTCACAAGTTGTGTAAATAACAAAACCCACATAATTTTTAATCACTTCTTTTTCCCTTATTGGACCATAATTATTCTTTGTTTGCTAGGTATTTGCCACAAGAGTGTCATTTCACAGAGCCAGAATCTCAATCCCAGAATCAGCGAATCTACCAGAAAATTTCTTCTGAGGAATCTGATCTGCCAACTGAGCCCTGCCAGTATGAAAAAGGACTAAGTACTCTGTGCTATATTCCTGTGAATCACTGTAATTAACCAAAACAACAAGGTGACCTTCAGGTAAAATTATATCCTGTCATTTAAGAGAGAGTGAGGCAATGACAGTACATAATACTAAGGTGAATGCCAAATCTTGCCAGATTTATTCAATCCTACACATCATTGAGGAAAGTAGGAATTACAAACAGAAGTTTAGCAGGAGCTCCCCATTTGAACTAGAACAGTAAAGACAGTCCACTTTCCCCTGTTCTGGGATGACATAATTTCTAACCCACCCTAATAAAGCTCTGGAGCACAGAAAAGTCACAATATGTATGAGATTGTTCTGTCAGTATAGATGGCTGAGTTAAAAATAAACAAACTACTTGGTGTTGCATCATTTTATTCCAAAACGTAATTTTAAAACAATGGACAAAAAGTTCCTATTTGGTTCCACTGTTCAATTTTGCCATTTGGAAGTTAATATTTTCTGTCTTTGAATGATTCAATTTTTAAATTTACATTGCGTTATAAAGCAATCATAAAGACATTAACTCCAATGGTGAAAGCACACAGAACATTTTTACAAGGAGAATATTCTTTTGTGATGAACTGAAAACATTCCATTTTCACTCTCATCTGGAACCAAGAGAAATTTTGAAATCTGTTGTGCAAGACTCTGTCTTTTGCAAAGTGCTTGTTAGCACACAGCCAATGGGACATGGTGTAATTTTCAATCTTGCAGATTTAGACATTTGACTATCTTTCTCTTTGCTTTACGTATTTCCTGCCAGCTCCTTTGAATCTCCAATAGGAGGTATTTGCATAACCACTATCAGAGACTCTGCAAACGTCTCCTCACATGCATAAGTGGGAAATAACATCAGGAAAAGATGGAAAATGACCACAAATTAAGCTGCAGAGACATTAACACCATTTTAAGTTGTTCCTTGCTCAACCGTGTTCTCCAGAAACTTACCTTACCTCAGCAACACAGCTCGTGTTAACAAAGTAAAGAGGTAGCTTCAGTGAAAGCTGTGGCAAGTGCCTACAGCATAGGAAAGTAACACCAGGTAGTTTTCCTTCAAAGGTTAAGTAAACCCAGCTGCCTAAGATTCCTTCTGGGGTACAGCATCTACCATTGCCGAGACAAAGTGAGAGTTCACCCCCTAGCTAGTCCATCGGTATAAATAATATCCATTCCTCCAAGTAATAGATAAAGATATGCGCATCCTGTTTAGCAGCTCTAATTGAGTAGAACATTAACTTTTACTACACATGAGGATGTCCTTATTCCCCTCAGGCCTTTAGGGCTCTGATACACAGGGCATCTACAGTCATTACCTTTGAAGGGTCTCTCGGTGTCTGCTGAAGGCTAATTTGGGAAGATTGCCAGATTTTCTTTTCATGTTGGTTTGTGGGGGCTATTTTTGTTAAATCATTCTCTGTAACACAAAAAATCCACTTATGGGATGTGTCACTGCTGTCCACCACCTGCCACTCTTCCCCCTAGTATTCTTCCACTGGTAAGAATAATGTCAACACAAACTCAACCAATTCAGGTTTGTCTGTCCTTTCTCATTACGATTTGATCCAACAAAATATCTATGCATACATCTGAGGTGTCTGACAAGGTTCGCCACTGAGAGAGTGGAAAAAAAAAAACAACCCAGAACTCTTTGGACATGAATTATCTCATAATAAAGTAGACAGATAAAATAGGTCAGATGATTCTGGCACTACAATATCTATTTTTCAGCAGTGACTTGAAATTATTTCCAGATAACTACTGGAAACCTAAAGTTAGAAAAGAGGAATCCCACCTTTCTGTCTACATTAGTTTTTCTTTTTATTATGAGCTGTGTTGCATTAACTCCTACAGTGTGTTAGACATATGCATATCACCCCAAAGATTACAGTGTAGTATGGCTTGTAAGTCAATCAGTTTCGGTGCTATGCAAAAAGACATACATATTCCCACATGAAACCACCACGCTTCTTTAAGTCACTGGGTCTGAATGACAGCAAGAATAAAGTGTCTAATGTCCAATTTATTTAAGTGGGTGTTATGCAATCCTCCCACGCAGGGCACCATACAGCAGAGTTTTTTTTTCTTTTCCTCCTGAAAAAGGCTTAAATTGTAGGTTGTTTAAAAAAATGGCAGTTCGGATCTATTAATTTTAAAATTTGGTTTTGTGATCCACTTTTTTTCTGTTATAGCCAGTGCTTGAAAAATTCGCTTGCTGATGCACACTTTAAAAATACAAGCACAATGTTCATGCTACCATTTTTTTTTTCCCTGAAATCTCTCTCTGAATGACAATCAGGGTTCCCTTTCGAGCCACACTAGTGCGACATCTCAGTGTCAGGGCCCATCATCTCAGGTCTCATACATAACAAAGTGCTGGCTGCGTTACAGCAGGGCTTGGAGGAAGAGAAGACAAAAGTGTACAAATCACAACCTGTCCACAGAGAAGGAGGATGCTGAAAGAATTAGTATAACTGTGAGTGGGAGGGAATTTGGGAAAGCAGAAACCAAGCCCATGCCTGCTCAAAGTTGAGTGTAGATGCCATTACAAGGGAAGACCTAGAAATAATGGCAAGGAGCTACACTGAAATAGAGGAATCCGATATGAATTGAATGAGAAGTGAAGCCCACATCAGACTAGAGACAATAAAAGAGTATTGTAATGCCAAGACAGTAGAGAAACAACAATAACATCAATGTTGCTCTTTTTCGTCCACATTTTAACACGACATTTATTCTGTAGCTTTTTATAGGTTTGGAACTTCGGTCTTCAGAGTGGATACCCCAGTTCACACCATTCTCGACTTTACTTTCATTTATTACCTGCTTCATTTTACCACTAGACTGCATAAGGGAGTTATAACCTAATAGACCTAGGTCCGTGACATCTAAATTCACTTCTGGTAAGCTAGCCACAGCATTTCTGCAGACCAAAATGCTTACCTCAGGAAAAAGTTTGTGTTTCTATTTCCTAGGCAACATTTCTAGAAGAAATAATACAGTAGATGAACTGCTCCCTAGGGTAAATGTTAAGTCACAATGATCTTCTCTGCATCCATGTCCTCTGTATTCATTACCACCATTAATTATACCTAGGAATGAAGCCATCAACCACAATAAAACCCTAGTTAGTTCAGAAGCACAGCCTGCCTACTCAGCAACAGAAGCTGCTGTGTTATGCAGAGGCCATTTCAGTATTTCATACTGCTTTTTTAGTGAATATAAAGTAAAACATCTTTTTTTATCCTTCTGTTATGCACCACACAATGCACATTGTGATCCATTGATCTGGGCTAATGGGATCTGCAGTGCTAACTGGGACAGGAAAAAGAGACAGTACTGATCATTATCATTAGTTTGGTTAGTTGGTTATAGGTTCTGACTTTGGTGTATAAGGGGTCGTGTCTTCAATGTTGCTTTCAACTACAAAAATATTAGACAAGAAAAGGGAGCCATATTAAAAAAAAACAAAACAACCAAACAGACAGGCTTCTTCCTTTAACACAAATCAAGAAATCTTCTGCTTGCAAATGGAGTATATTATGAGGAATGTATAAACTGATCTTAATTGCTACTTTATATTCACAATAACCCCATGGTAATATTCTTCCTATGGTGTGACAAGTCATGCATTGCTAGGAGTGTCTGACTCTATAAAAATAAACAGAAGCCTGCACATTACATTAGGAATGCATATTTCTTTTTACATTCTTTAAATTTTGTAAAAATTATAAACTGTGATAATTCATTTAGGAGATCCCTGTTACTGCGTATTTTATGATGGCACCTTTACGTTTTCAAAAATCCGAAGCAGCATGTATGAAAGTGCTCAAGAAATAGCTCTGGAAGTTTAGTGTAACATTAAAATGGGATTATTTGAGTTCTATTCACACACAGTGTAACAGAAAAACTCAGCCCTTGTCAGTGGTGGAAAAAGGTTACCTGACTAGAAAGTACACTGCTTTTTAATTAAATATATTTTATTCCTAAGTTTGTTCTAGCTCATTTGGATAGTGCAGGAGTTCTGTCTGGTATGTACTTCCATGGTGCTTGGTAAAGTTATCTATGTTGCTTTGTAATAGTTAACAAGATTTTTTTTTAATTGGTTTTTTTTTTTTTTTGCAGAGGGTGCATTTAACTCAGTATTATACATGATTGGTATGTGGCTAGCTTTTAAATTTGACAGAAAAGCTGCCATGTGGCTGAGCTATAGTCACTGCAAGATAATAAATGTTTGCACACTTGCTTGGCTTGTTCCGTTTATATCTACAGGATAGAAGATGTCACATTCATTATTACTGTGCTTAAGCACAAAGAAGTAAAGAGAAACTTACTATACGCTTGTTAAATGTCCATTTAGGTGTTGCAATTAAGAAACAACATACAATGTAACAGTCCTTATTAATGCAGTTCTTCAGTGTTGTACAAAAATGTGGCCTCTCTTCAAGACTGCATGCATCTGAGGTATACTTTGAATCAGTAATAATGCATGTTTATTGTGTTCTATAGTGTAATTTTGATAGAATTTCACTATGCAAATGATATCTTGGGATTCCTAAGTCTCCAGGTACATTTTGTGACTTTTTCTCCTCTGGTTCTGTTATTACCCCCCTTTTTGCAGCTCATTTTTCTTGCCTCTTCCTATCCAGAATGGCTCTAGTGGATCCTAGTACTCATTTATCTCTCTTCTCTAAATTTTTTGAACTTTTTTCTCTACATTTGTAAGTAGCAAATATTTGGATCATTTGTGACTCAAAAAAAAAAAAGATAAAAAAATGTAATTATCATATATAGTAGGTAGAGACATCTGATTTTAGATTTAAAAAGATATTGGGGAAAAAGAAAATCTTGCCTTTTCCAGTTTCCACTCCAGTCGTCCTCTGGATCTGCTCAAGGCACTTAAATTCCATGGAGGTGGGAGAGGTCCAGGAAGAGCAAGACCTAAGGAAGGAAGGATGGCAGAATAAACTGTAATCTCTATTACTTGTGTGATTTCTAACACAAACAGATGTCCACATATCATACCAGAAGACTATTATAGTAGGTACATGGAAAGAGAAACATCCTTAAAATCCTTGATACATTATCTCAAAAACATGCGATTGAAAAGGATCAAAACTGAATCTGCGGAAGGTCTGAAATTTCCAAGCAGTAAATATTTAGAACCAAAAGAGACAAACTAGAGATGTTTCATGCTCACTAAACATGGAAGAGGTTTCTAACTCCTTTAAGTTAAAATCAAGAAATTTAACTAAAATGCATGTAATGAGCAAAAGGTGAAGAAAAGGATTTGAAGAATACCTAAGATGTATGAATCACAACCTCAGAATACACAGAGAACTTAGGAAATGGAGAAAAATACATTTTATAAATTAATAGACACTGGATTAAAATGAGAATTGCATCTATCAAAACGGAGGTTGAATTCCTCAGAATAAATTTTTCTCTTTTTTTTTTTTCCCCCGCAAAGTCTTTTATATAAACAAATATAAGACCCAGAGATAAATTTAGTTGTTTTGTGAGACTGATGCACTAGAGATGAGAGATCTCTACATATGGCCCCCAAATCAATAGTTTGTCTCGGAATGATAGCATTCAACACTGGAACAAAGGCAGAGTAACTAACATAAACCTGGGCATGTGAGTTTTCATACCCAAATTGGAATAAAAACTTGAAGTGCTTAGCCTGGGAAAATAAAGGGAAGACAAAGAAAATAAGTCTAGGAATAGACAATCTCCATCCAGAGCCCTGGGAAAACCATCACATGAAATGACAAATCCTCCAGCAAATATTTTAAGCAAATCTGTTCAATTGGGAATGATATCCCATTAGCAAATACAGAATATAATATAACAACAAAAGAGAAAAGGAAATCCAGGCAACTAAAAGACTCAAAACGCACTAAGTGAAGAATAGTTAGATACATGGATAAGATTAGGAATAAATAAACTCAAAAGGATTTTACAAGAGACAGAATATGCTAAACCAATTTAATGCTTTTGCATTACTTCATTTTGATATGATAATAGATTTTTCTAGGCAAGAATAAAATTATGCATTTGTTTTTTCTGGTCTTCAGCAAATCTTTGGGTATACTGCTGAACAAAACATTATTGGCTAAACCAGAAATAGATTGGATTAATTAATAAATAAGACAATGACTACAAAATAATCATCACCTTAAGTACCATAAAAGAGACATCTGAATAATTTTCTTTCAGTCTTCCCATATTTTCTAGACAGCTTTTTACTTTAGTAGGATTCTAAACATAATTTTCCATCAATGGAATACTATTCAGTGTTCTAGTTGAGGAAATCTTTTTTCTTAGCATAGAAACAATCATACAAGACAACATTTACTGTATCACTGCTTCAAATCCTTCTGGGGTTATGATTACAGGAAATGTTGTTTGTTTGTTTGTTGTTTGTTTTAAAAACATACATGCAGAAGACAAATGTAACAGACTAAAAAGCCAAAGGGTAACAATCCCTTGTGCATTTCCCATTTAAAAAATCATGTTACTTCTTTGTTCTTGCCATTATTATTGCCTACAGTGAAGAAATTGCTAGGAAGAAAACCTACACACATTATACTGTACAATTTGATTTTAGCTAGTTTTTTCTTGCAAAGCTGCTTGCTAACAGAGACCTCTAAAACAAGAGAAGCCTGTATTACAAGTGTATTTGGCCACCTTTTTCATCATCTTGTTCATATAATAAAACTGCTCCAATAACTTGCAAAGTCCAAAAGTAGATATAACTGCGGTTTCTGACCAGAAATTTGCACTTAATGATTTTCAAGTGAAAATTAGCTGAAAGCAAACAAACAGAACTCAGAGAGTATTTACTTGGAAGTCAGTGCACAAAGGACAAGAAAATAAACCCCACCAGAAACTATGGATGAGCTGTCTCATGTAATGTTATTTGACAGCCAAGTTTTTTCTTTTTTTTTTTCCATGGGGAAATCAAAATATCCTGTCTTTTTCTTTAAAAAAGGACCAAGTGAATATAAGCAATAGAATTTGAATTAAGAGAGGTTACACTCTCCTAGCCTTGAAAAAGTGAACTTTAAGAGCTTCACAAAAAAGCTTATGCTCTTTATAAATAGGATATTTCAAGGTCTTCTAAGAACATTATCTTTAATGGTGGTATCTCAGGGAATGTGTGTAATTAGTAACTTATGAAGAAGTTTTTCAAAATAACTAAATTGATCTTTCAGTACATCAAGCATTTGCATAGTATTTATTCAAAAGATAAGAATATACCCCTCTAATAGGGGTGCACATTTTGTATCATATATATACACACACACATTATACATATATATGAGGGTGCATGTTGTATATGCAATTCCATTATATAAATTCTAATACAAATGCCACTCTAGCATGTTCCTGAATATTGGATTAGTATTTTTCATGTTTTTTCTTATTTTTTCTTTTGTTTTATAAAGACAAAGAAACTTGAATTTAAAGAAGCTGAGCTTTTAAATCATTAAGTAATTAAACTTTACACTTTATTACTAGTACAGTAAAGCATATTATTGAGTAAAGTAATGTTTAATTGGAGAAGTGTTCTGTGGTGATCACTTTAAAGGGGAAGATGAATAAAGTATTAAATTTCTAAATGAAATGACAGTAGTATAACAATGTTAGTTCATACATATACTACAGATACAGTAGTAGTCAGATGTAGTAGTAAGACAGTGCAGCTTTATACAAATCAATAGTGCAGCTCTATATATGTCAATAATGTCATGTTCACATGCAATGAAGCCGAATTCATCCCTGTATTTTTACCACAAGTATAATGAACTATAAAGTAAACACTGCACTGTTATAGTTATGATGCACCAGAAGTCTTTGCATATCATTTGACCAGTGGTAATAAACAAAATGAGTTATTTCAGAAGCACAGACTACTCTTGTTACCTGGTTATACACAAAATTAACTCTAATGCTACACAGTTAAGAGCTAGGAAATTCCACAAATCAGGTTTTCTCTGTATCCTCAATTCAGACCTTTTATAGGGTCTCTAATTACGTGACCACTGTGATAGATGCGCCCACTCTGAGTGAGTGAACAGTACTATGGCTCAGGATCATCAACAAGTAGTCCCGACTGAAATCAGCCCTGCTGTGCAAACCGTGAGAACTGTGCTAGGCTGCATCTTCTCAGGAACTCAGGAATCTAGGCCATGTCTTCTCAGGAGCTAATAGTACCAGTCCAAGCTGTGGCTAGACAAAACTAAAACTGCTACATACACTGAAGTGGGGAGGTTTGACTATGAGTCAATCACTTTACGCTACAAAATTTATAGTCCCTTCAAGCCCATTGAGCTCTCCTGTATAGCAGCAGGATGGAAGTCTCTCAAGGTCAATCCTCAGGGTTGAGAGACCCCTTACCTAGCATCTGATATCTATAAAGAGGTAAGCAACATTTTACATTAGGACTAAAAGTATATTGTATGCTAGTGACATTTATACATATCCAGCCATAGCTTAATTCTTAAAAGTTTAGTAAGTACTAGTTTGACTACTGTCTAAATCATTGTCAAAACCATCGTCTAATCACCATCTAACTTCTCATTTAAATCATCATTTCAATCATTGTCAGATCATTGTTAAATTACTGTGTAACTAATGTTCAATCACCATTTGGTTGCCATTTGATTTTCATTCAGCCATTGATTAATTACCATTTGATCATTTTTTGATCGTTAATAAAATCCTTTTAGCTGACTCCTAAACTGTGACTTCTCTTAATTTACCTGCGACAACATAGAAGCTAATGCCCAGAATCCTTGCCTCAAGCTGAACAGGAGGGAGAGCAGCCTGGGAAAAACTGAAAAAAATGTAGAGAATGAGACTTTTGTATATAAGACCCATCTGTTACATTCTTTAATGAAGTCAGCATGGTATAGCTAATAAGGACTACAAAGAGGGAAAGACAGCAGGATGGACACTGCTCTACTGTATCACATGCAAGCCTACTTCTTTGTGGCACTATCATTAAGTACAGTGGTACTATTTCTCTGCCACTAATAAGCTGATAGACATGAAGTTACATATTATCTGTGCAATGATTCTGAAAAAATATTTATCCTAATGTTTATTCCTTCTAACAAATGGCCTAGTGCTGACGGATGAAAAAGGAAGTGGGCAACGTGTTATAATAAATGACATTTATTAGTGGAGGTAATGAAATCAGCTTTATAACTAATAGTAAACCCTACACTTTAAAAAAACCCAACAAACATTAGTTTCTTTTGAAGAACATAAATTTTTACAGGTATAAATATTTATTCTGTGGTATCTTAAAAATTCCTAGTTAATATGAGGTCTCACGAAGAACACTGGTAATACTGGATAACACAGTGCCCATATCATGCACTTCTGACTGTAAATGCTGAACATACAGAGGATTCAAATTAGTTGTTCTGCAAATGCCTAAATCCTCTGATTACCTGTTTAGAAAGCACCCGTTCTCTTCTGCTGAGTAAGAGGGGTGGCTGACTGAAACTATACAATACACTCTACAGCCATAGGGTTGAGAATTGTCTTTCTTAAGCTTCAAGTCTCTGCCTATTCGGATACATTTGCAAAGGTGAACTCTTAAATTTTACTGCAGATGAACTATTTAATCCTTTTTTGTATTCCCTAGGAGACCCACAGCTTTGTTGTCCTACATCCAAAACTTTTGGCATGTAACTGTTCTTCTCTCAAGTGATTAGATGCATGCATATTGTTGTATGGAAGCACTGTCTGGCAGCCAGACTATCCTTACTGTTACAAATTATGAGTCATACCTGTAGGGATAGATCCCAGGTATCCCTCCTCTCATGCACTGAACACCTGATATTAAATAGGGCTGAGCAAGCCCTCATGTCTCAGCTACTTGCCTCTTACCTTGAGGCTGCAAGAAACTCTGTATCTTAATTGAGAAGAAGAGGAAAAGGAGAGGAAGCATCATGGGCAACTTTTCCTTTCTAGCGACTATCTGTACAGCGCAGTCCTACCCAACATAACTCTGAACACCACCCACTTGCCAGAATGAGTGTCCTGAGGAGCATAAAGTAAAAACTGCAAGACTAAGCGCTCAAATGAGCCTCATCTGATGCCACTCTGGGCCACAGTTACAGTTTCTTGGACCTTAACTCAAAAGACAGAGATGGAGATGCAGCAGGGGGAGTAACAGGAACAGCCTCAAGCAGGTTTAAACCTTCTTCCAGGTTGAGCGTTTTGTTGCCAAGGTTAACTCCGATTGTCAAGTGGTATTCTTGACTGATAGATGCAGAAAGGAGTTCATGGAAAAGAACTTGCAAATTCCTGTCAAAGCTGACCAAGTAATTTCAGCTAAAAATACAATGATAAAATACTTCTTAAACATCACTTTTACTAATTCTGACACCTTTTGTGATGTAGCATATATAATATAACAAAATAAATGAAAATGACAACAATATTTTCCTGTTTCCTATGGGTGAATGTTAGTAACACTGCCTGTAGAATACATCAGGATATCATACTGCAAGGAAAGGTCTAAAAAAAGAGGAGTTTTCACAAGGTACATGCAAAGACAACTAAACTATCAGGAGAAATGGAGGAAATGCTTTCAGGGATGAATTTGTAACTCCAAATGAAACCTGGTTTTGATACATCATATGAATAAATCAGCATCATGCTACTGCATATTAAACCCTTGTGGATTTAGATTTTTCTCTTGTGGTTTCTCCCAATGGACAGACTACTTAAATGTTCTGTAAGCTAGAGAGAATAACATCTAGAGAAAACAACTTTAAAATGGCTGTTCAGGCACATTGAGACAGAAAACTCAAATTCATTTTTTTCATGGACATTAACTAAGCCTCTCCTCTGTCAGAAAAGTTTCCTATATGTGAAGTTACAGAGTAATTATCTTTCCCTGGTACAATGAATATTTAAATAATCCATGGAAAATGGCTCATTCAAACTTTGCAGGTTTTTCTCTGCTTTATACAATGTTTTTGCTTTTTCATTTCTCCAGAAATCTTAAGACTACACACTTCCACTGTAAGGGCCTGGTTTTATTATTTTCCAGTTCCTCCTGGTTTGTTTATACCCTTCAGTAAATACATTTTGCATTTGAAGGGCTTTTTGCATAGTCTGTGAAGACAGCTTCTCACCTTAGAAATGCAAAACTAAGCTAGCTGTAGCACAAGAAAACACCTTTAACAGCAATGAAACCTATGCACTCCACATCAGCAAAGATCCCTCAAGATTAAACGAGTAGATGCTAAAAGTGATTTAGCTCTGAAACCACCAAAACTATATGCACATGTGCATTCAAACTATATGCAAAAGGATTCTTACTTTTGACCATTAGAACTCTTTTTTTGGGGTCAAATTCTTATTTTGAATCAAATATATGCAGCGATTTTCTATTAAGTTGGCAGTGGCCACATAAAACTTCCAGATACTAAATGGTACTCCACACCTATACTCCAGCAGTTTTCTTCTCAGACAAGAAAATCCAGTAACATCACTAGGCAATGGCATAATAGAAAAGCAAGCTCCTATGGAAGATAATAGGAAGTGTGGAACCTAACTTAGATGATCTGAATTTCCTTTCTATAGAAATTTATCTCTTGTTATTGACTCTGCTGGAACTCACTCCCCAAAGTCACAGGACTAAAATCTGTGTGCAAATGACTAAAAAACATAGCAAGTACTCTCCAAATCTAACTGTTTTATAAAAAAAGTAACCGATGCACTGCTCTGCAAATTCACATTAGCAGCTGTTGAATTTGGAGAAGAATCAAATATAGGTGGACAGAGACTTTTTTTAAGTGCTTGAGAAAGGAGCACTGGAAAAATCATGTTTAGGTGACATTGACAAAATGCTGTTTGTGCTACTATGCCTATCACCTTCAAGAACACTGTATTCTTATATTAGATGTTACCTTATGAAAATATCAAGGTCATTGTCAATTTGGCTTATTGTCAGTGGAAACATTTGTCACATTAAGTCAACCTTAATTTGTGTAACCAAATTCTGTACAATTTCAGTGAGAATTGCTTATTTATACTGGGACATATGTTTCCTCCCCTCTTCATGCCAGTTACCTTTTAACATTGCTCTTTGTGAAAAAAACAAATGTGTAGAACAGGAGAAGGCTGAATGCGGATGTCAGTCTGAGACTGAGATCAGAGTCTTTCACTGTTTTCCTGTTATAATCCGCATTAAAATAGACTTCTATCATATACATAGTTTTCCCATAAAACTATCCTTTTTTTTTTTTTAATATATATATATATAAGGCTTCTTAAATCTACATTCAGACATTTAAAAAAAAAAAAAAAAAAAAAAGAGTATGGATTCCCATAAGAATTGAATTCTCCCTGAAGTTTTTATTTACTTTATTCTCCGGGAGGCTCAGAAAGTTGTTTAATCTTACAAGTAAAATGATTCTGTTGAGATTAGGAAGACCTTTCTTCAGTCTCCAAAACTCATTTAATCATATAATAACTAGGATTTCATGTTTATTTTTCAACAAGAGGAGACCAATAAACATAAAATCTCACAACTGTTTCTGTTTTAAAAATGTATTGACCAATAAATAAATAACAAAACTGAAAATGGGGTCTTTTGCATGGAGTTAGGTATTCAGAGCTTCTGTCTGCTACACACATTTCTTCGAGGCAAATGGAAAGTGTTTCCCACAAAAGACACAGATCTGTCCCTACTACCCTTCAGGAGGGCAGGACAATGAAGCAAAAGTTGTACTGTTCTCCATAAAATGAGATGTGTAAATATTGCTTATGATAGTAACAAAATTAAACCTTTTCTGAAACTCACTCAGCTCTCTTGGCTTTACCTCAAATTAAATCACACTACGTTTTGCTCTGAACCGCTGATTTTGGGCTCCCATTTTAGCCATCTTTTTATTTTCTTTGGAAACTTTGTGAAAGGTGTTCACTTTCACGAACTTCTGAAGCAGATCTCTTATCTTTGAAAAAGGGAAGGCCCTTGTAGATACTGTAGAGAGCAACTTTAGTATTTTTAGTGATTAATATACTGAAATTCAGAGATCATTTAAAAAGTGTCAAATAAAAGAGTAAGTTATTACCATATTAAGCTCTGCCTTCAAGAGCTTGAAGTGAAAACAGGCACGACATACCAAGGAAATGGTGTTGTACACCATTTCTAGACAGAAACTGGAGGCTGGGTTTGCAGACTGAACACCAAATTCTGGCTTCTTAATCAGCCCTTTAATCCAGAAACATACAAAGTGGAAGACAGAGAGGGGGACAATTCATGGACATTGAGTCTTCAGAAATATCTGCTATATTTTGATTACTAGGCAGAGGCAACTTCCGATGACTAAAAACATGCTGTGTACTTTGTTTTGCTTTATAGTTCATCAACTGAATAAAGCAGTTCTTTGAAACGAGGGAATTTATTAGCTAATATGGGGAATAAACACCATTGCAAAGTGAATTATCTCCTGAGAGGTCTTCCAATCTGTTTTTCGTTCTGCTCTTATACTTACTAATCACAATACCTAATTTAAAAAAGGCTAGTTTTTTATTTAAACAGAACACAAACAAGAACATTGTTCATAAAAAAATAAAACTATATTTCCTTTCCAAAACAAAGCATTTAATAAGTGAACCAGCATGATCCTTGTTTCGTTCTGTTACCTCATATATTTAGATGTGTTGAAACCTTTGTGTGTTTGTACCAAAAGAACTTTCACCAAAACCAGCCAAGAGATTTTTTTTTTCTATCCCACCTTAATAGTTTATAATAAAGGACAACATATCGAGGCGTGTCTTAGGGAAAAACGGAGTGTTTCTTCAGATTTTCTCTTGAAAAGAAAACTTTTCTTTCAAGCACATCTGCAGAGGAGTCAGCAGTGCCTCCTTGTGGGGAGCAGGGCACGGGGACAGTCCCTGGAGCCCCACTCCTGAGGCCTTCCCAGTGCAACCAGGCAAGGTCCTGCCTACGCTGCCCATCCCAACTTGGAGGACAGCTCTGCCTTGCCCAGGGCACTGGAGTAGGTGACCTCCGAAGAGCTCTTCCAAACTAAGCTTCTCCACAAGTCTACAACTCTAAACATAGCACTGACAGGACAAGATATTGACATATCTCACTGAAATTTTATAAGTGACTTGTGCCCACTTGCCTTCACCTAAGAAAGGTCATCAGAAGTGCATGGTTTGTTCATTTAGAAACTTCAAAGATACTGTTTCTTCAGTTTTTTCTTCAGATATTGGTATTAATAAAGGAACACATCTGCACTCATCTTTAAAATCCAATACCGGTAAGCTGGTCAGCACAATATGTATGAACTTTGAATTAAAGATTGGGACTGCTTGTGAGCTGTAAGTAGCAAGAGAGACCTAGCTACCATTTAAGTTTTCTTTTGAAGAAAGCTGTCCCTCTCATCTTAATTCTAATACAGACCACTAAAGAAGAAACTCTTTATTGTCTTGTTGCGCTTTTATCCTCTCACTGAAAATCAAATTGTCAAGCTGAAAATACACGTGCACCTATTCAGGACATATGGAAAATCTTTAGAGCAACATATTTTAAACATGTCTTATCTAGAAAACTTTCCAAAGGTACTTAAAATATTAAGATAGCTATAGCCTTAGATGGGCATCTGTGATGACACAACCATCCTGATTCCTCACATTAGAATCTAATCCAAAATGTACATTAATACTTTTCATAGGGCAATCAACTGGAAAATCCCAACTAAACTCATCAACAATCACATTACCTGACCTCTGAGTATCTGCTTTCCTGCTTTGTCAGAGCAAACCAAGTTTACATCAACTCTAGATCTTGTTCTTTATAATTCCATGTAATGTATTTTATGAACTAAAACGGAACTCAGGGGATGAGGGTTCTGCTATTGCTATAAAGCAAATTGATTCTGAGAGCCAACTAGCTGCTGGCTAGTTATTTTAATGTGGAAATCTATTTTAGTTAATGAGGGAAAAAGAAGCTAAAAAAGAAAAACAAAACAAAACAAAACAAAACAAGCTGTGTTCTCTCGGACTGGATCTATGAAGCCTCCATCTGATTCAGTTTGAGCTATTGAAAAACGTTAGTTCCCTACCCAAGATGTGAACTTTATGGAAGGTGAGACAATCAATTATTTCACATCCAGAGTCCAAGAGCCTTCATCACCACTGCTTAGAATTCCTTATTTAACCAGAAACAGGTGAAAATAAGTCAACTAATTGATATGACCTTATCAGTCAGGTTCAGAAGTGAGTTGTCGTTTGTTCTGACAAGGACACAGAAACCTCTGCTTACATGCAGAGAAATGTTGCAGCATTCAGTTCAGACTTGGGCAACTCATAAAATAGTCTATAGTACAATGGATCAGAAACACTTTGAAGATGAGAGGATTTTTAGGTGTGCTAAAACATATGATGATGAGTGTAGGAAATAATATATAAAAGTATAGAAGTCATAAAGAAAAGTCATTAGGAAATCTAAGATGCTTGCAGAGGCTTAAAATGTCATTGTGACAAGAAACCACCACTGGCTGTTATCAAAAGTTAGAGAGGCTAAATTAAATCAAACAAAAAGATGAGGCAACACCATAATAAGGGTTGTTGGAGATTACAGAGTTGCAGTTCGAAACTGAGAATGAAAATTCAGTGCAAGAGAAATTTGGTGAATAAAATTAAGAGAAGATTCATTGTTCTGTCCATCATTCATTTCTAGAGCCCTTAATTTAACTTGTATGTGTATAGGAAGAGCTAGCTTTTATCATCACTTTCTGCTGCCATCCATTTGGAATCCCTCCAACTCTCTCCTTTTGTTTAGCGACAGCCTGCCTTAACCAGGTAAGATCCAAACAAAACCGTCTGCCTGAGCTCACAAGGCAGCTAAAGTAATGCTTTAAACAACTGATTGATACTAGTTTCCTAGATTTCTGAATGCCTGTTATACTACAAACACAATACACAATAATTTTTCTAGCAATAGGCAAAGGTTCACTAACAGAAAGGGAAGCTGCACTTTACATCTGCCGTTGTCCCCTCTCAGGATACAGCATCAGGCACAAATAACATCTCCAATGCACTTTATCATCTTCTCTGCCCCAAAAGGAAACTGAAAGGCTTAATCATAGAATCATAGAACAGTTTGGGTTGGAAGGGACCTTTAAAGGTCATCTAATCGAACCTCCCCTAAAATGAGCAGGGACATCTTCCACTAGATCAGGAGGCTTAGAGCCCCATCCAACCTGACCATGAACGTTACCAGGGATGGGGCATCTTCCACCTCCTGGGCAATGTGTTCCAGTATTTCACCACCTTTATTATAAAAAAAATTCTTCCTTATATCTAAACTAAATCTACCCTGTCTTAGTTTAAAACCATTACCCTTTGTCCTATTGTAACACACCCTACTAAAAAGTCTGTCCCCATCTTTCTTATATGGCCTCTTTAAGAACTGAAAGGCTGCAATAAGGTCTCCATGGTTTATATTATATTATAATTACAATATAATATAAATATTATTTTTAATACTAACTAAACTTAATTTTAGTTTTAATGCTAACTAAATACTAACAAACTTAATACTAACTGATAATATTTTCCCTACAAAAACTGTCACCAGAGAAAGGAAAAATAAAGAGCGAAGTTATTAAAAAGAAAACCTTTCTTACAGCTTTTAAGTTTTAATGCTTGAATTACTATCTCTTCTGAAGATTTAAGATTGTCAAAATGGCTGTTGTTTGCCATTGTCTTGAGACAAAGGGTAAATGGTATATAACTCTGAAGCCTACAGCCCTGGACCAATGTGTACATAAATACTGCAAATAAGAGCAATTTCTAGTAAATAGAAATTTGAGGTGAGTCCCTTCACAGGGACAAAAATATCAGGAGCGCCTACGAAGTCCTGACTTTACACTGTGATGATCTCCGGCTGTGACATGGGAACACAGTTCAAGAAGCCTGAGCAAATAAATAAAGATCTCTCAGGAAGATGTAAGGAGAATTTAATTTGAAATTTTAAACACAAAGTTCAGTGTGTAAATCAGAATAATATTCCATGGGTAAACACAGGAATCTCCTATATTACAGTAATGTGGGGCTGTATGACATGAAGATCCAAAAGACTACTTTTTCCACTACAGGGAAGTGTGGGTTGTCCACAGTGTAACAGGATAGTTGGAGATGGGAGAGTAAACATGGAGATTTTACACTGATTTATCAATATAACACTGACCACATCTCGGGAGCTTGAATAAATACACTGCAGTCTTAGACAGATTTACCCAAACTTTTAAAATATCTTTTGAACGTATATATCCATAACCTATATTGTCATATAGCACAACAAGGATTAATTTGCACATACTGGTGTAATGTAGCTTCTAAAAGCAAGTAAGATTTATAAATTACTGTTATTAACAAATCAATATTTATTTTTGGTTGTCGTTTCATATTGGTTGGGCTCTTCCTGACGAGATGAGACCAGTTACATTGCCTTGGGAGTCATTTACAAGCTTGCCCCTTCTTTCCCCCTACCCTTCTTCCCTTAATCTCAAAGAGTAACCAAACTTCAGCATGTAGTAAATCAACAAAGGGCTAAACCAGATTAAGTATATCAGGGGACTATGCGTATTACACCCTGCATGTTTTTAGTTCCAGTCCTCTTCTGCTGTCCTCCCAGCCATGGCTCTGCCCAGCCAAGGGAGGCTTACCCCATACACCTGCCGCCCATTCGCTCTCACAACCTTCTCTCACCCTGACCGGCATGCCCAGCCTTGCAGTCACATCTCCCACAGCCCTCACCCTGCAGGGCCCTATTGCTTACATATCTCCAACAGGAACACTTATCACAGTACCCTATTATGCTGCTATCAAGCATAGCCAGAGAACGTGAAGATGCACGTGCTTAGTAGAGGCCCATGAGTTTATCAGTGCTCAAATCTCCATAAATCACTTGAAAAAGGGGGACATGAATGATCTACAGTGGTTCTAAGCCACTTGAAATGACAACTTGCAAGGTAATTGTTGATCACCAGTGAAATACTGACAAAAAAGGCATAATCATACAGCTAAAATATTTACAAGGTATGTAGGTTCTCCAAATTGTTTCACTTATAATCTTGTTTGAATTACTAAGAAACCCTGGTAAGAAAGAAAAAACATGATAGTTCAAATCCACTAGATGCTAATGGATCTTGAGCACCTCCAGTAGGATTAAGCTTGGAGTTACTCGCATCATCAGCGTTTAGTTACCCTACATATGAAAGATGAGTGACAATTTCTGGCCACTGAAGAGGCGATAACTTGCAGAGCGCAATCCTCATTCTGCATCATTGTCTGGAAGAAGCTTCCCTCCTCACTGCTTGCAGGGACACCAGTCACCTCAGGGAGGCACAAGGTATGAGTATCTCACATGACACAAGATATTTTCCATGTGCCCAGTGCCCTTGGCTGCCTCCTGGATATCTCATCTAAATCCAAATTTTAAATCCAAAAAAACTCCTTTCCTACAAAAAATCATTCAGCTTATAGAATTATCACTAAGTAAGCATTTATATGCTTGCAAACTAGATGATCTTTCTTTTAAATTAAATTATCAACAGTGCCTATTCTTTCTCTCATTCTTTCTTCACATCTCTTCCCACAATTTTCTAATTCCAGCAGTCATTTTTTGGGTGACTGATTTTCCACCTCCTTCCCTCACAGTTCTCAGTTTTCCCCATCTATTTTTTTTTCTATGTTCCTGTTGCAGTCACCAGGTTTTCTCTTTCTTTTGGGTTGTGTAGTGTGATACAACAAGGAAAACCTGATGGAAAATACACTGAGCAAGGGTGTTCTGGCAAAAATAAACTTTTTACAAATCTTATGTGAACAGAGTATCTGTATTGGAGAATCATTATGAAGTCTTTTTGAGGGTGAGGATGCTTAAGTAGGAATATTTCTTAATATGAAGTTAGTATTCAAATTTTTGGTCCATGCAAATTTTCTTTTACATAGACACACACACAGACACATACATAAATATAGATGGTCCCCACTACTGCAGACTGCTGGAAATGGAAAACATTTCGTGTTTGAATACACACAGGCACGCATAAATGCAGTTATACAGTATTTTTATCTTCTCACACAGCAAGGTCAGCAACAACAAAATCAAAGTCAAGCTACTAATGACCATGATTACTTTAGTTCAGATATCTCCATACCTGACATTCAGTAACTAAATTCCTTCAGGGGCCTGTATAAACATCTGTAACTTAAATTACTTCAAGGGAAAGCTGCCAAATTATGGCTAGCAAAACATAGTTTTTAAACATATTTATCTTAATCTTTATTATTGCAAAGCCAAATGCTGAAATTTTACCAGTAAAATGATGTTTCTCATACCTTATTTAATTAGAAAACGGAAGCAATCTGGGAAATGTATAATTCATTCTTTTTAGCAATAAATCATTAATTTTTCAACTTTACAGGTAATGTATATAATACAACAATGAAGTGATTTTATAGTGATATAAATTTTATTCTGACAACAAGAACAAAAAGCAAATCTACCTGCAATTTGCTACATGAATGTATATAGTATACTTGAAATTATGAACAGGCTTTGATTTAACCACATATACTGAGGCTTAAGATCATGTTTAACTTATGTTAACAAATTGTGGTTTCAAGGTCTCAAAACAAAAGGAACCAATAGGTAAGGCTGTCAATCAAATCCCAACACCACTGAAAAAAAATCAATGAGAACGCAGTAGCTATCTCACCTTTTAATGAGAAAGTCAAAAAGTCTGACTGAGTATCTCACTGTAATGTGGAAAGTGAGCAGAACTGAAAAAAAAAAAGCTATAATGAACTCTCTGTTTGCTGGGATATTATTAGACACCTTTGTTAGTATTTGCTATAGATACTATTTGTGCTATAGATACTATTTGTAATGGTGACAAAACCCTTTGCCTCCCTATTCTCAAGGGGAAGCAAAGGACGTAGGGTTTATTTATTTATCTATGTTTTCCTTGTGTTTGAGTGACCATCCTAAAAGTGGTATTTCAGTTGAAATATTTAGGTACAGAGCAATAAGGAATTATTTCAATTGAGAGAAACAATTCTTAACTGCAGAATTAAACCATTTGGTAGTACAGTCACTTGGCATTGTTACAACAAGGGTGGATCAATCCAGTTTGGGATACTAAAACTTATTCTGTATCTCTACAGTCCTCCCCATTATCATCTCATTGTTACTCAAATTCTTCAGCAGCAGTAGCAAAGCAAGTCGAACTGAGCAACAATGGAAACTCCACTTCCTTCAGCAAGGAGCTTAAATCATCTCCTTTAACTATAGCTTATGTTGAAATTTCCTAAACAGCAAAAACATGCTTAAAGAAATTAAAGGCAAATTAACTCTGTTTTAAATCCACGTATTATCATACCCTGCCTCCCTACAAAAAAAGTGATTTTACTAAAGAAAATGAAAACTGAAAATTTAATTTCAAAATTAAAAATGTATCTCTTATTAAAGTCTACATTTAATCAACCTGCCCCCCTCTCTCATCTTTGGAGGCTTAACTCATACTGACATATTTGAAAATGCTGTCCCTAAGGTGATTCTAACAGAGATTTTGGTGACCAGTGATTTACAAAAACAGAGCAGTGATTTTGAAACTCCGTATATCGGCTGCAGTACATTTTATGTAAAAATTCACCCACTATTCAGTAAATAGTACAATAAAGATACAGTAAATTAGAGTTGTATAATTACTTAACTGCTGGATGAACAAGGCAATTTGATGACCCGTTTATATTGAAATAACTTCTCACTCTGGTACTAATGCAAAAAAAAACCTACTAGCATCTCTGTCCTCTTTAAGCTACTCTTCAAAAGAGGTGCTTATTAGAGCAAGGTAATCCCCTAAAATTTTGCAAAAAAAAAAAAACTTCTTCCAAGTACCTGCATCTAATTAACTTAGAACAACCCTTTTTGGACATCTTTATCATACGATGTCTATGTATACGCACTAGGTGTCATGAAAATGCAATTACCCTTTGCCCACTGAGTCTAGACCAATGTCAGAAGCTGAAATCAGAAAGGGTACCTTCCCTATGTCTAATAAAGACCTTGTAAGTTTCTCCACAGAAAATTTAAGTATGAAAAGGGATGATACTGAGTTTCTAAGAAAAGCTAATGAATTTGCCTTTAGCTAAGTTGCTACTGTCCTTGTATGAGCTGTGTGAGTTCTTCAGACGGAATCTCTCTAAAAGGGTTCAGATATATACAAAAAGCACGTGATGTTCTATAACACCACAACAAATCTCAGTGACATTTTTACTAAGAAGTATTCTATTTACCCCCGTCGTTTATAATTAAGTCGCTTTCTCGACAACTGGCACTTAAACTTTATGGTTTAAGTAATCTTCAAAGGCAAATAATTGCTCGCTCAAGCTTTAGAAGTTCGATTTCTTAGTCAGTTTCTTTGCTTTGATGAGATGGTACTTGATACAGATCTCAGCATAAAACCAGGGTTAGCAAAAGCAATTACCAATATCTTTTCACCAAAAAATAACCCCTGTTTGTGTATTCTTATTTGTATGTAGCTTTTTTCTTTTCATCAACAGTCACATGCAAATAACACCTGTGCATAGATCTGAGGAATCAAGGAAGAAGAAAACAGTGTTTAATGCTTGAGGTCACCTGCCCATTACCTGAAAAACGTAGGCTTTGTTTGAAGAGTTGTACGTGCAATCAAAGCATTTTTAGCGTGAAAGAGAACTTTTCTTTTTTTACATAACATAACATTCATTTATGCAGCCCTTTCCCCAAATTGTGCCTTCACAATCTTCTCAAAACCTAAGCAGCTTCACAGTCTACTGTAGTCAGTAAGCACTAAAGCAATCATATATAATAAATGTCTAGTTAGTTGCTTTGCATTTAATTATGTTTAATTCTTATACACAACGGGGTAGAGTTAAATAGTTTGGGATCAACAGACACTTCACTAGCTTAATGCTACTTATCTCACTTTAAGATAATCAACAAATACAAGATCTTGGTAAATGAATAAGAAATTTATGCTTTTTCCCTAGTCCTATAAAGTCAAAGAAGTGTAAGAAGAAAGTGGAAAAGACAGTAAGCTCCTTCAGATGTTTTTTTCAGTATCAACAACTTGTCTGAATTTCAGAATCTTTTTTTGACCTATTCAATTCTGTTTATCCTCATCACACAGTTGACATATTGATATGTTAACACCTGTCTTCAGGCTGTATTAACTGGTCTTTAGATTTCAAAAGAAAATACACTTAGGTTTTTTTCTATGCTGCCCTTAAAACATAGAAATGTGTTCCTCTCAACCTTTCAAATGGGAGATTTTGTTAAAAAAAAAAAGTTCTGTGAATGACTTAACTCTCATGATGTGTACTATGACACGTGAACTTACCATGGAACACAGATCTTGCAGCAGAGCTAATCAGAGAGTCGGTGTTTGAACAGACAGGGTGCAATTACCACAAATAGCGAGACGGAGCCTGCTTTACATTTCTGCGGGTTCCCAGGCAAATTCAGAACTGGGTTAGTACAGGTCTCAATGCTGTATTCCCTTTCTTCCTTGCTTTCTCCTAGGTTTAAATAAGCACTTTCAGTCTGTTGCTCATTATTCTTATTTATGTAAATTTCATTTATCTTTTAGTCACATTTACATTTCTTACTGTCGTAACTTGAAATATTAACTAACACATTAATTTTTCTATTTTGATTTCAGTACTGTTTTCTTCCTGCGTGCATTATGTAACAACTGTGTTCTACGCTGCTGGCAAAACCAGGAATTCTCTGTAGTTTAGCTGCAATTCATTCTGGAAAAGCTGGATTATCAGACGACCTCAACAGTAAGCAACAAAAGCCACTGATAAGTCATTCTTTGCTGTGTTAAATATGATTGATTTTCAAGGCATCTCCTCTCTGTTGATCAATGCCGTAGCAAGATTTTATAAGGCCTCTGCTTTCCTCTTAAAATTCTCTTGGGGGTCCTTTGTTGCCCTGCTCTATGCCCTGCACACCCACCTGCCTTTGGCAGCAAGAGGTGGTAGGACTTGGGTATGCTTTTGTGCAATCTTCACAAAGATCACGCGAGGTTTCAAGGGTACACTGCTTTTGCCTTATTCTGTTACTACTCAGAACTAACAATCCAGACCCTTATCTGGGTGTGTTTTATTCCACACTGGATGCACCTTTTTGACTTTTTTTTTCTTTCTTTTTTTTATAAGTATAAGCTGACAGCTAAAAAGAACCATTTGTAGATATAATTCTACCAGGAGCTCCCTTTTATTATTCCATTCAGCTACACTCAAGCATACAGTAATTCCTCCTCCATAAAGTGCCTGTACATACTTTGGTCCTGTATTCACCCGTTACTAATAGCTATACAACCTTATTTTGTTTATAACAGAATATGGGCTTTGTTTTTTATGCTTCTGTATTATGCAAATAAATACATATAGTCCCTCTAGCTTGTAGACTGAATACAAATTATTTCCCTGTCCTTGAATTCAAGAAATGTTTTAAACAGCTTTTATGAAGACATATCACATAGATATTAGTGGCAAAGAAAAAATATTTAAAATCTAATGTCTTGAGAATGGAGACATGCATCCTTTTCTTAAAATGTCTCCTGTCTCAAAGATACTTATTTTAAATGCCTAATGAAATAGACTATTTGAGCTTGGAAGGAATGAAGCTGTCTGTTCTTCTATGTTTTATTTATAAATATAATTTTTTTCTTATTGACTTCTTTTTAACTAACATTATGTCTTCACTTCAAATGAATCAAGAGCATGAGAACATTTGCATTATTAATTGCACGTTTTCTTGCACAATAGTTCAGATAATAAAGCCTCCAAGGAGAGTCACATCAACTGGCCTAGCTGCTTAATTCTTAATCACCATTGTCAAATTAAGCATGCAGCATCCCAAAACGGTGACAGTCTTTGAACCGGTTAAGCTGTATCTTTGCCTCATTCCAATAAAGGTACCGGGAAGTCGAGAGCAGTGATCATACCCTTTCTTCTCATTGTTCTTCAAGAGCTAACTCTACAGACCCTATGCTCCACCCCCCTTATGTTTCACCCTGGTGTTAACACGGAGCTAGAGCTAAATCATTGCCACTGACAATTCATCCAGATAATTTCAATTTGCTGCTAATCAAATAACCATTAGTGTGAAGTGACACACACTTTCATGATGGATGCAGTGATTTAAACTTGCGAAGCAGGGAATTGTGAGAACGTAAGTACCCAAAAGTATTTGCTTATGCAGCTTCAAGGTCACAAGTGGACAGATTCAGTAATTGTGTGACAGTAACAAAGAGTAGAAACTTAGCCAAAATAATTAAAATAAACAGGTTTAGAGAGTACTGTGATTCTTTTCCGTTAGCACTCTCAGGCAGCAGCAAGGGCAAGCTGCCCTGTAAGGGAAGGAGACCTGGGACCTGAGTGTCACAAGGCAGGCAGGGTCAACAGCCTCCCTGACAAGGAGCCAGGAAACCAAGTAAGTCAGGGTCAGGATCAGGCCTGGTGATGGTAACAAGGATCAGCCAAGAACCCAGCAAATACCCAACAAGTCCATAGTGATGAGGTAGGCCCATCAAGGTCAAACCAGAAAGCCAATTCAGCAGGTTGGGATGCAGATCAGGACCAGTGAGTGACAAGATGGGGTACAGATGCAGCACAAGAGCCTCAGATCTTAGTCACTGCCCCAAGCAAAGGGGGAAGGAGCTGCTGTTGGGGCTTCTTTTAGCTTCTCCTTCACAAAAGCCCTTTTCAGCAAGATGGCCTCCAAAACCAGTTAAACTCCTACAAGGCAGAAGGAGAACATACTCCTGAGATGCACTTCAAGATTCACAGAGCTGCATGAAATACAAGGTCTTGAGACTTGTTCAGCTTTCTTTCAGAAAGAGTAAGAATACCTATTTCCAGTTCTCTTTTCAGGTTTCATAGGCAGCAAGTACTTTGGTTAAAAAATAAAGACCAAACAGACTTTTCTACAAATGGAGCCTTACTGTAGCAATTGACATTTTTTGTGCAACACACTCCACTTAAAAACATGGTGCGCCAGGCAGTGTCTCCATATTTATTTGTTTAGAATAAGGCAGGAGCATTTGTCGGTTGCTGCAAAGCTGTTAGATCTAAATTCATATATACACAAAATAAACAGTGACAATACATCAATAAAAATTCTTCTCAAAATAAACCAATCTTGGTAACTGAGATTAGGCAGTTACTCATCATATCACCAGGAGGTTTAAACTTATTATTTAAAGAAAAATCTGTAGTTGAGGAAATAACAGGTTTCATACTGAATGTATTAAAAAAAAATGGTTAAAATGTTCAAACCAGATAGGAGGCACAGGAATAGCTAAAAGGAAGATCTGCCCCAAAATTATTCACAGACAAAGTATTCAGAATTTCACTAACAAACTGTTTGTCTATATAAAGCCTTGTTATAACTTTTCAAGTAGACGTGACCATTACGTAAATTTTGCAAACAAAAGGCATTGGTGTTTTTGGGGAAGGAGATAACACTTCAAGTTGCATCTCAAAATTAAACAGTAAGAAACCCACACCCTTACCTAATTTTACCTGTAACCAAAGCCAAGTCATGGATGCACTGAAGCGCTATTTTGAATTCTCCTGGGCAGTGAAGAACTCTTAATTAAAATATAGAGACTAAAAGTACACAAAGTTTCTAGTCTAATTCCCTGACCATGGAAACGCAGGAAGCATCAGGAACATGCCCAACTTTTAAATGCGCAGATGAGCTGAATTTCATCTTTCACTAGGTTTTAGGCAACAGTTTAGACTTAATGCTATCAGCAAGTTGTGGTAATATATAAAATATATATATATTTCAGTCATGACTTTTTTTTTTTTTCCCCACAGTAACTACATATTTGAAGTGATTTGTCCTTCCAAACATGGTGGTATAAAAATTTATTTCAATTTTTCCATGCACTATTGGGAAGAAAAAAGTCTATAGCAGAGAATGAATGATAAAAGCAACTTCTTCCCACCTTGCACAGAGGGCCATGGGAGGGATACCTATGAAAATTTAAAGCTTTAATAACATTATTTTTGGTGACACGGTAAGCCATTTGGGTTTTTTAAAATATTTTGAGACAAAAGACAGTAACCATATTTCAACTAAGAGTGGCAATAAGTTTAAAAAAAACCCAAAACCAACACAGGATTTACTGTTCTCCCACTGCAGCATACTGCAATTTCATTACTCTGGAAGAAAGTGGATTTTTCCTTTTATATAGCAAGGTTCCATTATGTGTCCTCTTTGATCTATGTACATTTACATCACAACCTTTGTCTTTTAATCTAAAACTCCTTCACTGCAAGCACAAACCATTTGGAAGTTCTTTATTCTCAGTCATATCTTAGTCCTGCTTTAGTAGTGGTGCTCAACCATTTGTGGCAGATATACTGCAGAATCTTTATTAAGTCCATCTTTTCAAATGCCTGTTTTCTCTCCCCCTTTATGAGAAGTCACTGCTTTAATAAAGTCATTGTTGGGATGAAGATGAACAGAAACTAAATGAAAGCAAGTTTTTATAAATACCTAGTGCTCCCCCCCCCTCCCATTTTTCTGTTAATATTTATAAAGACTAATTATTTTAAAACCAAAATGAGCTGTGTACAAATTAGATATGTAAACTAGTAATTTTTAGGAACAGGCTGGATAAGGAAATACATTAAAGGATTTATTTACTCTTTAACTTCTACTTAATGTATTTCATGTAGTCTTGGAAACAATACAGTTACAAAAAAGTTATCAAAATGAGGCAATATTACTGAACTAAGAATCACACATGCTCCGTCGACACAGATGGAAATTTCTGACCTCCTAAAATTAGATAAATGAGAAAATGCTCCCACTGTTCATGATCATAAAATGTCTTGCAGCTATAGGACCAAACTCTGTTTTCTTATTTGGGACTTTCAAGTCAACAGCGAAGAAGAATACAGTGGGGCCTACAGGAATAAGGCACAGCAAGTATTAGAAGGAGTTCTGTGATCCAAGCTATGCACCCCACCTCTACTCTATGCACCAGCAATGACTCAATTCTGGAAAATGACGTGCATACTTACTCTTATTAATATATATAAAGTTCACAGTAAGACTAAATTATTCATTGAAGTTCTAAATTCATAGGGTCAGCTAAATCCTAGTAACCAAGAAAACTGTAGAATACAAAACATTCGAAGACAGGAGAATAAAGCGCAAATATCAAACACAGAAAGGTACTCAAAAAACTAACAAAAAGATCAGCCTGTGAACAGCAAGTAGCATAAGGATAATTTTAGAAATGCAGCATTGTTTGCCAGACTCTAAAAATGTACAGCATGAAAAATTACCCTAAAAATATCAAAACCCTGAATGCAAAATGCTCACTCTCAGAAAATCGAAAAATAGGGCTGTGGGAGAAAAGCATTAGCTGAGAAACCTTCCACAGTCTTCACCTGAGAAGCCTGGAGAATAACACAAAGAAGCGCTCTTGAGCAAACATCAAAACCTGATGCTAAAAGATCTTAAGAGAAGTACAGAGTGTTAATAAGAGAATATTATCAACAAACACAGAGATCATTTAAATAAAATCTTGCCAGCAACAGCAAAGAAAGGCACATGTATCTGTACATTTAACAAGTGTTTTGCATGTAATATTTCCTTTTTAATTGATGGTCTTGACAGCACATGATGGCACTTACAGTGTGGTACAGTGTGGCAAACACCACCAGTGGTTCACGGTATAGCAAAATGGAGACAATTTGTGAGCTGATCAAAATTACCTAATAGATTGGAAGAAAATTCATTTGTGAAGGCAGAAATAAAACAGGATACTGCCCGGCACAAGCATAATCTCTCTGCAGTCTTCTGTCCCTTGAAGAAATATAGAATAGCCATAGAAGAGGGGATGGAGAGAAGCTGTTAAGAGAGGCACACAGGAAATGGGTTTGTGAACACAGCTCCTTTGTGAAATATGATATGGCAGGCTGCCCTGACAAAATAGAGGAGTGTCCCAAGAACTGCAACAGGCCTGTTTTCCCACAGATGAAAGAACTATTTTCTTGTCTGAGAGAAAAAAATAATTAAAAAAAACCCTTTAAGGAAATTTAAAATTGCTGAAAACCAGAAATGTGCATAAGCAATGTAAGATATGCAAAAAAATGTTCAGTACTCTAGATTTAGGACTGCTGTAATGCCAGCTCTAACCACAGCTGTCCACTCATGTGTTTCAGTTTCTAGATGTGTTTTGCACTATCTGGTCAAATAAATAGATGTTTTGCTTGTAAAACTGGTAGAAATTATAGCACTAGTAGTATTTACTATTAAAGTCTCTCTTACAGTAAGAGAGACAGACTGTAAAAATTAGAATATTACCTACCCTTAGGAACAGCTTCTCAAACTGCCCACATTATGAGATTTAATCTTGATCCACTTCTAATATTGAAATCGTTGTTGTTTCAAACTTCAGGTGAAAAAAAACCAGATTTTTCTCCCTTGCTAACCTTCTTTAAGCCAGTTTTTATAGAAATGCCTGTAGGCAAATGTATTCGTGGCATTCTAGCTTTTAAGGTGGGCTGCAGCTCCAAGCAAATGCTGCGTGATCCGTGCTCCCCTTAGATCAGACCTTACCCTGAAGTTCACTAACAGCATTGCTAATTAAACATTAGCATTTTCATCACATGCCACAAAATCAATTGATTTGTCATCTCTGCAGGTCTAGCGAAACTAAACCCCCTTTCAGTGTTTGAGTGATCTCAGTGTGGGATTAGCTAAATGGCAAGTTGATGCTGAAAAGGCACGCCCTGAGAGCCAGGAGCAGCAGCGAGCTCATCACGAGGCAGAGGCACACTTACTGGGGCTCTGGAAGAGCCAAGGTCAGGACAAAAAAAGAGAGAAATCCATGCAGTAAGAGATTAGTTCCCGGGGCTGTTCCTTTCTTTGCAGATTGCAAAAATTCTTTATAGGTGTAGCTCTGGGGATTTATACAGAGAAGACTTTTCATTTTCTTTCTCCTTTTTTGCTTCTGCCAGAATCTTCGTGAGCTCCACACTCAAATAAAAACCTTAGCAGTACAGAATGGATTAATACAGGATTACAAGAAGAAGATTATATTTCTGGATTCTCTCATCTCTTTTTTTAAAAAAGTATATCCCAATATTACATTGCATGTATTCAACATGATTCCTTTATGCAGAGCCATATGTTAATATAGCTGTCAAAAGAAAGTAATTTTTTAAAAGTAGCTGAGATTTGTGAAGAATTCAAAGAAGATTTACTTAGTTGGTAAAGAATGTTAACAGGACTATTCATTAAAACTCTAGAATAATTTAGGATTTAAATGTGTCCTTATGTACACTTTGTATTTGGCTTTGTATTTGGCTTTTTAGATCCAGTATTACCTGACTTTATATTTCTTCCCTTTCCTCCTTCAAATACTTCAGGTCCTCTGACATTCTTGTGTAATAGAAATTCCAGCACAAAATATCACGGACTCTCCCTTCTCCTTTCATCCTAAGAACAATATTTCTCTGAGCTTTTCCAGTCACAGACATTTGGTGATCTGAAAGGTCTGATCCTGCTCCCACTGAAGTCAGATGAAAAACTTCAAATAACAGCTAAACAGGCTCCATTCAGATCATCCTTTAAACCAGAATATTTTAAAAAGAAAAAAAATCCAGTGTTCTTATAAAAATAAAGTAATAGTAACTTCCTTAGAGTGAAGGATCCCAGAAAACATTACAAAATGTGAAATAGTTCCAATGTTTCTGCATGTTTTAATTCATTTGAACATAATGAACTTTGAATTCTGGTTCTCACCTTAGACATGCAATAAACTACGTAGCAGAAATGGCTAGTGTTGCAGTTTGGTTAGATTACTTTCTGTCTACAAGGTACCAGGCTGAAACGCCTTTGCTGTACTGCTAGTCCGAACACTGGTATCCAAAACAGAAAGGCTATTACTGCCTTGAAATACTGCCTTGCAATGTGCAACTCCTTATCTGGCCTGATAAATTACCAAATTTAAAAAATCAAAGATGCTGTTTCTCATGTGATTCTTCAGAAATAGTTAAATCTAAGAAATCACAAAGATCAAGAAATGGTGAAACACTGGAACAGGTTGCCCAGGGAAGTTGTGGATGCCCCGTCCCTGGAAGTGTTCAAGGTCAGGTTGGATGGGTCTTTGAGCAACGTGGTCTAGTGGAAGTTGTCCCTACCCATGGCAGAGCTGTTGGAGCTAGATGATCTTTAAGGTCCCTTCCAACCTAAGATTCTACGAAATATGAAATTCTAACAGAACATTTTATAGGATCAAATAATCTTTTCTGTTTCTATAAGCACACACAACAGAAATTGGATAGATCCTGGCCTGGGGTAGACCTAATTTCTCTTTCTCATTTCTAGGCAGAAGAGCTATTAATATAGGTGTGTCCTGGGGGAACATGATCAGTCATTTATAAAGGGAAGAATGAATAATCAGTCACTGAAATAAAGGTTTTATGGAAAGTTCCCGACATTCATTTTTTTCAATCCATACCATGCAACAGATGTGCCAAACTGAAGGTCCAACAGTAAAAAAAAATGTGGAGAGAGAGAGGCTCAAGTAGGTACTCCATGCCATACATGTCTCTTCATCATGCAAGGTGGCTCATTCCCTTTTTTTTTTAAAGTTATTTAGATGAAATAGACATTTATTTTCGTGATAGAAAAATTAAGAGAAAAGAGGAAAAAATTACATGTTTTTTCTCTGAAATCAGCTCTTGCAAAGTTCCTTTTGGCTCTTACGCTAACTTGCAAATTTGCACTCAGACCTGCTCAAACCTGAGCTCATCAATCAGCGATCCTGTCAAAGCTTTTGAGTGAGAGGGGAGGAATTCCTGTCTTACACAAACTCCTTGTCCTGGTTTGAGTGACACAGGATTAGTTTCTCTTTCAGTAATTTTACTTTTCAGTAAGGTCTCTTCTAATGCTTGGGAAAACTACATTTTTAGAAGACTCTAGTGTCCAAATTTGTAAAAATATTTACTTCATAGCCAGCTATGGTATGTGGCTTTCAAGGTCTCAGTGTTTTTGAGCTAGCCAGGTGCGGCGATAAGGAGGAAGGAGATCCAGGAACTTGACCTAAGCTGGCCAACAGGATTATTGCATACCATGAACGTCACATTCAATATAAATTAGCAAGTTTGCTGAGCAGTTCTTTCTCTTCTATGATGGCTGTGATCCTGAGAACTTCTTGCCCTGATGCTGGACCCCTGAGGCCTTTCCTTCCTACCAATTTACTGCCCACTGCTGGGAGTGCACAGCTTCCTGCTGATAGAATTGCCTGAGTACAATCCTCGTATATTTTATACTGGTATCAGGATCAATATTGGTTCTTCAGTATTATTTCCCTAATTCTTTAGTAATTCTTTCCCTCAAAAAGTTTTTGCAGTTAATAAGGATCAGTATGTGAAATGAAGATTACTTATATACAATGAAGTTTTCATGCAGCTTTCTTTTTAGTGTGGATTACTCCTACTGGATAGACAGAAAAAGCCTCATGGGGGATAGATGTGAGGAAAGAGATTGTCGGGTTTTAAAAGTTAAAATTTCCAGGTTTTTCATCAAGGCTGCTGAATGAATCTGACCTGCGCTCAAAGACCTGAGTAACATCAAAGTTCAGGTTCTAGCTGTAGCAGTTTTATTTATCCTGCAAACATCAGGCTTGGAAATAGGTCAAACCATTTTATTGTGTTCTGTTGCACCACTATTCCTCAGTTCCGAGGCAAGGGAGATTCTTCTAGGAATAAGAATAATCCTACCTTTTACCTTTCAATCCATGTTGTCCATACAGAGATTTAATAATGGATAACAATGACTGATCATTAGAATGATGGACAGCTGAGTCTGCTAGGAGCTGAACTAAGAGAAACAACTAATTTCATACACAGTGGAGAGAGAAACTTAACACTCGAAATTTTATCTCTTACATTACGCTCCAAAAGAGCAGCAAAATAAAATAAAATAAAAAATTAGTGACAATACACATTCTATTAATGATCACACCAGAAAGAGGCTTAAAAAAAAATTAAAATAAAAATCTGACTCCAGAGAGTTGAGAGATGTGAGATTTTACTGCATCAACAATGCTCTGCTTCAGGGAGCAGTTTTCAGGGTAATGATCAGTCCCTTCAATAACCATCTCTTGTCCTCTGCTTACCCTTATACAATTGTTATTGTATAGCATTTGAAGTATATGTGCTTGTGCAAGAACGAAATTAAAGTTCGTCTAATATACTTATTAGACGAATATACTCCAGTATGAACATATACTCCAGTATTTGCCATACAAATTTATTGCAGGCATTTTTACTTTGAAAATGTACTTTTTAATACCTTAGGATCATTCCATCATACATGCACAATATTTTACTCCATGTCTATTTGTACTGAAAACAATGGGGCCACTCATAAGCAAGAAACTGAGCAGAGCTGGCAGAATTTGGTCCTTGGATGACCGATATACACTGTCGAAATATTGGTTTTCTTGAAATCATGAAGACAACAACCTCTACCTTCGGCTTGGTCAGCCTTACAGCTTAGTGAAGGCTGTCTGCATTTTTCCAGCCTATATCTGTTTTCTTTCCTTTTTCAACATCTTCTCACTCCATTTTCATTCGTTTCTTCTGTTTATGAGTGTTTTAAAAACAACAATGTATTTTAAACAACATGTTAAAAGCCCAACTGTCCTTAAGACGTCATTTTATCCCTTTTTTTTCCTTTCATAAGGCTAATTTCTCCTTCCATCTCTCCCAAACTCCCTTCCTGTTCTTTATCTCTTATTTGCCATTTTTCCTCGTCTGCTAATAACTTTTCTCCATTGTTTTTCACTCACAATATATCCCCAAACTACTCAGACACTAATTCTTTCCTTCCTTTTTCCAGTGCTACACAGCATAATGACACCCCAATTGCTGTGCACACATTCTTTGCCAAATAATGGCAATTCCCAGAGGAATTTGCCAATCCTAGCAGACAAAACTGCTCTAAAATAAAGGGAGCAACGCCTCTGCTCTGCACCTGCAGGACTGAAAACAGAATCAAAACGTGTATGCAGAAAAAGGAAAGACTGGTTATATATTTCAGAGTACTACCTTGTAGTTTGGCTAATTGCCCATTTTACAGAAATCTCTTCAGGTAATCTGTCTACAGTCATGGCAGTACTTTCAAACAGAAGACTTAATCTTGGGGCTCAGTTGGTCTCACCTCCCTGTGGGAACCAGCTGCTTAATGTGATCAAGCATCCATGACTGTGATGCATACTTATTCCCATAGCTAATCCAATCTGGGCTAGACCAGTGGTTCTGATCAGTGATTTGGGGAGGTAGACAATTTGTCAGGGAATTACCTCTTCTTCCTAAAACTTCCCACTGCTCTAGAGTTTGCCTCTGTATGTTCAAACTATTTAACTGTAAATATAAGAAGCACTTTCATGTTTACAGTTATGCACAGAAGAGTGGGACTCATTCTTTCAGCTCAACCTCTAAGCAGTGATGAGAAGTTTGTTAAGAATACATGATCGATTATTTCCATGTCTTTGCTTAGGAGCTGAATCCTTCCAAGACAAGTGTTGACTTTAAAAGGTACACAAGCAAATGAAAGTTAGAAATCATTCTAAGATTCAGTAACAGATCATGAAAGACTTGTATTATGCTCCTTGCTTGAGCAAGAGTTCCTTATAGACCATTACAACCCTCTATTTGCATATGTTGTATGGCAGACATTGGAAGCACAGCATGTCTAATGCATGTAATTATAGACCTACCTTCTCTATCGCTATTTAAATACTGAAGCCCTTATTCAGGCATAGGTTCTGTGCAAAAGAAAGTAAGAGATATTACTAACTTTGTGATATGTTTAGAGGCTCCATGGCAGAGGAGCTGTGCAGGTCCATGTGCTGGATAGGAGCTTGTGATGTGAGTCAAAGCGTCAAAAGCTGCAGCACTTGCTCTAGCACGTCCCCACACGCTTCAAGTTGCTGCTAAGTACAAACTATTCTGCTCAAAGCTCATATCCTCACTCAAACAAATCCCCATAATACAAAAGAAGGATTTTATCCTGTCTGTGTTTCTAATTTGGCTGGCTGGGGCTCAAAATATAATTAGCTCTATTTTTCATTCACAGTGGCGGTTATGAGGTCTTTTATGCTGCTGAAGCAGTTAAAGAACAAGTTTAGGAGGGAACAGTGATAAAAAGTATCATTCAAAATGTACCCCTAGTCAAGATCTTCCCAAAACACTCATGAGGAGTCTGGATTTGTAAATGATATGTCCTGTTTAACAGAAGAGTAAGCTAATTATTATATCCTAAAGCCAACTTGCTGTTTCTCCTTTCAGCAATACAGATAACTGAGAAAGTAGTAAGGGCACATTTGCAGCAGACATTTTTTTTCAATCTCTGTTTTTAGATATTGCTGCTTCACCCAGATATTTTTATATTTATTGGAATTTAGACATAGCATCAAAAATTGAATGGCTATAGAAGTCCTCAGGATGAACAATTTCATGCTTATTTTCCAAGATATTCATATGGTCTACTCCGGGTGAAAAAATAGTTTGAAAAAAAGATTCTTCCACTATTTAGGTTGATTTTTTTTCAGATATCCAATACAAATAATGGAAGATTTTTGAAGGTAAAAATTTCAAGGTTCTGTTAAGAAAGAGCTATGCGGAACAAACTTTCTGGAAACATCTTTTCATTGCCATAGAAATGCAGTAGCACCTGTGAAAATTCAGTGTACTGGTTTATGATGTATTGGTTAATAAAATAAAATAAAATAAAAATATTCAAGGGTAGAGTTACTTGTTACAAATAACAGGATTAATCAGTTTCAAAATCTCGAGATCATATTTTAATATTTTTCCTCATTTAGTCCGTGTCAACTAACTTGCCACTGAAAATGTGCCTGTGTTTTAGCAATTGCTGATAGGAAGGAAAGGGAAATAGGGAATGCAGAGAGATGTTACCTCTGCACTGCAAACAAATTACATGTCTTTAAGGCATTACTGTCCATGGCACAAGCTCTTGCTTAGAGTGAATGGAAATAAAAAGAAAACAATTTAGCTAAGTTTATTGTCTGATTCAAAACTATGGTAGAAGGAAAAAAAAAAACCCAAACCCATGACTGTCTGAGTAAATACTCTCAGTTTCAAAGGCAGATTGTCAGCTGTGTAGTTTTGATTTGGGCTGTGGAAAAGATTCAGTCTCTCAATAGGGTATTGAGAAACAATTGTTCCTCGTTTCACTAGAAACATTTCTTTTCATTTCTATTCACACTAAGCAGGACCACGTGCTGTGGATCACAATTTACAATTTACAGTAGGGAACAACTCCTTTTGTAGTCCTCTGTTTTGTTTCATGTATTGGTGTAAAGTAACGGTGGAGCTATTTCCTTCTTCTATCTTCCCTGCCACTTTATGAAGTACTTCCTATGACACAACAAGCAAAGGAGCAGTAAGTGATCCTTCATGCACAAGCACTACCACCGTCCTGGGATGCAAAGGAGACAGGGTGAAGGAGGAATGAAAGTCAGGTCTTCTTTACCCCTGGTTTCTCCTTTGTCTTATCTCTCATTACTTGTTATAGGCATACTTCAGCTCAAAGAGAACTGAAGTTAAAATCCACTTCTTGGCATCCTAAAGACAACATTCCTTTCCAAAGTCCCGTAGTTTTTATTTAACACTCTTCTTGACAGAAGACAAATATTAGCTGTGGCGATTCTGACTCCCAATCTCAGTTCTTTTTTGTAGTAGTACTGGCTATAGTGACATCAGAAATTTAATGAAAGGACAGACAGGATGAAACCACATATAGCCCTAAATTATCAGATACAGTGAAAGTGCCAGAACCTTTAGAGCAACTCAGTCTAACAGAGGAAAAGGAAACTTCTGAGAATCAGATCGCTTTGGACGCATCCTCTGAAGCTTATAAAAGCTTATGAAGCTTATAAGCTTATGAAGCTTATAAAAGTCAAGATTTAATAGTTCAGTGAGGGTACACCACACTAAATATGAAAGAAAATAAAAACAAACTGGACTTTTTGGACTCCTGCAAGTCTCCTGTAAGACAACACAGCTACATAGTAAAAGAATTCAAAGCGTTTTCCTGAGTCTAAATTTTTCTTTATGAAGAGCAAATAATATAAATCAGAATAAACATACCTAACTTTCAAGCAGGTGACAGAAAACTGTGAGAAAATATTACAAAAGTTATAACATTTATTGAATCAAGAGAGTAACAGAGAAGTGCAGTGTGAACTCAGTCTTTTCTGGGAAAAAGGGATGCTTCACTATATCAGATCCACATGTAGTTTTCATCATTGTCTAGTGGCACAATCCTTCGGCAGCCCTAATTTTAGCCAGACAGGCTACCGCAACCAGGAAAGAATGGAGCTATTCTAAAATCACTTATTTGAAATACTTACACTGATTTATAGATTACTTTACTGAATTTCAGACAAGACCACCAGTAATCTATATCCCCAGTTCAAAGCAGGAGACTGATTCATTTTAGCGAAAGAAACACATAAATACCATTTCAAAATAAAGTTTCCATTTGAAATAATTATTTTTATATATGAGTTGTCACTTACCTAGATCTTCAGACACAAACATTTGTAGAAATTAATCTCTTTTCATTCAGCATGCAGCTTGCAGTGAGCACAATCCACTCTGCAAAACACAGTTAAAACAATGTTATTCTATACCCTAGTCTGAGTTTAGAGTAGCCTGAACACAAGGCTGTACTCCCTGCTTAGGAGTTATAAGATGATGATTTATCTCAGATACCCCTTGGAAGTAAATTATGCTTCAGAGTAACATCCTCCACAGAGTATCATCCTATTCCTGCATAAATAATAATGTCTTCCCCAAAGACAGTGCTGCTGTTCACTGCACTATCTCCCCACATCCATGTGTCTAAAAGCAAATGGTGAGGAAAGTCATCCTCCAAACAGACTTTTCTCTCTCCTATTATCTTTGAGCTGTATTCTAGATAGATTGTATAAAGCCAGGATGCACAGCAGAAAAATATGCTTGCTTTTGAAACACTGACAAAATCTAGGTCTTTAATGGTATGTAACAGGGTAACTTGAGACAGAGAGGACTAAACAAAAATGTCCTAATTAAAATAAAAGTTTCTGCTGGTAGTGACAAATGAACCAGCAAAACCAAGCACAGCAGATGACCTGAGTAACTCATGTAGGACTTTGTTTACTCATTTTAGGAGTCTTTCTATCTAAACCAGTGAACTAGCATGAACTTTTGGGTGAACAGCTTGTAGTTTGCTAAATTTGGTAAGCAGTCTGTTTCTTAACATGCCTTTGATGATACTTAAGATAGTTTGACCTGCAATAACATGCAAAAACACTTGGTAGTTTTTCAGTGCAACTTAATATATCCAAATTAAGGGGATTTTAATAAAGTAGGGAAATGTAGAAGTTAATATTTCCTTAAACACTAAGTAAAATGGCAGATACTAAGCTGTCATTAGAATATGCAATTAGATCACACTTTGATTTATTAAATGTAATATTACATATTAGATTGAGTCAAGTGTCAGGGTATATTAAAAAAATCTTTTAAAATAGAGAAAGTGTAAAATCTTGCTCCTTAGCAGATAGCATTTTGGTCTTACAGAAATACCAATTGTGCAAAATAAGTAGCATACTGCAAAAAGTAAATTCTGCTGGGTTTTTTGCACATGCAGAGATTTCCACAGAGAGACTGTTGAAGTGATTCTGCATCACAAGTACCTAGAAGGTCAAGTCCTTATATTACAAGGAAGTTAATACTAGCTGCTTTGATTCAAATTAACAAGTAGGAGGACAAGGCTGCTTTACTTCGGGTTACAGTTTTTTTCTTCCTAGTGGAAAAATCCTTTCTATATAGGCCCCTATGAAAAGACACAATGCAGAGAGTGGGTATATTAGGACACTATGAGGACAGATTTTACACCGTACCTACTGACACAATGATAAAGTTACAGCTATAGCAACTTATTCAAAAATCAATTCCTTGTTACAGGTTTTTTAGAATTGTGCTAGAAGCATCTTGAAAAGAACTGCTATTCCCACCGTAGGTGTAAAAAGTACTTGCAACTATTCACGTACCTTAGAAATGATAACTAATAAATCACTTATTCCAGTAGCAACAATATTCTCTGCTGTACTGAGACATGATAGTAGTAGTTTACTCTAATAAGGTAGAGTAACTATGATCACTGTAGGAAAACGGGTTAGTATTTATTTTAACAGATTTTCAAATCTTAAAAAAAACCCCTCTATTGTTTTGAAGCCAAGTAAGAAACTCAAGACAACTACATGGCAGATGTTACATATTAACAACCTCCTTTTTAAAAAAAAAATGCTTATTATAAATACATATATTATTTTGTGAAACTCTTAAGCTTGGTGCATTTATAGCTTCACAGAAAATTTCAGTGATGGTACCTTAATAAGAAAGACTTCTAACTGGTAAGGCAATATTCAGCAAAAATAGTAGAATTATAAATGAAATTTAAATCCTGAACCTTTTCTCATATTTCATATATACACAACTGTTTCTGCATTTCCAAGGAAGATGTATTTACCAGAAAATGTGTCATTGGGTGGGCTCTTCATTTTTTTTCCCGCCCTCTTCTTTTTCATCTCATAGATTGATACGGGGTAAGGAACACTGGCAACAGTAACAAGAAAGAAGATCATAAATTAATCAGAGATCATAAAACCATAAATACATTATCTCAAAGTGGATAGGGTAAGTTGCAGGAACTACTGCTTGATGAACTTAACAAAAGATATCACTGAAGAACTGAAGCTGCAGCTGAAGACTGCTTCTTCTCAGGTGAAACTTTGGGAATGGACTGGGAGAGAGATGCCAAATGCAGTTTGAATGCCAAATGAATTCAAAAGAAACCATAGCTTTGTGGAGTCGCAACTAGCGGCCGGGGAAGATTTTGAAAAACTACTGAAATTTCAAAGCTGCACAGCAGAAGAGAAATCCCCTGAAAAAGAACGTAGCAATGCAGAAAGAAACACTAAGACAAAGGACAGTCCTCTTGTTTTTATGAGCATAACTGTAAGAAATTTTAGCCAGTACATTAACCGTACCCCCAGATGAAAGTAAAGATGAGGCCAAAGTCAAACAACTCAAATGGGTGTTTGATAATACAGTGAGTTAAGCATTGGTAAACAACTGCTTTCAGAAATTGTTGTGAAAGATAGGAAACCATTCATTATAGGAATAATAGAAATGCAAAACAAGACCATTTGCAACTGGGATACAGCTGGCTGAAAGAATTTACTGTTTAGAAAGTATGGAATCAAGATTAAAGATGGTAGTATAGTACTGCATACTCATAAGAAAACCTGATTAAATAAAGGTAACTTTCCTTTTAGGTAAAAAAACACTTCATAGGAATATGTTAATACTTCTCCTGCATCAGGGCTGGATAAATTTTTTGGTTAACTTTGGTTGCATGTTTATGTGAGATATATAAGGTAGTGTTATTTT
Source organism: Fratercula arctica (assembly GCA_947846985.1). NCBI lineage: Eukaryota > Metazoa > Chordata > Aves > Charadriiformes > Alcidae > Fratercula > Fratercula arctica. The sequence continues at coordinate 82,306,502 of CANTUZ010000002.1, forward strand.
TATAATTCCTACCGACTTCTTAGCCTTTATCTTCTGATCTGTATAAATCCACAATGGTAAGTCTCAGGTTTGCTTGGATATGAATATGCAGTCAATTCTGAAATCAATTAGTCACTCATGCAGTTGTGGTAATCACTGAAGATGCTGTGAAAAAATGTACAGTATTTGGCTGAGGAATCCCAAGATAATTAATTTAATTTCAAATTGGCAACCAAGAGAGAAACAGACCAAAACCTAAGGAACTGGGTTTTATGGCAGACAGAAAAATCAGGAAGATCGTTAATGAAGTTGACAGAAGAATCCAAAAGTTTGAATGTGGAGGTGGAGGCACTGAATTTAAATAAAAGTGCAGTATCTGGAGTCCTCAGGAAGATGAGAGAAAATCTGAAGATTGACAGTCTGCTCAGATAAGTAATCATAAAAAACAGAATTTTAAGAGTAAGTGAAAATATCTATAAAGATATGGATAAAAGATCACTGAGTTACATAAATCAGAAATACAAATGGCCATAAGCTTATTTGAACTGCACTTAAGGAATTTAAAATAGCAAAAAATTAGTTACCTAGAGATAGGGTAATGGAAATTACAGCGTCAAATGTAGAAGCAAGTTTACTTTGATAAAATTGAAGGGCAAGAAAAACCTACAAACTGGAATATTTATAGAATTCTGGTAGCAAATTTTCAATTAATCATTCTGTGTAGCGGTTGTAACCTGGGACTAATGAATAGAAAGACTACTACTATTCCATACTGTCAGAAGTATGTACAGAGGAAAAAAAGGGAAGCAAAATGCCTCATCTACAAGCTCATTTGTTGACTGCTGTTCAGAAGCAACTCAGAAATGAGATGACAAAGAAAAGGTAATTGTACATGGAGGGAAGTGGACTAAAATCAACATGGTTTTATCAAACGTGAGAATATGCCTTTGTTGCCTTATCACACTTCTCATACGAATGCAATGCATTCATGCTAATTCATCTAAATGTAAGAAGAACCTCTGATATAAATGCCTCATAGGAAATTATTATTTAATATAGAAAAGATCAGGTTTTAGACATGGGATGTAAAAATAAAGTATTGACTTAGCAGCAAAAAAATCCCCCAAATAAACAGAAAAGGCAACCAACAAAAAAAAAACCCAAACAATGAAAAAAGAGTTACGTTGAAAGGTAGGTTATCAGGAAAGAGATACCGAAGATGTTCTTTAATAACTGATATTGCGACTGATCCCATTTATTATTTTCATTGGTGACTTTAGTACAAGGAATTATGGCAATGACAAATTTCAGAAGCAGTATCACTACTGAAGAGTGTATTATTGTCCTTCAGAAGGAATTAAATTACAGAAAAGAGATGAAATGTAAATGTGCAAGCTGTAAATTCAGGCACTTAGAGACTAACAAGAAGAATGTTTGTCCTAAAACGAGAGAGGCTATATTGGTAGATCCTACTATTGCAGGTGATCATTATGGGTGGACTGAAGGAAACCAAATGAGTTTCTAACATGCAAGAACTGATAAGTCTTCAGAGACAGGGAACTAGATGTGCTTATTCACAAAGCACTGAAAATGCCTCATGGGTTTACAGATGTCTGATACATATTTAAAAATACAAGTTTTATCTAAACCAGGTTGGTATGCAGAAGAGCTTCTAGGCTTAGTAAAGGAAAAGTATGACATTAAAACTATCTAGCTTTTTCATGCTAGTAAAATGAAAGCTGAAATGATGTATAGTTACTCACTATGATATGAGATCAGTTTATGTTACTTAGGGATATTCAGCTTTTTTTGTATTCAGTAAGAGACAGCTTCCACTGCTCACTGTAATTACTCTATGATTCAATGAGTTGTACTGAGAATCTCCTTGAGTGATAGTGAAGCATACTGTGGTTAGTGTGCTTAATAGGGTATTAACAGTGTTCTAACCATCAGAGGCTGAAAGTTCTCAAAAAGTACATCAACTCAGAGGCAAAGCATTTTGAGACTGAATTTTACAAGGGAGAATATACGGCTAAATAAGCAATCTTCTGACATGAAATTTTGAGAAAATTAATTGTTGGCATATTTGGAGGCTTGCAGTGGGTTGCTGTGCATTGCGGTTTTGCATTCAGTAGGCTCTAAGCTTCTGTGGTCACTGAGTTTTACTGAGGAATTCTTCAAGTGACAAACAATATATACACAAGAAGTTGTGGAGAGATAAAAGTTAGGACGCATCCCAAACCCTTATCTCCCCTTTCAGATCAGCAGCAGCATCGCAAGGTGAAAAGAAAAGTGCACATGTATGGGGCTGTTCAGCTTTCATGAGCGCTGACCCATGGTTGAATGGTTCATAGGGTAGAGAGAGGAGTCTGTGTCTGTACACAGCTCCCTAGGCACACACAGAAGAGAAAAATATCCTAGCAGAATTAATGATGCACGTGTGTCTGGAAGACGTGGAGGAAATTTGTAAATCCTGTATCAATGCAATAATATCAATCATTTGATATAAGGCAGAAAATCCGTGTCAAACTCAGGACACTTGATTAACACTTTCCTGATCTGTAGCAGCTAATAAAATAAAATTAGCTGCTAAAGCAGCTAATAAAATAAAATCCTTATCTACCAATGCCTTCTGTATTTCCTCTCTCATGCATTTCCTTCTCATTTAAGTAACATAAACTTACATATATAATGCAGTTCATGTCACTACCAAAGAAAGAGGAAGAAAATTCTGAATTCTTCTTCACTCACTATCACTACAAGGTTCAGAATCTGATTCACAGTGTCACAATACTGTCAACTCTAATTTTAGGATGACTCGTTATGGTTTTTCTAGAAATCCAGGCTCTGGAGTCATGAAGTAATAATCATGAAGAAAACATGTGCATGTGAAGGATAAAACTTTGTTAACTTTTAACTGTGAATCTGAGCATCTAAGAGTTATCACTTGTTCTGGTTGCTCACCTTATCATCAACAGTACAAGCATAGAAAATATATTGACCTAGTCTAGATAAAAAGACGAAAAATGATAACAAAATAATAAAAGCCTATTTAGTTTATCCTTAACACAGTTCCACAGACACTCACCCAATAGTTCAGGTTGATAAAAAGCAAATAAAACAAATATAGAGAAACATTATTTTTCTGGTCATCTTAAAAATAAAAGTGAAACACACAGTTAGCCTTAATCCTGCCCCAGCTCTTTGTCTACAGTTACTACTAAATGATGATCCAAAAATCTTTACATGGGAAAAGTGTAGTATACACCAAAATTTCAAAAACCGCACAGACTACAGCACGCACATAAATCACGTCTTCGAAGCTCAAATTACAACCCTCAAATTATAGAAACTTATAATCATAGGTTTCTCACATAATTGCATATGGCCGATATGCCCGTTAGTGGCTGAATGTACATTGGGCCTTAAATTCCACCAGCATTATAGAAAGCATTTTTATGCAGGATGCAGGAATAATTTGCTATGCTGAAGTATAGTTCTATTTCTCTTATGCTCCAACTTTACTCTTAGCAAAAGCAGAAGGTACAAAGTCTCAAAGTAATTTTAATGGTGTAATTATTTTAAAATATTTGGTTCATCAATACATCTACTGCTGCTCTAAAGAAATATAACAGTGAATTTCATAATGCTGAAGTGTTTTGACAGTGAGTAATCTAGCTAGTTTTACACCGTCTCTGCTCTTTTTGCTAAACAGTATGAACAGCTATAAAACCCCAAAACATTCCACACCTCCCAAGATAAGATATTGATACAGCCAACACAAAAGCAGAACAAAAAATAAGCTTAGGATAAATTCTGGGGTGCTTTTTTGACATAATGATTTGTAGGAAAAAGGCTAATGCCTATTGGTATCACAGAACGACAAAATGACTAAGGTTGGAAGGGACTTCTGGAGGTCATCTTGTCTAACCCCTCCTGCTCAAGCATGGACACCTAGATCTGGTTGTCCAGGACCACATACAGACAGCTTTTGAATACCTCCAAGGAGAGAGACTCCACAAACTTTCTGGGCAACCTGTGTCCGTGTTCAATCGCCCTCAAAGTATTAAAGTCTTTCCTGATGTTCAGAGGGAACCTCCTGTGTTTCAGTTTGTGCTCATTGCCTCTTGTCCTGTCACTGGGCAACATTGGAAAAAGCCTGTCTCCATCCTTCTTACTCCATTCATTTCAGGCATTTATACACTTTGATAGGACCCACCCCCCCCCCCCCCCCCAAACCTTTTCTTCTCCAGTCCCAGCTCTCTCAGTCTTTCCTCCCAGGAGAGGTGCTCCAGTCCCTTCATAATCTTAGTGGCCCTTTGTAGACTCTCCAGTATGTCTATGTCCCTCCTGTATTGTAGAGCCCAGAACTGGACACAGCACTCCAGGTGCAGTCTCACTGGTGCTAAGCAGAGGGGAAGGATCAGCTCCCTGCTAGCAATACCTTGTCTAATGCAGTCTAGGATCCCATTAGCCCTCTTTGTGGCAAGGGCACATTGCTGACTCATGTTCAACTTGGGTGTGTAACAGGACCCACAGGTTCTTCTCTCTGTAAAGCTGCTTTCCACCTGGGCAGCCCCCAGCACATACTGGTGCATGGGATTGTTCCTCCCCAGGTGCAGGACTTTGTACTTCCCTTTGTTGAACTTCAGGACTTTCCTGTCAGTCCATTTCTCCAGCCTGTCCAGATCCCTCTGGATGGCAACATGACCTTCCGGTGTACCAGCCAATTCTCCCAGTTTCGTGTCATCAGCAAACTGGTAGAGGCTTCACTCGGTCCTATCATCCAGATCATTAACAATGTTAATGTTAAACAGGACTTCCTGGCATATATTGGTCCCTGGGGTACATTGCTAGTTACTGGCCTCCAACTAGCATTTGTGCCACTGAAAATTTTGTTAAATTTTGTATGGTTGGGGATTGCCCAGCTCTTTACTCTGTCCCGACCTCTCTGGAAGGCCCCTCTGCCCTCAATGGAGTCTACAGCTCCTCCTACTTTACTAGCATCGGCAAACTTACTTAATGCACATTTGATTCCTGCATCCAGATCATTTAGAAAAACATTCAAGAGTACTGGCCCTAAAACTGGGCCCTGGGGAGCCCTGCTGGTGACTGGCACCAGCCTGAGGGAACCCCAGTTACTACAATGCTTTGAGCCTAAGCCGCCAGCCCGTGAGGATCTGCGGTTGGACTCAAAGATCTTAAGGGTCTTTACTGACCTAAATGAGTGTATGCTTCTGTGGTTCTATGATTGATCTTTAAGGTTGCCCGGCGTGGAGTCAGGGTCTGGACTCCATGATCTTCGTGGGTCCCTTCCAACTCAGGCTATTCTATGGTGAGGAGATTGCCGTTGGCAGGCAGATGAGAATCAATCCAAACCAGAGCCCCACACAATCTCCTGTGAGGAAAGTGAACTCTTAACCAGTACCCCAGGGCAGCGGGGAGTCGCTGAGCAGGGGGGGTCCCGAGGGTGGGGCTGGCTGCCGGCCGTGCCTGTGATGCGCGCCCTTGCCTGGGACACCACAGGGGACGTGTCACAATGGGGGCAGCTGTAAAGGGTGCCAGCGGGCAGCGCTGCCCCAGTACGGCACGGGAAAGTGGTGAGTGGGCTGGTGGGGGGAGGCTGGGCTAGACCAGGGCTGGGGCAGAAACACTGGTCCCCGCGGGGGGGTGGGTTCTCACCCAGCATGGGGGGCCCGGCCACTGCCGGCAGTGCCTTGGGCCGGGCACGGTGCTGCCGCCGCCGGGGCTGGGCACAGGCCTTGCTGCCTCCCCGCTGCCTCACCCCCACTCCTACCTGCCCCCAGCTCCCTGCGGCTCCTGTCCTCGCTCCCCCTGCCACCCTCTCCCTCCCTCCCGGCCCCACTGAACCCCTTCTCTCCCTCCTCCTGCAGGCCATGGCTGCTACAGTGTCGTTGTTGCTTGCCCTGGCTGTGCAAAACGTCGTCCAGCGCTGGCAGGTTGCCGGTGAGGAGCTGGATGAGGCCACGCGAGAGCGCAGGCAGCGGTGTGAGGAGTGCCTGAGCCAGCAGATGGCTCGGGTGCTGCGGGAGCTGGAGCTGGGCGCCCTTGCCTGGGGAGCCCGGCTCTTCCCTGCCTTGCAGCAGTGGCAGTTCTGGGCCACTGCTGCAGTCCTGGTCCTGGTCTTTGGGCTCTGCTGCTGGCTGAGAAGGAGCCGCCAGCCAGAGAGCAGCAGCAAGGAGGGCACTTCCAGAGACAAAGCTGATAAGGAGAAGACGGATAAAAAACCCAGCATTGCCCTGGATGTGCACACGATTTCAGCCAAGCATCTCCTGGACCTGTCAGAATCCTTCACGATGGTGGAGGAACTGGTGGATGAACTTCTCTGTGTCTGCCGAAAACTCTGCAGGAACAGTTTCATGCCACGACTGATGCCAGTCATTGGGGTGGGCAGCACCTTACGAGGCTGGAGTCCCTGTGAGGAGGATGCCACCTACCGCCTGCTCGTGCCCTTGAAGCCTCCCCGTGGGCATGCCTTCCACTTGGAGATGGGCACCGCCGCTGAGGAGGTGCCGGCGAGGAAGTCCAGCCTCCGCGTAGAGCTGCAGTGCACTTGCATGAGGGAGCCGCTGGCAGAGGACATGCTGTGCTTTCTCCACCATCCGCAGGAGGAGCTGAGGGAAAAACAGGGTCCCAGCCTCCTGCGCACCCTCTGCACCGGCCCCTACCTAGACATGGAGAGAACCGCACGCTGGTGCCAGATAGTGGTGAAACAGGCCTGGGCAGTTATGGCGCAGTCGACAAACTGCCGTCTAGCGGTGCTGCCTGCCAGGCACTCCTGCAAGCTCCAGCTGACACACGCTTCTGACAGCACCATCCTGATTGAGATAATGTTTGGAGTGAAGCAAGGCGACTCGTACGCCTTCCTGAGCTGTGAGTAGGGGTCAGCTCCCGGGGAAGCTGCTGCTGCAGAACTGAGATGTTGGACATGCACAACACACTGTGCTCAGTCGGCAGCGGGAACTGCTGTCACACCTTTCCTCCGCAGCAAAAGCAGCTCTGGGGAGTGGGACCAGATGCAGCTGAAGGGGCCGTTCCAAGGAGCCTTGCAACAGAGACTTGCTCCCATTACCCCCTGCACAGCAATGGCCTTCCTTCATCCTGAGTCCATTCCCCTTTACTGTGTGCTGAGATGTCAACAAATCACTTGTTTGACACATCTGTGAGTGTCTGGGCATCACTTTGTGGGAGAACACAGGCATGGGGTGCTGACAGCTCAGCTGCCACAGAGCCAGGGAGCATTCTGGTTATGGCTTTGGATGGGCATACGCTTCGCTGGGTTACAAGCTGGCTGGATGGCCAGGCCCAGAAGAGTGGTGGTGAATGGAGTTAAATCCAGTTGGTGGCCGGTCACAAGTGGTGTTCCCCAGGGTACAGTACTGGGGCCAGTTCTCTTTAATATCTTTATCAGTGATCTGGACGAGGGGATTGAGTGCACCCTCAGTAAGTTTGCAGATGACACCAAGTTAGATGGCAATGTCAACCTGTGTGAGGGTAGAAAGGCATTGTAGAGGGATCTGGACAGGCTGGATCAATGGACCAAGGTATGAGGTTCAGCAAGGCCAAGTGCTGGGTCCTGCACTTGGGTCACAACAATCCCATGCAGCATTACAAGCTTGGGGAAGAGGGGCTGGAGAGCTGCCTGACAGAAAAGGACCTGGGGCAGCTGAATATGAGGCAGCAGTGTGCCCAGGTGGCCAAGAAGGCCAACAGCATCCTGGCCTGTATCAGGAACAATGTGGTGGGTAGGACTAGGGAAGTGATCGTCCCTCTGTACTCTGCACCAGTGAGGCCCCACCTCGAGTACTGTGTTCAGTTTTGGGCCCTTCGCCACAAAAAAGACATTGAGGTGCTGGCGTGGGTCCACAGAAGGGTAACGAAGCTGGTGAGAGATCTGGAAAATAAGTCTTATGAGGAGCAGCTGAGGGAGTTGGGCTTGTTTAGCCTGGAGAAAATGAGGCTGAGGGGAGACCTTATCACTCCCTACAACTACCTGAAAAGAGATTGTAGAAAGGTGGGTGCTGGTTTCTTCTCCCAAGTGACAAGAGAGATAGGAAAAGAGGAAACAGCCTCAAGTTGTGCCAGGGGAGGTTTCGATTGGATATTAGGAAAGAATTTTTACACTGAAAGTTTTATTAAGCATTGGAACAGGCTGCCCAGGGAAGTGGTTGGGTCACCATCCCTGGAGGTATTTAAAAGACAGGTAGACTAGTGTTTAGAGATATAGTTTAGATTAGTGACGGTTTTTGTCATAGTTACATTGATGGTTGGACTAGATGATCTGAAAGGTCCCTTCCAACCTATGATCACCAGCCTCTTGGCCTGGCTGTTCAGTCAGTTTTCAATGCACTTCACTATGTGCTCATCCAGCCCATACTTCAGCAGCTTGTCTGTGAGAATCTGATGGGAAATGACACCAAAGACCTTACTGAAGTTCAGGTAGACAGTATCCCCTGCTCTCCCCTTGTTTACCAGGCCAGTCACCTAATCACAGAAGTTTACCAAGTTGGTCAAGCATTAATTCCTCTTGGTAAAGCCATGCTGACTGCTGCTGCTGATTTTCTTGTTGGCCACGTGCTAAGACTAGCTACTCCATCCTGTTCCCAGGGACTGCGGTGAATCTGATTGGCCTGTAGTTTCCTTGGTTCTCATTTTTGCCTCTCTCGAAGATGGGGGTGGCATACTTTCCTCCAGTCTTCATGACCGATCACCACGATTGATCAAAGATGAGTGACAGCGGCCTCACAATGACATCTGCCAGATCCCTCAGCATGTGGGTGCATCCCATCATCCCCTTGTACATCTACACAGGCTTCCTGGCATTTTTGCCTGACTTCCTCTTTATTGGGATGGACTTGTCTTGAGCGTAGAGTTGAGCCTTGAATATTAACCAGCTTTCTTGGGCCCTCTTCCCTCCAGGGCTTTATCCCACAGGTCTCTTCCAAGCAGATCTTTGAAGAAGCCAAAGACTGCTCTCCAGAAGTCCAGGGTTGCAAGCTTTCTTTTCCCCCTACTCCCTCATTTAACTTTCACATTCCCAATGATGCCCTCCTTTTTGATGAGCAGGAGGTACAGCAGAGCACCTGTCTTCATTGGCTCCCTCTATCACTTGGAACAGGAAGTTGTCATCAACACAATTCAGGAACCCCCTGGATTCTTTATGTCCTGCTGTGTTGCTCCTCCAGGAGATATCAGGATGCTTAAAGTCCCCCATGAGGACAAAGGCCTGCAAATGGGAGACTGCTCCTATCTGTCTGTACAGGCCTCATCTAACTGTTCTTCCTGGTCAGGTGGCCTGTAGCAGACAACACTGTAATGTCACCTTTGCCTGTCCTCTCTTTAATCCTAAAACACAAACCTCTCAACTGGCTCCTCATCCATCCTCAGACATAGCTCAATGCACTCCAGATGTTCTGTCACATAAAAGGTAACTCCCTCTACTCACCTTCCTGCCCTGTCCTTCCTGAAGATCCTGTGTCCCTCTATTGTAACAATCCAGTGATGAAAGCCATCCCACCACATCTCTGGGATCCCAACAAGATCATTGCCTGCTACTGGTATTACCAGGATTGCCTCTGAATCATGTCTGTTACTGTCAGGCACTGAACATGGTCTACAGGACGAGCTATCCACTTGAGGAAAAAAAAAAAGTCGGAAGAAGAATAAAAAAAAGCAGCAGACTGGTGACTGTTCCTTTCAATGAGGATAACTCTAAGTGGCATCCCAAAGAGGGAAAATGTGCACCTGAATGAAGCCAATCTGACTGCATGAATTCTTCCCCTTCACAACATATAACTTCCTTGCAACAGGCTTTGTACAAAAGCACTGTCCTTAAACCAGCCAGCCTTTAGAAACTGGCTAGCATGGAACTCACAAATCACCACCCTTCTTGTGGCATTATGCTCTCAAACCATATGTGTGTCACAAAACCATCATTTCACTGTACAGAGAAGTTCAGTTCAGCCTCTCCCTGCAACTAATAATAGTTTATGATTTATGCTTTATGGTCTACACTTTTTCACCATGGTTAGAGATGACAAAATGATGATAATGAACATTTTCAGATGCTTCTCTGGCTAGAAATCTTTTTTTTTTTTAAATGGACTTTTATAACGCCTCTCTCTTCTGCAACCATTTAAAAATCAGAGCTGGGTCAAAATGCAGGTCTCATTTTCCTCTTTTAGGATCTTAACAGAGTACTGTATCTAATTCCCATTCAAGTTGAAGTCTGTGGAGTGGAGGAAAGCTCAGAAGGATGTTGTAGCCTCTTATATTCCTTTCCCCTTTCTCTTCCTTATGTTTTGTTTTGGGTTTTTTGTTTGGGTTTTTTTTTTTGACTTAATTCAGATTATGAAAAAGAAGAAAATACCCTGGTTAATCTTTGTCAACAAAATGACTGAAAATTGACCAAGTCACTGATGTCTTACATTATTCTAAAGATACACAAAAGAACATGCCAGGTCAATAAATACCAAGCAGATTGCCCAATTCAAACTGATTATTTATGATTTACACTCTCAATTACCATTAGAAATAACCAAAATTATGTTTCATAAGGTATCATTATTTGAAGTAAGCGATGTCTGTGTTCCTGATTTAACTATCCCAAGTAATTTAAAGGTCACTGTAATCAGATTACCACCCTAGCCACGTTTTTTTCTTCCACGATGTTGAATATACAGCCATTTATATTTTAGAGAATACTATTGAAATGCCTTTAAAAAAAAAAAAATTTGATGCCAAAACACAATGTTATCTCTTGGCTCCTCAACATTTATTGAAATCTGTTTATTTATTTAGGTGCTTGTTAATTTATTAGGTACTTACAAGCTTATGGGAATTCACAAAACCATTCTGCACCTCTTGGTCCTTTCAAGCACTGAGCATTTTTTTTTTTTTTTTTTTTTTTTTTTTACACCTTTTGTTACATTAGCTCAGAAATGAAAGAAACCCATACCTTTGTGTTTAATAAATCACCAAAATAAAGATCCAGAATTTCACAACCATATTTATTTTGGTTAATTTTGAACAACAATCTTACAGTTATGTATCAATTCCTGAAAACTCCTGAAGTCATCTTCCAGCCACTTTTGTCACGAAATTACAAACTCCCACTTTTCTGCACTCCATTTTGTATTTAGTGTGCCTTTCTGGTTTTTGTTATTTCGGGTCTTTTTCCCCCCAATTAATTCTAATTTTCTCTTCACTTTTTCTGAATTCATGCTTTAAGAATCATGTATTTAATCTATCAACTAAGTAAACAGGAAAAAGTATTCTGAAATACAGCTTTCCTCCTATTGTAGCAATAAAAGAACAGTACGTGCCTTGCTATAGCTAGCCATCCATCTTTGTCGGAGGGAATCAAAAATCAGCCTTGTGCTTCCTTATGTGACAGCAGCAGTTAGGGTTGTCTTTCACTAGCCAATAGCACTGAATCCTGAAATCTGTTCCCTTATGTTAGTTTTCTGTACACATGCATATAAAGATGCTCCCCTCCACAAGGTCAGACTCTCCCCATAACCGCAGAGGCCAAACTCCCCTAGCATTATATAATAGAGAAGTGCTCTCCCAACTATTACCCTGTTTGATGGTTCAGTGCAGCATTTTCATAGCGTAAGCCTTAATGTAGCATGTAAAGGTGTAATAGACCATTACTATAATCAGGCAAATCTCCAGATCAGTGATCAGGGTAAAGCCTTAAACAGAAGGAAAGGCTGCTCAAATGTCTATGATGCACTTGACTCTCTGCAGCCGCATTAGTGAGCCTTCAGCACACAGTTTCTCAGTTCTTCACCTCCAGGGGTGTATCTGTCACCAGGGTAAAGCAACTGAATAAACATTGTTCCAATCTTCATTTGCACCCTGTCAAATATGACAGCTGGGAAGGACTCTGAAGTGGGTTTTTTTATTATTTGCTTGGTTGGTTTTTTTTTTTAATTATAGTGCATGTATGTAAGTTGTTTTCAAGAAACTGTGCATCTCCATGTTTCCTTCAACTGATCAGATGGGAGTACAAAGTTAGAAAGTTGCTTTTAAATAACTTGTGAAAGAAAAAAAAAAAAGTATTTTCAACAAGGGGCTTGTGCACACAGTCAAAGATACCCACATAATAAAGATTTTCTTTTAAGGGCAGTGGACTTGCATAATCTTGGGAATCAAATTCAGTCACACTTTTTTCTCAGTTCACAAATCACAGTGATGGAAAATAAAATCAAGTGTTTAAACAAAAATAATAATGAGAAAAAAAGCAATACATAAACCATTCACAGTCTAAATGTTACACAGATCAAAAGGGAAAGAAATAAAGTTATTTCCTAACAACTCTGTTAAGTTGGTAGGAAATTGGACTTCTCAACTCAAGAGATATACTTCAAGATTTTTTTAAAATGTAATATGTCAGCATATCATTATATCAACACTATCTATCTTGAAATACTGTAAAATAATACACATAAAATAGATCAGAAATTTAAAAGATTAGTTTGAAATATTTTTGGATTTTGAAAAATCTGAAAAGAATTTCTATTTTTTCACCTACTCTAATAAACATATATACACATAATTTTTTATTTGCAACGTATGTCAAGGGAGCACAGATGTACAATTTAAAATATGCTGTAGCATGCCTCCTCTAAATGTGACATATTCTAGTGGTGTTCAGATGGCATAATCTGATTCTTACTGTGTGTGAAAAGTAAATGGAAAGAAAGAAGCTAAAAGAATGGCTTTAGGTGCAAAAGAAAGGAATAGGTACAATGGTATAATTAATTCTAAGATCATTCATTTCGTCATTCAAAATCCTGAGTCCTCTATGCCATATATGAACATGACTTAAGTAATTAATGCATATAATTAAAAAAAGAATTATATGGGGAAAAAGATCAGGTCCGACCAACTTTTATTTTTTTTCAGTTTTGTTAAAAAAGGAAATCCAGTACCATTTTTCTTGCCGAAAAATGGTTTCACGCCAGGGAAGTTGTAATAAAACTACACACACTCATAAAAACGGATAATTCAAAATGGGTAACTTAGTTACATCTATAATTTCCTAGATATGATTCCCACAGTATGCAGTAACACAACTCCCTACGTTTTTGTAAGTTCTGCAAAGAACTAATGGGCCTCCAATAACTGGCTGTAAACTAAACAGCACTCTAAAACTATTCTGGATTATTTGCAACTATTTACTTGAGCTAGAGTACGCTACACTGAAAGCCTACTAAAATTAGTATAGCTCATTTGAAAAGCATGAAAGGTTGTTTGAGACATTCTTATATACTCGTAAGAAATGAAATCCACAGAATGTGTAGCAGTAATAACACTCGTGCCATGTATAACGCTGCAGTCAGCACAAAACAAACTGAAAGATAAGGAAGTGGAGGATGCTGTATTCTGCATTCCCCAGATCCGAGTAAGCAACTGAATGCTCAAATATCCAAGAGTAATTTCGGGAGCATGTAAACTAGCTAGATAACTAAGTTAATAAAATATTTCAACCATACTGGCAACTAGAAGCCATTAAATGTATTTAGTAATAGCTTAATTACCTTGTGGGATAGTTTAAAGCAAAATTTTTATCACTCCCAGATGTTGAATAAAGTCAATGAAAACAGAGGAGATGTTTTTTTGGGCAGCAATGTAGTTTCTTTGTAAATCTGAAAGAGGGATGCCTGGAGTTGCATCTTGGGACTGGTTAATTTCTGATTATTTCAAAATATCCTGAAGTAACGATCTGAAAATGTATGAAGTGAAATTTATTTGCTCTGGGAAGATTTTCGGCATTTAGGTTTTGTATTCTCTCTGAAGTAAGGCATCAAGAATTGCACACACAGAACTAAGCAATCACCTCAGGGAACTGAGGTCTAATCTTCCTCTGTTTTGTTCCACCTTTCCTTTCCTTCTTACTTCATCTGCAGACAATTTTAAAATGGATTTGGGATAGAGTACAAAGCTTATCTCACAACAAAAAAACCCCATCAATTTTATAATTTCTGCCAAGTTATCTATGCACCTTGAAAATTTAGTGGAAAGAATGTAAGGAAACTGACAAAAAGTAATAAAGGCATTTAAGAAGTACGGAAGAGTTGGCAGGAATGCCTGCAAGACAGACATGTTGTCTTAAGCATCTCTAGCCGATATGAATGTACAAAAGTGCTTCTGGTATCTCAAGTGATGCTCAAGAAACATTTTGTATTTTATTTCACACATGCTTTGTCTAATCAGGTTTTCAAGTCTTTCACATCACCTAGAAAATCACCTATTGGGACCCTCCTGAAGGTGACATGAGGAAAGTGTATGAGTTAAATTGAAACTCTCAAGAAAAATGGCGTTGGATCTTTTGTAAAAATATATATTGAAATATTCAGGTTTTTGCTTATGAAGAGGAATTAAGAACCAGGACATATTTCTAGTTCTGTTTACTTGGTGGTAAGATACTAGGCAGGTAAAAACAGAAAATATCTAATACATTATGAAAAAAATTACCCTCAACCAAAAAATAACAACAGCTAAAAGTTAGGATTTGTCAAAAAGCAAAAAGGAAAGTAATATGAAAACAAGTATATTCCGATTATAAACCAAAGAAAAAAGGCAAACATTAGAATTTATATACATAAGACATTACTACAGCAGATCTCAAAGACAAGAGTTGAGGTAGAGCTACACAGATTTAAGCAATTTCATCACTTTTTACAAATCGCTTCGACTCTTACACACCTATACAGATCTGGGCGGAGACTCCCAAAACAGTTATTGATGACTGAGCAAAAATAAACATTACATATAGTTTCAGGAAACCATGCCATGACAAGAATTTACATCATTGAAAATTCTAAAGATGTGGCTCCTGGCTGAAACTCACCTGTATGTAAAATATCGTCGTCAAGTGCATTAGCTTAAACCAACAGCTGAACACACTGCTACACTATGAACAAGACCTATGCAACCCCAAGCCCCTATGTAAACCCCATATTTGAGATATGAATTTTATCAGCAAATATTCTAGGTGAAAAATGGTGGATGCCAGCATGTTACAAAGAAGCTGACTCTTTCCTTTGACTAAGCACATTATAAGAGAGCGGCATTTTAGAAAAAATATCTTCAATTCCAATACCAGAGGCCAGATTAATTCAAGCTTTAGATCACTTAGCAGCTAAGGCTCTTTTTCTCTTTTCAGTGACTATGAGAGTTCCCAGGACACACAGGTGTTATCTAAGTTAAGGTGATGACTATGGTATCAGATATGCTCATAATTTGTGACCTTGGAACCTGATTCAGCATCAGACTAGTTCAGTTTTGTATTACAGCTTGCAAATGCTGTAGTCAAATCAGAAATATCAGAAACAAAGACTAGCATTCCCAAGTAACGATGGTCTCAGTAAGTAAAAAAAAAAAAACTAAAAAACAAAAAAACCCAACAAAACAAACAAAAAGAAAACAAAAACTTGGCAGAGGTTACTGTATATACTTTTTGTTTTTAAATTCGTTTAACATTTCTTACAGTCATTGGTGCTCTTAATGCATCTCAGCCTGTAAAGAACTCAGCAGTAGTACAGAACACTAAGCAACAGTTAATTACACTGAATTATGGCACACATTCTTCACACACTTTCCCCCAGCATTTCTCAGCCCAAAATTTCCAGCAGTGACTGCATTACAGAATTTCTAACATGGTTAGGAATTTTAGCCACATAATTTAAAACTCTGAATCACAGATCTAGTTTTGGTAGCACTAATAGATTATCAGGAACCTGCAATGACTGGAAACCTTTGTATTCACGTTCCACTGAATGCAAAATATATTATGAAACTATGTTGACCTTTTTATGGCTAAATCTTGGTTTTCCTACCAACTGCATGTTTCTTCCTCTTCTCCTTAGTTTTTTTTTTTTTTTAAGATAATTGTTTATTTTTATAACATGATTGTGTTGTTAAAGAACAACTCAGCATGATCTTCAAAAACACTAGAACAAAAAGAGAAATTTAGCCTAAGTGGGAAACTCAAAGTGATATTTTGCTATTGTGAGAGACTTCTGATGAACAACCATGACATTACAGATGTAGTTTAAAATGATATCTTATTGTTGTTGTGTTCTGTAACACTGATTTGTAATCTCCGCAGATGTACATGAGGCAGGACAGTACATAAATCCCAGATTTATTTATTTTAACATTGAGAAAAATGAGGAGGAGATTGGTAAAAGAGCTGTTGAGTCCTCCCTGACTTCACAAATAGCATTTCTGCTGCATTCAGTCACCCTGAGACTGATTCCAACTTTCCATAAGACCTAACATTCTACAAGTGAGAAAGTCATCCCGAATAGGGGTTATGAAGGTTTAATTAGAAATCCAACAGCTTAATATTACAATCATGTAGTATTTATTCAACTTATAGAAGCCAATATTTTGAGTTGGTCTACAACCACATATACCTACTTTGATATCTGTTACTGCAACAGTTAAACTGATGTGATCCCTATGAAAACAAAAAAAAAAAAAATAAACTTTCCCATTTTTATTGAAAAATTAGTAAGATGCAAGTTAAACATGCCTTCATATACTTCAAAACTGTTGTACAGTACTGTTGATAACTCACCTCATCTATAGCTTTGTATTTTCTTTCAAAAAGACACAAGTTTACTGTTTCATAGACAAAAAATACTTTTCTACAAAACATACCTTTCTGTATAACCCACATTCATATCACCACCTGAGTATATCTGATCAGCAGTCTTTTAAATAAGCTTTCTATACAGGTTTTTCTAGGAGAAGGAAAAACCACTCTAATTATTCTAATGCCAACTGGAGCAGTGCAACTACAAGTTATCCTTCCTTGGCTAAATTCTCCATGATGAACTCTGAGCCATGAGGTATCATGTGCTATTAAAACCAAAACAAAACAAAACAAAACCATCCACCTTTTGTTTGTTTGTTTTGTTGGGTTTTTTTGTTTGTGTGTGTTTGGGTTTTGTTTTGTTTGTTGGTTTTTTTTTTGGAAAGTGTCCACCTTCTCTTAATGATGCTTCTTCCTCAGTGAACATTGTTTACCTTTGGGGAAAGGACTGTTAGAATTGGACCCCTCAGTAGTCTAGAGTTACCTAAAATACATTCCCTCCTGATATTTCAACCTTAAGTGAAGAGGATTCATGGTCAGAAATGAGACAAGATATTGGATGGAACTTTTCTGAGTCCTTCTACAGCCTGACAAATTTAAAATTATATGAATGTTTCAGGTAGCTAACAGCTGTCATGTTTTAGAAGTACATCAGCTAAAATCATACCATCATTCTAACTCCACTGAGTTGAGTATTCAGTATTTTCAACACTAAACTACCCTGTAAGTCATTTTTGCACTGCACGGTGGAACACAGACTAAACCCTACGCTAAAACCAATTCAAGCTAGTGAAGTCTGCACTGGTACAGTGGACTGGGAAAACACTACCTCTGATTCCTAGAGCAACATAACTCCGTTGGCTTGGTGCCAGTCTTGGGCTAGTTATACCTGTCACTTGGTTAATTAACTAAGGCACAGCATAATGTTGCTGTTAATTTCCAATTACAGACACAGTTCATGTTCAGAGATGACAGGCTGGGTCTTTCTATTGCATTGTACAGTCAAGATGTGTTCCAATATAGTAGTAGAAAACCACAGTAAAACAACAAGATGCAAGAAACAGCTGCTCTGTAAATATACATGAAGAGTATATACTATATATAAAATGTATCTTTCACAACCCTAAGAAATAATCATGTGAAATAAAACTAATTCTTTGTTAAACATGGAATTTTCATAAACTGTTTCCTTACAAACTGAATGAAAATCAATATGACTTCTTCTAATCCTTTAACTTAAACATGTTGTAACTGAGGAAAAAAGCATGTCAAAACAAAAATGATTTTCAGAAGCTAAAATATTTTAATGACTAGACCTTCATTCAAATTTTAGAAACAACTATGTTATTTTTATTGAAATAACTTTCTCCACTAAGAGATTTCAATTTAAAACAAATATTTTTTTATGTTTAACCACATTTAGTGTTTTGGGTTTTGGTCTGCTCCCTTTAATTAAACTGCAGACTGCAGAAGAAAATATGGACTATTTTCTGAATAGTAATTACAGCTCCCTTGAAGTCTCCTAGGTCATTAAAATATGATTAGCCAAAGGCTTTTCTTAGGTGGAATGAATAATACACATAAGACATACAGATCCATTTCAAAAGTCTACACTGATTCCCTTATTGGGGTTCAGTTAATGAGAAAAATAATCCATCTCTGTTGGTTTAGTGACATGGGCAAATGGTTTAATTCCCAAAGATGACAAACACAATTTACAACACCTGGACTAGCAAGTTAGTCACCTCATACTGAAGGGCCTACAAACTACTAAAAAGCACACAGGTGTTGCTGTTTAGTATATAACCCGAAGTCTCCTCTTCCTTAATTAATTTTATCAGATTATTTCAAATTAGTCCTGTGTTGTGTCTTATTAAAAAAAAAAAGAACCTTGTTTCCATGGCAATAAATTTGTTTTACCAACTTGCAATAAATGAATACACTAAAACATTTACAAAAATGGATTTCCATTTCAATTTAGATGTAAGCAAGCATCAGATAAATCTGTCTATGAACAAATGGGATATGCAACATTACATCACTTATTTAGTCTTGCCAAATTCTTCTTTTGGGATTAGCCATAGTTACAATTAGAAAGAAATGTTGTAATCATTATCAATCTGCATGTGGGTTTAAGGAACGTATTTTTACACTTATACTTAATTAACACCATTAGGAAACGGGGAAATATTACATTACTCAGTATCCAGGGAAACTCTCCATCCAGAAATGGTCTGAAATCATCTTGCCTTCACGGAAATCAGACCACAGCAACACCTTCAAGAGTTCAAGTGATGTGACGGCATATTCTGAACTATTTTGTAAAATCCTGTTGCTGTCTTAGTATCAAACGGTAAGAGGAGAAAAGCATGAATGTTGCAGCCCCTCCCAAACAATCTCTTTTGTTCCTGCAAGTTGTAATGAAAAATTTTTTCCAGGTAGTGTATGCATCCCAAGAGCTCTAGCGGTAATCACAGCAGCTGTAGAATGAGACTGCACATCCCTGACAATCAAGGCTAAAATTCAGTTATCGACACCAACCACAACTGCAGTCTCTGCACTGTGCTGACCACAAGACACTGGGTAAGTAACTATCACAGTTGGTTCTTGTATTCATTGTTTCTATAAACCACTTATGGACTCATTAACTGGAAGCACTCTAGAATGTGCCTCAACAAACCCAGTATGCTGCTCATGATTACAATACTAATGCATCTACACACACACCTTGGTGCATCCTGAAGCCCTTCATGCAGTACAAGGAGAATGATCTTGATCTGCTCTATAAAGCCCAGAGGATGGGCACCACCTAAGGAACTAAGAAAAATGTAACAAAATCCCCAAAATTTACTTCATAGACTGGCAGCTCAATGGATTATACTATGCATTATAATGGCATGAACTACTAAATATCCAGAAAGTTCTCAAAAACAACCTCTTTGAACTCCCTACTTTCTAGATTAACACTGCACACATGTTAAGAGTCTGCCCAAGAGTCCAGTTAGATAAAGCATGGATAATCCTCTAGGCTGCCCCAGGTATTACTGATGGAAGCAGTGTGCGTAGATGGGAGAAATGCAGCTCTATTTTAGTCAAAGACAGCATTCAAGTAGACTGTATAATCAGAGAAGATACAGGCAGTGAGCTCCACACAATTGACCAAAAAAAAAAAAGAAAAAGAGTTGAAAATACCTATCTGCAGATACTTATCTCTTACATAAATATGGGATGCTCCTGTCCAAAATTAAACATAAAAAGGAAGTGTACAAGAGATGGAAGCAGGGTAGGGTAATCCAAGGGAATACATAGAGATGATGTCTGAGCATGCAATAACAGGGTTAGGAAAGCCAAAGCCCACATGGAGCTGAATTGGACTAGAGACATGAAGGGTGACAAGAAGGGAAGCTATGGGTACATCATCAGCAAAAGGAAGATCAGAGAAAAAACAGGCCCACTGCTGAATAAAGCAGGGAACCTGGTGATGTCATGGTTTGGGGTGGGCTGGTTACTGAAACAAGGACAAATACTCTCTTTTGTACTACCCTTCTATCTTCAGAGAAGGGACAGCATCTCCCTTCAGAGGGGAGGAGAGAAAATGAGAGAGACTTATGAGTTTAAAAGAAATTAAACCACTTTAATAAAGTATTAATAATAAAATAATAAAAAGAAAATATAGTAATAATAATGAAATATATATACAATATATACAAACCCAGCATGGAGCTCCCAGGATGATGATCATCACCAGCAGGCACGGGGAAAGTCCCAGACTGGGCTCAATGATGGATGGGAGCTGAACTCAGGAACTGGATTCAGGAACGCACAGATCAGCATCAAAGGCAGATGTACAGACAGAATCCTCCTCAGACAGTGGCCACTGAAGAAAGAGAACTGACCCCTTTTGATCCCTCAGCTTTTATACTGAGCATGATGCAGATAGGATGGAATGCCCTGTTGGTCAGTTTTGGGTCACCTGTCCTGTCTGCTCCTACCCACAGGTGTGACCCGTCTATGCTGTTTTGCTTCCAATCCTCAAAGCTGGTGCATAAAAAAGTTAGCTGACTTCGGTTGTTATAGCAATAAGTATAAGCAGGAACCTCTCTGCATGCCGTTCCTTGGTATTAACTATAAACATCAGACCTTATCTGCTAGAAGCCAACACTGTCTGAAAAAATATGCCATTAATTTCAGACTGTTAAAGAGGCTTAACTGAAAAGTAAAACTACTGAAATGAAAAGAAAATTGGTTCTGTTTTACCTCAAACCAGGACAGGTGACAAAGGACATGGAAAAGGCTGAGGTACCTAATGCCTTCACCTCAGCCTGTACCACTAAGATTGGCCTTTAGGAATCTTGGGCCCCTGGGACCTGTGTGAAAGTCAGAAGCAAGGAAGATTTAACCTTAGGGAAACAGTATCCGGGTAGGGTACATTTAGACAAACACACACAGGGCAATGGGACCTAATGGGATGCAACCACTAGTGCCGAGAGAGCTGGCTGATGTCCTTGTGAGGCTACTCTCAGATATGTTGTAGAGGTCACGACAACGGGGGGAGACAGATAAGGACTGGGAGGAAGCAAATATCACTGCTAACTCCAAGAAGGGCAAAAACAGAATCCAGGGAACTGTCAGCGAGTCAGCCTCATCTCCATCCCTGTAAAGGTGATGGCGCAAGTAGCATGTCTGGAAATGGCTTCCGCAATCAAGTACAGAAAAGCGATTGTGAGTAGTCAGCGTGGATTTACAAAGGGGAAGTCACGCTTAACAAAACTTGTACCCTTCTTTGATGACAGAACTGGATCAGTGGAACAGAGGAGAGCAGTGGATATTGTTTATCTTGATTTTGGCAATGCTTTCAGCACAATTTCCCATTACATCCTCACAGACAAACTGAAGAAGTACAAACCAGATAAATGGGCAGTGAGTGAGACGGACTGAAAGTTGGCTGAACTGCTGGGCTCAAAGTGTTGTGATCAATGGCATATGGTCCAGCTGGAAGCCAGTCAGTGATGGTGTACATTAGGCTTCAATATGGCATCCACTACTGTTTAACCTCTTTGTAATGACCTGGATTATAGGGCAGGGGGCATCCCCAGCAAGTTTGCAGATGATACAAAACTGGAAAGAGTAGTTGATGCACCAGATGGGTGTGCTGCCATTTAGAGGGACCTCAACTGGGTGGAGAAACGGGCTGACATTAACCTCACAGAGTTCAGCAAAGAGAAGTACAAAATCCCGGGGAAGGAATAACTAGAACCTAGGGAGAAGTAACTCCTCACAACCTTACAGACTAGGGCTGAATGGTTGGAAAGCAACCTTGTAGAAAAGGAGTCCTGGTGGACACTAAGTTGAACGTGAGCCAGTAATATGCCCTTGCAGCAAAGACAGTCAACAGCATCCTTTGCTGCATTAGTAGTATTGCCAGCAGATTGAGGGAGGTGATCCTTCCCCTCTGGTCAGCCCCCGGGTGACACATCTGAAGTTCTGTGTCCAGCTCTGGGCTCCCCCGTACAAGAGAGACATGGGCTTAATGGAGTGAGAGCAGAAATGGGCCAACACAGGTGATTAAAGCACTTGAGCATCTTTCATGTGGGGAAAGGCTGAGAGAGCTGGGACTGTTCAGCCTGGAGAAGCAAAGTCTCAAGGGAATCTTATCATCAATGTGTATAAACACCTGATGGAAGGAAGAATGGTGACAGAGCCAGAATCTTTTCAGTGGTGTCCAGGAGAAGCAGCAGCAATGGGTACAAATTGAAATACAAGAAATTCCAGTTAAATGTAAAAAAAAAGAAAAAAAAAATTTATTTTTTTTTTTTTTTTAAACCGTGACATGGTCAAGCACACGAAGGCAGGTATGCATTCTTTTTCCTTTAAGATATTCAAAACTTGATAGGAAACAGTCCCAAGTAACTCTGGTTAAGTTGACAGGAAACAGTCTTAAGTAACTCTCTCACTCCAAGCCATCAGATGCTTAATTCTTTTTTTTTTCCCACACAAAAGTGGCACAATTCTGGCGCAATGTTTGGATTTTGTCATAAATAAGATATTACAATGGGCACGCATTTGAATATCTGTTTTTAAGCAATTATATCATGACCATTTTCTGTGGAAAATTAGACAACTCATTGTGTTAGAGAATATTTAAGAAAATCAACTTTTTTTATAGATGCAGCTGAATAACAGATTATTATATATATAGCAGATATAAGCTTCTGCCACAGCTATTTTGAACAGCTACTGAGCAAGATAAAGATCGTGCCTAGTTGCTAATCATTATGTCACTCTAGGTCGAATCCCCCCACACGAGCGCACAAACACACACATACATGCAAACACTGCAGTGCAATTTAAGTTTTGAGTAATTACATCCTGAAACAGTTTGATAAAAAGCAACTACATACAGGTAATTAAGTCTTCAACAGAGTATCATTATAAGTTATTAGATGCCTGGAAAGTGCAGGTGGTTAGTGCAGGTGTCCTGGACTGCAGAAAGCAGAATGCAAACAAAACAAGCAGATCAACGAATAAGCAGACACAGAAATAGTAGCACACCCACTTACACGTACAAGAAGCACATATATTCTCCGTATCTTCAGGTTGAAAACATAAGGACTGAGAAATCCACATATATACAAAATAACTCTCATAACCTAGTTAGAATTCATGAAAATATACCTTCTTTTTATACCTGCTAAAACCTTAATCGTTCTATTAACTGCAAAGAACATCTAATTGAGCCCAGTGATATAATTTACCCTTTTCAATGCTAAAGAGAAGGAACAGTAAATGACAGCAGTAATAAAGAAGCACTAAAGTCCTGGTGTTATTATGATGCATAGAAGGGCTGATAGCAAAATATTTAACATTTTTATAGTACATAAGGAAGTTAGAAGAAAATAGTATATATATATAAAAAAAAAACTTGGCCAAAAATCATATACGAAACTTACAGAAATATATATCCAAAGTGATACATCATGACATGTATCAAGAAGTATAACCATAAAATACTACAGGATATTGAAAAATTACATTTTTTTTTGAAACCGCAAATGAAACAGCTTGTTTTTCTTCATTGTAAACAGTAATTATGTCCCAGACTCTGACACTCTTGTCTCCACTCTTGCTTACATTGAGTAGCATTTTATTACAAAAACTAAGTCTCACTGAAATAAGTAGCTTCTCCATGAAAAAAAATCTTATCAAAGTGATGATATCAATTAGTAACCAAGATCCTTTCCTAAGGAAGCTCAATGCCCCAGTTTCATTTTACTATGAAAATATCTATTAAAAAAATTCTGTCCATAAAAAAGAAGAAACTCTCTTCCCCAAGACCACTAACAATATGACGTATCTCTCAGGCGCTTACAAAGCACACAAAAAAGGCTACAACACTTTTTATTGATAAAATGTGATAAAACGGGCTTTTTTTTCAAGCTATACTCATATACTAGCTTTATCTTTCTCAGGAGCTGCCTGAAATACCAAGCACAGGAATGGAGTAGATACACGCTTACAATTGAGTCTTCATATTGTAGCAAGACAAAAACAATTAGCAAGTGAACTTTGTTAGCTGGCCTCTGCAGGCATTTGTGTTGATGTTGCCCAGTGTCATTCAAGCCTTGGTTAACACAAAAATGAGTCATCTGTGCTGGCTTCTCTTTCTGGAAAGGACTGTAATTTGCCTTGACTTCAGTTGTGTGAAAAAATTTGATCCAACTTCTACGCAAGTTTTTATAGAACCAGATAGTGAAAGGCAGACAATAAATGTCCCACTCTAAATTCCTGACATAAGGACGTTGTGTGTCAAATAAAAGGACGGGCGAATACAGGACTGGTAGGAAGAAATTCTGTGCTTAGAGAAGTTGATGTACTTTGCCACTGATTTCCCTGGGGTCAGGATTTCATTCTTGGACAGGGAACAGCAGGACGGAACGGCACAGCAATTTACACAGACAGCGCTGGGAGGAATGGTAAATGAAGAAGAGGTATGAAAAGACTACTCAGGATTAACAGAGAAATCTAAATTACAAAAAATGGTGGCTAACATGAAGAAATGTGAAAAGGAAGGAGGCTAGCACTTACGATTTTAGATGTGTAATCAAAGCCCAATCTTAAAAGGTTTAAGGCAGCAGGAGGAAGAAAATACAGAAGGTACATTATCAGTGTGGAAGCATAACACTGAACCTCAGTTTCTTTACTGTAATGCTGTAGCTGGGTTTAGACATTTAAGCAAGAAAAAGAAAAATGCTATCTTTAGCTTACTGACAACTTCCTAAAAAGGGTTTCTTTAAAGAAATGCCTGACATTAACAGTAACCTCTAACAATGTCCATGGGAACTGCACCTGGACAACAGTAGGTCCATGTAAAAATATATATTTGTGTGCACGCACACTTGGGCATTCATGAAATACATACATAACCACTTGTGTTATTTATATAACCTATTGTTTAAACACTTGCAAAATATACATTTAAAATAAAGGAAAACATCATAGAAACTTATCAGAAGAAAGCTGTTATTTGCACACTGTGCTACTTAATATGAAAATGGAGGCAGATAAAGAGCCATATGATAGGTAGATCTCCTCAAGTGAAAACTAGTGATGTCCATGTAAACAGAAGTACTTTTAAGCAATCATGCAGGTGCCTCCCCAAACACTAACGGCAGGGCCAACAGATTCTTGATAGAGTGAGGAAGCCAGAAAACTACACCAAAAAAAGTGTTACATACACTATTACTAAACACAGTTCAAAATGGCTGACAAAGCTGAAGAGGCTGAGCTATATATTAGAAACAGTAAGTTACTGGCAATGACATCGTTGCTTGCAGCAGACAATCAATGTAAAATCTGACTGCCAGTGCACCTGCAAGTGTGAAGCATGACTTTCTCAGAGACTGCTAAAATGTCTTCCTTAAATAATCTTTACAAGTTTGCATAGTATGTCCTCCTCGCTTTACAGTCTTTGCTACATCCAAATTTTCTGTTAGTGCTTCCTGCACGTGTGCTTCCATTTACTTAAATCTGACTTTTCATGAAAGATGATGTAAAAAAATCTATGAATTTTTCTAACAACAACAAATCTAAACAGAAAGGTGTTTTTTTCAGCTTGCTCACATGGTAACAAACCCAACTATCCCATTAGCTGGTTGGAAGTCAATGATGCCAGAACCAGGGACTTGGCACAGTTGGCCATTTAGAAGATAGCAACATCAAGGCTACAAAAGCAGCGAGTCAGTTATGGTCTGGCTCCCTCAGCCTTATTACCCAGACTGAAAGGAAAGTTGGGAGCTGGAAGTCCTTGTGTTCTGGATGTCTGACTGAAGGGAAGTTGAAGGGACCCGTGATGCTTCCCAAATTCCCCAAACTAGCTAGTTAGTGGGATGAAAAATTCTTTTGTCAGTTGAACCATATTAAACTTGCCAATAAATGTTAAGTTTTTTAACAGATTAAACTTGTCAACAAATCTGGTTAGTCTGACGTTGCTCGTACACAACATGCAGTCTGATAGGAGCAAAAATTGTGTCTACTTCAGAGAGCAGATGTGCGACTTCCTTGTTTACAGCTCTGCTGAAGCATGCCAGATTAATCCAAACCTCCATTTCTGCATCTATAATTTTGCAAGAAAACTCCTGGGTAGACAGGTATTTATGAGCCTGATTTGCAGGCTCCTGCAATGCACATATAAGCCCTTCTGTCTACAGGGGTTTCAGCAAGATTTATGTAGGTAGCAAGCACACAGATTTAGGAGTCTGCCTGCACACATTGCACAATATAATCAATGCCTAACACATATTTAGACACCATATTGGTCATACAGATAAGGGGGGAAAAAGTCTATTATTCCAGAAATTTTGATCCCGAATGTCAACATTTAAAGCATCAATATCACAGAATATTCACGCAGCTGCAGAACTTTCATTATCACTAAAAAATATGTCTCCATGAATATTATTATTATTAAACATTCATACAACCCGTTAACTTTGCATGATCCTTGAAAGAGATCATAAAAGGACAAAGTCCTTTCCTGGAAGATTTTTAAAATCTGAATTAGGCAAAGATGAATTAGAATATGAAACAGACAAAAAAGAGGGATTTATAAAAGAAGATTAATACAAATTCTGTATATTTTCCGGACAAAAACTTATTAATATATTTCACTTCACAGAGGACCTTAAGGTAAGACAAGAGAGATGGCATGGGAGGGGGAAATCATGAGTGTAACTAAGCAGGATGAATTGGATTGTTAACGTAAAAAGGACTCTCAGAGAATACTATTTCAAATACCAAGAGTAAAAGAGTCTGAAGCAGCAAATACAGTCAGAGGAACAGAAAATGCAAGATAGCCTGAAAAGTTCAAACAAAAATTAAAAGCAGTTAAAGTACTCAGAATTTCCAATGCCTCTTCTCCTGCTACAAGAAGCTATAGTTAGAAGACTGATATTTTTTCCCCACAGACATTATCCTAAATTTACTCTTCCCAAAAGGAGCAAACAGCATCATGTTTACCATATGATATTATAGAAACACTTCATTCAAAAAACACCTCCTCAGACAGTGCCTGTACCACACAGATTGCTTTTTGCTGACTTCAGTTTCAGTGGAAATATCATTCCATGCTTGCCTTCTGCTTACAATTTCCCCCAGGCATCTGGCTTGAGCGAGCTGCCTGCGAAAAGATACAGGACTGGAACAACCTTCACCTGGACTGTACAAAGCTTTTCTTATGTCAAGTCCGGGGAGGAAAAACGAAAGCAGACATCCAGTATGATAACTAAAAGGGGGTATTTTGAACAAGAATATTTGTTGTACCTTCTCAACTCTTCAGAAGAATACAGGAGACATTAGATTTACTCCTCTAGCTGCTTCAGTGAAGCAACGGTAACTCAAAAATCATGGGTCATGAAAGGATAAAGGATGTCGGGATTTGAGTGAGCATCTAGTGTAGAGGGTAAAGACCTTGGAAATTTCTTCATCTTGGAAATCTCTTGATATTTGGCTGATGTAAATTGTTGGAGGCTTGTCCAGTTTACCACGGTACCCGATTATTAATTAACTACCAAGGCTGCTCACGAGAACATGGTCTAGTAGAAGAGTCATTGGAATAGTCCTAGAAGAGCAGAGATGATGACACAAATGCATACAAATTCAGGTTTGTTGTAATCAATTGCATTTCCACTTTAGTTCACACAAGTGCCCATACAGATTGACTCCTAAAGAGTAGGGGAAATAGCTGAACGACTCAGGTTAGTGCCAATATTTTCTGAATAGTATGAAAGGCATTTCAGTTCCTTTTCCGTCACAATCTCTGATCATTTTTCCAAATTACCAAAGTAAGAGACAAACACTTTACACATGGGTGTAGAATGGAATTCAAGTGAAATACACGTTGCCACACCTGAAGCAGCTATTCAGAGCATATTCCTGCAGAATATGCTGCAGTGTGATGCACTTGTAAAGGAGGTATCAGATGGAAAAAGAGGGCTGCAAAAGCTAGTGGCAGAGGTGGTTTTCTTTTCTTTTTTATTTTTTTTCCCTTTTCTTTCTTTTTCTTTCTTTCTGGCCAGTGAGGCAAGGAAGATGGCAACAGCCCCAGGCAAAAAGTGGCAGAATGAGAGAAGCAGCAGAGCATTCCTACTTTCTCAAGCAAGGCTGAAGCTAAATTCTTTGATATATGTTCTTTCTAATGTAATAATGATTTCACCTACCACCCAAAAAGCCTGTGGAAAACGCTTCTACAAGAACCACCTGAAAAACCTTCATATAATTCATTTTGATGTTGTTTTTAAGCATCTCCGACTGTTTAGCAGGGCTGTTAGTATTAGAGACATCAGCGTGATCCAAGGTTTTCTACGATATTTCTTGAGGTAAGGTAAAGCACAATTTCAGGTATGTTTTAGAACTCAGCACATTTCTTAAAGCTCACTGAAGCATGCAGTTACTTTCATTTTCAGCTGTCCTTCATTTATCTTTACATTGCTTCAGCCCCCCCCTCCCCCCAATGTATTTTAATTTGAAGACTAAATGTTATGTTCTGTACTAGATGATACCATCAGATAGATAACAAAGAGCTTAATTCACATGCGTACTTGAGGATCACAGTGAACCTGCTGACTGACTGTGTGAAGGATAAGCCTTTCTCAAATGTGAACAGCTAAGGCCAACCCCATTGCACTGCGCAGCACATTAAGCCAAGGTGTCCAGCTGAAATTACATACCCCCATAAAGAGAAAGTGCCCAAGTTGATCAGTCTTGTCCCCCAGCTATCTCAATTTCTAAACCTGCTATTTGTTACATACTATCAGCAAAAGGCCATTCCCACAGCGGTGCTTTCATGGGTGGAGAGTTCAGAAGACTAGCAAAGACAAGACTGCTATGGACCTCAGGTGTAAAGACACCATCCTGAATCCAGCTGTGGGCACTAGTGATAGGGGAAAAAGAGAAAGACTCTTAGAAGCAGCACATCTAATACATTAATCAAGAAAGGAAACAAACAATATACATGTGGTTTTTCTGGTACATGGCAAAAGTACTTGATAAGTCGATTCCTGTTCAGTCACAGCGGAAGTATAGCTGGTTGATTTAGGGTACTAAAAAAAGATTACAGTAAAGTTTATCAGTTCTCCTTTCAAAATATGGTCTACCTGTGCAGCAAAGATAATAAATATTTTTCATAGTAATAGACCTTGATTTTTCCTAGATACCCAGAATATATAATTCCCCAAATTTGGAATTAGCAAATCAGCTATGCGTGTAGGCTCTTACATACAGTGTTCTATGTTTACAAAGGCTTATACATAAAAATATCCACCAAAATATGAACAGTTCTAAACCTTTACACTTTAAAACATTTCACTTCCCATTCAATTTGCACAGAGTCCACATGTCACGTTCAGCCACTGGAAATCAGTGATTTCTAGGTGGATTTCTCTGACTATGGACTTGTCCTCATCCCTTGCTAGAATCAAAACAACCCTGCCATAAAAGGCCTTCTGAAACATACTTGTCATTTCACTGGATTGAGCATGAACAGGTTGACAAATCAGGGCATGGGACAATGGCATTTGCACTTAATTGTCCTGCAGAATACTAGAGAATTAGAATAACTATTCCCTAGTCACCAGCTGGATTATTTAATGTATTCTAAGGTATACATATCACATCTTGACATGCAGCAAAAAGGTTGTTTTTTAATTTTTAAAATGAAAATAATATGTAAACAATGTATTTCCAATTAAGCAAGACAAGATGCACATTAGCGTAAACCAGTTGGATTTTTCTCCTACAAATGACTCATAAATCACAGTGTTTTCTTCCTCTCTCTGAATGTATATTTATTAGCACCACATGTAGGTGGAACATTATGCTAAGAAGTCTATAGTTGCAGAGAAGCATAGTAAGAGGTACAATAACTTCTTACAAGTGAATATGCTTTCCATATATTTTTAGCATGTTACATATTCTTAATTACAGAGAAGAAATTTTATACAGGTAGTCCAGACCTCTGAGATGCAAAAACCTCAAAACTAGTTGAGGAGATGGGGTGTGGAAGAATATTAATTAAGAGCTCAAGAAAATGGTTTAGACACTACATTATTTCAATTTGTTACATTAAACAGTATAAAGAATATTTTTGGAATGAACATTTGGAATGTTCTTTTAAGTTGTTTGTAATAATAAAAATAAACAAATGGCAGATATGTATAAAACAGGGGGCAATTTGATTAGCATATAAAGGACAATCCTCAAAGTCCAGAATAATGTGGGCATGTAACACGAAGTCCTATCCTATTAACCACAGGAATTATAGCTCCTAACACCAAAAAGAGCTTTGAGATTAATTCTGACTGACCTTCTGCAAAGAATCAAGAATGTCATCCCCAAATTTTTGTGTTTACTATCTAGACTCTAACTACTACTTCTCCAAGACCTTTTATCAACTGTGATATTTCTCTTTTTACATCTGTGGGGTTTTATTTATTCATATAACACATTTTGCTCGTAATACAAATGCAGGTGATCTAAATTCAAAGTTCTAAATTTAGCCTTTTATTTATATAGCCTGCATAGCATGTCATTAGGGAGAGGAAAAAGATAAAATAATATTTTTCCTTTTTAAGTAGCAATGTATTACTAGCAAGCCAATGATCTGTATCAGTCATTAGCGTAAGAATCTATTAGTAAATTTATTTCAAAGTATGTATAATGTATAAAAAAGTCAAATGAAAAATAATCCTGAATATTTACACCATGCTACAGTATGCATCCCTGGTGGATCTTCACCTGGAATGCATATTCCACAGTACTTAACTGTACTTCCTGCTATAAAATGTGTGTGCTTCACAGTTCTTGATATTTGTAACTTAAAAACCCTAGGCACACAGAGAAAAAGGCATTTTTTACATCCAGCAATGCCCTGTGACTCTTTCAAGCTTTCTACAACCCGTCGTGTTTAAACATATTTCCCCATGTCTTGCCAAATGCCAGAAAGCCCTGAGCTGTCACCAGCAGCCACTAGAAGACATTCCTGCTGCCTCTGGCCCCTGAGCCTCCAGCTGACTCATGTGGCAGAAGCCATGGTGCTGGAGCGCATGTTAAATTCTTTCAGGAAGTACCTTCAGAAATTGGACACATCTTTAAATGGGAAATATCTTGCTTTTACCTAGTTACTTAAGTAATCGGTAACTTAAAAATGGCTAATAGAAAATGCAACAGACATTCACGTATAAAATCCACATCAAATAAAAGTTTCAAATGTTTATAAAGGATACAGGTGAAGAAATGAAAGCAGAAATATACCTAAACTACTTAAACCAGAGTTACCTCAAAAAACCTTTTCTGTTTCTCATTCAGCTTACTGTCTCCCCTGTTTCTCCTCCTTTCTTCTGAAAAAACATTAAAATATTTCAAGCTTTGTGTCAGCTGTACCTACTACGAAGCCTGCCAGAACACTTACTCAAAGGAAAAATTGTCTGCTGGAGCACTCCCATTAGAGGATACCTCCAGTAATACTCATCTCATCCAACTGCCTCATGGTGAAGAATGCTAGTTCTCATGGCAAATATTTCCTTTGAGATTTTTTTTTTTCTTTGAGACCGTCCTTGCAGACTTCATCTTTCATTCCAAAGTCTTTTCAGCCCCATGCTTACTCAAGGAGAGCCTGGCCAATCCTTTAGTTAACAGAAAGACTGCTTCCCTTCCTTAGGAAAGGCTGTTGTCTGAGGACTGAAGTGTAAGAAAATTCCACCACACCTCCCCTCACGTCAAAGAAGCCTGGAGCAGAGGATGCTGAGAAGCAAAGGGGGCTACTTATTACAATTAGGCAAGCAAAGGGAAGGCAGATGGAAAGGATTAATAAGAAAGCCTAAAACACACTTGCCTTGCTTGTGTTGTATAATGTTTGAGAGGCATTTCTATCAGAATTAGAGTAGGAAAGTTTTGTGTTTACAGTAATATACAATTATAATGTCTGTCTAAATATATCTGGGATAAATGGTAACAGCAATCTTTTTAATAGTTTCCAGTGTTGTAATATAAAAGCTAGAGAAAGAAAAACAAGACATCTTGGAAAAAGGAAAGCTTTGGCTTTAACATAAGAATTTATTGTCAAGTAGGAGATACAGTATTAGCCCATATGGTGCTGTGCTTTAAACTTGTGACCAGAACAGTATTATATTACGCTATTACCAAACAGGGCTTGCACAGCATCTAGGCCTTTTGTTTCTCACTGTGCCCCCCTCCCCAAATAGGCTGAGGGTAGGCAAGAGGTTGTGATGGGACACAGCTGGGAGAGCTCGCTCAACTGACCAAAGAGATGTGCTTCACTCCATGTAACATCGCACTCAGCAGTAACTGGGAGGCAGTTTTTCCAAAGCAGACATTGCTCAAAGACTAGCTGGGCATCCGCGTGCTGATGATGAGCGATTACTTTTGCATCACTTGGAGTTCTTTTCGGTTTGTTTTGTTTTGTTTTTGTGGGGTTTCTCCCCCCCCCGCCCCACTCGCTTCTCCCCCCTTCACTTACTAGGAAAGCCTTTATATTGACTTATGAATTTTTCTTGTCACTCTTACAATTTTCTCCCCCATCCTGTGGCGGGGGAGAGAGCAAGTGGCTGGTGGATGCTTAGCTGCTGGCTGGGGTTAACCCACCACACCAGCAAAGCTGCTGAGTTTGGCTAGAATGGCTAGCGCTGTGTAGAAAATGAAGTGGGAAAATAGGGAGAAAAGCACTATGAAGCACAGCTAGCAAGAGAAAAGGTATGAAGCAGAGGTAGTGGGAGCAGTGAGCAGGGGGAAATGTTGTGTGAAGCATGGATAAAGGGATGAGAAGCAGAGCAACGAGTAGCACAGAACAGCGAGCAGTGAGGCTGGCAGCATAAGAAGCAGCAAAATCAGAACCAGATGAGATCAATATACCAACTCAGCTTAAATGCAGCCTTAGCCCCCCACCAAGATTTCAGAAACAACCTTGAACAGTCAGTGCCAACTACTATAGGAGAGAAAAAGCAACTAGCTGACCTAGCAGTTGCTTCCTCTGAAGAAAACACAGTAAAATATTATTGGTATAGTTACGCTTTAAGAATTAAGTACCAGTACTGTGTTTACTTACCTTGTTTGAGTTTTCTCGTTTCCATTTAATAAAAACGTGTTTTGTTAGCTGTTTGTTTTGCCTTTCATAGCTGTTTGATACCTTCACTGCAGAATGCATTTTTCACTGCAATTTATATCCTGTATCAATCTCTCTATTAAAAATATGCATGACTCAAACACATAAAAGAGATAATTTTGTGTAGTTCTTTAATGATGAAGACCAGATACTAAAGTAATTACTAATTTGAAACTTTTTTATGTGACAGATCTCCAACCTCTTCCATTCTGGTATACCATGAAAGCAATCTTTCTACAAAAATTACCTTTCTATTAACATTACCCCTCTTCCCTGTCATATTGCTAAATTGCAATAGTCATATCATTATAGAATCATAGAATGGTTTGGGTTGCAAGACACCCAAACTCAGGGGGGCTGCTCTGGTAACATTCAAGTATTTCATGCAACATATCTATTTATGTGGATGACTACAGAAGGTCATACTATCTGAAATGACTGTTACACCAAACAGGCAAGAAAACATTCACTCTGATCCAAGCTTGAGAGCTTGATATAAAAGGCTAAAGTATCAATTTTGTGGCCCAGAAGAACAGACATCAGCCAGAATTTAATAACATCCTCAGGAGCTAACAAGGATTCTTCTACCCAAGGTCCTCAAAACAGAGATAGCTCGGTGTATGTTACTTGACCACAAAGTCATTCAGCTCAAGGTTTGCTGACAAGGTATGCAAAAAAAGGGCGAAATTAACAGAAGGCCATGCCTATTTAATCACCCCAGCAATCTGGTGCCCAGGTCAATTGCCTACTTTGCTTATGTCAGTCCTGGAAACTGTGATACAGTTATGCAAAAGGCAAAAAATCTTTGGATATATCTAGCAAAGCTTTTCTAGCAGACCTACGTCTGCCAAGACCATATGACTGCTAGGTGGAATATCCTATTTAGAATGCTGAGTGTAATTCTGTCACACATGTTAATCTTTCTCGAATTTATATTGACATAGATGAATTAAAGAAACTTGGCTTGATTAACCACATGAAGGCCAAGAGGGAACAGAATCATTCCCCGCAAATAAATCATGATGCAAATACCAGGGAGAAAGTGATAATTCAGCTAAATGAAGAGGCTGGCAGAAGAACAAGCTCTGAATAAATCAAGCTGGTGACTAGAAGAAAGCTCCTAGTCATTGATGGTATGAGGGTCTGAAATAGCGTCTCAATAGGTGCAGTGGGACACAGGCCAACTAGTGCTGACAAGCCTCATCATTTATTGAATTACAAGACGTGGCTCCCTATACAACATGTTTGTGCACTTCACAGGTAAGGCCCATCTTGTACCCTTGTTATACAAGGATGGATTAAATCTTTCTCTGAGACTGTCCAGCTTTCTTCTTGTCTGGTGTACTGGTTTTGGCTGGGATAGTGCTAATTTTCTTTATAGCACCTGCTATGGTCCTAAACTTTGGATTTGTGACCAAAACAGTGTTGATAACACCAGGATATTTCAGCCATTGCTAAGCAGTGGCCATTGCTGAGCATCAAGGCCTTTTCTGCTTCTCATGCTGCTCCACCAGTGAGTAGGCTGCAGGTGCACAAGAAGTTGTGAGGGGACACAGCTGAGCTGGGACAGGTGACCCAAACTGACCAAAGGGATACTCCAGACCATAATGACATCATGCTCAGCAATAAAAGCTGGGGGAAGAAGGAAGGGATGTTCAGAGTTATGGCATTTGTCTTCCCAAGTAACTGTTACCCATGATGAAGCCTTGTTTTCCTGGAGTTGGCTGAACATCTGCCTGCTGATAGGAAGTAGTGGATGAATTCCTTATTTTGCTCTGCTTGCACACACAGTTTTTGCTTTCCCTATTAAAGTGTCTTTATCAACCCACTTTAACTTTCCAATTCTCTCCCCATGCCACTGGGGGAGGAGTGAGCAAGTGGCCACGTGCTGCTTAGCTGCCTGCTGAGGTTAACCCAGAATATTTGTTCAGTAAACAAATCTTTATTATACATTTCTGAGTACTGAACTATAGGGCTGGCTTGGGAAGGAAAGGGAAAAAAAAAAAACCAACAACAAACCTAACAAGAAAACAGATAAGCATGCCTCCCACTAACCGTTCCACAATGGAATGGAAGCTTCCAACACCATCATAAAGAAATTTTTGAGATATAGTATTACAACAACATCTCACTGGCTTGCCACTGTACAGGTTCCCATTCCACTCAGTTAAAGTTCCTCTTATTTGCTGTGTAGAATGATGTCCTAGACTACCTGTGCCATCAAGGAAACTACCAGAAAGCTGTAGGGAATTCAGCAGCAGAGCCTCATTGGTCAAGAGAAACATCCAAAGAGTACCAACAAGCTTAATAAATAGCAGCATTCACCAGTTCCCCCTTTGGAGACCCTGGCAGGAAAAGCATCCAGAAAAGGCCAAGGAGTTCTTTCCTACTGCAGCTATTTTAGCTGTGTGGATTTACTTTTTGTGATTATTTACTGAATAAAAGACCATCTCCCTAGTGCCTCAGGTAAAACCCACCTATGCATTCTATAGCTATTGCTCTAGCTGGGCTATCGCTTGTGGTCTGTGTAATATGATGAAACAGGTTTTAACTCAGGAGACCAACAGAAAGAGGAAACATAATTTTTCATTGATATTACAAACACTAAACAGAAAGTAATAGCCTAAACTACCTACTTGCAGTGTTTTAGTCCATATTTTTTCTGAGCACAACTTGAAAAATGGTTCTGTTTATTTTATCTTACCACATTAGCCTGGTATTAGTTTTTGCTCATAACCATTCAGACATGTTTGGCATTCAACATATGCTATTTGGAAAAGATTCTAATCTGTTAAATAAGTTTTAGGCTTATCTGACAAGACATTTTTCTTGCATACTGCTATCTGCAGATGGTGTGATGAAAGATAAAAAAAAGTCAGCATCTCTCCCTTCCCTGCAATCAGTACCCAGTCCACTAATCTTAGCAGTTACAAGGAAGGATGTCAGAGACCTGGCATAAAGATTTTTGGACTCTAACTTGCCGATTTTCTATTAACGCTTTTGGGTAATTTTATTTTAAAGTTATATTGTAAGTATACTGATATATGAGTAGCTGAACTGTAAATTACAGTTCCAATTAGTTTTTTTAGAAGAGGGAGGCTCTTCCTTTAAAGAGAAGGTGGGGAGTGGGGGGCGCGGAGAGGAAAAGCAAAAGAAAAAAGCCTAGGGGGTATTGTGACCATCTTAGGCAGCACGCAGCCCCAATATTTTTAGCAATTAGGCTGGTCAGAATTCTCTCTCGCAAACCCCTGCTGCTCTAGCAACAGCAAGTGCCAGCAAGCAGCCGTGTTCGCAGAGACTGCAAACATAAACCCAGCAGAAGACAACTTGGTAGCTCTTCCTGGGAGATGAAGGAAGCCAGACAGAGGTACTCCCTAATAAACTCCTTCTGTGAACCAAGAGCTGCAGGGAGCTTAAGCTTTTATGTTGTTATTTGCATAATGACCAGCATAAGTTCTCATTTCACAAAAGGAAATGGACTTTCCTGCCTGGAGCCACCACAGTCTGCATCAATCACCTCATCACTTAAACAGATCAGCCTGCTTAAAATCATCACCCCTTCAGAAAAGAAATGCCTTGTCAGGAGTTCAGGAGAACTCAGCAGTACAGCAGGTGGACTTGCTATAGTTTAGATAAAGATTTGCTGAGGTGTGAATCAAATCGGTGAGATTCTTTAGGAATTAGATGTTAAAACATTAAAAACCCACCTGAGTTCTATTAATCCAGCACCTTATTTAACTGTCCCAAAGCACAACTGACTTAAGGCAAGCATCTCCAACTAAATTAAGAATTTGGGCACAGAAATCAATGTAGCCAGTGTACTAACTCAGAACATCAGCTATTTCCCAACAATCACTTGTAACCATACTCTGAACTCAGTACAAATGCAAGATAGCTGATTTTTTTTTCTTAAAGTTTGAATTGCAATTCTCTGTGTTCACTAAGAAGCAAGAACACACCTATATAATTCAGCCCTATGTGTACCTACATGCACTAAGACACAACTAAGACACAGTCTAATTATTCTTCCAGTCCAAGATTCACTGCTTCATTCAGTGCAGAGGGTGAAGCAAGATTTTTGCATGGGCCACAGCTGCTGCAAAATCAGTCCTTTTTGTATTTTTTTGCTAAATAAAGCCCTCAGGGCCCTGATGTGCTTCATTCTTAGTCTACAGGGAAAGTGGAATTTCTTTGCCAATTTTTCCTTCGCAATCAGAAATATATCATGGCAAATTCACTGCTTCGGTACAGTCCTTTCTTTACAGAGCCCTGTAGTCACGTATGACAGGTTATTCAGATTTCTATTTGTCATGTTAATGTCACTGACATTCATTACTTTGTGGCAATAACTACAACACAATTCCAAGAAGCTCACGGAAAACAGGAAGATATTCTAGGAAAATACATGACACTATTTGGACACATGATGCACAATCCACACAATGTATTGATAAGAAAAATTATTTTCAAATATTAATTTACAGACTTAAAAAAACCCCACCATTGTGATTCAATTCATGAATTCTTTTAGGTTGCTTCTTGGGGGAGTGTTCACAGATTTTTTTTCTGTGGAAATATCATGCTTTAGGTACATCTGTGAACACTGGGAGTAGTAGTACTGCAAGTATACATTGCAGCAACGTGCTGTCCAAATGAGATGTTAAGCTGCATTCAAAGCTTATCTTCTTAACAGCTGTAAAAGACTTAAGATTTTCAGAAGTCATCCTTGGGTAGGAGTGGAGCTGCTTTAATTTGCTGCATCAATGCCTAATATAAGTGATTCAAACCTGTGTGTCATTTTCCCCTCCCAAGGCCTCTAATTTACTCCTCCTAAATAGGGAGGAAACACCGAAGAGAAAAATCTATCCATTGATAAAAGCATCGCATCTTCTGAGAAAACATCCCTAGAGCTCAGCTGTGGTCAGAGGAGCTTCCCCTTGATATTACTAGGTGATGAAACTGCCAACCAGACCTTAGGAGATAACAGGGAACCTCCAGGCTCATTTCAAGAGACAGAGAGAAGACAATAAAAAAAGACCAAGTCCTATTAGGTCCAGGCTTGCAGGATGAAACGGTCACCAAACTCAGAATTTTAGAAAAGGTAACAGAATGCCTAGATCCTGATTTGAGTCTTAAAGTGTTTCACAACTATGAATTGTGAAAAATAAAACTTATTTTCATTTTGTCTGCAAAGGGCTCATTTTATTGTAATTTGCAGATCACAGAATGGTTTAGGTTGCAGGGGACCTTAATGATCATCTAGTTCCAACCCCTTTGCCATAGGTAGGGACACTTTCCACTAGACCAGGTTACTCAAAGCCCTATCCAACCTGGCCTTGGACACCTCCAGGGATGGGGCATCCACAACTTCTCTGGACAACTTCTTCCAGGGTCTCACGACCCTCACAGTAAAGAATTTCTTCCTAATATCTAGTGGAAATCTCCCTTCTTTCAGTTTAAAACCATTACCCCTCATCCTATCGCTACATTCCCTGATAAAAAGTCCCTCCCCATCTCTCCTGTAGACACCCTTAGGTACTGGAAGGCTGCTATAAGGTGTCCCCAGAGCCATCTCTTCTCCAGGCTGAACAACCCCAACTCTCTCAGCCTGTCCTCATAGCATAGGTGCTCCAGTTCTCTGATCATCTTCGTGGCCCTCTGCTGGACCCACTCTAGCAGGTCCATGTCCTTCTTTTGCTGGGGGCTCCAGATCTGGATGCAGTACTCCAGGTAGGGTCTCACCAGAGCAGAGTAGAGGGGCAGAATCACCTCTCTTAACCTGCTGGCCACACTTCTTTTGACGCAGCCGAGGATGCAGTTGGCTTTCTGGGCTGCAAGAACACATTGCTGGCTCATGTTGAGCTACTCATCAACTAACACCCCCAAATGTGCATTGCTTTCTTTTCTTTTAAATCTACCATCCTCAGTTGATATGGTTCTACTAACCTTGGGGGTGCAGGGGACTTAACTGTTCCCCCGGCACTGGGATCAACTGTTCCTAAGATTTCTATTTGGCTCCAAGAAGTTTCAGAAAATCTCAGTTTATTTCTCATGAATCATGTTAGCAAAAGCCAGTGAATGGTTATCTTATATAACCTTGGAGTGGAGAGGAAAAATGGTCCTTGACAACATGGTGTATACTACAGAAGGCATCAGCTCTGCAGTACGACATAAATACATAAGATAGCAATGAAACGCTGCAACCTAAGGGGTCCTTTAGACTGTAGGGAGACTGTAAAGGCTGTGGCCAAACAAAACAACTCAGCTATAGTAAAGACTAGATACTCTTTTAGGGATGGGAAAGGAGCTCACAGTCACTTCAAGATGGAAGGTTCGCAGCCAAGTCTGCTTAATGTCCAATAAGCAAACACAATTCAGAAATTCTGAACTGTCAGAATAGGCTGAGTATATACAGCAAAGTACTAGCCTTGGCGAAACACCCTGTGCTTAAGTTGAAAGAAAACGAATGTTTTTTCTTCTGGAAACTGCAGGTAATTAACCAGAGAGTCATTCTACCTTGCTTGCACTATTCACAGCACTTACACAGAACATCAACCTACTAAAACTAAATCACAACTAAAATGGCTTTAGGCTTCTAAAGAATCTTTCCAGATATTCAGGAAGTCCTATGCCTCTCCTTTGACTTCAGAATGTATTTTTTCAGATTGATGCCACAAAATGGAGTTTGGGTGCACACCTTCCCAGAAGTCAGCGAGGAAGAATATTATTTTCTATTTATAAGCTGGAAGTAATTTCTTCGTGGGGTAGAGGCGGGGGGAGAGGAAGTTATTTAAAGGCACTTAAATAGAGAGTAAATATATTAGTTCTTAGGAAAAAAATTCACCATCATTGCAATTCATACTTCACTGCAGTATCTAAGAGTGATATAGGTTAATAATATAGGATCATGCTGTAGAACCACTACCATCACGGTTTGCAAGTACAACAGATTTGCCCACTGGGAAGCATCCATCAAAGCAGCTTTAATGATCTAAATGTCACTGTAAAGCAAAGAAACTCCAGGAATGTTCTTGTATTATGCCTGGAACAGTCACGTCTATACCTGCAGTATTTAGAAAAGGATATGAAGAGGGCGTAGGTTCAGCCAAACAGAAAGCCAAAGTGCTCTATAAAGAAATTGAGTATTATTTACTGAGCAGGTTCCCTTGCTTGTTTCAGTTATCTTTTTTTGCTTGATTTGTTTTTTAAAAGAAGGTGTACTTGTTGCTGCCAAACAACAAATTTGCACAGTAAGTCCTGAATGCTGACTGTCTTTCCTCTCTGTGAGGTCTATAAGCGATGCATGCCACCACGTACTAGCAAGACTGCATAGTTCAAGTAAAATGATTTTACCTCATTTTAGGCTCTAATATCTATTAATAGGAATGGAAATACTACGTGGATTGTTTAATACTGAATTCTTTTTGGAAGTCTTATGACTGACAAAATTCCAAGATAAAATTGATGCCACAACTGTTGTTTTAAATGTTGCACTTTTCCTGGTCAAGAATACTTTTCCTAATCAAAACTGCAAAAATAAGAAAACTGTCATGATTTTAAAGGAATTTGAAGGCAATTGGTCTTGCTAATTACAATTCTGCCATCCTGGAAAACAATTCAAGATCAAGAGCCTAAATTTAGACAGTGTTTCAAGTCCTTAACAGAACTATGGTAAAGTAGTGAAGAAATTAGTATGATCATTGTTTATGTTTTAATAAAAATGCTACATTTATTAAGTTTAAAATTTCACACACCATCTAAACCCATTATCCTATTACGAAGCATGGAATACCTTCATATGATTTTACGTCATGCCAAAATGCTAGAAAATTCCAGTAAGTGCCTCTACCATCTGTAATCACATTGAAATTTAACATCAGCAAATTAGAACTTTATTAATTGCTAAGATGGACAAAGATTAAGATTTCTGATATTCTGCAGGTCGTTTGGTTCTTTTGGGAGGGTGGGGGCAGCTTCTCTGAGAAATTCTACATAAGTCATGACTGACATGAGCTAATACTGGACACCAGTCCTAGGAAAGTGGCTTGAGTTTCACATACTTAAACATGAACATAGTTCATGTTGTCTTTTTTTTCTTTCTTACTTAATTCTAAGGCAACTCTCCACTTCAGCTGGTTTTCTTCCAGCAAAAAGTGTGAAAGAAATAATTCTGAGACAGGAATGCATAAAAATGACATTAATTTCACTACATTTCTTCTCAATAGTTGAAAAACACCCACAACCACACACCAGAGGATTGCGTCAATTTTACCCTCTTAAATCAGTATAAGTGAATTATATTGATTTAGCTTAATTCTTTAACAAGCTAAATTCAGGCACTCTAATTCAGGAGAATCAGAGTTGTACCAATTCAACAAAGTCAATTTAGGAGGAGATTTAGTAAAAGTCAATGCAATTTGTGTATGCGTGTAGAAAAAGTATATGGGGAAAACGTCAGCTGGATAGCATTAGGAAACAGCATCACATATTTCCTTTCCAGCATGGAATGAAGCACTGGCCAAAACCACCACAAGCACTCACAGCAGGAGTTCAAAAGTTTAAATAGGAAGTTCTATGAAGTAATCACTATGAATTGATCTTTTACCATATTGTTACAATTCATGAAATGCAAGTGTGTGTGTGAGGGGGAAATTATTTGGTGCATTAAGAAATACTTCTGGCTGTGAAATACAGATTGCTAATATCACTAAGGTTTGAATATTAACTATCAAAATATAAAGTTTAGCATGAAAAAAATATTGAAAACCTAAGTGGCCTGTCTATAATGAATGACCAAAACGAATAAGAAATCAGCAACATTGGGCGCCTGGACACGTTCCTGTGCAACCTGCTCTAGGTGACCCTCCTCTGGCAGGGAGGTTGGACTAGACGGTCTCCAGAGGTCCCTTCCAACCCCTATCACTCTATGATACTACAGAAATCAGGCTTTGGATCTCCTCCCCCCTTTTAATCTTATTCAAAAGAAACAGGTTTTGTTCTTACTTATTTTAGTAAAAGCAAATAACTGAACGCAGCTCCTGTTAGAGGAATTTAACTGATTCCTAGCATTTAAAGTATTGCTTGACATTGCTTAAACGTTGCTTTACACTTCTTTCCACCTTTTACCATGGAACAGAGAGGTGCCTATCATTGAAGTAGTTGCAGCAGGATCCACCCTGATATGGCTAAAGAGGAAACTCAAATGTACATTTCTACTATTCCAATTAAGTGACTCAGCAGCACTTCATTTTTTCCAACAATTATGAAAAAAAAATATTAAAAAAACTATACTACTCTGGTCTTTCCTCCCCCATGAAAATCCAAATGCAATCCCTCACAGAGGAAATTAATTCCACTAATTTTGCTATTTCCCAGCTCAGCTAAAAAGAAAACAAATGAAATGTGTGTTCATTTTGATGTGATTCTATTTTTAATGCCCCAGATATACTTTCTTTCATCTCTCTTTTTTTTATTTTTTCCTTTGGCCACAGAAAGAACTGTCCAGTTTCCATCTATATCATTGGACAAACATGCTTGAGTAAACAGATATTAGCCAATGAATTGTCCATCCTTCAAAATATACTTTAGAAGTTTGGAGGAAAGATCTCATGGTTTCTGCTTTTCCTAATAAGTTTTTCTATTGTTTCCCATGAAATGCACTTGCACAATCATCATCTTCTTGCTGAAGGAAAGAATAGAAGATTCTGTCTTTCCAGAAAAAAACTTTATACAGAATTTAAATCCAGATCTTCAGTGTTAATACAGATCAAATTTATTGACCTACTATAAGGATAAAGAAAATGGAGTTTGAACATAATGAAAAAAACGCACAAGCTTTCAGAACAACTTGGCTGATACTGTGTTTCAAAAGAACAGGTTATGCATCTACAGACTTTCAGAGTAGTGCTGCATTTCAAGTATGTACCAAACAACTCTGAATTTTGGTTCACAAAATATTTCTGCAGCTTCAAATTCTTTCAAAACTTTATTGAAGTGTTTAAGAATAGGCATGCATCTGCACATTTCCAGCATCTTCTAAGGAAATTCTGATAGTGCGATTCATAGCAGAGATAGAAATGTTAAGAGAAGTGAGGACATGCTTTTTTAAAGCCCTAAAAATTTATTAACATTTTCAGGGATGCTTGGCAAGCATTAAAGCACAATTTAGCTGTAAAAAATAATTTAAGAAACCTACATACAGAAATGTGCTTATCACGATGCTCACCAGCAAGTCATTTAAATTCAGTCATGCTGTTTAAATTCTAAAAACTTTAAAGCTCCAAGTCCCTGTATTCACATCCATCCCTGTGGTATCCAAGTTCCTACCAAGACAAAGGACAACATTTTTCATCATAGAAAACTGACACTGCATGACAGATCATATGCCACAAATAGTAGCAAGACTTCTTTGAAATTAATGACTTGCTGAATACTTAGAATATGCTGAAGCATTTTGCTGGTCTGGGATATGCAGACAATTGCATTAACCATATTAAGCTTGCATAAATCCTCTATAAAAATATAAGATTTATCTTGAAGTTCTGTGATTAACAGCCTTAAATAGAATGAAATAACTCAGATGTACCCCGCAAATTGCCAAAACATTTCAGAGAAGGTATTCCCCAACATAAACAATTTATAAAATGGTCTCTGACTACACCATTGATTTTGGATTATGACAGAGTTGAACGATTTACCTTCTTGGTTTGTTTGGGGGAGGGACAGAAGGATTTTATTGCAAGCGGTGCTGTTCTGCCACAGATATATTGGCTTTCCTTTATTACTGCATACAGAAGTCTCCTACAGTCCTGCTTAAAGTAAGCAGAACACAGATCACTACAAATTCAAAATGGGTTGCACATGGCTGGTTTTCCAATCCACCAAACTCTTAGTCATGAAAGTAACCCAACAATTTTGAAAATATTGGGTATTTTGAAAATATAGGATAAGGTCTACAGTAATGCATTCAGTGAACAACTGTATATCAAGCATTCCCAAATTGTACGCAGGGGAAGGAATCTCCAAAACAGTTCAGAGCACAATTCCCTGAAGTATGTGTAACTACCACATTTCATGTAATTTTACTATCTCCACTT
Source organism: Fratercula arctica (assembly GCA_947846985.1). Classification (NCBI taxonomy): domain Eukaryota; kingdom Metazoa; phylum Chordata; class Aves; order Charadriiformes; family Alcidae; genus Fratercula; species Fratercula arctica. The sequence goes on from CANTUZ010000002.1 coordinate 82,350,882, forward strand.
TTAAAGTGTTTCTAGCTTTAAGTAACTGACAAAAAAAGAAAAATAAAAAGGAAAAAAACCAAACCAAACAAACAAAAAAAACCCCAAATGCCAGTAGTGATTTGGCTGGGTAAAACACCTTCACCACTCATTTCTGAAGTCTGAGATTAATCTGATTTATTCAGCATTAAGTAACTGAAACTTTCACAGAAGAAGCTTTTATTTGTATCTTTCTGCGACAACGTACTTCTGTTATGAATTTTCATAATAGCAGTACATACTGTATTTACTAGTATCATTACTAGATGCGTTAAAAAGGAGAAACAGCATAGGATCAGATTTTAAAAGCATTTAAGCACTTAATGATGCAATAGGTTTTTAGTCAGATTTTGAGAGAAGCCTACAAGTTTAACCTGTCATTGACTTCAATAAGAGCCAAGCTATGAGGTATTTTCAAAAAGTTTAAATATTAGTTAAATCATCACAGGCTTGAATAACTCTAAAAATATCACCCTTAATAATTTTTATTTTCCTTTCCACAACAAGAGTTAGCATTGTCAGGGATTTTAAGATTTAACATACCAAGTCATGAAGTTATATAGCAGACATCTACTTCAGATACTTGAATTTAACAGCACTCATACTGACATTTCTCAATGCCCGTATCTTTCCTATTCCGTATCTTGCGTTTTCTTTTGACAGGTAGGTGCATGTTTTGGATGGTGAGTTCATATGTTCTTCTATTATATCTCTCTTTCTTCAGTGAACTCAAGAGCTTTAAAGTTCCCGACTCTAAAAAAAGGAAGAAGTCTGAATTTTAAAAACAAGAAAAAAACCATTCAGTGCATTGTCCCTTGTCACATAACGGACTTGCTACAGTCATTTCATCTGTACCTCATGCTGCATTCTGCAATTCTTCCCTAAAGTATTCTTTCCTTTCTCTATATATTAACCCATTAAATGGGCATCCTTACTGTAGAAGTGCCTCAGCAAGGACAAAATACACTTTTGAAAAAAAGAGACATTTGTACAGTGATACTTTTCTATCCATAGTTTCCTGATCACTGAAAAGATGCCTAACCAGTATCCACTGTCACAGAAAAATGAGAGGCTGCCACCATTCAGTCTGATTTTCTCAAAGCCTTCCCCCCAAACCTGCGGAATAAATGCCCCCACCAATAACAACAAAAAGCTAAAACCCCATGTCCAAACATAAGAAATAAACAAACAAAAATTATTAAAGCTCAAGGGTATTATCCAATTTATCCACTTGTAAATCTTCACAATTTATTTTATGAACTGCAAATCAGTGGATGAAAGGACATCAAATAAAGCTCAAATGTTCTTCTTAACACTTTCTGCCACATAAGTGATGCTCAGCACGATTTGTTCTAAAGTCTTTGAAAAGACATTTCTTTTTTCTGCTTGGTGTTTTGTTGGGTTTTTTTTAATTTTTTATTTTTTAAAATTTATTTGTGAAAAGGACATTTCTTCTTAAAAATCACACTTTGCAAGAAGTGCTTTGTACATAATGCATTCTGTTCAGCTGCAGCAGCGTGGAGAGCACTTAAAAGATACATTGGCAGCATATTCTGGGTTACCTTGACTCTTTGAGATAATGTGTAAATCTAGAAACTGTATGTGCTCCCACTGTGGACATCAGAATCCAGAAACGTCCACAAAAATTTGGCAGTCATTAATATGAACTGCTAATGACACACACAATTATCTGATATCCTTGCACAAACACAGGGCTCTGCACACACAAGCATTTTTCGTCCAGCACACTGATGTTATCACTGTCTGAAACAGTGTTATTTTCCTTATCATGTTCTCTCCATTCCGCAAACAACAGACAGAGGATTCAGCTTAAGGCACAGGAGGGCAACAAAAGAAAATTTTTATCATAAACCAGTAAACACACTTTTCCATTCAGTATTTACTCAGTATTTTAGTTTGAAAAAAGATGCAAGACAGCAGCTTAGGAGTTTGTAAAGAATCCTTATGAAATTATTTGCTCTCCAGTCTACAAGAACATCACAGGAATACTGTGATGGTAGGAATCAGATCCAATCAAAACTTCATGTCATGCTGTGTCAATACCTCTTTTGTGACCTTGCCAATGCTTGCTGAATGTAAGTCTTTATTTAAAAAGATAATTACATCTGCTAACCGCTCAATAATTTGTAACATATTCTGGATATGACCTTATATTGCCTTGATTTTCTTACTCTACAGATAGGTACTTTGAACGTAGAGAAGATACAGATTTCCTTTAGCTCAGCAAGCTGCCAACTAAGTTGGTATCAACTGTTGCCCAGACAGTATTTTGGAACGCATCACCTTCCATCTTCTACCCTTCCCGCTTATACATAAGCCTCCCATACTTCAGAAGAAACCTCATTATTTTCGTAGTGTGAAGAAACACATGAACAATACAAACTGAAACCAAAAGTCACAGGAGTGAGCAGTCCCATTCTATAAAGTCTTTAGGAGGCTATTCAAGATGCACTTGAAAGCTGAAAGAGTACACATGGTCAAGGGAGTTGTGTTTGGGTTTATAACAGATGATGCCGGCAGGCAAGTCTGTCAATACAGAGGGCTTTTTGGTGGCTTGGTTTTTTTTTTTATTTTTTTATTTTTTTGAGAGGGGTATGTGTGTAGGGTACTTCTTTTGGGTGGGGTTTTTTGTTTCCTTTTTTTTTGTTTGTTTGTTTGTTTTTTAAATACCTCCTGCATTATTTCACAGCAGCAGATAAAAAAAACCACACAAACAAACAATCTTAAAGATGGTTATTTAGAACTATGTAACACCACTAATAAAAAAAATGTTTGTCTCATAAAGTATCTCAAGTCTATCTACCCTTAGCTTAAATATTAATAAGTATCAAACTCTAACAAGAAGTTATTACAAAAGAATCTTGGAGTATGACAGAAGGCACTTTTTGCAGAAAGTTTGTTGATAAACTAGAGTAAGATCATAGTAAAAAGAATAACTGAAGGACTGAAGAACACATTTTATGAACTTTCAGGAGCTCAAACTATTTAACATGTCAGAAAGATTAAAAAGATAACTTGTTTACAAGTGGAAATAGCTCCAAGGGAACAGAAGTTTCACAGCAGAGAGTTGGTTCAAAAGAGTTGTACTAAAACCCAACAGCTGAAAAGTGAAGCTAGGCAAGCCCATTTAATCAAAAATGCAAAGCAGATATTTTGATATTGAAGAGGATCAGGGATACTTGAACATCAGCTAATAACGTTACTCACACGGAGGATCAGCAGATCATTTTTAGTAATGATTAGACTTCTGAGGCTTCTCTCTGGTAAATCCTCAAATGCAAAAAGAGCAGACCAAGATAAATGTACACCTGTTGCTGTGATGTGTAGTTATATTGCTCTCTAGCTTTATACATCATAGTAATGACACATGGAGAATCATCTCACTGCACATTTGGGAATAGCATAGCTGTTATGCATCATAATGCATTTGGTTAATAACAGGTTACATAGCACTATATAAACAACACAACTCAGTCAATTAAAGGACATCTACTCAAGCCAGAAATGTTACTTCCATGGAAGAGTAAAAATAACTGGAATTATTATATTTACAACAGTATATTAGTTAGTACGGCTAAAAAAAAAAAAAAAAATAATTTGCAGGGATTAGAAAAATGAAACACTAAGTAAAACTGAAAAGTTAATGGATATTAAACTTGGATTATAACTATAATGGATATTCAAGTAAATAAATATGGAGATATGCATATATACATATACACATACACACAGTTACGTGTATATAAAATATAAAATTAGTCCCTTTCACACTTGTGTCTAAAACAGAAACCAGATTCTTGAAGCTGGATGCAGAGAAAGGGCAGCTTCCAAAAAGTTGAGCACTCCCCTCCTACTCAAAAGCATCCTTCGGTGCTGGGAGAAGTATAAATTCCACATGCTGAATGAATTCCTTTTGAGATGCAATAGCCTTTGCATTACAAATGAATGCCTGGAATTACTAGCTCGCTAATGGAATACCATAACGCAAGCTTAACATCACAAAAGCAATCAACTTACGTGGCACAAAATGGACATTTTACTGTAACAGGTTAAGACATCAAAAGCTTTGTTGGCAGCCATAACCACACTTCCGTGTACTCTAAATACTGCCCTCCTTCCCCCATCCTGCAGGGATACACCATCTTAGTGCCCTCCCACCGGCGCGGGCTCTCCTTTGGCAGCATGACACCAGCGAGCAATGCCCTTACCCCCTTGACAACAGCTTCTAACAGACTGACAGGCAGGAGATGCTGCTGCCCTTTTCCCTGCCTCACAGAAGGATAAAACAGGACTCTTATTTTTAAGTAAAATTATTCATTTGTACTGCGTTTACCTGACAAGGTGTCAGCGGCAGCAGCGGCGGGCGCTGCCGAGCAGCCCCTGTGGCGCCGGGCCGGGGCTGCCCCGTGCCGGACACAGCCGGTTCCAGCCGGCTCCAACGGCCCCAGCGCAGGGCACAGCTGAGCCCCTCAGCCACGGGCGGGCACCTCGCGCAGGGGGATGGGAAATGGGGGCTGCGGTCAGTCCACGGCAGCTCCTCTCTGCCGCTCCTGCCCCCTCACGCGTTTCCCTGCTCCAGGCCGGGCCCTTCCCAGGGGCCGCAGGGAAAGCCCTGCCCCGGCGGGGGCTCTGCCGGGGCCGCAGGGGCATCTCTGCGGGGGCGCCCGGAGCCCCTCCTCCCCTCCTGCCGCTCTCCCCTCGGCGCTCGCAGGGCTGTTTCTCACCCGGTTTCCCTCAGCCCTGGCTGCCGGGCAGCGTTTTGCCCTTTCTGACACAGGCTTTCCCCGCGGCACTTATCCCTAAAATAAGGATTCTTCACCATTCATTGCTGGATTCCTTTCAGTTAGCAATGCTGACGACAAAATGGATATAAGGACATTTATCAACTAAGAGAGCAAGCCTGAGCTGGACAGTCTGGATCACACTCAGAGCCTTCTACAGTGCCCCTATCGTAGGCTTACTTTTCAGAGTAAAGGAAGGGATGATTTTGATACATAACTTTCCTATTCTATGCAGCCAATAGCTCTTGTTGTACGCTGGAGATACGTAACCTAGCAGAAAAAAAAACCTATAAAGTTTTTGCAATGCTGAGGAGACAGGCGTACTGCTATGCTTACAAGGTTTGGCTGACAGCGTCTGAGGTGCTTACGCAAAATAACGACCAATTTGACATTCAGATGGAATTACTGAAAAGAGAATCTAGAGAAACAAAGTACTAAAATATGTTGTTGCATACCAGTGGGGCAAAATTAAAGCAATCAACAGATTTGGGAGCTTGGCATAAACAAATAATACAACCATGATTCTTGGCCGGTTGCCTTCAGAGACTGCAGTGAAGGGGGAGAACACGAGCTGCTGGAAGATGTACTGCATCTAAAGGTCAGCAGAGCCGTTTCTAGCAAAGGCAGCCTCAGCCCAGCTCCAACTGCCCCCACCAAAACGTGGCTCCCTGTCTGCGTCCAGCACAGACACCACAGTCCATGGCTAATAAGCACATGACTTTGAATCCCAGCCATTCTGTGGGTGTATTTAAAAGCAGAAAGATGCAAACTCTGGATGGGATTCCAGAGAAATACAACTGGCTGGTCCACAGACAAGTGTAAATTCATACCCGCATATAAATACCGTCTCTCCTTTATAATGTCTTTCACCACTTCCTCAGTGTCCGGGGTCGGGGTGGAGCAGAGCCAACTTTCTGCTCAGCGGGACAGGCTCTTGCTCACACTGACTGGGGTGTTTACCCCATGGAGGGGTCACACCTGTGGGGAGCAGTGGACAGGACAGGTGACCCACACTGACCAATACGGTGTTCCATGCCAGCTGCCATGCTCAGTACAGAAGCTGAGGGAGCAAAGGATTAGCCTCCTTTTCAATGACTCTCTTTCTTCCATGGCTGATGTCTGAGGGGGGACACCATCAGTTTGTCTGCCTTTGATCCCAATCTCTGGGTTCCTGAATCAACATCCAGAACCCAGTTCCTATTTGTCACTGAGTGCAGTCTGGAGCTTTCCCAGTGCCTGCCAGTGACATCTCCCTGGGAACTTGATAGGGTTATGTATGTATTTATATATATCGTATCTATTTCATTATTTCCTTTTTATTTTATTATTAATACTTCATTAAAATAGTTTATTTTTTTTCTAAACTCGTAGCTCTCTTCATCTCTCTTCTTCCTCTCTTTTGAGCAAGAGATGGGGGAGAGCATTTGTCGTCTTGTCATTGGCCAACCCAGCCCAAGCTGTGACACTAGGCTATTTAAAAGAAAGCATTAAACGGACTAAATCAAAACATTCTCTTTCTTGCACTTCTCAGATAACATCTCATATAAGCAGAAGAATAGCCCATGAAAGAACTTATCACCTACTCCTTGAAATGTCTTTGTTAGGAAAGAGAAATTTCATACCTTCATAATTAACACTTTATTTGGGTCACTGAATTCAGGCAGTTTGCTTTTCCCTTTCTTTTGGATATGGTCCTGTATGCCGTGGTGTTTCTTCACAGTAACATTTTGTAGAGAAATACATAGTAATGGTATCCACTCACCTTTAGATAATCTAGTTCAACCACAGAATGTCTGTTACTAATTTTGCAATGTACTTGGTCCTTGCAGATGGTGGAAGTAGTGGGGCTAATAATGATTTCAAACTTCTCATACAGCTTGTTTCAGGAAAACATCACAAGCATGCAAATTAACCATTTGCTTCAAAATTTTCAATTTTTTTCAGCTAGTTCACTGACATCTGGGACTTCACTGGGAGAATTAGCCATTACTGGCAATATCCATTTTGCTGCAATGGAAGCAACAGCACTTGCAGAAAAACATGGGTGACTAAATGAGACATCACTGAAGAAGAGAAAGCTGTGTTGCTGCTGTGCAGTATATAACCCCCAAAAGTTGTTCTAGCAAGCTTCGAAGCACTAAAGGGCTCAAGGTAGAAGAGTTGATTAATCTTGATAAACACTCAATATTTGTAAACTACAGAAGAGAAATTCATCACTATGAGAGAGAACAGTTTACAAGATGAACAGAAAAGTAATTCATTCAAGTAGACATGCTGAGAGTGGTGTCAGGTCTACAGAAAGGCAGACGTTGATATGGGGGAATAACAGTTGAAAGGATGAACAGATGAGACCAAAATATTACATGCTTATTATTAAAAAAAAAAATCAAAATCCAGAAAGCCCAATATCAGAATAATCAGCAGAAATCAAACTAATTGTTTGAAGTGAAATAATCTGTCTACAAAACGTGATAGCTCCCCTTGAACTAAGTTGATTTACAACACAGACCTAACCAAAAAAAAAAAAAAAAAATCTGGAAAGCAGAACAACCATACAACTAAAAAATCAGCCATATGTTTACTAGAAACACAAAAGACTTCTGACAATTTTTTAAATAACTCCAAGGAGAGCTTCAGTCTTCTGAAATGGAATTCTTAAGAGTGAAAATGAAAACAATCAACCCTGAGACTTTGGCAAATAGTTTTGAAAAAGGCAGTCTAAATTTAATAGAAGTTTTTTCCTGCCTCAGTTTATGACTGGAAGATTACTTTTTAAGTAAAAGATGAATCAATACTTAGGTATGTTTTGGAGACCATTTATGTCAGTAACTGGGATGAAAGTTATATATAGCCATATATTAGCCACATAAAGCCATTATAGCCACATATAGCCATATATTAAAGGACTAAATATGTCAAAAGTAAATTCCACTGTAAATATATTGGCTATATGGAATTCTACTTCTAGTCATTTCATGAAGGCATCTGACAATTGCTATGTCATTGAAAAACAGGAATAAAATAAGAAATCTTAATTTTTTATTGGAAAATATTTAAGCATCCGATTAGTCATTGACGGAAAAAAACTTAGACCTTGCTGAAAAGATTTTAAGACCTTCCCAAGGGGTGGGAGGAGGCCAAAAAAATTTAAGTTAATGACTTTTCACAAGACTGAAATTTTTGAGTACAACTTCGTGATCTGTCCAAAGTGTACTTTTACAGTAATTACCCCTCGTCCTGTTGCTCCACTCCCTGATAAAGGGTCCTTCCCCATCTCTCCTATAGGCCCCCTTTAGGTACTGGAAGGCTGCTATAAGGTCTCCCCAGAGCCTTCTCCTCTCTGGACTGAACAACCCCAACCCTCTCAGTTTGTCTTCATAGGAGAGGTGCTCCAGCCCTCTGATCGTCTTTGTGGCCCTCCCGTTCCAACAGGTCTATGTCCTTCTTTTGTTGGGGACTCCAACAAAAAAGTGTTGCAGTACTCCAGGTGGGGTCTCACCAGAGAGGAGAAGAGGGGCAAAATCACCTCTCTCGACCTGCTGGCCATACTTCTTTTGATGCAGCCCAGGATATGGTTGGCTTTCTGGGCTGCAAGCACTCATTGCCGGCTCATGTTGAGTTTCTCGTCCACTAGCACACCCAAGTCTTTCTCCTCAGGGCTGCTCTCAAGCCATTCTCCGCCCAGCCTGTATTTGTGCCTGGGATTGCCATGACCCAGGTGCAGGACCTTGCAATTGGCCTGGTTGAACTTCATGAGGTTTACATGGGCCCACCTCTCAAGCCTGTCCAGGTCCCTCTGGATGGCATCCCATCCCTCCAGCACGTCGATCGCACGACACAGCTCGGTGCCATTGGCAAACTTGCTGAGGGTGCACTCAATCCCACTGTCTATGTCGCCAACATGATGTTAAACAGCACTGGTCCCGGTACTGACCCCTGAGGAATGACACTTGTCACCAGTTTCCACTTGGACATTGAACCGTTGACTGCAACCCTTTGAGTGTGGCCATCTAGGCAGTTCCTTATCCACTGAGCGGTCCATCCGTCAAATCCATGCCTTTCCAGTTTAGAGACCAGGATGTCATGCGGGACAGTATAAATTGCTTTGCGTAAGTCCAGGTAGATGACGTCTGTTGCTCTCCCCTTATCTACCAACGCTGTAATACCATTGTAGAAGGCCACCAAATTTGTCAGGCATGACTTGTCCTTGGTGAAGCCATGTTGGCTGTCACTAATCACCTCCTTATTTTCGATGTGCCTTAGCAGAGATTCCAGGAGGATCTGCTCCATAATCTTGCTCCGCACAGAGAGGAGACTGACCTGGGTCTTCCTTTTCTCCCTTTTTGAAAATGGGTGTTATGTTTCCCCTTTTCCAGTCAGTGGGAACTTCACCAGACTGCCATGACTTTTCGAATATAATGGAAAGTGGCTTAGCAATTTCATCCACCATTTCCCTCAGGACCCGTGGATGATTTTCATCAGATCCCATGCACTTATGTACTTTCAGGTTTTTATAGCTTTTTATTTCTGTCCTCTCCCAAAACTTAGTTCCATTATCAAACATACTGCATGAATGTTAGTTCACTCTTAGCTTCCATCCAAAGGAACTCTTTCTCCCTCACCCTGCAAGACAAAATCTAGGTGAGGTATAGAGCGTAGTTCAATTGAGAGACCCAGCCAGCAGCACAATTCCACTAAGATGGTACAGCTCTACACTATAGTTCCAGCAGCTTTTACACACCCAAGCTCTCTGTTGGGGGCATATGTGGAACCTAGATGAGATGGACACACTGTACCCATAATTATTTGTAATTGCTTCCACTCATAAAGTTTTTTGAGAAAGTAAGGTGGAAATTTGATCTGAAAGACTATTTTGTATTTTTGGCTGTTAGAATTTTATATGCTGTTCTTAATAAGCACACTAATAGTAACAGTGTGAGATAAAATAATATCCTTGTTGCTATTAGTCATTTCACACATCATTTCATATTTACATATATTCCAAAATGCCAAATTATATTACATCTGAAACAAGAACAGCTACTGTAGGAGGAATAATCCTAATTATTTACCGAGTAGGAAAGTATGAAAACAGATAGATTTGCAGTATAGATGTGGAATAAAGGATCAGAAAGGGCTACCTTCCCTCCTAATCCCAAAATGACAAACAGTAACATTAATTTGTCTTCTTTATGACCTCAGAAACATAACGCTGCAAGTGCAACATTAAGGAGGTAAGCCCATTAGTATAAATATACAGGTAAACCTCAATTTTCTACTATTTCTAAACCAGACAGAAATTCATTAAAAAAATGCATTTTCTGGAAGAAGGATTTAGCACAGTATGAACCTATATTTCCCCTGAGTTCCCAACATCAAAAATACAACATTTTTCTTGTGTGTTTTCAAGGATGAGCTCTGTTCAGCTTGAGGGTAGCCTCTACTTTAAATCGAAGGAGAAAAAGATTTATCCCATTTCTGCTCCATCATGCTCCGCACTAGCAAAACCGGAGACAGTTGATTATCCCTCAGTATCATTTTCTACCTTGAAATTGAAAAGGAAGAACACAATAAAAAGGAGACAACTGTGATATATTAATCAAAGGAAGGGGAAAAATTGATATTTAGGGAGAAGAAAACAACTACAAATACAACCAACAGAGCCCTAATGAGCTAGATGTTAAAAAAAAGCAATTGAAAGATCAACAGATTGACATTACCATAATATAAATATACATTTATAAGGTGGACTTTCACACACACGGTCTGACAATCCAGCTATAATGATGGCAAGAGTATCTTTTTTGCCTCTGCCAGTGTCGTCTGGATTGGCAATGTTAAATAACACCAGCAAGTAACAGCTACAAAAAGGTTGCCATCCTTACACTTTGGAATGCAACAAGTCTAACACAGGGAAGTATATTTAAAAGACATAAGACCAACAGAGGGCAAACCCACCTGGACATCAGTTAGCATGTTTCTTTATCTCACTTCCTGCCAAATAAGAGTTTAATGATTTGATCAAAAGTATTCATATATTCATCCTTTATTTGAATTGACATTTTTTCCTGAAAATAACTTGGTTTCAATAATTGAATTTCCCAAAATTCAAGATCATGCAGCTTCTTTCTGGAAATGACAGCAAAGCACCCTGTGAAAGTTCCAGTTTTCATGCCTTATGTTCTACGTCCAAATCTTTTCAGCTACTTTCAGGTCTGCTGATGCATAAAAGGCTGAAGTATGGCACAGGATTTGTGCAGGTACTCTTACAAGAATGCCCAGAGAAACATGACGGACCATAAAGGTGTTTTCTTCCTTTATGGAAGAGTTTTATGCTGGATATAGAATGGTATCAGATATCTTATCATGGAGATACTGCTCAGAGCTTACTTTTTTTTTTTTTAAAGTAGCTTTTTTTTTTTTAGAACAAAAAAGCAGCTTAACGAGTATCTCAGATTTGCTTCTACTGATATTCATTGGCATCATGAACTTCAAGTGGCACAGTATTAGTTTCATTAGTAGGCTGAAACAATTTTCAAAACATATACTTTATAAAAAGACCATTGTATCCAGACTGGTTATTTGGAGTTGGTGGACATGTCTGGGGCTTCTGAAGAACAACTGTATCATCAGATGTGTGAAGCGTTCCCAGCCATTCTCTCTCTAGTGATAAAAAAAAATGAGATTTCCTGGCTTTATATCTGGAGATTGTAAGTTTTTCCTGCATGAGAGTATTACAGAAACCTATTTATCTATGGCCCCCTAGGGAAAACCGGCTAGCCACAAATGCTGTTTTAAAGGATTACATAACAGTACTCGCTATAGGCTATATAATAGCTCTGAAACCCACAATGAAATCTTCTGACTTTCAGACTGCCTTTATTTAAAGGCAGAGATTTTTACCCCTTTGGAAACCACTGCATTATTCAGCAATATGAAACACAGAACTTCTGCAAGCACTGGGTAGCTTTGTTCTGTTTCTCTAAGACTTTGTGGCTTGCTGAATTAATGGTGAAGAGCCATCATGAGAAGCAATTGGGGAAAAAAAAAAAACAAAACAAAAAACAAAACAAAAAAAAAACAAAAAACCAAAAACAAAAACAAACCAAACCAAACCAATTCCCCAAAAATGGATTTGCCTTTTCAGTGTTAAATTAATTTCATGTAAACATATACCTGATGTTCATGCAGAGAAATCTCATCAAGAGATTTCTGCATAAATACCAATTAGGGCTCCATTGTGTGGATTTTATAAAAATGAGCCACTGAAAGTACTTGTCTGTTAGGGCCTGAAATGGGCATGTTAGCATCACTCCAGATTTTATTCTTATAAATATTTCTTTTTGACCCTTTCTTTACACAACTTTACCTTAAAGTCATAAGCAACTTAGAGAAGTAGAAATGCTGTTTCCTGCTCAAGTAATGATGATCATCTATATTGATATCTGAAACCTTAAAAAGTTCCAGAGACTGACTCTTAAAGACTGTAGGCTTTCATTTTTAATATCCCCAAATATGGACCCACTTAGAGACCAATTATATGAACACCCTTCCCTCCCTAAACCTTTATTACCTTTCTCCATTGTCAATCACTTTTACATAAAATGTGGACTCTTGAATTTGGCAATGATGAGGTTAAAAACAAGGACACGCTTACTTTCTTGAGACACATTTAGCCACTATGGTTGCAGCATGGAAATGTTACAGGCTGAAACTTAGCTAAATTTCAAGGAACAGGGTGAAAAAAACAACCTCATGGGGGGGAAAATAAAAGTTTCATATGTAAAGAAAAATCCAAAAACTGTTAAAGGATATTAAGAACCACTTCAGAAATAAAACCCATTTGCATTTGTAGAAGCTAGTTTAGTGGTTTTTATTATATAGCTATAAAACACATCATAAAATCTTTTTTTCACTTCTGTGTAAATAGAGCTTTTACATTCAATATTTTGTTTGTATAATAAATATTACATTATGATATTATATGTAATAATGTACACAGTGTTATATGTGAGGTATGTGCAATGTGTAATGTAATATTTAATTTATTACATTGTGAATTTTGCAGATTAAGGTAAAACTTATAATTAGGGATTGACGTGGCTCTTTTCTTTCCGGGCAGCATTTTCTTTTCCCCTACTTTGCACTATTTTTCCCTTTTTCACTCATCTCAGTCTGAAGATGTCAAGTTCTCATATAGACTGAGAGAAGTGGCAAGACACATTATTTTATTTTTTTCTTAAACCCAGAAAATTGTAAATACATGTTTTTTTCCGGTCTTGCTTTGGTCCAAAACCCAACAATGTGAAATTTTACACACCTGTTATTGACAAGTGACTCCAAAGAAATTTACCATATATCATTCTCAGAAGAGATATGTTTGAAGTATCCTGCCTTAAGCCATGTTTATCTTAAACACAATTTTAGACAAAAATAATTTTTTTGTAAGTCACTTCGTTTTGCTTTGTTGTCATAAGTTTTGTTTACTGTATAAATCCACAACTAAGTGACACCTGTAAAAATATATACCTAACTTCAATTTTTGTTTGTACTGTACCTAACTGCAGAGCCATGAATGAAATGTTATTTTATATACTGAATACAATACAGTCAGGGGTTGGTAGAAAACTTCACATCTATTTTAGACTTTAATTGCATAGCTTTCTAAGGTCAAGTTGAATCCTAAACTAGATGGACATTTGGTTGTAATATTGTGAGGAACTTTCCCATTTTTAATTCATTTACAAATAACCCAAAAACATAATCTTGATAATAAAGCCTTCTAGCTGATCATCATTGCTGTTTTAAAGAGAAGAGAGTCCTTCCATTGAGAGCCTGCCTGGCCAGACGTATGGGGGCTTGGGAACACGAGCCTCTACCTAGAGCCATTCACGTCCATGTCAGGAGCAGGCTCCTGTTTCAAGCACAGAAGCCTCTCAGCAATCTTTCTGTTCCCAAACATGCCAATTCCAAACTGGATCATAAGTCATCTGCAGGTTTCTGAGGATGTTCAATACCTACATGGTGAACTGCAAAAGTTACCTGTGTCGTACTAAACAGCACTTTTCAAGGAATCTCTAGGAGCATGGCAGTTTGCTTCTCCTTCAGATTTTTTTTTAAAGTGGTAAACAGAATTAAAAGTTGTTGCCTTTGGCATTAAAAGCACTGTGCTGCCAATGTTTCCACCATCTCGCCAGCTTTTAGTTTCAATGGTATTTTCTCATAGGATAATAACTAGCAGCTCCTATCTGGTATTTTCTTTCATGATAGCAAATCTCATTTTCTCTTTATTATCAGGAGGCCTTTCAGGCAACTTTTACTAATGTCATTTTTCCATTACACGTGTATTATTTCTTCCTTCATTTCTGCTCACATTTCTTCAGACAAATCATGATTCTGACAAAAGTTATACCTGATATAGGCTCCAGTTAAACAGGATTTTTTTCTGTTGGCTATAATATCCTATGCTACTGTAAGTGAAAACATGTAATTGGACAATTACTGGCCTCATTCATCAAAATGAGAAGAGAGCCCTTATATCTTATCCTTCTCAGCACGTCATTAGGGCTATGCTGGCTCAGACTTACATCATTCTCTTCAGTCAGTATATATCATTTCATTAACTTTATTTGTGACAATTATATAAAACAGGGAGGAGTGGCTGATACGCCAAAAGGTCGTGCTGCCATCCAGAGGGACCTGCATAGGCTGGAGAAATGGGCTGACAGGAACCACATGAAGTTCAACAAAGGGAAGTACAAAGTCCTGCACGTGGGGAGGAACAACCCCATGCACCAGTATGTGCCAAGGGATACACAGCTGAAAAGCAGCTTAGCAGAAAAGGACTGGAGGTACTGGTGGACACTCAAGTTGAACGTGAGCCAGTAATATGTCCTTGCGGCAAAGAAGGCTGATGGTGTCATGGGCTGCATGAATAGGATTGTTGCCAGCAGGTCAATGGGCATGAACTGAAACCCAGGAGGCTCCCTCTGAACATCAGGGGACACTTTGTTGCTGTGAGGGTGATTGAGCACTAGCACAGGTTGCCCAGGGAGGTTGTGGAATCTCCCTTCTTGGAGACTGGACCGTCCTTCAAAAGACATCTGGACATGATACTAGTCAACCAGTCTATGCAGCCCTGCTTTAGCAGGACAGGGTTGGACCAGATGACCTTCAGACTTCCCTTCCAACCTTAACCATTCTTTGATTCTGCAATTTCACTGGGATAGACAAGATCAATGAATACTTCTGTCTAGCTTTTGAGGGCAAATATGTTACTCTGAAAGGACTTAGTACTTATGCTTATTAATTGCAAGTGATTAGAAACTAGCAGCTTATTAAAAGGCCTCACCAGTCAATAAATTGGCCTATCAGCACTGTTGTATTTGTTTCTGCTCCAGACAGCTATTAGCTTTCACTAGATACTGCCCTAAACTTTCCCTACTATTGTAGATGTAAAAAATTTAAATAGTAATAATATTACTTATTAGGCTCTCCATAACCCTCAATTGCATATGGCAATAAAATAGATTCTTAATTATGTATTTACTTGGATTTCTTTAGTATAAAGGTGTATAGTTAAACTACACGGAGGCATTTTCATTTGTTTATATTTCTGACTGTTGCGCTTGTTCTTTTAATAGTTTTGAACAGAATCAAGTTGTAAAGTAGGTAAGCAAGAACATTTATCCACTACAGACTTAGGTTTTAGTCTTCAAGTCTTTTTCACCCAACCCTTATTTTTACCTATTAACAACTTCACTATATGCTTATTTGACCCAGGTACACTGGCTTTCAGCTACATGAATGAACTTTAGTAGGAACAAAAGTCTATTCTGTCCTTTAGCTTAGCCCACAACCTGGCTTCAGATACAAAAGAAATGTGGTGAATGCCCTAGCACTGTCCTAACAACCCTTTCCAAAGGCAAAACATTTTCTCACAGTTGACTCAGCTGCGTAGGAACAAATCCCAGAGTGCTGCAGCACAAAGCAGCAGGGCTTTGCTCCCCTGGGCACACGCGTACATTGGTTCAGGGGCAGCAACACACAGAAGGCCTTGCTCTGGGAATACTTATACTCAGGTTAAGCTAACTGGAACACTCTGATCCCAGCACTAATTAGCTCAGATGAGTCTGCAATGAAGATATTCCCTATATAGATGCTCACACTATCAGTGCCTTCCCAGGCACTTTATATATGTTCCCTCTGGGATTAATGGGTATTGGATGGCCAACGGTCACAAAACTAATTCTTCCTGCCGAGAACGAAACATTATAGAACATAAATATATGAATGGAATTGCATTAGGAAATAGAGTTTGAATGGAAAAAATAATGATAAAAATATTAGCTTTTCACCTGTGGCTACCAAAGAGGACAGAATACAAGAGAAAGGAGATGAAAATTCACTACAAAGAATGGAGGGCCCAGAAAGCACCTGCCTAGTGCATTGGAAGTGCCAAAATAGGCAGTACACAAAAATTGCTTTTCTGTCCTAAGTGAAGCTGATACTACAAAACGTCTGTTACCTACGTAGCCTTTCAGGCTGTTCTTTGAGCCATTTGGTGATTTGAAGTGCAAAACAAAAGCACTGAAGTTACCAATTCAGTCTTGTATCAGAGTTTGTCTCTTCCCTTTTGGAAAAAGGAAACTGACTTAGCAGTACTTAGTAGCCATTACGGACACTGCTATTCTTTGAGAGGCATCCTACTTTGCTCTATAGTTTTGCTCTCCATCCATCACAGCCATGGGAGAGATGTGAATCCTGGCATTTACCTACAGAACACTGTGTCAAACCCACATGGCAGTCAGCTGCAAGTACAATCTCCTTTTATCATCTCATTTCTATACAGGCCAAAACTTGTAGAGGCTCTCTGCTCAACAGGAAATACATTCAGTCACAGGGCTTGGACCACTCAACCAGAAGTCTCAGCTGTGCTAAACAAAGTCTCCACTAAATCTCATTCCACAGAAAAAACACTTCTTGTGGAAAATGGACTTGAATATTTTGGCCAAGCATATATAGTTTCCATCATATAAACAAAAATCTGACACTGTCTGACACCAATTGTTTTGTTGGTAGCTTGCACTTAGCTTTATCTTCCTAATATCTATTTCAGATCTACCCTCTTTCAGTTTAAAACCATTACCCTTTGTCCTATCACTACAGTCCCTGATAAAGAGTCCCTCCCCACCTTTCCTGTAGGCCCTGTTTAAGTACTGGAAGGCCACTAAAAGCTCTCCCTGGAGTCGTCTCTTCTCCAGGCTGAACAACCCCAACTCTCTCAGCCTGTCTTCACAGGAGAGGTCCTCCAGCCCTCTGGTCATCTTCATGGTCCTCCTCTGGACTTGCTCCAACAGATCCATGTCCTTCTTATGTTGAGGACCCAGAGCTGGATGCAGTACTCCAGGTGGGGTCTCAGGAGAGTGGAGTAGAAGATGAGAATCATCTCCCTCGACCTGCTGGCCATGTTTCTTTTGATGCAGCCCAGGATACAGTATTAGATAGTATAACTATCTAATACATATGTAGTTTTATTCCAGTTAGAATTGTCTAGAGAATACCAAAAAAAAAAAAAAAAAAAAAAAAAAAAATCATAGGGTTACTGTGACTTTCATCAGATAGAAATAAAGAATTTCTCTTCATTTATCTTATACAGAGACCACACTAAAGTTTTTACTTTGAATGTGACAAACTCACAGCACTTACATAATGTCCTGTCAGTCAAGAAAATGTTAGTTTACATGTGTTATGAGAAAAAGGACAAAATTGGAGATAAGACTCCACAGCAACCTGAAAAGCCTATTTAGATTTCACAAATTAGGACTCAACTACAACAGTACATAAAGAAGATAAATTGGTCTATGCCAAAAAAGTTCTGCAGGATAACTCAGTAGATGGCATCATTCTCACAGAAATTAATCACTCTGAAGGTGTCAAGAAACTCAAAGTTGTTGAAGGTGTGATCCTTCAGATTATGTAGGCAAGCAGCGACCTTCTCCAAGATATGCCCTGCTGTCTTTAGTAGTCTCACTGATCTAAATGGGACTGTTCATTACAGTTATTTGGGTGCATTATCAGGTTGAATAGGAGGCCCACATTTCCAATCGCCTGTCACCACTACAGATCTACCATTTTATATAAGAGAAATGTTAACCATGAAGTGAAAAATGTATCAACCAAGAAATACTTGCTTTTTGCACACATTTAGGTCCCACATGATAATGCTCGTGTAATTTAAATGTATGCTGTACTTATTATATTCAAAGTTCCATCCAAAAGCAAGAATAATATTACAGGGTAGTGTCAAAGTAACGTAGTCAGGTGGATACATCATTCTGACCAAAACTGATAAATCTTTGTCCCTCACATACATATCAACATCCAAAGGTTACAGTCTGCTGAAATATTTCATACTTTTTAAAAGTCATCTGAAGGGTTGATGACTGAAGATATGTTTGATGCTATCTATGTAGACATTTACAAAATTTTTGAAAAACAATAATATTAACATACTATGGAGTAAGATGCTGTATGAGATAATATACTTCAATGCAAGTGGTAGAAATTTAAACAAAGCAACTATGAAGATGTTAATCCAAAACAGAGATCAGACTTAGATTCCTTCTGTGCTGATTTACTACTTCAAGCTAATTATTGCATCTTTAAGTACATTCTGTACCCCCTATTATGGCACCAATACTGAAAGAAAAAAACCCAACAAAACACTTGTTTGTTTCAAAGACACGAACACCTGCTTTAAAATTAGTCTCACAAGTCTCACTCACCTAGAACAGCATTGTCTTCAATTAGTGCATACAGTCAAGGGTAAGTCATTTTAAGAGTTATTATAAGCACTCCAGTAACTAACAGAGAAATGAGACAAATTTTCCATTTTGAAGGACAGATTTTACTTCCACAGCACCCAGGTGCAGAAACAGATTGCTATTTGATGACCAGAGTTAAGTTAGTTAGGAATGAGAACACATCCTGAATATAGGAAAAGTGCTGCCACGGTTTTACACCGTAATACTGAGTCCTTGAAAAGATTATGTCATCATTATGAGCCTACTGAAAGACAGGCAGTTGCATGTTGCCACTGAAGAATGGGACCACTGTACCAAAAAAACCCATGTCTTATTGTTCTAATTTAATGGCGATGTGAATTGAATAAAAGCCTTCTTAGCACACTGCACTGTTTTAAAGACTCCCTCTGCTTCCTGAATATTATTAGTTGGGCACATCACACAGCCTGATTTTGATAGGCCTTGACAAAATTAACAGAGGCTACTACCACTATTACTAACAGTCACAGAAACTCCTCAGGCAAAGTTCAAAGTTAGTGAAGTTAATGGAATTCAACTGCACCAGGATTTCACTGTCAGAAGTAAAGCCAAAAGTAAGAGAGGGAGTAAGAGGTCTTACTCCAAGCACAGTGATTACAATGGATATTCTTGTTACATACCTGATATCAGAGCATTGGCAAAGCCATTCTTCAAATTTCAAATTTTCACCGACCTCTAAAACTTTTTCTCCCAAATGCTTTAGGACTCGGGGCTTATTTTATATATATATATATATATATATATATATATAATTTTTTTTTTAATGGGATATGATAATTCCTGATGGGAAAAAAAACCAAAACAAAACAAAACCCACTAATTTTTACATCACTAGTTTTCTATCACTGTGCGCATCCAGCTGGGAGATGTGCTCAGGAAGGTGTGCAAGTGAGCCAGGGAAAACAAGTATGTTGAGCAGTCTGGTTTAGTGCAGAACTCCTACATACTTTTCCAGGAAAAAATTGAAAGAATAAAAGGAAAAAATTGCAGATACAGCCTTAACTGCCCTGTTTATCGAAGGACAGACATTGTTTAGAGCCTGCAAAAACAATTGCAAAAGGAAAATGTAGCTACCCCTAAGGTGTCGGTACCCAAGGAACCTGACTTGTTTGTCACTCATCCACAAAGCAGGACTGGATTCCTGGGAAGGAACTCCCCGAGACAAAAGGGTATTTAGAAATTTCAGACCTAGATGAGAAATACTGCCTGATGCTTCTCAAAGGGCAACACAGTTTCTTCCATGTGACTTTAATTCAGCTGGTCATGAGATTTGCAAGGGGTAAGCATTTTAAATCTGCAAACACAACTCCACTTTGTCCTTCTGCTGATTATTTCTCTAAGGGAAAAATGTGACCACTGTTGGGGTAAGCATTAAAGCCAATGTTAATAGTTTAATTTCAGTACTGTTCAGAATCCAGAGGCACTTAAAGATTTGTGTGTTATCACCAACTGGGCAATTCTATTAACCCGTATAGCCAGATTTTTGCATAAAGTAATACTAACACAGCAGAGGGACAATGAGAGAAGTGAAATCTGTAGAACAGTAGCACTAAAAGCACATTAAGAAAAATTTTCTTAGAGCTTAACTCAAGTAAATTTCACCAAGAAAAGTGCATTTCAGCATCACATCCACTTTGTTTTGCTTCCCTGTGTTTGTGATTTTGCTTTGGGTCCCCTCTCCACCCCCCCCCAGCTATTCTGAAAGAGGAAGGTCTCCACTTTAAACTAGAGATGGAAAAATACAGAGGAACATGGAAGTTTTTTAACAAGATGTTTAGTTTCATCAGTTGTGGACAAATCTCAAGGCTAAAGATTTCAAAGCCTCCTGTCTCACACTCAAGTCTAAAGGAAACTGAATGACAATAGCAAAAAAAATTAATCTGTAAATCTTCACAGAAAATCAAACACCTGACTACTTTGCAGTAAGTAATGGACAAATTGCAGGATATATTTTCCACACTTAAGCCAAACAAATAAAAAACCTAAATGTGGTGTAGAGAGCACGAAAAAGTAGCAATTCTTTACTAATTACTGTGTGGAACTTCTAGGCACTTTACACTCTGCTGGCATGTTAATCCTGATGAGAAATAAATTAACCTTATTTCTTATGCACATTGCAAAAGGCAACTTCAGTCTAATGTGTACTTATATAGAGAGATTTGTTCTTGGTTCCTTTATATGCTGTAGCACTGCCTCCAGTGGGATTGAGGAGACAATGGGAAGGTAAGAAACAGTAAGAAAACTTGGAGGTTGAGATAGAGACAGTTTTATAAGGAAAGCAAAAACTGCACACACAAACAAAGCAAAATAAGGAATTTATTCACAATTTCCTATTGGCAGGCAGGTGTTTAGCCACTGCCAGAAAAGTAGTGCTCCATCACGTGTAATTGTTACTTGGGAAGACAAATGCCATCAACTCTGAACGTATCACCCTCTTCCTTTCTACCAGCTTTTATTGCTGAGAACAACAACATATAGTGTGGGATATCCCTTGGTCAGTTGGGGTCAGTTCTCATGGCTGTGTCCCCTCACAATTTCTGGTGCACCAACAGAAAAGGCTTGAGATGACTCTGTATAAACACTATACATGGTGTTTATATCCCTGGGTTAACAACACTGTTTTGGTCACCAATCCAAAACATGGTATCATTGCAGCTGCTCTGAAGAAAATTAACCCAATCCCAGCCAAGATCAGTACAAGCAACCTTCCTATTATGTGGAATTTTAAAATTTCCACAAAAGTAGTTTCAGGGTAGTTAAGAAAACTCTCAGTATTGAGAGAGGAACCATCTGAAATGTTAAGGGATAGGTCCTGACACTGTAACTGATTAGTAATTCAATTTGCTTTCACTGTAGCCATTAGCAACCACCATACTTCAGGGCACTGTCAGGCTGTTCAGTCCTACTGCTGTGGGGCTGCCTTTGGATGGCTCAGGCACAGAGGAGATCAAAGGCAGATCAGCCCAGCTCCCTACAAAGCTACGCTGCTGTCTCCCTTGCCACACCCAATTATTTGGCTCTTAATTCTCGTCTGACCGTAGTAACATGACGTAAAAAGAAGACAGGGGGAATGTTTTGTTAGACCTGTAGGAGCAACAGATACTGTTCAGAGTTCCCTTCTCAGTGGCTACAGATACAGCTTGGAAGAGAGGAAAGAAACATAGAAAGGGATTGATTTCACCTGTTGTCCTATCTGGCAACTTTTAGCTCATTCTTTCTTTGCACAATGTTTTTGCCCCTCAAAAGCAAAAAAAAAATAAGAAAAACCTGGCTACACACTTAAGAGAACAAGAGCACACTACTAGGATTATTTCATTTAGGGAAATATAGTCATGATTTTCTTATGTTTGATGCAATAAAATCGTGAAGCAGCAATTTCTTTATAAGGCAAAAGGCATATAATGTATATTGTGATCAACAAGTTCTGGGTAGAATGAACTATCTATGACCTGAAAAATAAAAATGCTGCATAAAGGATGCGATGACAGCAGGGGCTTTGAAAGTACAGGCACAGAGAACCAGGGCTGTAAACAACCCACTGATGGCTAATTACCGTTGATTAAAGGAATGCATCCTTGAGAGCTGGGGCTTGTTTGGGGCGTAAAAAGGGAAAAAAGTGATAACCAAGGCAGAAAAACAGTATCCATTCATTCAGGATGACTGGAAACAAGGGAATTGAATCAGCTCAACGGAAAAGGGGGGTCATTACCTGACCTGAGATGGAAAACACCTGCGATTAGTACAGTACCTGTGGGCATCCCCCTTACACCTCCCAGGCAGCACAGGCACCCACTGCTCGGGTGGGATTGCTGCTTGTCCATGCTGAGCTACTGCTACACACAGGTCACCCAAAGCAGGGAAAGCAACAACAGCCATTAAGAAAAGGCAAAGGACCAAGTATTAATACATAGTTGTAATTCATGTATATACATATGCATACTTGAACTAGCAACATAGGGGGTTAATCAGTAAAACTTAGTTAAAGGAATTGCATGGATTGGGAATTCTCCATCCTCCACATATACCTTTTGGGTTGACCATTGCATTGTAACCTAGTCTGGATCTCAGAGGCAACAAAATGGTAACACTTTTCTCTTGTACTTCACTAATACTCACTATCCTAAAGCAGTGTACTCCTTGGCTAGCAATCCCTCCAAAAAGGATGGCTGGGGGACAGCGCTGCTCCCCCAGAGCCATTCCACCTAGCATCAGCATACAGATAAATAGCTTCACAGGTACTTCTTAACAATTCCTATATAACACTGTGTAAAGAACTGCTACTGGCTTAATTTACTGAAAGGAGCAGTCTGGTGCTAAACAGATATCACTTCATCCTGAGAGACTTAGCAGCAGGCTATCATTAACCAAAAGGGTAAAAGTGGATTTCTTGAACACTATGGCCTATGCCAAGGATTACTAAGTAAACAGACAGAAGGCAAAGTAGAAGCACTACCAGAGAAAACTCATATGCATTTACACTAAGGCCTGTAAATTTATTTAAGCTATGATTTTGTACAACAGCTGGCAGCTCCCATCCTACTACATATACATAGTGAACAATAGAGTGAGGAAAAAAGAAAAAAGAATTTATCATCTTGAATTGCTTGACGAAAGCTTTAAATCTTATGATAGTTGTTTTCTGATTTTCCACACTCCTTCACAATTACTTTTGCTCCTCCTCTCACGTGCATAAAAACCACTGAAGTTTTCAGCAAGAGCTTTGAATGAGCGCATGGGACAGAAGAGTACTTTGAACATCTCTAAAGCTCATATTGGAGAAGTATCAGTATTTTTGTGTTAACAGCTACGTTCAAACTCCCTCTCAACTTTTACTTCTATGTATCTGTAAGAACATGTTTAAAAACTCGATTTTTATTATTTTTTATTGCACAGTTTTCCATCTGACTGCAGTTTTCTCTTTGACTTTGTTTGTATGAGATGAGGCTTTTAATAAAGTCTCTTTCATAAAGAGCACCTGAACTTGATTTTAAATAGACTTACTTACCAAATTTTAATACAACACATGAAAGACAATCACAGTTGTTAAATGCGAAATATTTAAAATGTCATTTTATGAGGAAATATAAAAGACAGTGGAGTGAAAAGACTGAACTAACAGAATTGCCCCCACAGCAGATCTGATTCCTGCAGAGTTTAATATTTATGAAAGGAGTCTAATACATTAATACAGCAATGTGAGATATTTATAGGAACATCCTCAGTGCATTCTTCAGGTATTGGATATCCTTCAAAAGTAATTCCTAGTCCCATCCTATTCCAATCTATACAAAGTAAAATGGAGCTAGAAATCAGGAAAAAGTTTATCCTTTTAATTATCCAGAACCATACCACTGAAATAAAATAATTTTAACAGATCCAAATCCAATTGTACTCTGTGATTTGCAGATCTTATTGTAGTTGGCTTTGCTCCAAAATACCTGATTGACACTGAGGATTTGGGGGCTTGGGGTGTGTAGTTTTCAAGATGAGGTTTTTTGCAAGTGAAATCACTGTGGCCCTGCCATGCCTTTCAGACCTTTACCACTCGGGCTCCATCTTGAAGTCACACAGCAGTAGCATGAATTGAGTGAATTATCGCAGCTACATACCTCCTGCAAGTAACCATTATAGAAAAGGATTCTCTTTACCCTCTCTGTTTTCTTACTTCAAATAAGTCACCTTTCATCATTTCACTTTGCTACAGACAATTCTGAGAATCACACTGGGTAGAGTTTTGCCATTTTCCCATTAAAGCACACCAATCTATATTTTGAATTTATTCCTCTACAGGAACACAGTTATTCTTGGAGGCATTTCAAAACTATCTGGTCAGATGAATGAAAATTAAGTTTCATATTTCTGCAGCTGTGATAGCAGCATAAGCAGCTGGCACAAGTGAGGGAACTACCAGATAAAAGAGAATACCTTTTCCATTGGTTTTCAGTTTGCTTTATCATCAATAGGTTTATGGTTCCTTTGCTGCTGCAAGAGCAAAGAGGGAAGATACACAATCCCATAAAGGTCAGACAAAAATCACCTTAAAATGACAAGCATCTGACTCTAAATTTTGGGTTGGAAGACTCCTTCATTCAAGTGAAATTAAACACACAAATCCACAAGATGGGACTTCATTTCTTTTGGTAATAATTTTCTACACTCACTTATTTGAGAGGCGATTTCCATAATCCAACTGTAAGTGATCAAGTTCCCACAGTAATTTTTTATACAAAACATAAAAATCACTAATTCCTCTGTAGATAAGTATTCATTAGCACGAATGAATTAGGTATGAACTATAGCCTTGAAGTGGATAATCTGTGAGCACTCACATGATTAGTTAGCCCAGTTCCACTGACTAGTAACTTCCAAAACTATGATATCTTGCTTGTAGCTATTTGACAGACTATCTGAATTAGGTTGCTGTTACATAAACAAACTCTCATTATAACAGATGGAAGGATATTACGTTTTTAAGAGAGAATGAGTTCCTTGGTGAATTACATCGTTTTATCATTAATCCTTGGAGCTATTTACCTGGAGTTTTGTGAATTCTCTGATGCTGCAAGCCTAAGCAAAGACAGAATATTGTTCAGAAAGACATGCTTTACCTTCATGTTGTCACAGACCTGACAATCCAGAGACTCCCCCGTGCTCTACCACTTAGCAGACTACTCAGTCTATTCCTCTGCAAAATTTAAGAACTAAGTCATTTGAATTGGACAAGCAATTTTCTGGGGATGTGTTTGTTTGTGAGTTTCCTAGTGCTTTTTGTCTCCAATAAATGGCATAGGATCATACTGTTCCTAAACACATGTAGGTGTTTACTGAATCTTATGTGTATTTCCTTTTAAAATACAGAACTAACCTCTGAAGTCCCAATATGTCTAGGTAATATTCCCATATAAACTTAGTCTTTCTTCCCAAGAAGGACAATGAAATCATGGACCTTTTTTTTTTGTCCAGAATACATATTGAGAAAACAAGTGTGGGTTGTTTTTCTATTTAAGAGGCAGATTCAGAAGTGATTCAATTAAGACATTGATCTTTAAAATGCTTCTAGAAAGTTGAGGTTTCCCCCCCCCCGCATCTGGAATAATAATAATAGAAAAAGTTTATTAGCATTTATCATAGATATGTCTTGCTTACCTGCCTAAAATAAGAAAAGGTGTTCAAAGCAGCTAAATTCTATTACCGTCATGTCAAAGTTCTTTGGACCACTCAAAACTGAAGACATTAATAAAATTAAAGATCAAAATCTCCCAAATGAGTTCATTTATTCAAGGACTTGCATACTTTGCTGCTTAACATTCTAAATTATATTTAAGTTTAAAATGCAGGCTTAGGGGGGGTTGTTTTTACTAAATTTGGGCTTTTACAGAGAACTTCAATAACTCAATATGATTTTTGAGGCAACCAGATCTAATTTCACAAATCCATTTATTTTTCTCTGTGTTTTGGAAATCATTATCTCTCTAAAAACAGTCACTGCATACTCTTTTCAGTTGGTCAGCCACAGAATAGGAAACACTTTTTTGCATCTACATACGCATTCTTTTCAGACTAGAATCATGGGGTTATTCCCATGGAAGACAGAATTCCCAGAGCAGAAGATATTTTCTTGTAAACAAATCTCTCTCCTAGTGACATTGCTTGGTTACAAAAGGCACCTAATGATGTTTGATATTCTCTTCCCCTGACACCCACATTTCCTAAAACTGTGTTTTGTAGAACTGCAACCCTTTGCAGCATGCTGTTTAAAAAAAAAACACAAATAACACCTAAAAACCTCCCCTCAAATAGTCAAACTCCCAACTGCAGCTGGAACAAAATATTATTAAATTAGTTCATCGAAACATTTAACTTATGACCCCATAGTATAAAAAATTTCTCTAGCATGGGTCCTCAAACCTGTTTGCCCTTTCCTACCATACAAAGCAGTATTGCTGTGGAAACTGCTTAAATTTCTGTAAGGAGAGGATACACAGCCTCCCAACATATTGGCCCTTAATTTGGACTTCGTTTGAAGCACTACCCTGCTCACAGTCCTCCCTGAAGGTCCTTGCTAATGAGTGTAAACCACACATCTCCCAGCCACAGAGCACAAATGGGCAGTCACGAGAAAGCCAATTTTTAATTTAGTCAAATAGCCCACAAGAAAGCAGGAAACCCGCAAACCAATTCTGTATTTTATTTGCAACCTGAAATGTCAATGAAGCCATCAGCAACACACAAATTACTACAAAGATTACCCGACTTATCTATCAACCTAGTATCCCTGGCAATGGGCAAACTGCAGTATTTGAGTTATTATTGCTTTGCACTGTTTGTAACATAGCTTTGTAGTACTTTTGAGGTGCTACTTGCCATTGTGTCATTCCCTAAAGCAACAGAGGTAGTAGAGCTAATTTTCCCTTGACATCTGAAGTAACGGACTTCTCATCAGGGAAGTGTAATAAGTTACTACTTCACCCTAAGAGGCGATATAGTTTAAACCAGCAACAGCAAAATGCAATCCTCACCATTCAAAATCACAGCAAACCAAAAACTTGTAGTTAACTTGCAAAACAGAAGATGACAATGAGTTGTGTACTAAAGAAAAGCATTTGACTGGAAATACAAACCTAATAAATCTTCTTGAGGATTAGTTTGAGACTGTGTGTTTAAGTACAGTCTAGAAAAATAAATATGTGCAAATGAAATTATAGGTGCCACCAGTACTAAAAGGGTCAGACTATCACAGAAGAGTTGGATAACTTTGAGAACTTGTGTAATACAAATAACGATTAAATGTAATGTTCTTGCAGGCTAACTCCAAACACCTCTTGTCACATAACCTTATAATACACTGGGTACGTGTCATATTTTAAGCAGACATAAGGAAGCACTAAGCCAGGAAACTACTAACAGAAATGCAAAAATTGTAGGTCTTGGAACACTGTGCGCTATTCCGGTAATGCGTTATTCAGGAACGATGAGCTCAGACTGGAAAATAATCTGGGAAGAGCTAGTAAGATCATCAGGGACACAGAAGCGTTTAATCACATGAAAAATGTTAAGAGACCTTATCTTGAGTAGCTTAGTGGGTATGCAATAGCTTACATACAAAAAAACCGTGAAGGTAAGCAAGCTGTATAGATCTATAAAAAAAGACATGCAAACTCTTGACTGATACTTTTATCAATGTTTTAGCTAGAAATTTCAAGGAAAACTGCTGGTTTTTACATATTCTGCAGTAGAAGTGGAAGGGAAGGGAAATAATTTAAAAATGCAACTTGTTATACATGCTTTCAAATGCTGATCCAGTAACCTGTATCATATCAAACAAAATAATTCTAAAAAAAAGCCTAGTAGCCCTAAATTTAAGCTTTTGTCCCAAGCCTTGTTACCATTAGGCTGCCGTTTTGTAAGAGCTGCAAGCAAATCCATTTTCCCTACCTTAGGGTGGAGTGCAAAAAGCTAATCCCAATAAGGTAATTCTAATTAGCCCACAGTTTACTTCAGTGTTTCATCTCCCAGAAACATGAGGCGCTGTGAGTGGCATCTGTAACTGTCTAACACCTAATTAAGCAGGCATAAGTCTTTTAGAACCTAAGGGAGATGATAATTTATTGGGAAATGAATAGAAGCAGCTCCATAGAGCTGTGGCCAGATATATCACTGGTTTATTGGACTAAATAAAACCGACACTAAGTGTTTTTTTCACTGGAATTAAACACACACATTGCAGTTTAAAGAAAGAAAAAAAAAAAAAGAAAACTGAAGGAAGAACGATATTAAGCTGGAACGCAGCCGTCACCTACTTTAAAAGCCAGGGCTAAATGGAAAGAGCAAAAAATAATAATAATAAAAAGCCAAGTAAGAAAAATCACACCACACTTCTCCAATTTATAGATTTTAATCTGTTCTTTGCTTATTTGTTTTTTTGCTGTAAACCAATATGCTGTTTCTGCAAACACCTAAGACATGAAAATGCTCATCAGCAGTAACAGATTTAAATAAGCTAGGGTTCTTCATTGAAATAAAAAACAGGTCTAATTTTTTTTTTTTCCCCCCCAAATACAAAAAACTTTCTTAAATAACCAGTTAATTATCTACACAACACAGCTCAGTGGGCAGTATACACCTTAGATTTTTCCGGATACCTCAACAAATTTCTAAGCTAAAACACATAAGGATTAAGTCAAATGAAGATAGTTTCAGAAGCAAAGTGGATCTCCTTTGGAGTTCTGCATGTTCCTGAAAAGGCAGAAAATCTCTCTTTTAGAGTCCACAGCTCATAAATGGCTTTTCCTGTCCATCTAAAGTCCGTTCTACAAAGGCAAGCTCGGAAAAAAAACCCAAACCAACAACCAAGTAGTAGACAATGATACTTCATTTGTTACTTGTAAAAGTTGCAAAAAGGGCAAGAATGTTCTCACGCTGAAAAGCTCTGTAACCTTAACTACAGAGGTCTTGTCAGGCCTTCCTAAGAACATAAGGCAAGTATGTTCTAACCTGACAGCATGCTGGTTCAGTGGGTATATTCAACAAATCATTATGATTTACATCAAATATTACATGAAGCATGTCCAGTAAGTTAAAAAATAAAAATCCACACATGCCTGTGAGTCATTCTTCTAGAGAGCAGTAGAGGTAAGACAAAGCACCCTAGTAGATCAAAAAGCCCTGACATCCACTTATATGAACCAGAGTTGCTCAACAATTAAAACTGAAAAGCTTATGCCTCCTGAAATAGAATTGCTTTAAAAAAATATGAAATCTAGCTCCAAACACCTTGCAATGGAATAGTTAAAGGATTTGAAACAAGAATGACAAAGATGTAGGACTGTTGGTCCTGCCAATTGTTAGAGATAATAAAAAAAAAGGAAGGTGGTCAGAGACATCTTATAAAAAAACATACTTCCACTGGTACGCAGAATATGTTTTGAAGCTATGCACTGACATTTTGATACAGACACTAAATTCCCAGACAATTCTCTTAAGTACCCATTTATCCTTTTCCTGTCCTCGTAGGTCTTTCCCCTTTCCAAAAGGTAAATGTAGTTTTAATTTCTCACCTTAGCTATGCAGCACTAGTCGTTTTTCTGCCCTACCTTGCATTCCTTGGATTTCTTTCTGTGAAGTCCTCTTATCCTTTACTTTTGGCACAGCAGTCCGTTGCTCTCCATGCTAGATTTCAGGGATCCTTCACAGAGTGTTTCACAGAGCACAGCAGGGGAGGAGAGGGTAATGGAACAGAAAGAACTGTGACTGCTAGAGGTCTCTTTCCAACTTACTTGATTCATCCACATGGCACACAGGACAGAACGATACCATCTTTCACAGTAGTGTCTGACATTTTACAGTTTCCTTTAGCTCACCCAGAAAGCAACCATGAGCAAAGAGGTTTTTCCTCTTTATTAATACAGTGTCCCTTACAGGGCAGAATGCTGATACGCTCTCACTGCCACAACTCCCCGCTGTGACCTTGGGTACTCTTCCTGACAAAGACCTACCACGATATTGGCTTCGCCGCTCCCTCCTCTAGACCAGTGTGTAATGTTCAATGTGATTTCAAAATATAAATGCAAGCATGGTTCTTATCTAGATTATGTGAAGAGTTTAACACCCTTTCACTAGATTAAGAGATTCAGTGCTTTTGTTTCTTTGTTTTAAGAGATTAGGTACCTTTCTTCTTAGGTGGAAGCTGAGCCTAACCATAATCTTTCCTTTGACACTTAACACACACAAATTCAGACGTGCTTCTGACAGACTTTAATGATTTGCCATAACCATGTCTCATTACAATGTACTGTCTTATTACTGTAGAGTTAACACTAGCCCTGATGAAATGAAACATAAATTTAACAGATTATTGGTAAAGTATTGCTAAAAAAAAAAACCCAAAGCACAACACACAACACGTATGCTGACAAATAAAAAAGTGAAGCCAGTTCTCATCGTACAACTAAGTTCATATAAGACTTTAAGCTTCTGAATTTATTTAGCATAAGAATGTACAAACTCCAAACAGCACAGTTAAAATTTACTTCCCAGTTGATATCTCAAGTAAAGTTCTGTGAGATGTAAAGTGTTAATATTAATATTTCTATTTCTTCTTGCATCCTTTGAGAAATTTTAGGAGAAATGTCAGGATTCTCATGGTAAAATTTCTATTGGTTATTCCTTCTAAGATCATTAGATATTAATATAAGAAACAATAATTTTATGAGCTAACCCAAAGTAAGCTCAGGGGAAAATAATCATATGCAACGAAATCTGCCGGTTTATTCAGTTCTTTGCTCAGTGAAAAAATCCCAAAACATTTAATGAACTTCCGGTTTCCTTCACTTTTCACAGTTTTATTTTAAGAAGAAATTCCTTATTAGCTTATTTTTTACACTTAAAAGGAAAGTTATCTCGCCCCTGCAGTAGTGAACCTACGTACCTAAAAAAAATGCATCGATTTCCTTCTTTTTAATTTTAAGAAAAAGAAAAATCAAGATTCATCATTCTTTGAGGAAGAAAATGACCTAGTTTTATCATTGGTTCACATTTAACTCTTAACTCAATAAATGTTAACATTAAAGGTCAATACTGGCTTATTAAAGAGATTCTGCAATTCTGGATGATGATTTCACTCTTTTTTTTTTTCTTCCCATGAAATACACATAACCCTTGACACATAGGCTTCCCGTGCCTAACCTAAGCACCACTTCAACATGCTATTAAATGCATTTCTAATATTTAAGCGTGTGGATTAAACAGTTTTTATGTAAAATGCTGTCACGTGCACTTGTTTACTGAATCATGGCCTTAGTTTTGATTCTCTTTGCAGGCAGTTGTAATTTGCAAAATGTGATTTATAGTTGCTAGACACTAAGACCGTAAGTACATAATGCAATAACAGTAATGAATGATAAAATTGTTGAAATTTCTGAAAGAGAAATAGTTGTGTGATCTTCAAATTTATTGTTCATTGGCAATTACTCTCTGAAGTATTTACAAGACTTTGTAGCAAAAGCGAATCATCATAGGCCCCGCGACAGTATTTTATATTCACTGCAAAAGCCTCTAGACTGTGGAGCTGTGAATATCACTGCCAAATTTGACTGTGTTTTAACCCTGCTGATTAAAGCAATTAGAACTGACTTTTGCTGGCTCACCAGGTTTTCATGTTTGTTGATGCATGCCCTAGGCCCAAAGGGGACACTGGTAGCACTCTGGGCATAACGCTTTAACCCTTATTCACTCACGTGAATTTCTTGGATTCTTTTAAATGACATTTATGAAGAGAGAAAGAAAACTAAGCTCTGTAAGGAAGGGAGTGATATCCTGCCTATTGCTTAAGAGTGGAATTATCATTAGGAAAGGATGTTAGATTTCCCAGTTTGTTTAAAATAGACAGTACTTTTAATTACCCAGACGAGGCTATCAATGAGAGGTAATCAATCTATAAATTAATGGAATAAAACTTGTAGGATTAACTCCCTTCACTTATACTGCCATGCTTGAATTTGTTGTCCTTAACAAATAACTTAATTAGATAGTAGGAACCAGAGGTTCAATCATTGCTAATTAGTTTATTGGCTAGTAATAAACACTAACAGTAACATATATCTCTATCTAGTGTTTCAAATGTGACATTTTATCTAACTCTTTCCCAAATTTACAGCTCTGCAGATGAATTCTTCCCTTCCATTCCCCACACTTACATTTACAGAAGTTAAAGGGATGGTATGCGCTTTATGAATTGTATACTGACACACAACTCCTGGCTATGTGAATTAAAGAAAAGGAAGAGATGAAGAAGCAGCAACAACAATATCTTCCCCTTCTTTTGAGATTAAAAACAATCTTTAAGCATGACCTGAATGAGTACAAACACTATCCTCTGGTCCTCCTTAAGTATGTAGCTAGCTGGGATGAAGAGCTATGAATCTCATAGCTACTCTCCTTCCACAGCACTACAGATAGAGAGATCCAAAGGAGGATATCAGTTGCACAACTACTCTCTTTTTTCAGGGAAGAGGGATACTACACCAGCCAATTAACAATTTTTGCCAGGATCCAAAGAGATAAATGTATACATACGTGCATTTGGATAGATATAAAAAGCCTGTCAATTGCCTTGCTCATTTTGGCACACTTCAGAGGCACAGGCAAGGTGGCTCATTGACACCAAGTGGAAATCTGCCCTCCCAGCTGCATGCTGCATCAAATTCCCACCTCCCTGCATCACCTTCTCTGGTTATTAGAAAGCCAGTTAGAAATGCCTTTTCTTTTGGCGGAAGCTTTTCACCCATGCAGAGACAACATGCGATGAACTGACCACGAGCCCCATTCCCCAGTGCCACTCAGGGAAAAGGAGGTAGAGAAAATCGGAAGTGAAGTTAAGCCTGGGAAGAAGGGAGGGGTTAGGGGAAGGTGTTTTTAAGATTTGTTTCTATTTCTCGTTATCATCCTCTGATTTGATTCGCAATAAATTAAACTAATTTCCCCAAGTCGAGTCTGTTTTGCTCATGATGATAATTGGCGAGTGATCTCTTCCTGTCCTTATCTCCACCCACGAGCTTTTGATTATATTTTCTCTCCCCTGTACAGCTGAGGAGGGGGAGTGCTAGAGCAGCTTTGGTGGGCACCTGCAATCCAGCCAGGGTCAACCCACCACACAGGCAGGAACTGAAATAATGGAGAGCTGCATCTAAATGTTTTACAAAACAAAAATGAAACAAAAAAAAAACTCCCCACCTTTTGCTGAGACGGTGATCAAATATTGGAACAGGTTGCCCAGAGAAGTTGTGGAGTCACCATCAATACCCAACTAGATACAGTTCTGGCCAAGCAGCTCTAGCTGACCCTGCTTTGGAGCAGGGGCAGGGATTAGATGAGGTGATCTCCAGAGATCCCTGCCAATGCCAGCCATCTTTGCAAAAAGTATTTGAAGATGCTTTTGGAGTAGCAACTTATAAATGAAAAGTAAACTGAAGAAATGTAGTCGCAGAAGGCTGCTGTAATATCTTACCTGTCTATATTCATTCAAAAATATGTTCAGTACAGTCCTAAACAGAATATGTTATTACTCTGTTCATTCTCACGCATAGTTAGGAGAAAGAGCTACCTGGTTATGGTCACTCTTTTGTGTGAATTCTTAAATTATACATCCTCCAATACCAATATAAGAATACAGAAATACTGTATTGCATTGAAGAAAACAGTAAGTTTGCTTTCTTTTGATAATCCAAAAAGGTATTTGAAAAGGTCTAGACAGTTCAATGTGAAAAGTAAGGCACAACGAAATTACATTTCTACTTTTGTTTGTACATGGAAAAAGTAAAAATGTCACTTTGGCTAAGTTAAAAATGGTCTCTCATATTGTAAAAATGTTATCAAACCAGAAGAATAAAAAAAAGGTCAAGTTCATGACTGGATGCTTCACTGCATCTGTTTCCACATGGACTTGCCATTTTATTGAAAATATCAAGCACATAGATCAAGGTTCCATAGAAGTGAATTACTAGACCTGATAAGAAAAACCTATCTTAAAAAGTTTGAAGGTTGTCGCAGCACAGGTTAATTGTTTCATTACCAATGAAAAAGGGCAAAAAAACCCCAAACATTTTCTCCTCAAAAAGCATTATTGACAGCACTGAACAAAAAGGTAACTTGAAAGCCACAATCAAATGTAGAGAAATACTCAGAAAAACAATAATAAAATAAAGCAGTGTCAAATACAACAGTTGTTTATAAATATCAACCCTTTGGCTTGGGAAGTTTAATTAGTGTATTCAGATCTCATTAGATTTTGCTTCTTTGGCTTTTTTTCTGGCAGTATGGCCTGAAGTCAGTGCAAATTAAGTACTCCGAGTGCCCCACGAGATCGAGCTCATAATTATTTCTCACCTTAACATCAGCTAGTTCAGCCCAAAACAACCAAAACATGAGAAAGAGAAGAACACGTTTTAAACAGTCTCATTTGAATGCATTAAAAGTTGTTTATGGGCATGCCTAAAGTGTCATGCATCTGGCTCAGAAGTTACAGATAACATATGCTTGCTATGAGTTGTATCAGAGGCACAGTTTGAGATAAGGCAGAAAAATGATAATGTAGTTTGTCTAGGGCTTTGGTGTACACTAAGACTCAGACTATGCAAATATTTAAAAATAAGGAAATTTTTGTAAGAGTTGTGCATTACTTCTGCATGGTTTTGTTTTTGTTTGGGGGGAAAGTGTTTTTCTTTTTTTATTATATACAGCAGCAAGTTATCATACTTTAGTAATGACTAAATGCGTATGAGGGAAGTTTAAATTACGCATTTCTCCTTCCTAGATCATTAGATCTTGTAAGCAGTGCTTTGTGCATACCTTACCCATTTGGTACATGAATGAGGTTACCATATTTCTAGTAGTTTTAGTTGTGTATGTTCTGCTGCAGCCACTATGAATTTAAACACATTCTGTATTATTTTTTCCTTCAAATATTAGATACCTAATACAAAATGCTTAGCATACTATCAAGATGAAACAGGAATAGAAGACATTAACCTTGAGTGTTTCAGGATGAAGGACAATACCCTGATTTGCTAAATCTGAATTAGATGACCTGAATAAAAATGTGTCATCTAAAATTGGGGGGTTTTGGTTTTTTCTTTTTTTTTTGGGAGGTGGGGTGGGTTTTTTGGTGTTTTTTCTGAGGGGAGGTTGGCTTTTTTGGGGGGATTTATACCAGCTAGCCTGGCTTTCTTGTAATGGGGGACAAAAGCACGGAATCAAGACTGAAGTTCTTTCTCCAGGAGCAGAATACACTAAGTCACTCATCAACAGAATTACAGATGCATCTCACACCCATGTCAGTCACAGAAGCACACACCTTGATCACAGAAGTTTGCATTGTTTAATTATGTAAAGTAGGATAAGAAGGGCCTGCTACTGAGAAATCAAATCCCACTAAATTCATTAGGAATCTGAGACAGAACAGCTTACAGGATCAGCTCTTTCTCTTGATGAGTACACATGAAGGAAAGCCTGTTCAAATCATAATAAAGGAGTTAGGGGAGCAACTACATACATAGTAACATTTCATCTGTTTTAACCAACCAACTTCACCGCACTTCACGTGAATTGCAAGTATCAATGACAATGTAATTGACAGAACCTTTATTTAATGAGAGCTACAAAAATGGAAAGAGAAATAAAAATGCACACAGCTTTGCAGCACAAGGCTGTAAGCAAGCTTAGGCCATGCAATCCAAAAACTCTGTTGGAGAATTAACAAAACACAAGGGCAGAGCACTAGCTGAAGTTTCTATTACGCATGCAACATGGACAGATGCACGCATAATTGGAGAACAATGCTACTTACTAAAAATAAGGTGAGTGCTTCCCTGAGACCCTCTTACACTAGCTTGAGGGAAAAAAAAAAAAAGTGGATAAAGCACTGGAACGGTTTTGCAAATACAAATAATGATTTTGTTTCCTGCTATACAATTTCTACTATGTACAAGACTGCAGAAAACCTCACCTCCTTTTTATTGCAAGAAACATAACCTGGTGAGGGAGGGGGAAGGGAAATCCTTCACCGTTATTTCTTCTTCCCCTAAAGAAACAACAAACAAAATTTCAACAACCTTGTTAATCACTGTCCTGGTTTGGGGTGGAGCAGAGCCAACTTTGTGTTCAGTGAGAGAGGCTCTTGCTTCTACTTGTTGCTGTGGCAGCCAGGGCCAGCTGACTGGGGTGTTTACCCCATGGAGGGGTCACTCCTGTGGGGAGGAGTGGACAGGTCGGGTGACCCAAACTGACCAATAGATATTCCATCCCAGCTGCCACGCTCAGTACAAAAGCTGAGGGATCAAAGGGTCTCGGGTTCTTCTTCAAGGATTGATAGTTGAGGAGGACCCTGTCAGTTTGTCTACCTTTCATGCTGATCTGTGGGTTCCTGAATCAAGATCCAGAACCCAGTTCCCATCTGTCACTGAGTCCAGTCTGGAACTTTCCCAGTGCCTGCCACTGACATCTCCCTGGGAGCCTGATATGCTTTTGTATGTATTTACATATATTGTATCTATTTCATTATTTCCTTTTTTATTTTATTATTACTATTTCATTAGTTTAGTTGTTTTTTTTCTAAACTCATAAATCTCTTTGTCTCTCTTCCTCTTCTTGGAGCAAGATGCGGGGGAGAGCATCTGTTGTCTTGTCATTGGCCAACATGGCCTAAACCGCGACAAAGCCAATGATAAAAATAAATCAGATGGGCGGACATTTGCAGAACTAACAACCCAAAATTAACTGAGATCACCAATACTACACACAAGAGTTAAGGGAAAGAAAACTAATGGAAATTTTGTTGTTTCACATACAAAACTCTCAGCTCATCTTTGAAATTCAGCTTTTTCTGTAAATTGCACATCATGCAGAGTTAATCCTGAACCTTAACACTGA
This sequence comes from Fratercula arctica, assembly GCA_947846985.1. Lineage (NCBI taxonomy): Eukaryota > Metazoa > Chordata > Aves > Charadriiformes > Alcidae > Fratercula > Fratercula arctica. The sequence goes on from CANTUZ010000002.1 coordinate 82,387,969, forward strand.
CTACTAAACACATTCTTCCCCATGAAACAAAATATAAATTGCTTGGCTAAATTCAATAATGCTAAAGTAAGGGAAAAACAAACAAACAAACAAACCAACCAAAATATCAGGATAAATTAAGAAAGAGGTTTAGCAGATTCATTTGCTCTGCTTTGAAGGAATAGTTTCTGGTCCAGCCTAGAGGCCAAATTTATCATCCATTCACCTAAGCTACCTCTGTAGCACCTTCACACCTGGCCGTGAAGAAAGGCAGATCTGAATTGAATATGGTTATTGTGGAGCACAGACATAAGCATAGTCCCTATGGATGCATACCCAACACATGGACAACTTGACACCCTGTGCTTGGTCCAGCACAGCCACTTATCCCACCTACCTGTTTATATCACTTGTACATCACATGAGACAGACAGGTCAGTGCAAGATCTTACAAGGAGTAGCCCTTTATATGGTTTGCTGTAAGGCAAGACAGGATTTCTAAGTGGGTGGGACTCAGTCTGTGTTTACGTTGCCTATAAGAAAGTGGTCTCTGGAGCACACTTACCCCCCAAAGGCACAAATTCCACGTGAGAAAAGTCAGGAACTGCCATGTTTGACTCTTAAGTTAGACCACAAGTGACCTACCCTAACTAGATGGCAGGTATTTTATGTGCACAACACACAACTTCTTTACGAAGGAACAGCGAAGTTTTATGTGGATAACTAATCCATAACAACTTTTTTTATAACTGCTTCTCTCCCCTCTTTCTTTCTTTTTCAATAGGTAGGTACATAGTAGGTACGTGACTAAGACAGAACAGGATCAGGTTCTCGGCAGAACTAAAAAAAAAATAAAATAAATACAAACATTTTATTTAGAAAATGTCAATATGTAAGCTACTATTCAGGATTTATCCACCTCTCAATTTTAGTGATCTTTAGTGATAACAACTAGTTTTCTATATTTATAGACAAACAAAACTCCATAAATACTCGATTTTACTATTTAACATATGTATCCCTAGCTCATATACATGTAAAAAATAGATAATTATCACTAGATTATTTTACAGTCAAATATAGTCAGAGAAACAGTTACTGACCCATTAAAATGCAAATAACTAAATCTCTTTACCCTTCATGCTTTACATCCTTCTAACATGTGAATAAAGGACAGAAGTTATGGGTTCATTCCAGTGCTAACAGAAGAATTATCTTTAATGTCAATAAAAGTACTTACATTTATAGATCACAGTGTTAACAGTAAAAGAGTATCAATCTCTTACAGTAAGAGACTAATCCAGTAAGAGACTACCAGTTTCAATATTTCATAATTGAGATAAAGTAGATACAGGTGCTTGCTGCGCGGTGAACCGCACAACATTACGCTTACCACTCAGGTCTCTCCAATAGAACTGCAAAGCTTTGGCCTCCCTCCCTTTCTTTCATCTATTCAACACTTTCTTTACTGCTGGCAACTTTCAGTGGCTTTTCCTCAGAGCCCTGCTTTTTGGTTCTGTATTTGACAGCTCACAGTAATTTCATATAGCCATAACCCAAAGACTGCCCCTTACAGACGCCTGTTGGAACTATTGATACTATTAATGTGCCAGTTATTTCCATTACTAAACATCAAATTCTATTTAAAAGGAACACTCCCTATGGATCGTCAGCAATTAAAAACAACCCAAACATCCCAATCCTGTTTTACTGTGTTTTATATCAAATATCTGCCCGCAAAGACCTCCAAGTCAGTGCACATAAACCTGTTAGACCTAGATCAACCTCCTCTTGGACAATAACATCCCTATGAACTGTACTGTTCATATGGTTCTCGTGCATTGAACTCACACTAAGAAGGGGTAAGTCTGAATGGTTTAACAGCCACACATTTTGGTTTTTTCATGCTCAAGACAGTGAGACAAAACCATTCACAGGATGCACACTCACTGCTCCAGGACACACCAAGCATCCAAGTTGGAAAGCTGGACTCTCTTTATAGCAAAGTAAGGTCAGATCCTCTGCAGGACAATTCAGATCCTCAGGTCAGAAACCTGCCTCCTCCTTTCTGCCAGCACAGGAAGCCTAGCTGCCTCCTTTAGGCGCCTACACTGGGTAGAGAGTAATAATACTTCTCTTTAGCAGTTAAGAGGTGTAATAGTTCAAGAGTCCCACCAGTACCTAAAATACAGAAATATTACCGTATCAGTGATCAGGTTCATGCAAAAACACTTCTCTGCACTTAAAAAAAAGTAAGTTCCTAGAGAAACTACCAAAAAACAAGCCCATATTGGGTCCTTACCCTTATCTACAACCATGTGGACTGCATTCCCAAACTTTAGCATGGAATCTGCCAAAGCTTAAAATGTCCTTCTAGATAAACTAAAAGGGATGCACATTCATAGTCATTGTCTAGTTGTCTCCTGAATTTGAATTCAAACTGAAAACTTCAAGTGGTTTGAAAAAAATGAGTTGTTAAGAAACAATATAGACCGTTTCACTAGAGTTTATAGAAGGTATCACCTATATAAGGATAAAGTAGTTGGATAGCTGCAGAGGGGAACGACATTTCTCTGATGAAATATGGGGATACAACAGCCATGCAAAACCTCTGTAAGCATTATGCTTCTTAGTGTCTTAGATAGTTTTTAATGTATTTGCAGGTGGTGTTAATATGATACTATAACCACTATGTTCTTTGGCAAACATCACGAGTGCACTACTACAGTGCAATAGAATTTAGATCTTCAATCATTAATTTCATTTCAGTCTAAATAACAATAAAAAAAAATTACTAGAGAAAACTCTGGAAGACTTTCTTCTCCCATTATGTTTTTACCCACTATTTTTGAATTTAGTGAATCATATCCAAACTTTGCTTACAACAGGCAAAGTCTGTAAAAATATTGAGAAGGAAAGGAGAATAATCTACATTTTAAAATAGGAATATATCTGTAGTTGGTAATAGCATCAAAGAACAACTTATCTCCCCAGGAGCAAGGGATAAAGCACCTATTTGTTCTTTTGAAGAAGTTTGCAATGTAATGACCTCCATTACAAGACAGGAAAATCAGTGCAGCATAAAATATCTACTAATTGTTATGTTCCTCTTGTCAATCTGTTGCCTTAAATCAAATCTCACTCTTCCAAAAAAACTACCACTTTACAGTGAATATAAAATATATGCAATAAATGTTCTAGTTTATGGCACCGGATTATAGGCTACTGAGTTTCCTGGTGAGCCAAGAAATAATGGGAGGGTTGTTCTATTTCACAAGGCAATAATCCAGTTTGAGCAATAATTCATCAAACAGCTAACGCCAAGTTTCCAGGATGAATAGCTTTCACTGACAGGAACTACAATCTGGTCACATAACTATTGCCACAATTAAAATTATATTATTATAATAAGATACCACTGAGTTTCTTTCTTCCCATCCTAGTTTAAAATAGACCCCACTCTTTTTCACTTGTTCAGCCTGCAGCTGAAAGAGGAAAACAGAGAAAAGAAATGCTGAAGCTCAAAGTCCTCAAAGAGACGAAGATTTTAAATGAATGTTTTGGGATCCATGTTGCTTGTAGACTTTTATTTTATGGAAATTTACATTTTGAATAGACAACATGTTCCCATATCAGTTCACTTTTCCCCATTTCTAAGGCTTAAGTTTCAAGTTTGAGATATACTTTATGTAAACATACTAAAACATTACACATTTTGGAACTAAACCCAACATTCTCCATTCATCCTAGAAAGGAAACTTCTCTCCTTCATCATAATATCAAGTATCTTTAGTCTTTTTGATACGTCAGGTTCTTAAAAAGCTAACAGCAACCCTGTGGAGAAAAAAACCCCACATCCATATTTCTGCATAAGTGTAAAATGATCACATATTATATACCACGTGCTCCCCAGAGAACATGCTGCTGTGGTGGATATGATCACAGAATAAGTGAAGGTGGAGTGTGGCCTCCACGGCATCCCTAGTTTTCCCTTCCATTCCCAGGACAGACCTATTTTATCAAATTGACTGTTAGTAGAAAGAAAAGATGAATCGATGAGTTGATTTCAGTCACTCCCACACTTGAGAAAACTTTCACGGCTATCACTTCTAATTTTAAATCCTTCAACAGATTCTTCTCATGCAAGTTGCCAACTGAACTGTTATTAGAACACGATGTATTAGATACTGTGGGAAACAGGACTTAATGCACACAAAGGAACTCTCTATGGGACTTTGTGGAGCTGTGTCTGTCATAAGAGTCATTACCAGCTACTTCCAAGCACACTTTCATGACTCGTGTAATACATGGAAGAACTCAAGAAAAATGTTGCCAGTGTATCTATTCATACTTCACTTTTCTGTCTATTTTTTGTTACTGTTATTTTATTGCTTCTTACATGCATTTAAAATTGAAAAGAAAATTATCTCAAGTGTTTTAAATGCAAGTCTGATGAATGAGAAGAAATGCATATTAATACCTATCAAAAGCTCAACAATAATACGGAAATAGTGGTCAAAGTGTCCAGTCTACTGCTTTAGTCGGTGCTCTCACTGTGCACTGAGCCACTGAAAATTATCAGATGATCAGATGTAGGGTGGTATTGAAAGACTAAGTTTCAAAACATACCACTATGCTAAGCCATGTTTCTTTACAGGAACACATATTATGAAGCTTTAACAACATTCAGACATAATGCAACATTTAGAGATTCTATGCTTTCCAAAGATGACTGGATGTGATAAAACATTGCAATCACCTAATTTATGATGTAGACTTCAACAGATTTAGTTCACATTCGAAAAAATGCTGCAGAAGGCAACATTGATCCAATAAGAATAGGAAAACTAACGTTGTACTGGAGATAGAAATCGAGGTTGCAGAGAAAGGAACTATTAGTTTGCTGCAGAGATCTAGCAAGATCCATTAGTCACACATACCTAGATTTAGTTGAATCAGTCTTTAAAAAAAATAAAATAAAATAAAGTCTTAATAGTATTGAAGAGCAGTGTTATTTGTTTTTCAGGTAAGAAGCAAATAGATGCATACCATCCCCTTACTTTTCAATCCTCCAGTATGTAGTTACCATACAGCAAAGATGTTAATTTTCTTTATTTCTTAGTTCCTTATTCATTTAAATTTCCTGTCCTATTTCCTTCCCATGCTGACTCTTTCCTACTTATTAAAATTATTTGCCTTCTTTGTATGAATGCTATGAAATAAATACTCTTACACTACTTGACTCCAAAACAATTAAGCACAGTTTTCGGTATGGACTACATACCAGATGGCATGTATGAGTTTCTAGACTACATCTGCATCAAACTGAGACTATAAGAAATCTGCAAATATATGACATTTCTTCAGTTAAAAATAAAAAAAAAATCATGCATGAAAATCATATCTTCCTGATGTTAAAAGGTTTGTTTGGGGTTTTTAGGTTTTTCTTTTTCTTTGTTTTGGTATGACAAAGGAAGATAGAAAATCATTCATTCATCAGAATATCATACTACTACCACAATACACAAAGAAACATTTCAAAAAGGCTATTTGCTTTTTAACAACTTGTTTCATATATTGTATTTGAGCTTCTAAGAGGAGCCTTGGCTTAACATTGTTAGCGTCCCTAAGGTAGCTTACAAAAATAAGATAAAAATTATAAAGATTCTTTCATATTTAGAAAGTTTTTGAATAAAACTATAATATTAGATTATTAGTTCCACAAATGAGCTCTGTAAGAGAAAACCGATGGATAAATTATTTTGAGCCAAATTTAAAGCTAGTGGCTCCACAAATGTTGAGGAAGTTTGTTTTCTCTTTTCAGTTGTTCCAACATAGGGTTCTTTTAGCCTCATGGACCTGTTCACAAGCTTCCATTTCATATTCACCACATCACATCGAATGGGAGATCAACAAAACAACCAAACATATTTTTAGTTCCTCAGCATTCTACCCAACCCTCTCTAGTTTTCATAACTTGTTTTATATCACTATATAGTAAGATAATATTTGTAGAGATAAACTATCCTTGCATAAAACTGCTTTGGTGATTATAATAAACTTCAGCATTTTATCACTAATGAAAGTAATTTATTGCTTCCAGCACTCTGTGGGTGAAGCAATTCATGAAAGAACTCTAATGTCACTTCCCAATGTTTTAATTTAACCAGCTGTAAAATGGAGATACTAAATTACGCTGTCTTGCGGGTTCGAAGATTATGTATGTCCAGTGATCCATGAAAAATCTAAACAATTTACGTGGTTCTTACTTTCTATTAACCATATACCATACTTATATAGCTAGGAGAACAAGGCTCTGCAAAAGGCTCTTCACAGTGCAAAAACCTCGTTATAACTGTATAAAAATTATACAACTATAATTAATGCAAATGCAACTTGAATGTTAAACAATTTTCTCTTCCTTATTCTGAAAAGGATTTGTGGTCCTGAATTTCATCAGAGCTGTTACCTTGCTAGCTAGAGACAGAATGCTGCTTTGCTCTGCTTTCATACTAATTTTCCCAGAGTTCCAGGAACAATTACCTGACAGAAAGATGAGAAATATGGATTTTGTTTTAACGCTTGCAAACCAATGAATGTCTACCATGGCAAACCCTTTGATATTAATGGAATTTTTGTCTTAGGACTGCTTTGCCATCAGCTCCACAGTACTCACTAGTGAGCATTTACTAAATTAGCTATCTTGCTAGTGCTATTGCACGTAGCTACAAGCAGTAAGTAAAAAGAATCAGGAAAAAGAGAACATTGTTATTAGCGAAACAAAGATTAGGCAAACTCCATCAAGCTTTAGTAAAAATATGTAACATTCCGTATTATTTTTAAGTGGTAGATACTCAGAGGCATACGAGTCATATTCCAACAGCAACATCCACCTTTATTTTTCCCCTCTTCTCTTTTTGGGATAGTGTCTATATTTCCATTCCAAGTTCTGTTACAGCACTTTGCTCTCCTGGTGCTGGATCTCTCCTATTCATCACATTCTACCCATTTTTTCACCCTGCAAGACAGAATCACAGAATGATAGGGGTTGGAAGGGACCTCTGGAGATCATCTAGTCCAACCCCCTGCCAGAGCAGGTTAAAAGACCTTCCACTGTAGTTTTTCTAACCTACGGATTTCATCTGCTGATTCAGAAACCCTTCTCCTATCGGGTAACAGTCTTTATTATGTTTCCATAACACAGGCATTAAAGAATCATTAAAAACAAACAAACAATAAAGAACACCACACACAGAGATAAAACTTCCTAAACACAAAGCAAGTCTCTTCCTGTCACGCGAAGATCTTAACCAGACTCTATATGCTCACTCTCTGCCTCTTCTGGCTCGGTTAATATTGAATTATTTTTGCACAGTGGAATAGATGGGCAAGTGACATGTTCCTGGGACATGAAGATTGGGATTTGAATTACATTATGAAAGAGGCATTTTTCACTCTCCCAAGTTCTCTAGTCCTATAGAAACTATATAGGAAGGAAAAATGAGAAACAATATATCTGTTGCTCAGCATTGTGGGAAAATGTTAACTGCCATCAGGCAGTAATAGAATGACTTACTATAAAATAAATCACAGATCAGCCATATCTGGAGAGTCTTTTGAAACATTTCTAAATACCACATAAACTATAAAGCAAAACACTTTGTCTTTCCATCCCCTGATCTTCACAACATGGACTTCCCTGCTGGACCATAGCACAGTCCTGGCTCTGCAGATCAGTTATGGTTGGACCCCTGGCTACAGCCGCGCCTCTAACTGAGGAGCAAGACACCTACCATGCTAATAATAATTTTACTGTAAACAAAGATGACGTTATTAAAAATATCTTCTGTACACTCTTGGATTAACTCATCAGCCCTATGTATTGATGATATACTTTGACATGACTTAGGTCCTTGTCTCAGAAGGAGAAAAACAGAAATTTTGACCAGATCCCAAACATTGTACAGTTCTTCCATCTTTTAGATACTAAAGTTCCTAAGTTTTTCTTTATTACCTGTCTTCTTTCCCTTAAGCTCTCACTCGTGGACACCCAAAGACCTTTATTCATTTTCAGTTTTCACTAAGCAGCTCTTCCTCATGGCCTCTAAGTGCTGTATAAAAACATGGGTTATTTCCTTTACTCCAGAGACTACATCCTCCTTTTCAGTCTACCACATTACTGAGCTCCAGTTGGCATTTACAAGGCACAAATAGGTTTCTGTCCCACAGAACACTACTGAAGAGACTTGTTCATAGGTACAAGCCTCCTGAAAACGATCTCTTAACTTTCTTCTTAAACACTGATGGCTTTCAAGGTATTGAGGATCTTTCCAAATTCTTCAAAGTGGAGGGAAACTGTTAGCACTTGCCCCTCAAAATGTCCAGTACTAACGTAACTATTTCTTACCTCTAATAAATACAGCTGCAACCAAAAAAAGTCTCAAACTGCAGGTTTTGAGACTATGGAATGAAATGACACACCTTTGATTTTTATTAATCCAACTAGGTTTGCTAAGTGGCTTAATAAGCATATGCTGAGTATAGTTACATTCCCATCAGGAAATGTAAAACACTATTTAAAACAGTGAAATTACCATAATTGAGAGAACACAGATGCTCTTTAATAATCTAGTAGATTGCACCCTCAATGGAAATGCTCATTAATTCTATTTTAAGACAGAGTGATTCACCTGTATGTCAGATAATTATCACTGAAAGCTAGGTAAGCAGAAAGGTTACATATTCAGGTTTGATGACTCCATCACAGAATATGCAACATTTTCCATTTGGCAGTAATATACCTATTCACTGACTTCCCCCTATATCGTGTAATTTATAAGCAAAAAAGTTGTCGAGAACATTAAATTGCTCTTACACAAAAAAAGAAAATAACTTTCTGAAGACAATCTGACTCTGAAAACTTGCATTAATACCATAAAATATTATCTGGAATCCAAAGGAGGAAGTTATAATCCCCATAACCTCATTTCCAAAATCCAAAAGTGACCTACATCAGCCTCAATAAGTAAGTGTCGCTAAATTGCTGCAAGCTTGAGGAACATCAGAGTAGCATACAGCCATCAGCATAAAAGGACAGAACATGAACCAGGATTGCCGTTAAGATCTTCCATGCTATTTTGTACAGGTTTACTATGTGGCTCTTCATTCTTCAAGATCCTTTAACAGATCCTAATGCAACGTGGTGTTAGTCCATGTTTCAACATTGTTTAAGCAATTACTAAATTACTGCCGAGGGCTTTACCCTATATATGACTGCCATATTCATGCTACAAAAATGTTCAAGTAACTTCTTAGCTGTTGGTTTACAGAAATTTGTGAAAACTTCACAATCAAACTTCTGAAGTCATTGGGAGGGGTAACTCAAACTCATACATTGCTCAGTGAATCAACCAAGCATTTTTCAAATATTAAATGTTTTTCTAATTTGGTTTTGCTTTTCTACATTTCCTCCTTCCTGAAAGGAATATCTTAAGCCTGCAAACCGTATGTAGATATGTACAAAGCACTTAAACAGCAAATCTTCTACACCACACACACACTATTTGTGCAATCTATTAAAGCAAGTTACCTGCAAACACAGAAGAAACAAAATTTTCCTAAGTTTATTTTAGCAATTAATTTTTATACCTTTAACATATTTTTTAACATATTTTTTTCTGTTTATGTAGATATACGAGAACCTGAACTTCAATGTGTTCACAACTTATTTTTTCCCTCTAGTTAACATAGTATTTGACAAAATACCAAAGATAAATGGGATATCCCAGCTTACGAGGGAGGGTAAAACTCATTTATCTGCTATTTCAACAGTCTAGGTGTATGTAATACTCTACGTATCAAACCTTGCCTTAAACACTCACAGAGAAGCTGCTCAGGCTATCTCAGAACAGTCCCCCACATTCCCATGTGCCCATTCAACAAAGGTGGCTTTAGAGGAATTTATACTTTTCTCTGCCTAGGCAAATCATTCCTTGCTGTTGTCCAAAGGAAAGAGAACACAAATACCTCTTGAAAGTCAGACATTCAATCCACTCCGACAGAGCACCTTCCCAGCCTCCTAATGAAGCCAGGATAATCCGGAGATTATCCGGGAAATAAAAGTTTATTCCACTGAGTTCCTGCTGTTGCTTATGCTCCCCTGCAAATGATACTGGCCTACAGCAACATAACACATAACAGAAGAACCAAGCACACTCAGAATGGAATGAGAATAACCTTTTTGCGTAGCTCAGTCTGATACAGAGCTGGGGATCCATTCATGAAAAGCTTTGCTGTAGAATCTTAATGATATGTTACAGTTGGTTTGTGATTGTGAGCACTCTCTTTTTCATATAAAAGAGTATTTTTATTCAGGTACTTCATTGCATCACAAGATTAAGGCTATGCTTAAAAGGCATAAGCTATCCAAATTTAATAAAATTGAAAAGATGAAGAAATATAGCAGTGTTCCATCACATTACCCTCCCTTTTAGGTAAAATTAGAAGTAAAAGTAAAATTCACGATGCAGTTTAGCAAAGTCAGAAGTTGTAACCTCACTGATTCCATAAAGCAGTCTCTGATCAACTGGAACTAGGACTCTGGAAAGTTCTTGGGGGGTGGTGTTTTATTTTAATCTTTGCAGTAATGCACTAAAACCAAAAACAGGATAAAAGAGAAATATCTGCTCTTTACACAGCAAAAATAAACAAACAAGAAAATAGAATGCATCTATTTTATGTTTTCACGATCACATTCAAGCCATTTATAATAACTTATAATGGATTATGAGCCTGATTGAATATATCTGTAGCAATGGTATGTTTCTAAATTCCACAGAGCAGCAAAGTAAAGAGGAAAAAAAAAAAAGAAAAAAGAAAATTATTTCAGTATTTCAGTAGCAAAATAAATATATTTGTTAAGATCCATTGAAGACCAGAGCTATGAGAAAATGTAAAAAAAAATAAATATACTAACCCCAACGCAAAGCCAAAAACCCAAACCATAAAAACATGAAAAGCAATAATTTCAAAGAACAAAAGTTTACACAGAATGGTAAAACTTTTCCATTAGTTGCTTCTAAAAGTGCATATAATGTCTGTGTTAAAGTTGGAGAAACTGCAATACTGTATGTGAAAGGATAATACATACCAAGAGCATATAATAAACAAAACACTTTAAAGGTATTTATTTTAAATTAACTGAAGAATTTAAATTTAAAACCAAATTATAAAAAGATTGTGTAATTCTCATTCACGGTGCGAAAGTAAAGTATAGAATTACATGCCTCAAGTCTGTCTCCTCTTGATACGTCCTGATTTACTACATATATTATAAAATGCTATATCAAAAGTACAAAGAGTGGCTGAATGCATTATCCTACTATCCAGAACAAAGAAATAGCTGGTTTTATTATTTATTTTATTAATTTTTTTATTATTTATTATTTTATTTTTATTATTCTAGTGAAAAGAAATTAACTCTGGAGTTGCTCAAATACAGCCAAGCATTAACAACCAATCTGCACGACATTTTCAAATACGTAGTTTTTTTCAACATCATAGATGAAAAACAGAAGGGAAAAGAAAAAAAAATAAAACAAAACAATACATGTGGGAAACCCTGCTCAGAAATAAACCCCTCTACATTATTCTAGCTTTTATTGCACTTACCTTTCCAAGATGCAAAGCTAAAAATATTTAGTCTTGCCAAATCTTTCTAGCCTGAAATTTATTCTTCTGATTCTCTGCCACTCCAGAAATAACATATTCAGAATCCGTATGTAGAGTACTAAAGTCTAGAGATACTCCATTTTCTGTAGCAGCAGGAAGGGCAAGGAGAGGGGACACACTAACAAAAATAAATAAAATAAATCAACCCACAAACAAACTAAAGACTTATTTTCCCTTGAGACCCACAGGTGAAATTCTCCCTTTCCATCATCTAGCTAGGAATGTGAAACACAGTGAACACACCTGTTCAAATGGTGAGAGTCAAGGACAGATTGGCTCTTTAACATCTACTATGGTGTAAGTGACCTAGAAAGGACCAGGCAATTTTAATTGACAATCTAACACCCTTGTGTCTGAACACAATACTACTGATGACTGCAAAGCATTCTATCAAATACCCCAAAATAAACACATAACTGAAAAATAGCTACTATCCAAAGAGATTATACGTTTGTATTAAAACAAAAAACCAAACATAACCATTTTCATTCTTCTAAAATGAAGGCATGATTCACCTTTTGCAGGCTTCTGTGTAATTCCTACATGATCGTTAGTTCTAACAAAAATAACAGAAATAGCAACAATTCTATTAGCCCCAATCCTTCTTTGGTAAAGCAAATGTAAAATTTACCAGCAGGTATCAGGAAGAAGCTGGAATAGCTTTTTGTTCTGCTGATTATACATATTCGGGTATACTTGTTTAATTTTAACTTTCCTGACTTGTTAACAATGTTAGTGCTTTATTAGTATGGCTAATTTGCAAAGCAGCCACAAATGTGAAGCCACAGCTGGGCTCTGAAAAAAGAAAGATGCACAAGAAATTGGTCTTTAAGAAAAAGAAGTTCTTATGAAAAGGAACTTTCCGATAATATCATAACTTTGCAGGCTTATTAAAAAAAATATTTCTTTTTTTCTTGACAAAAAGTATGAACTTTACAAGGAACAGTAGAAGACTCAGCAGAAACAAAACCACAGGCTTGATATCTCAGGGAGATATTAAATATGGCATCATTGAGTTAAGATTCCTTAGTAATGTCTGTAAATCAAAATGAAACACAACAGCACTAGTTACAGGGTTTTCTTTAGAAATGTATTGTCTCCTCGTCCAGCAGATTTCATCAATACCCAACAGGACTCCACCCCTCCAAACTTCTTGAGATGTCCTTGTTCAGGTTTTACCTTGTTATTGTTAGAGTGGTACATCAAGCCAAGCTACGCTGCCTGTACTGACCATTACTGTGCTTCAGCATACCAGGTCACGTTTAGATAGGAACACTCCTTTTCCTCATTTAAGCTTAGTTACGAATTTAATCCATTTTAATATATATCTCAAGATAACCTCATCTCTAGGAGCATAAATGATGCTACCAAGATGGGGACGCTGATATAACTGCAATTTATGGTACGGCTGCGCACAGGGGAAAATGTTTGAAATCAGTCTCTGGGCTCAGATATTCCAGTAGGAGAAGGTACCTGCAATGCTGTTTGTCAAGATCAAGACCCTGAATAGACTGTGAAAGTGAAGGAAAGCACTAGGGAAAGGGAAGGACACAAAACTGACAGTATAACACTCCTTTCTACTAGTGCAGCTGAGGAAAGAATTTAAAAAAGCCATCAGACATAAAAAACAACTTTGGCAGCTAACTGTAATCTTACCTGACTGTTTAACCCTCTCGCCTCCAAAGTGTAAGAAGATAGTTTTCATGTAGGCCTTTTAGACTTTTTTCATTAAGTCCTTTTGATGAATGCCACACACAACCATGCAGCTCAAGCTGACACGATGTATTTTGAGACTAAAGGGTCAGTAAAACAAACAACAAGGAAATAGAGTTAATTACATCCATCTGTATATTTGTTGGTATTACACTTCTTTTAAGACTGTTAAGAACAGCTCAGTTTCAGACCTCTATTGTCTAGTGTTCTTGAAACTTACAGTTTCAGGCTGTTTGCTTCAAGAAGGCGGCTTACATCTCTCATCTCCTCAGCTATGGAATGACTAAATCACAAGGCAGTTGAGCAATCAAGTTCTTCCCATAAAATACTTATGAAACACCAGGTTCTGCTAAAATTCATGTTGAAACTAAATAAATGGATTGTGCAAAAACTCTGTGCCAGTGGATTTCTAGTGCCCCAGGGTATACACTGTAACACAGTGTAGTCTTCTCAAATAAATGGTAGCTAATAGAATAAATATGCTTAAAATGAGATTACTCATTTAACAATTTTCTACTATGTGTTCATTTTTCACATAGCAATTATTTGCAACTATAAAAAGGAGAATTACAGAAAAGTGGATTTAAATTGCACTGCATGGAACAAAATGCTAATTCACTGGTATAAACAAACCCAAGAATTATAAATAAATTAGCTTTTTCTGTTCTACAAAGGAAGACTACCACTACTGTTACTTCTGCTCTCACCCCATGTACGGAAGAGGAGACCAAGATGTCATGTGAAAACCCACTCTGTAAATAAGTGACCTCTTGAATTTTGGAAAGATCTTCAAGAAAAGATGAACTAACATGTGGAGTGTAACAATGTGCTGATGAATTCAAATAGAAATAGCAAGGCATGATGAGTGCTGTGTTGTGTGAATTAGATGATTTGACAATGTTGAGAACCAAAATGAGTAAAACCTTGCATAAGCAGCAATGTGAAAACACTTTACACAGTGATGCTTTAGACTATCTTCAAGTAACTTCAGACTATCAACAACATTTTAGTATTATTAATTATATAAATTCAGTCATGCTACTGTGTGTTCATAAGTCACTGTGTTAACTGACTACCAAACCCAATAACTCCTTACCATGTTTTAAAATGGGCATAGGAGAAGGACATAGAAGGTGTCCTCTTACTGCAATAATCATTCCAAGTACCACTCTGTATCTCTTTGTAAAAATTTTTAAAAGGAATCACGGAACAGAAATGCAAAGAGGAGGGCTGTTGAAAATTAAAGAAGTATATGACAAAGCAGCAAGAAAGCCTCCACTGAATAAAGTACTTAAACATGCATATAATTTTAGGCAGATGCTTAGACCAGGTTTTCCAAAGTTTCCCCCAAAACCAAGTTAGGCACAGGCTACATGAATATCAGATTTTCACTTAGTAAATAGATACAAGCACGCTCTTCAAAGTTTTAGGATTACTAGTAACATGTACTGTAACATATTCACAAAATTTACAAGTAGTTAATGTATGTGTTTGGTCTTTAAAGACTGATTCTCCAATTACACAAATGACAGTTATTCAATCTATTGATAATGGGTTTTTCAAAGAGTTTTCCCATCCTTCCCCATAAAGATCAGGCTCAAAGGAGGATTAGGTCAGGATCAAAGGAGATACCAGTAAGGGTACTATTGTGGTAGGAGACTGTTGCAGACCACTCATTCCAATGAGAAAACATAGAAAGTCTTCTTTAAACAACTTAAGAAGGTCTCTAAATTATAGACCCCAACTCTTAGGAGGAGGATTTTCATCTTACTGCAATCTACTGGAATGGCAACACAGCTAGAGCCAAGCAATTGAGCAGATTTTTGGGGAGGTGTCAACTCCTTGATACAAGTAATGGATGAGGTAATTGCAGCTGATACACAAGTAGATCCACTATTTACTAACAAGGACAAACTGATTGGAGAGATAATAGTTGATGGCAGCTCTGGCTGTACAGACCATGAAATGGAAGAGTTCAAGATCCCCAGGGGAAGGAAGAAGGCAAATAGCAGAATATAGACTCTGGGCTCTAGGAATGAAAAATTTATGAGTGACCCAATGAGACACAGCTCTGGAGGGCAAAGGAGCTTGTAAAAGCTGGAAGATCTTTAAGAGCAAGCCCTTCTTAGCTCAAGAACGGTCCCTTCCCAATAACCAGAAGAAACAGATTAGCCAATCGGTTTAACAGGGAACTCATTACTGTGTTTCAATCCAAAAATGCATTGAAGCAGGAAAAAGCTACAAGGGAGCATTATAGTAATATTTCCCAGGCATGCAGGGATGGTGTGATGAAATCCAAGGCTCGCCTAGGGTTGATACTTGCAAGGGATATCAACCACTACAAGAGTTCTAGTGCTATATTAATAGCAAAAGCCTGGCAAAGCAAAACATGGTCATACTGTTCTCTGGGGCAGTCAGATGGGGTGATGGCAGACACAAATAATGCTGAACTACTTGATGTCTTCCTCATGTCTTCATCAACAAGGTCTCCCAGGTCTCTGTGTAGTGAAAGCGTTCCAGGAAGAGAGGAACTACCAGCAGTGGGTGAGGACCATGTGTGGGAACTCAACCCACAGAAGTCCTTGTGACCTGACAAAATGCATCCAAGAGAGAGCTGGACAATATCAGAGATGTCATTATAATCTTGGAAAAGTAATGAAGATCAGGTAAAGTTAGCAGTGACTGAAAAATGTAAATGCTGAGCACGAGCCAGCAGTGTGCCCTGGATGGTATTCACAGGGGCACAGCCAGGATGTCGAAGGGAGAAATTATCCCCCTCTACTCAGCAGTCATGAGAGCACATCTAGTAACTGCTTTCAGTTTTGGACCCACCAGCACAGGAAGGATGTCAATTAACTGAAGTGAGTTCAGTAGAGAACCCCTAGGGTGATCAGGGGCTGGAGCGTTTGTCCTGTGAAGAGAAGCTGAGGGGGTGGGGCTTGTTCAGCCCGGAGAAGAGACAGCTTCAGGGTGACCTAGCAGTAGCCTGCCCATATCTGTGTGCTGGTTACTAAGAAAATGGAGGTGGTCTCGTCACAGTAGTGCCTGGAGGAAGGACAAGAGTCATGGCTGGTAAGATGTGGACATAAGAGAAAAAAAATTCACCTCAGGAAAGTGGAGCTGCCCAGAGAGGATTTGTAGTCTCCATCCTTGGAGGTTTTCAAGACTCAACCAGATAAAGCCCTTAGCAACCTGGTCTGACCTCACAGGTGGCCCTGCTTTTCACAGGAGGTTGAACTAGAGAACTCTTGAGATCCTTTCCAGTCTAAATTATTCTCTGATTATATAATTTTGTACAAGGAAACCAGGAAGAAATAAGTTTGATGGAGACTTTACAATATAACAGAAATAACGTTGTGAAATAAAACTATTTTCCTTATTTTAAAACAGTTTGTGTGTGCACTGCTAGATGAGAGGCAGTTCTAATCGACTCCACAGCTGTGCAAGGAAATGAAATCTGAAGATTCAGAGCTCTAAAGAAATACCTTTTAAAGTAATTTCCAAAGTGCAATAGGAGAAAACAAATGAATAATTGCATATAATATTTAGAGTTATGGTATACATTTTTTAAAGTTCAATAGATACAATAAATGGCTAGCAAACATTTTATATGGGATGAGCCCAGTTGCTATAATAGATGTGGTTTTGAATCAGAGACTTTTGAATTGGACATCTAGGCAGCTACTTCCTCAAACACATGCAATTTTTCTAATACCCAAACTAAAAAATCAATCAATGACTATAAGACCTGACCTTGATAAATCGTTCTTTCCCCCTCCCTGAAGAGATTTTACAACACACACACTATTGTGGCAGTTGAGAAATTTAATAGCATGGTAAACATCACTAAGGCCTTTCTGTGCCTTCAGGGAAAGCTGTAAATATCAGTTCAAAAGGTACTGATGGTGAGCTATTAGGAATGTCTAAATAATTTCTACTCTTAAGACCAATTTGTAAAAAATTTGCTAGAACAACAGTGATAAAACCTCACTGAAATTGGCCAGAATTTCTCGGACAATATTAGTGGTAAACTCTTCCAAGAGAAGAGAATGAAAAGTAGGGAAAAAAGATGAGTACAATAATTTATCATGAAGGAAAGAATTGATTAAAATCTTACTGAAGACATTACATATAAACATAAACGCTGTAGTAATGTAGAAAAAAATCTATGATTAAAAGGCAGTGCTATAATCAAGTGCAGGAGCGAGCCAAGCGTAAACTGCTTATCTGGAACGTATATGATAACTAGAGCCAGGTAGTAGCTTTATATGGCACATGATATTGCTCTGTGGATTTGCCAAGGACAGGAAAGGATTGATGGAAGAAATAGTAGGCCAGTTGTCTAAAGCCTGTGTTTTTGAAACTAAGAGACCTCAAGTTTCAGCATTAGTTCCTTATACAAATGTATTTGTTGTGTGTGTACTGGATTCTTAGCAGACAAATCAGCATTTTCAAGTCCTAGGAAAGCGAACTGCCTGACAGGAGGGGAAAAAAAAATAAGCAAGCTATCCAAATTCGTGATTTCTCTGCTCTACTCTACCCATGACAAGTAAACAGGTCTTACCCATCTGGAACAGAGAGAGCAGCAGCAGAAATGCATATGCAGAGGTAAATGTAAAGTGAAGCACAAGGGAAATGTGCATATGTAAGTGACATACAGCTGAAATGACGGGCCCTGAGCTAATTAGGTGGGGACTGTGGGATTATGATAGCTCTGTACTCAGAGCAGCTCAGTACTCACTAGCAGTCAAAAACCCAAATGAAACATTAGGAATTATTAGGAAGGGCACAGAGAATGAAAAGAAAATATTATTAAGCTGCTATTTAAGTTCTCCAAAGTAAGATCTAATTAGACAGGAAAAGGTGCAGAGTAGGTTGATAAGAACATTCAGTGGCATCGGACTCCTCCCATGCAAAAAACAAGATATCTTTGAAAGACTCTTGAAAGGAGAAATAGAGATAACAGAGGACTATAAAATCAAACTGCCACAGAGACAGTAGATATGGAGAAATTGCACACTGTCTCTTCCAATAGAAGAACAGGGGGCATAATATGAAACTAGTATAAGCCAGATTCGTAACAAAGGAGGCCATTGCTCAGACAATGCAAGAGTGCCACAAAACATTGTGAATGCTAAAAGTTTACAGAGCTTCCAGGGTAAACTACAAAACTACATGGAAGCAAAACACATTGAAACCACATTTGGTTCAAAAAGTCTCATGAGCCAACACCAGCTCAAAAGTGAGAATAGTTCAAATGAAAACCATTATGTACCCTGTCCTTTTTATTAGACATTTGGTCTATAAACTCTGATGGGCACAGGTTAGTAGGCTAGATGAATCTTTGGTCTGACCCACAACAACCTTTTTTCTCTTCTTTTAATGACATTTTCTGAATCTCAGCAAACACATCAGCTTTGTGCTCTTAAAATTTAGTTGAGCAAAATCAACATTGACTATTCAAAGTTCAGATTACATCTGGCATGTGAAAATTTCCTCTCTGTGCCAATTCATTAATGGAATGAAACAAGAAATCCCCACACACCCACAGCTCGGAAATTACTGTTTTACCAAATACACTCTCCAATGGGTGTAGGGTTCCCTTAGTATACTTTTTTAACTTTTAATTTTTTATTATGCAAAGACAATGGAATCCTATTGTACTATATATATATGCATATATATACTAAAGTACAGTTCCTCACCTGAAAGGGTTTGCCAGCTAGAAGAAGTCATACAGCAATTGTGGGCGTATGTATAAAAGAAATCTCTATCTGCATAGAGATGGAAAGCATATAGATAACAGAGGATCTAGTGAATAACAAAGCAGATGACAAAACAAAGATGAATCTAGTTCTATATGCAATTTTTGGACAAAAAGTACGAGTACCAGTTCACCTCCTGTGAACAACTGATTTGTGGTTACAGTAAGGACTTTGCTTTGGAAGAAGAAGAGGAAATTAAGGGGAAACAGCTACTAAACGGGAGCTAATTCAAGCCACTGTAGCATGAAAAGTGTCCTTTTGTTCCTCTTTCTTCTCCCCGAGAGGACCGTGAGGTTCATCTATGGGGGATTTTATATAAATGCATCTATTTATAGTCTGTAAAGGTTACTCCTTCATGAGGATCACAGCAGGAATTCATTTCAGTATCTGTGGCAAATAAATTTCCTTACTGTAACAGTATGTTTCCTGAATCCACTCGATTTATACTAAAAACAGGCAAAACCTGAACTACCATTTTTTCCTATGTGGGCTACACATACCATATTTGTTACACACAGTTGTTACTTTAACAACTAAATTTTAATGGATTAATTCTCACCAGGTTTCTCCCTATCTGCCCCACAAAGGATGGAGACTAGAGTTTGATGACGCAAAGAGTCTGGGCTTTTTCCACACAAATATAATAGGTGATCTGAAAATATTCAACTTAGAAACCATATATACACCGTTTGCACAATTTTCTTTGCAGTTTGCTTAGTGCAGAGAGTGCTCAAACAGGCATTGTGGGCTTGGGACAAATGAGCTATAACTGAGATACACTATACATGGTGCTTCAGAGGTGTCTTTGTGACTTTGGTAAAGCAAGACACTCTAGTCCTTGGAAATCAAATTTCAAGGTACATGGTTATTTCCATCTGAGTTATTAATCTGTTAGGCATATGAAATCTCACCTTAAACAAAGTCCACACAGTGGAAGGGTAAGTTTACTACCAAGAAGATAAACTAAATTGCACTAACCATGGTTGACTGATTTCAAATTGAAGATCTATTTAGGAATTCAGGTTAAAGAGGTACTTACTTTTGCATGGGCATGGGTAATTAGAGTATCAGCAGAAAAAAAAAAAAAAAGGAGTTTGGGAAAATAGGGCATAAATATTTGTGACAAGGCATTTTTTAAATAGCTTATAATCAAAGTTTGACCTGCAAACATTTTTAGCTTGTTTTCCCATGGAAAACCTGCACTATTTGACAAAAGCACAGAGATCTCAAATGCTTTAGGTTCCTAGATGCTGCATAAGAACATGAAGCCTGGCAGAGAAGAGACTGTATCGCTGCATATGCCCAGAAGATGGTTGAACTCACGAGTTTCCCTTCAGACATCAAGTACCCAGCCAGAAAAGAGTAGAATTGCCCCAAACCATGTTTAATACAGCACTACACCTTATCATACATTAGTAGATCTAATAATGATTTTATTTCTAAAGGATAGTGGACCTTACATTAGTTTCACCACTAATGACAAAGTTTATAACTTATACATGTTGTTAATTTACTTCCAGGTTCTGAAATTCTTGCTATAAAATCATAAAATCCTGATAACACTCAGTTCTGTCACTAAAATCTTAGGGTGTGTAGGTAAATATCTTTAACCTTGAAGAAAAGGAAGGACAAACAATAAAATCATTTTTTCCTGAAGATGTTTCAACTCCCTCAACGCTGAATACAAAAGTAAAAGAGAAAAAGATACTGAAGGGTCGACAGAGACTTTCCAAGAAGAAAATAATCACAGTCCCTTTTTTTCCACTACAATGTATGATGTTGTGCCATGAAGAATTACCTGAGAAAAGTTGAAATAAACTTTCTCAGGTATCAAAAGTAATATAGCTGTGCTTGAGTGGAGATCTGCACAGAGTAATTCACCAAGTTTCTCAGTGGCATAGATGTATACAGTTGGTGGCTGCAGTTGAACGTTATGAATTCCTGGAAGGAGTATTTGCTTTAGTAGTTCACTTACCCCACTAACTGCTAGACAGTATGTCCCAACTGTTTGGAAGTAGAGAAGACATCCACTGATGCCCAATGACTTTGGCAATTTCGTGAGGTGTAGGAATTGCCTCACTTCCTTGACACATTGCATTGGCACTACTTTCCAAAGGCATTCAGAGTTCTTGGGAAGCAGGTGGACAAAAACCTGAAGATAAGAGAGTTAACATGTTATAAAGGAATTCCTTTCAAACCTCAAATGAAGAAATGTGCTTTCACTTGACAGCATTAGAGTTTACAGCCCTTCCAAAAGTCATTCTAACCATAGCCACCTGTCACCTATTTATGTGTACATCTCTTATTCAGGCTAAAGTCTTACCCTTCAGTTACCCTTGACAAACAGTATCAGATTTTATTTATATTCCATGGAAGAGGTTTTTTTCATTTATAAATTTGAAGCAGTCATATCAAAGGCTTGTGGTTTGGGCTGGGCTGGCCACTAAACAAATGACAGATGTTCCCTTAAACCTCTCTCTCCCTTTCCAGAAAAGAAGGGAGAGAGAATAAGAGAGATTGAGACTTATGGGTTGAAAAGAAACTAAACCACTTTAATGAAATATTAATAATAAAAATAAAAAATAATAATATTAAGAAGAAAATAATGAAATATATGCAATATATAGAAAACCAATATCAAGCTCCCAGGATTACAATCACGTCACTGTCAGGCACTGGGAATGTCCCAGACTGGACTCAGTGATGGATGGGAGTTGAACTCAGGAACTGGATTCAGGAATGCATGGATCAGGATCAAAGGCAGACATACAGACAGAGTCTTCCTCAGACGCCGGCCACTGAAGACAAGAGGCTGACCCTTTTGATCCCTCAGCTTTTATCCTGAGCACAAGGCAGATGGGATGGAACACCCCATTGGTCAATTTTGGGCCACCTGTCCTGTCTCCTCCTTCCCGCAAGTGTGACCACTCTACGCTTTTCCACTTCTGTCCATCCAACAGGGCACAAAACAAAGTTAGCTGACCTTGGTTGTTATAGCAAGTAAGCATATGCAAAAGCCTCTCTGCACACCGTTCCTTGGTATTAACTACAAGCATCAGACCTTCTCTGCTAGAAGCCAACACTGTCTGAAAAATGAGTCATTAATTTCAGAAAGTGCAGTTAGTTAGAAGAGATTAAATTGAAAAGTAAAATTGCAGAAAAGAAAATTGGTTCTGTTTTACCTCAAACTAGGACACTAAGTTTCATTACACCTGTCCTGACTAGCTGGTGTAAAAAGGCAGGCTTTGTAAATTTGTGCTTGTAAGCTTTTGGTATAAAGACACAGCATTTACAACATTCTTGTCCTGTTGTATTCTTTCTGTTTTTCATACCTGGAGTCAAATTAAACAGTCTTTGTTAACAGTATCTGCACTGATAAGAAATTCTGGAGACCTATCGTATGTTAACTAACCTATCACCTATTTAGGTCTACCATGTCACCTTTGGTGTGGGTGACCAAAACATAAAATATTTTTTCTAAGTACAAAGAAGATTAATAATATGCAGCATTCTGCAAAATCTGAGATAGTATACAAATGCAAACCTCTTCTACAGCGAACATTTCATTTCAAATGGAAAGGAAAAACTATAATTTTACTATTAAAATTACAAGTACAATAGAAAATAAGATAAATTAACACTGAAAAAAGTTTGTACTCTGCCTACAGACACAGCTGGCAAATATCTAGGGAATTAAATACTATATAAGCAAAATAGTGGATAAAAAAATATGCCTGGGTAATCTTAATGAATCACAGGAGAGAGAAATGGACCTTGAGAGGTCATCCAGTTCATACACTTCCCCAAGCCACAATCCATTAGAAAAAGAAGAGAAAAATCACTCCAACATTTATGGAAATTATTGAGATGGACTTGCATGAACAAATATGTTTTCTAAAAGACAAAAATATCAAGGTTAACAGCGCTGAGATAACAAAGGAAAACTGAAGAAGAGAAATGTGCAGAAGATTTTTGTAAATGGTATTTTTCTCAGCGTCTGGAACTAGTATCTTATTTCTGACAGTGTCTAGCTGGATATCAAGTATCACCAAAACAGCATGTCACAACACTGATAGGAAATCTATTTTTTTTTTCTTTCCCCTGTGCACTGTGCAGGTAGGAATATTTTATTTCATACATCATTTGCAAATTGCTGTGGGGATTCCAGGAAGCCAATTTGGCTTCACAAAATTGATGAATGAGAAAAAAATACTGCTGGGTTTGTGTCTGTTGTTTTTGAAAGCTGCACACATGGGACTTTGGCACACTGGGCATCTCTAATGATTCATTGTCGTAACACTACAGTGAAAATGCTGAAGTTTCTTTTAACCCTCAGAGAACTTGTTCATCAGAATGAGTAAATTATTTGCATTTTACTGTTCTTTTACTGGTCACCCTTAATAACAGCAAAAAGAAACACTACCAAAAAACCCTATAAAATCTAATGAAGCTTCTAAATGAACATGTTCAAGTAGCAAAACCTAAGAGAGGATGCAATCCAGGCTGCACAGGGGAAGCAAACAGGACTGCGAGGGGGTGTGACGTGCAACTGCTGCTGCATTAGGCACAGAGAGCTGGTGTGCATAGCACTGTACACGGTGCTGATGGGAAAGGAGACAGCGAGAGACACACAACCCCACTTTGGTTTTTAGTGATTTTAACAGAGCTACATTATATCTAAGTTCAGAGGAACTTATAAGATCATCTGATCCGTTACATCCTCAAGACCTGGAACCTAATCCAGTTACATTTTATTTGAGCTGTAGTGATCCTCATTTAGCACACTAAATGAAACAGACTTCCATACAATAGTCAGTCAACTACAAAGCAATCATTCACAATTCAAAAGAGTAAAAATGATAGGCATTCTAAACTGAAAAGTGTTACATAAAGGTTTCTGTGTGCTAAAAATACTGAGAGAATTTTGCAAAGCAGAGGGAGACATCATTTTATATTCAAGGGTGTGTGGTTTTACCACTTCACTGTATAATTACCGATCTATGTTCTACAGACAATAATCTTCAGTAATGAAAATAATTAAATACAAATTAGATATCTGATAGATGTTGATTCCTTCAACCGTAAGTTGAAAGAATAAATTTTAAAGTTATTGAAGTCACAGGGAGAGAGAGAAGTGACGATAATCACTGAGTCACTATTGCTGCTTCCAGCTCAGGGGAAGCTGGTACGGTCCTGCTTGGCCAAGTGAGGCAGCTACAGACATTATGAGACAGGTGCTCCTGGAACTGCTATTTTTCACTCACATCAAGATAAGAAAGGAGCTGCCCTTTTACACATCCACCGTGAATTCAGTTGCAGGGGCCTGAACACTTGTGATGCTCATGGGGGTTATCCAGGATCAAGAAAGGATTCCTTTGCATAGGACAGATGGGCTGCTCCATAGCCTCCATGGAACAGTCAGTTAACCTGAAGGTTAACATCATAAAACTCACACCTCAGTTACACTGCGTACCTTGGTCCTAGTAGGCAGCATTCAGGACTGACTTCAGTGGTAAAAGAGATGGGAACAAGACAACAGGGAGCTCATTTATGAACAACAACCAGGGCTGAGCCTTCACTGAAGTCCTTGTCAGATTAACCAGTCTTGGCACCCAGCAGAGGGACAGGACGGATGCTTCCTGCTCACACTGATCACGCTTCCTCCCTCCATCCCCATAAAATCACCAGTTTGACTGGGGAATTATCTGGGAGCCGAAAAAAAGTCTTCATCACTTACTGGTTAAAATGTATGCCCAGTTCTTCAACACATACATCTGAAATTGAAGTCTTTCAGTCCTTCTAAATTTGTCTGTCCTTTACCTGTACTTCTAAATCAACAAGTTTAACTCAGTCCACCTTCTAATAAGAGTAAAATGGGAGCACAGCATTGCCTAACCCTATGCACTGGATTCCAAAGAACAATCCTGACATACAATCAACTAAGTTTGAATACAGCTATTAAAGCCTACCGAAATACCCATGACAAATTGTTAAGTATGTAAGAGGTGAAGAAAACCCTTCAAAAATCTAATATGGGAGTTCATGAGACACTGAGGGTATACCAAATATAATGCCAAAAGAAAACATCACATTACTCCTTGAAAGTTATGTAATTTTTATTTTAAATCTGGACACTATCTTGATATAAAATATAAGAATTGCCTACAAAATTACTACATGCAAAGATATCCATCATCAGATATATCTGCATTAACAGTAACATTTAATATGTCTTTGTGTATTTCTGAAATAAACAAAAATCATAAGAGTGAGACAATGCCACATCAAATCCCACTATGTCTTTGCCGCACAAACACTTATATACATAAACATCCTCCAGGCCTTAGACATCAAAAAAGCCCCTTCATTCAGTCTTGATTTATCCAAGAAAACCAGTGCTAGAAAGTAAAAACTGGTGGGAAAATACATGTCCTCATTCAAATATTACACAAGCTTTCTGCTAAGTCATAGGAAAACAGAAAACCAAGAACGCACACACACACACACCCCACCATCCCCCACCCCCCACCCCCCCCGTCTCCAAGACACAAAAGGGTAGTGTCCCCATTGATTTTGCTTCCCCCCACCATCATCTTTCTCTAAAAAGCTACCAAAAATCTTTCAATAAGCAAGAATAAGTATGTGCTTGGTAGTGGTTGGGCTACAGGAGTAGCTTCAGTGAGAAGATGCCAGAAGCTTCTCCCATGTGCAATAGAGCCAATGCCAGCCAGCTCCAAGACGGACCCACCACTGCCCAAAACTGAGCCAATTAGCAATATTGGTAGTACCGCTGTGATAACATATTTGAGAAGGGGGGAAAAAAACTGCTGCCAGAGAGAGGAGTGAGAATATATGAGAGAAGCAACTCTGCAGATGCCAAGGTCAATGAAGAATGAGGGGGAAGAGGTGGTCCAGGTGCCGGAGCAGAGATACACCTGCAGCCCATGGTGAAGAGTGTGGTGAGTCAGTCTGGCCCCCTGAAGCCCATGGAGGTTAACGGTGGAGCAGATACTCACCTGCAGCCCATGGAGAACCTCACACTGGAGCAGGTGGGTGCACCCAAAGGAGGCTGTGACCGCATGGTAAGCTTGTGCTGGAGCAGACTCTTGGCAAGATCTGTGCAGCCATGGACAGAGGAGGCCACGCGGGAGCAGGTTTGCTGGTGGGACTTGTCACTCTGTGGGGGACCCACACTGGAGCAGTCTGTTCCTGAAGGACTGCACCCTGTGGAAAGGGCCCACACTGGAGCAGTTCATGAAGAACTGCAGCCGGTGGGAAGGACTCACATTGGAGAAATTCATGGAGGACTGGTTCCTATGGGAGGGACCCCATGCTAGAGCAGGGGAAGAGTGTGAGAAGTCCTCCTCCTGAGCAGAAAGGAGCAGCAGAGACAGTGTGTGATGAACTGACTGCGACCTCAGTTCCCCAACACCCTGTGCCTCTGAGGGGAGAGGAGGTAGAGAAAGGCAGGAGTAAAGTTGAGCCCAGGAAGAAGGGAGGGATGGGGGAAGGTGTTTTTAAGATTGTTTTTTTTTTTTTTCATTTTTTTTCTTATTGTCATACTCTGGTTTGATTGGCAATAAATAAAATTAATTTCCCCAAGTCAATTCTGTTTTGCCAGTGACGGTGATTGGCGAGTGATCTCTCCCTGTCCTTATCTCCACTCACAAGCCTTTCATCATATTTTTCTCTCCCCTGCCCAGATGAGTAGGGGGAGTGATAGAGCAGCTTGGTGAGCATCTGGTGTCCAGCCAAGGTTAACCCAACTCAGAGCGAAACCTAGGATCTAGTTTTAACAACAGGTTAATATGACTGGAAAAAATCCCTCAGATAAATCCTAAGTTTGCAGTTCCAGGAACAAATGCTTCGTATGCATAAGAACTCAAGCAAAAATTGTTACAGGCTGGTACCAGACCAATTCCCAACACTCAGCGACTGAGGAAAAAATATTTAGCGTCACAAGCTACTTCAACCAGGCATCAAGACTGCTTTCCACTTTAAAGAATGACAGAACCAAGAACTGAATTGAAATGAAAGTATACGTATTCACTCACACATGCAATATTGTTCCCCAGGCTCAGCAGCAGCAGCAGCTCCCACCCCTGATTAACAGAGCAAATAGCAAAATCCCTTCATGCTCGGTAGGCCAGACTGGCACCTGAAATGCAATGTAGAAGTTGCTGGGAAGAACAAATCAAAGAAAACAATAAAAATGCTACAGATCCCCACCACAATATTAGCACAGAAACAGATTAATTTAGCACAACCAAACTTGCAAAATTGTCAGATCAAATGCAGACTGACCTATCTCAAAATAAGTGATGACATAATCAGGTAGAAAACACTGGCTAAATCCTTGTGCCCCTTTCTTAGCTTTAATAAATGTTTGTATGGCTTATTATTGCAATCTAGTCCTAATTGCACTGAATAACATACACTCAAAGACCAAACAGGAGAGACAAGTCTTCTGGGAAATTAGATGGACTTGTATTATTTCCATCTTCAGTACATTCACTATCAAACAGGCTGGAAACAAGAATATCCGCTTCACAAGAAATTCTGCTGTTTCACATTGGTTTTTACACTGAACCGGAAAAACAGTTGTCACTTGAAATTTACCAATGAGCAAAGTTTCAGAAAAAGTGGGTTTTTTTTACAGAAAGAGTCTATTTTTAGTAATTAAATATTTTTCTCTGTTTTATTCCACGGTAATTAAACCAAGCTCCAATGATTATTAAAATAAATGCCCACAAAAATAACTTCATACTGTAACATTAAAATGCCTGTAGTGTTTGACTACTTCTTTCTACTTCTGCCTTCTCAATTCTCTTCTCTGCAGCTCTGTAAAAAAAAAAAAAAAACCAAAAACCAAACCCAAACCAAAACAAAAAACAAACAAACAAACAAAAAACCAACAAAAAACCCCAAAATGAGAATCCCAATAGTTTTTTAGTTTTTAATATTTGTTTTGATTTGCATATTCCCAGATAGCTTACTCATGCTAAGCAAGAAAGGGAATTGTATGCAAATCTTTATGAAAAAAGAAAAAAGCCCTTGAATTTTGAATTCTAGGAAAAAATAGTTGTTATTACTAAGTTACAACTCAGTGTTTGGCTCTGACATGATTCATTCCAGAATAATAAAAAAGACCGTTGACTGGACAAGTTGTCACTATAGGTACATACATTATGGCTTTAATTTTTTGTGGCAATTTTAATTTGTAGGGACGAATTTAAAGCGGAGAGCACTATTCATCAGTTAGAGCAGCAATGGCTATTTCTGCCACAGTATCATCTTAAGAGTAATAAACTACAGTCTTAAAACTCAAGATATTATTTTACCTCAAATATGTTTTTTTAAGGATTTTTGACTAAATGAAATCACTACTGAACTCAGAGGATAAAATACAGAAGCACTAACGAAGAGGAAAGCAAAAAATAACTTTGTAGGATAGTATGAGCAGAGTTTGCTAAACAAAACGTTTGAAGGAATAATTTTATTTAGATCTACAAATTATTAATATTCTTACATGTAGAAACACTGCTCTGAATCACCAGTGCTTCGTAATGACTTTATAATACATCATTTAATTTAGAAGAGTCTCTTTTTTAAAATGAAGAAGTGCTGTTATGGCTTACAGCACATGTTAATTAACAACCATATTTTCCCACATCAAGGTAGTTTTGGAATGAACGGAGGAAAAGAAACATTTGGATTAAATAAACTAGGAAAACTTCTCTCCCTGCCAAATCCATGTTTCCCTGACTTTCTTTTATTTGGTTCCGTTTTGTCTGTATTTTTCCCCCTTTGTATATGCTAAAATTCATTCGTTGCAAGCAAAGCTTATTTTATTCGTTTTTCATCAGAGTTTCTTTCATTCAGGTTTTTGGCAATCTTACTGTGTTTGAGAAGGATTATCAAGAAAGACCTTAATACACATAAAACAGAAAATGCAGACCTCAGACCATGTTTATTTTTCTAAGAAATGCCCAAATTGAAATATGTCATCACATTTGTTAGGTAATTGAAATAGGTGGTAACAATGGTTTCTGTGCTATTTTTAAATTTAGATTACTAGAACTCTTAAAAGGTGGAAAACACAAGAGTATTGGATAAGGTTTTCTCTGTGTGTTCTATGAAAGTAAAACTTGCAGAAAGAAACAGATAACATTTGGTTTTGTTTGGTTACCTAAGAATGTTCTAATAATTTGCAAAAGTCTATAATAAGCAAACTAGCAAATTGGCAAAAGCAAACAATTTGCAAAGGTTTGTTCTCAACACCCACTTCAACTCCTCTTTAGAAAATCAACTCTACATTCCAAACCAGAATTCAGTTCTCAAATCACTCTGAATAGTCAGTGAGTTACAAGTGCTTATCTTGTTTTGAAATCATTCCATTTAATTGGAATGCCAGAAATCAAAAACCTGTGGCTACCAATTCCATTGCTAGACATGAAAGCACATGCAGTACATGAAGAACTGCTTGCTTTCGTTTACTGTGAATGTGACTCCTGTTAATGTAAATTGATAGCCCTGGTTCTTGTATCAGAAGAGAGAGGGCATAATCATTCCTTTCTGCTCTTCCTGTCTAACCCATATGAAACCTCAATAAAGAGTCCTAGCCTACACGTTTCTCAGGTGTAAGCTTTTTCCATATTTTTCATCACTACTACTGTGCTTCCCTAAATTTTCTAACTTTGTATCATCCTTTTCTCCCATGCTAAGGGAGAATTGTACAAAGTATACATCCTCTGGAAAAGCATGCAATTATACAGTGGCTTAATGATTTTCTCTGCTCTGATCTGTATTGCCTTCCTAATAATCTCTAACAATTCTTTTGGAACTGCCAGTGATGAGCAAGCTTACATTTTTGAGGCTCACTCTTCCTAACTGAAATCTACCACGTGACTGCGATGACTGGGAATCTATTTTAAATGGAAAATCTGCTTGCTTTGCCATCAGCATCACTTTACATTTATCTATACTGAATTCCATTTTATTATCTGGTGACAGAGTCTCATAAGATTTTTTTACAATTTGTCACATTGGCCCTTGTCTCAAAAGCAAGGTTTCATTTTAGACAGATTCACAAAAGTCTTCTGCAGCACATCATAAGTTGCAATGCACTTTACATAATCTATGGGATGCAATGTTATTCACACAGTCCTTCAGTGTCCAAAACATACCAGGCAGCCAGTCCCTTGCAGTTTATAAAGCACCGAGTACTTTATAAAAATCCTTGATAAGATGAGCAAAGTGAAAGTGTAAAGAAACGTCTTGATCTATTTGCACCCAGGAAGGACCTCCAGAACTCAAGAAATAACATAATAATTTTCAGTCCCCCACATGGTGCACAAGATGGGATCAGATCTCACCTAACCATACTGTTATTTGTAACAGATGTTATTTGAAGATACTTAACATATTATGTAGCTGCTGGTAATAGATTGCACATTAGGTGATTAGTCACATAATGAGTCACTCACTGTATTTGTACTTGGGATTGTCATGGTAAACTGGAATAGCTATTTACTGTCATTGTAGGGATTCTTTTGCTCATCTTGTTTTCATGCAGTTTCCCTTTTTGAAACTGAGCAGAGATGCAGTGATTTTTGATTGAATCTGCAGGGACATTGAATATAAACTCATCATGCTCATTGTTACAGAGAGGCCCTGTAACGGAAGATTTCACACCTGTTGCATTTTTGCTAAAGGATACAGAATTTTTGTGATTTCATCAACAACAGATTGAACACTGAATAATGCTCTCTTTCACTTTTGCTGACTTTATTATACTCACAAAATTTATATATAAGCCAGTCAGTTTTCAATTTCAAAAGCCCTAGGTCTTCATTCAAATTAAGTTCACCTCTTCTGTATAGGCTTTCTTTATCACAGAGACATCCCCAATCTCTGAAGAAATCTGCTTTTCAGCCAGTTTCCAAAACAACACAGACTACTATAAGAATTTAAGAGACTGTTACTATAGGTGCCCTCGTCTTCAAATGACTTCCTAAGGGCCCATATTATGCTTCTATAATAAAATTACTAGATTGTAGATGAGGGGAGAACTGTGAATGCTAACTCCCTTGACTGTAACAAGGCTTTCAACAGTCTCTCCTACATTAAGGTCTGGGTGGTAGAACTGCTAGATCGACAAACAAAAGGGCGGAAGAGTGGGCTCAGAAGAACATGGTTAATGAGATGTAATCTACCTGGAGGCTGGTGACAAGTGAAATACCACAGGGGTCTGTACTGAGGCGAAAGTACTTGACCAAAATAAAGCATAATTCATTGTAATTGATTAAGCCTGAGAGACCTGCTTTCTTGATGAATGCCCAAAAGGAGAAAAGAAAATGCAAAATGAAGAAACTTGGCAATTTATCTAAGTGTTCCCACACTTGCTTTTCTTACATCTTTTTCTTTCACCCTTTAATTATTTGAATTGCTTGTCCTTTTCTGAGCTTGTAGATTTCTCTCCCAATGCTATCTATGCTATCTATTGTTTTCAATTTCTCATTCAAGTCCCTCCTCACTTTATGGCTTTCTAAAAAAAAAAAAAAAAAAAAGAAAAAGAAAAAAGGTATAATTTAAGTCCTTCCTTAAAGCTAAGATAAAATTTCAAGAAAGTAATTAGAAAAGGAAGCCTCTAGCAAAATGGTCAATATACGAGATTTTATACTAATAACGTGCAGCTCAATCACACCGATTTGTTTGTTTATTACTATAATCCATATTTCTTACCTGGTTTGATTTGATTATAACTTCTTATGGCAAGACGGTCTTCAGATTTATCTATCATATAATTATCTTGTGGATGATAAACGACGATATTGATAAAACTAGAACCGTAATTGTGGCTATCTTCTACTACAGAAAGACTCCCAATGATCTCAGTAGCGCTGCACTAAACAGAAAGAAGTTCTTTCTGTACAGAAATAAAAGTCCAGCTTCCTAATTTGCTGATTTGAGAATATACGTTCAAATTTCAGAACACTACAGTCTCTTCTGATGAGAAACCAATTCTAAATTTCTACCTCTTACAGTCACATTTAAAAATGTAAACAAACATTATGAAAAAAGAGTAAAATAATACTTAAGATTTTCAAGGATTTTGCAGGGTACACCTCAATAGAATGCTTTATTGAAACCTTCTACTTGCTCTGTATTTTCACATAGTACATTCTGAAAATCCTTATTGATTTTCACACTATTTTAGCGACCAAGCACATGGCTGTACTTGTCAGTTCAATGTTGTCCATTTGTTTTAGTACCTCCCTACATTTTAGACACAATTGAATTTGGCAGTTTATGTGTCGTCTTTTTTGGTAAAAATGTTTGCAACAAAGTATCTCCAAGGCTTTCACCCAAACCTTTTAGGTAAGTACAATCTCCAAGACTAGTAAAGCAGACATTTTGGAATTATTTTACATACTGTAGTATTTGTTTGTTAAAAAACTCCACACATATAGCTGTTAAGTATGTATTTTGCAGTTCACTATATTAATAATAAATCATGATCAGTTTTAGCTGCTACAAAGTAGGTAGTAATATGTAGCTACTGTTCTAGCTCCCCATGTAATTTCAAGCTGTGGTAAAGATGCAATTCAGCAACACAGGCAATTTCACATTAAACCTACACAGTACAGCAGAGATTATTTATCATATCGTCTGGTGTGATTTAGGAAAAGAAGTATTCTCAACAGTAGTAGAAACAGGGCTTGGTATGTTTCTAACCCTTAAAAGAACTGGTTTACATACTATTTTGAAGAAAAAATTGCAAAGAACATAGAAGATTAAAAGACAAGAGTTAAGAGAATTTTACTGAAGGACTCTAGCTATGATAGCATTACAGATGATATCGCAATTGGTCAAAGAGCACAAAAAGAAATTAGTTCTCTCTCACTGAAATGTAGTGTCAGAACAGAGAAGAAAAATGAAGCGTTTCTCATATTACATACTCAAATCACACACTGCCCAATGCGAACAGATTGGCTTTTACCACCAGCTCTCACAACAGGAACAAGCATTTTGAATCTTCTGGGCTTCCCTCATAAAGTATCGATTTATCAATAGCCAGCTGCAAACAGTTTTGGTGCCACTGTTCCCAGAAACATGCTTAGTACATATAGCTTAAAGCTCTATCTGACCTCTTACCATGAGTTTTCCTTCAGTTGCAGCGTCATTGGGAGGTTGAGCCACTGGAGCTAACTTGGATCACAACTTGCAGCAAATTGCAAACCCCTGGGAATTACCCTTCCCTCACCTCTAAGTTTTCAGAGGGCACACCTGGTAACTTACAGCTACCCTTTGGTTTAGAGCCAGACTTGCATCCAACATTTCCTGTAAGAAGAAATGTGTTTTCCAGAGCCACAGTCCAACCCAACAAGCTGAGCTGGACCAGGTCTGGGGCTGGAGCTGGGGCCTGGAAAAATCAAGGCCAGCAACATCCTGGCTGTTGGGAGATGGGATTGGAGAAGGTGTTGCAGAGCAGTCTCCTGGTGTGCTCAGGGACTGATGGCCAGTTCCCACTTAGAAGGTAATTAAAGCGAGCCGTTCTAACCAGCTGATCCCCAGTTTCCCCCGTGCTCAAGGTTTTTGCAGGGGACAATTCCCTTTTGCCCATGAGCTGCAGCCTGGACCTGAATGGGGTGGGACACTGATCTCACCTCGGGGCTTGTGCTTTCAGCTGCCCCTTGTGCCACCTCCAGTCCTACCTATTCACCAGCACCTGGGTGGTGCAAACGACTCTGGATTGAATGAAATATTCTTAGTAAAGTGTTCCACTTAAAGAAGCTATGAGAGCCCTTCTTGCAGCTTCTAGATGAATTAGAATGGCTCTGTAATCTCCTGGAATACAAGAGAGATTTTTTTTTTTTTTTTTTTTTTTTTTTACTCTCACTAAGAGACATACACTTGCTGAGTTATTAGTTAAATGTGCAGTTTCATAACCATATGAAAAGGTAACAATCATTTTTGGTGAATTCTTTTTAAATAAAAAACTAAAAACATTTCTGTGGTGAGATTTTGCAAACGCAGTTTTTCAAAAAGTTTCAAACTCAATCCTGGAACTTTTTTAGTTCAACATCGCATAAGTGTTCAAGGGTAACAAATAAAACACAAATTTGAAACAAGATCAGTGTTTTATTTGAAGTCAAAATTAACCCATTTTCCCAACCCAGGTTCACTCATGAACCATGAAAAACTTTCATTTCTCATGAGGCAAACTCAATGCTTCTTTCTCCTCAGTTATATCCTAATTCACCCTTTGAATTAAAAGAACCCATTATTGCACATTTACCTACATACACAACGTCACAAGCTAGGGCGATTCCACATTTGAAGAAAAAAATACAAGTAAGTAAAAATCTCTCCTTGCTCTTTCATGTCCTCATCTCCCATGCTGTTACACAGTCAGCATTTCACAGCTGAAACAGTTTGTCTCCTTTCTCTACAAATTCATATGCACATACAAAAGTTGGTAATGCACAGTCTACTTATAATAAATGATTTAAAACTAAATCTGCTGGCTACATTGTTCATAACTAAAACAGTCCAAAAGATACGTGCTCTTAACATCAGCAAGTGATTATTCCCCCCCAACAGGGTGTACAGTAGGAATATCATAAAATAATCAAACAAATAATTATGTATGCCTTTACAAAATTTCAGTCAAGTTACAAATAAGAATAAAGAAAGTCTGCATAAGTTTTGATGATGTTTCTTGATCACAACCGTCTTGTGACATTGTGATGAATCAAACCCATATTATGATTTAAAAATCAGATTCTATATAAAGCATTCCTGTTGCTGAAAGCAGCATGAGAACTTTTTAAGGAATCACTGAGTATGGCATTTAATTTTCAAATTGTACTCAGAATGAATTTCACACGAATTATCTGGAACATGCCCACAAAAAGCAATTATAACAAACAGGCCTTTATATCATCAGCCTGTCATGCCAGGGTTGGGGTTTTTTTTGCTCATTCCCCTAGATCACCTGAGAATTTTCTCTTTAGCAATGTCCTTATAAATGAAAAAATCAATGAAAGAAAATATTTTAAACCAGCTAAATCTCACAGAAATTATGGTTTACCTTCAGGGTACATTGGATTCACTTAAAGAAACCCATAATAACACTTAAATTTTATGAACATAAATAATTATGATAAATTATGATAAAGATGGTGATCTTTATGTAAACAAAGGATTACAGGAACATGATGTACCATAACGCATATGCGTCTTGGAGACTGAGTTGTTCTTATGAAAAAAGTGTGCTAAATGATTTTATTTTTTCTTTATGCCTTCTTAGCAGATTAGACATCCAAATTCAATTCAGACTCCAGCAGGAAGTTCTTTGTTCTGCTCAGCAATCACTCCTCTCCACTTTAAATATAAAATGTTATCTTTTTAAAACCCTGTAGACCTTTACTTTATATCAGTGGCAAATACACAAAGTTTTCATGAATAAATGTATTTTAGGGTGGTTCATACTTTGAATACAACTAGGCTTTGCTGATGAAATGGCACAAAAATGCAGCTTCCCAACACTATATTACACAAGACCAATTAATATATTTTTAGTCGCATATAATGTTATTTTATCTTTTAAGCATTAGTGGAACAAAGCAGAAATCTTATATTTGTCTAGATTAGCGATGAAGTTTCTTCTGAAATTACTTTGATAAAAAAAACTTGCAGTGTTTGTATTTTGCTGCAGTGCCTTCTAACTCCCAAAGTAATTTTCTTCAGGAGACATTATGGAACTCTAGATTAATCTTATTGGTTTTAGGCTTCAGTGATTATAGTAGCACGTACTGCCCCATTACCCAACATTACAGCTTGTATGAATTTGTTCATATCCCTGCACCTGAGTAAGGATTTCTAACTTACGATACATTTTTGTACATTGCTACCAAGTCAGAGACAGATTTAGCTCTATGGAAGAGTTTACCACTTTCAAACTGTCATACATAAACTACGGTAATCTTCAAAATAACTGCAGGTCTAGCTCCCTATTTTAAAGACAAGGGAGTAAGAAACAAGGAATTAAAGAGATTTGCTCAAGATCCCACAAAAAACTGTCAGAACGCATAACATATTCAGTCCTCTTGTATCTCCTTCTTATGCACCCCAAACTTACAACCAGGCTTCCTGTCACTAGTGTGGATAAAACTGTAGGGTTTTGAGAGGAAAAAAAGTCTCTAAGGTCTGGAATACAGTCCTGAACAGCTAACAGCTAGAAACAAGTACTCAATTACAAAATAAGCAAAGCTGGAGGGAAGACAGAGGGAGAAAGAAAAAAGAACAAGCCCAGGAAGCTATCAGTTTTAGAAACAAAAAAAACAGGCTGTAAAATCATGTCTTCAGAATATGCATAAAGCAGACAATCATCAGGCCAAAACATGACTTATAAAGTGCATTGAGAAACTCCTGGTAACTTGCAGCTCCTCATAGTGATGCTTCTGTCGAGCCTTCCTGTACAGAGGACACGGCAATCTTTGCTGTTCCCATGGTCAAACACAGGAAAATGACACCTGGGTGTGCTTAGGATATATTCCCTGTCTCGCACTGAATCCAGGCTGGAATCTGCTGAAGCGCACTGTCTGTTTTAAGCATCTGTCTCTGGCTGGTAGAGGTAGAGTTGCCTGGGCCATTGAATAAATAAATAAATAAATGAAGAGCACTGGACCACATTTTGAACATATGACTACGACAATGACTCTGCAAAGCTGAGATGAGAAATGTCAGCTTTTCTCTATTAGATTAAAACGTAAAATCTGATGGGATTCTTATTCCACTAAGGACTTAAATTTTATCAAATATACACACAAAGGTATCAGTAATGAAGTGGAAGAGGTTCTAAACGCAGCTCTTCCAGGATGTATCATTGACAATAACAAACTTTGATGACAATTATATAAATTATGCTAACAGGATAAATGTTAATGGCTAACCAACAACTAAATATCTGAAAATATAATATTCTATAGCTTTCAAGTGTATACCTTTTAAAAAAAATTGCAAACACAGATAATCAACATGAATTTCAGATTAAGAGAATAAAATAATCCACTGAAACTGTTGAAGAGGCTTCATGTTCTAATTGAAGTTTTCCTGTTTTCTGTTTAATTATTTTCCTCAACAGTCTCTGAAATAAAACTGAGTAGTTGGAATTAAATTGCACCTCCCATTATAATAATTACTTTTGAATATAGCATACAGTGATATAATAAACAGCAAGGATCTAATATGTGACAGGATGGCTTTAAAGAAGCAGACAGATTTTTGGGGAGGTGGGGTGAAGCAAATTCATGATCTGATAGAAGTCAGAAAATTATGTTGTTATGTAAAACATTTTGAAGTTAATCATCAGTAAGCCTGAATCTTACAAAAGATGTCTTGCAGAAATAAAAAATGCAGGAATGCTGCATTCAAAGTGCGGCAATAAAAAAGTGGCTACAAATGCGAAGACTATGCTGATCAGTAATGATATCCAAGTGCTACTAAGGAATAGGGTCCCAAAGTAAAGGGTGAACCCTAGATAGACTTAAAAAAACCCCCAACATTTTCAATGAGGAAACAAAATACTGTTCTGTAACCTTGCAATGGAAAGACAAGATTGAAATGAGTCTTATTGAACCAACTAGACATATGAAGTGGGGAAGAGCTTGATTCTCAGTAATTAAATCATGAGAAAACCCAGCTACGAATGTCTTCCATTTGCTTTGCTAGAACAATCTGATAAACTCCTTTTTGTTATTAAAAAGGGTTCCTTACTAGGCAGGAAGAGCTACTGTCTAATCCTAGGAAGCATCAGCACCTTGGCACTTAGATGCCAATCACTGAAACTCAAGAGAGGTATTTTGCTGGCGTCACAAATAAATGTATTGTAAAAAATATTTATCTGTTAGGGAGTTAGAGACTGCTGTTTTGACAGTGTTTAAAAGACTGAACAGTCAGGTCACTTTCATACTTCAAAAGACTTACTGGGTTGACATTCAGTAACAAAACATGTTGCCATTGGATAGTTCCTATTTGCTATCAATCATTATCAGTACGTATTCAAAGCAACTGGTCATTCAAAATGGATTTTGGAGCCAGAAAACATAACGCTCTTTGACAGACTCTGAGATGTAGAGCATGACTCCAGCGATACGTTATTCTCAAGCTATCAGCATCAGGACATCTGTCTGTATATAATTTACTGGAGTCTGCTACAGCTGGGGATACCTGCTGGACTGCTAATAGTCCAAGAGGTAAATTTGGATCATGGATGGGGTAGCGTGCACACCAATTCCAAAGAGTGGCTCTTTAGTTGCAAAATAAGGAGTCATTTGTGATGCAGTAACAAACAACAGCAATGCTAATTGTCATGAGTATTTGAAACTACAATGTCTGGAAGAAATAGGGGATATATGTACCTGACCGGTCTGAGTTCCTGAACACTACCAACATGTGATTGACAAGTCTTCACAGTACAGAGATCTTGGGCTATATGTTCTTCTGACTGTGCTCCCTGCCCAAGTATGGATGAATGAAAGGTTACCCTGTAGTTCGAGGAGATTCCATGAAAGGACACTTTCCATAGATTGATTAGGTTTTTCCTTCCAGTGCACAGATTTATGCATGAATTCACATGTCTGTAGAGCAAATATTTAATGTTTAAACTAGAGCCAAATTTTAATGGTCACTTTCCTGCACCAAGTATAGGGTCATAAAACGACATGCTGCTATATCGACAAGAGACAGGAGAGTCTTTTGTCAATGTATTGTGGCTGGTGTATACAGGCAAGATGAGACTGATCAAAGTCCTAGCTGCTGCAGGCTTCAGTAATGCTCCTAGAATTTCTATCTGCTGAGTGTGATAGACGTGATTTTTGAACATTCCTCCCGAGGTTCAGAGAACTCAGGATTCCTATGGTTTTATTCATGGAATTCAGTGTTTTTGGAAAAAGAAAAGACTCATCATTTAACAGCCAGTTATCAAGATAGGGATGTAGCTTCAACATTTGACATTTAGGAATCATAACCTTACCCACTGTGTCACTTTTGTTCAGACATCTTCCACATCATGCAGCAAAACTCTGCTATCAGGACACACACAGTGTCCCTGGTGGCCAGCCAGTCTCAGACAACTAGGTAAAGGTGTCTTCCACTGTTTCTCAGATCTTCATTCCCACCAAATTGCTATCTTCAGGCTCCCTGCCTTTTTCCTTAATGTCTCATATATTCTTAGTTTTTCACTTGAATCCTTGA
Organism: Fratercula arctica; assembly: GCA_947846985.1. Lineage (NCBI taxonomy): Eukaryota > Metazoa > Chordata > Aves > Charadriiformes > Alcidae > Fratercula > Fratercula arctica. Next base: position 82,427,418 of record CANTUZ010000002.1, read on the forward strand.
ACTGCTAACCGTCACCATCTCAACAATTTCAGTCCTGTCTGTGTTCTTCCTTCTATTTAGCTCATGTACCTTCTCATGCCTTAGCAACAGTCTCCATAATAAAAGTGAGTCAAGACCACACCACTGTGCTGCACCACATAAGGTCTGAAGTAACAGGTTGAAGGTTACAGGATGCTGTCAATGGAACTAGAAATGTCAGTAAACACCTACTCATTAAATCCATTCAGTGCCATGTGAAGACAAAAGGCCAGAATCACGAATGGATTATCCTAGCCTGTTGTGAATCTAATGCACTTATAGTACAAAGACCTGGTAGAGACCTGGAAATAAGCTTCAGACTGAGAAATGGGAATCAATCTGTTTTCTGGAACAAGGGGATTATCCCCACAAAGTCACTATCCTGAAACTGAATTTTTCAGTACATATGGTTCAGGTTGCTCAGATCTGAAACTATTCTATATTAAAAGGGAAGTAGTTAATGTGAAGAGTTATACTCAAAACACTTCTATGGGCAAAAAAGAAACACCTCTCTTATGTAAAGCCAAGATTTAGTTAGTATAACTGAAATCCTAACCGTCTGATCACTGAATTACTAGTAGTCCAGATCTAATTATAGAAAACTAAAAGAAAAGAATACTATTCTATGAAAAAACCTCAATAATAATAATAGTTAAAACTACACACATTTCCCAGTAGCTACCTCTTTTTCCAATGTTATAATCACTTTTCTGCTCTCCTACCAGGCTCTAAGGTTGATGTCTTCAGTTTGGACTGGGGGGAGAGGGTAAAGCCAAAACACGTTATGTCCTTAATCCTTTGCTGGGAGGTTAATATTTGTTTATCATGTTGATGGTTTCCTCCTCCTCACTCTAGGATGTGCTTGGCGTCATTTTTATATGTTTCCTAACACATTCTACACCTTGTTTTCTTCACTGTCTGCAAGTCCATGTTGCATTGAAATTTACCATTTGTGCAACATTTCTGTGTGTTAACTACTTGTTCTTCATTGTCATCCCTCTAACCGGTTTATTCCTGCTCATAGATCTGAATTTTTTGACGGATCTTTACTGAACATTTTACAGCCCTGGGTTCTCCAATGTAAGCATGGGTTATTATAGAATCATAGGGTTGGAAGGGACCTCTGGAGAGAGGTCCCTTCCTACATCTCTACACTATCTCCCCAGTTTTAAGACCTCTACTATCATATCAAGCATGTATTCTTTTACATCATTATATTGTAAATATTTACTTTTACACAGAACTACTTGTTACTACTATCTATATAAAACCTTTGGTTATACCATTCAAAGCTAGCAAAAATAAAACAAATTAGGCATAACCACCTAGTCATTAGGTAAACTGCCATCACAGCTCAACAAGATAAAACAAAGCTTCAGGCAGGCCGTGATGAGTTCAGATAAACAATCCCGGCAAGCCTCAGTCCTGAGGCCTTGCGAAGTCAGTATGATGCCTATGACCTGTTAGTAGCAATGATAATATTTTATTTGTTGGGCTACAAGACACAAAGGGCTTTTCCCAGTCTTTTTTGGTTGGCTTGTCCATGACAGCTTCAGCAAGAAATTAACTTTAGCCAAAGCCAGGGAAGGGTCCCTGACAGGAGACAGAGTGGGAGACATAGACATTGTTAACATACATAGTTGATGTAGTTAAGAAGTATGAGCTATAATGCCCACTTGGAGGTGAGAGCAAAGTTAGAAGTAATGACTTCAGAAGTAAGGGTGATAGTGACAATGGTGACAGCACAGTGACATTCAGCAACAGTGATGACATTGGCTGTTTGCCCCCCTCCTCCTGGGGGAGAGAATTAAGAGCAGGAGCAGATGCTGCTGATGTGGCAAAGTTAACAAGGGTTGGCCACTAGTTGTTTTATTTTGATATGCCAGATATGGTCTTTCCAATAACGATTATTACTATCAATAATAATAAATAATAATAATTGGACAAGGCTATCAGATTGGTTAAGCATTATTTCCCCTTTGTAAATTCATGCTAACTACTCTCAATCACCTTCTTGCTCACCCTTTTAGGGATTGAGGTGAGCCTGACTGGCCTGTAATTCCCCAAATTCTCATTCTTGCTCTTCTTGAAGATAGCAGTGACATTTGCTTTCTTCCTTTCCTAAGGACCCTTTCATTATTGCCGTGAACTTTCAGAGGTAATTGAGAGTGGCTTTGCAATCACATCAGCCAGCTCACTTGGCACTGTGGTTGCTTCCTGTCACATCCCATCAACTTATGCATGTCCAATCCATTTAAATGTTCCCTAATTGGATCCTCTTCCACCAAGGCTGTTTTTCTTGCTCCAGACTTACTCAAAGAAGGCATTGTGAACTTCAGCCTTTTCCATGTCCTTTGAGGCCCTGGCCCCTGCCCCACACAGCAGCAGATTTTCCCTGGTTTTCCTCTTGCTGTTGATGTACTTGCAGAAGCCCTCCATGTTGTCCTCCATGTCCCTCACCAGATTCAATTCCAGTTGGGCTTTGGTTGTCCTAAGACCATCAAAGCAGGGTGATGGTAAGTGACAGTTGAACCACAGAGTCATAGAATCATTTAGTTTGGAAAAGACCTTTAAGATCACAAAGTCCAACTGTTAACCTGGCACTGCCAAGTCCACCATGTCCCTAAGCACCACACCTACACGTCTTTTAAATACCTCCAGGGATGATGACTCAACCACTCCCCGGGCAGCCTCTTCCAAAGCTTGATAATGCTTTCAGTGAGGAAATTTTTCCTAATATCCAGAAGTTTGCTGAAGCAGCTCCTTCTTTTTATGTTCCCTACCCTCACAGCAGTTGGGACTGAGTGGGCATGGCCAATGCTAGAGAGAAGGTATTTGGGAAACCGATTTTCTGATCTGACCCAGTATGACTTTTGTCATACTACAATAAGTTGCAGTGGTAGTCCGTGTGTGAACTCCAACAAGTATGGTGCCTCTATGAGATGAGGTGTTTTTAGAAGTTGCTCTTGACAGCAAGCTGTTTGTAAAAGATACAGTTTAGCCCAATGCACAGTTTGGATGAAAGAAACAATAGACAGAAAGAAATCATATCTAGTGTAGCTCCTTACCTCAGAAATATCTGTTGTATGAAATGACCAGAAAGGAAAACTCTCCCCAAACTGGGAGGATAAATAAACTGACAGGAAAAACATATGATAGCAATAATTGTTGTAAGTCTCCAGAGCTCAATACGGGAACTGGTCAGAGATTTGGGACTGACTTATAAAGAAAAAAGATAAAACATTTATCATAGCGAGTTTAATTTAGCTTGACAGTCAGGATCAAATATAAGATGTGGAAATGTTAAGAGATGGAACATAATTTATTGTCTTCACTGTCCAGGAGAGTATGCAAAACAAAGAATTCAACCTTTCTTGGTTTTACTGATGGTGGCATACAGGGACATTACTGTATAATATACCAAGGCTTAGGAATCTTTGGATTTTAAGAATAATTGTAGATCTAGTTGTATGAAATGCTAGGCAAAGTGCAATATGTTCAGGCATTTCAAAAGGTAAACTGATTTACAAGACCAGATATATTGTCCAGATGTAATAAAGCTTCCATTGTAAAATGGTGCCTTACATCAAAATCAGGAAAAAATAAAAAAACATATAATTAGAGTAAAAGACTTACACAGGAATTATAATAAAATGTGTTTTCCTGACCAAAAATTTTATTTCAATTCATGACATCATTACTAAAGCAATTGTATTCGTGAATGAAATGCTTGTATATACTATATTGACTACCCATTTATTTCAAAAACTTAGTAAAAAAATCCTTTTGCACAAAAAAGCAAAAAAAAAAAAAAAACCCACAAAAACCCACCAAACAAAACACACCCACAAAAAACCCCAGAAGCACACAACGCAAGTAACTTTTTTGAAAACCACTGTCATCCAGCAGTAGTAATATGACTTCTCCCAGGAAGTTACCATGTTCCTACTGAAAAACAATAAATAATGTTTTTAAATAGGATTTTTGAAGTCTGTAGCTGTAGTCTTTATTTGGGCAGCCTCCTTTGGGATCGACACCTATGCACATCTTAAAACCTTTTGTGACTCCTCCTTACACTGAACAGTAGTGAAGGTACTGAATTGAACTGGAATGCATATCACACAAGGTCAGGTATGAAAGAATAGTGAAAGAATAAAGAAAGCAGGCAGACATTATATCTCTTAGAAAAAGAGAGAGAGGAGACAGGAAGAAATGATACTAGAGGAATTTGGAGAAAGTGAAACTTACATGATATAGTAATTTAAAAGATAACCTAAAACCAAGGCGAAACACAAACCCAAGAGAATTGTAAAGGAGCATGAAGATGTAACAAATGAAAGAGGAGAGGAAAAAAGTAAACACTGGGAAAATTAATAAACAATCAGAAAAAAGATGCACTCTCAACTACTTAAGAAAAAAAGAATGCTGGTGAAACAGAGAAGGAAATACAGGCTTAATGGAGACCTGGTTAGATGTAGGTTTTGGAAGCAGCTTCTTCAGCAGAAAACTAAAATGCCAAGGCGTTACAAAATAGAATCCAGTAAAATTCTTTATAAAATTAAAAAAGAAGAACAGATGGAAGGGGGGAAAATACTGAAATTCATCTAAGCGAGAATAATGCATAGAGCTGGTTCTGCAATGTAGAGAAAGAATATTAAAGTATGATTTATGTTCAGTGGGAAGATTCTGGGAACAACAATAAGAAAGTCATAAATAAGCTTCTATGTAGAGAACTTAAATTGCATACACTGGTCTTAATTTTCAGATTCGGGCTGTTCGAGTTTTCCCAGGCACTGAGTTCCACTTTGATTTAGCATAGTAAGAAAATGGAAGCAATCAGATCCACCTACTGTGGCTGAAAGGTGAAGACAGACAAGGGGTAATTTAAAATTGGTGGAAAAAAATACTTCTAAAATAAAAATAGACACAATCTATTTCTGATGTTTGGTCAATCTTTTTATTTCCCACTAACATTCAAAGATAAATGAAGCTGTAAGTTTTTCCATACTAAGAACTGCTGACTGGAGAAAAAAAAAAAAGAATCAATGCATTCTGCTGTGACGGAAATAGATAAATGTATTTTTTAAAAAAGAATCTCATAATTTTAGTGACAGTGATTGCAGTTTGGTTGCACAAGAAACTTTTTGGGTCATTTTCTTCCAGTTCATACAGAAGATAAAATGTAACACAATTTTTTAAGGTTTTATGTACAATTTACATTATGAATGTTAACATGGTTACTCAATGAAACATTCCAATGCCTTGCAAATTCCATTCACAGAAAACTGTTGTCCTACTTAAAAGCTATTTTGTGCAATGTGATTTCTATTAATGGATAATAATTATTTAATAATAACATTCTTCCTTAGGGAAGAAATATTAATCATATCAGATAGGTGAAATGCAAGCAATTAATTGTACATCTTGGTGATCTTGTAAGTCCTACCAACCTAATACTCTAGGGTTATGTGTGATATAGGGAACTATTACTTGAAATACATGATGTCATTACAAAATTCAGATTTTGTGTTTTGAAATACTCAGTAAAGTAGAACAAAACCCAGTTTTTTTGAACTGCCCGCTAAGATAGCAGTAGTCTACTGATTTGCGTTGTAGAAACAGGGTTATACGTCAGATATGTTTATATAGTGCACTCTTGCATAGCTCCTCTTTATAAATTGGCAGTGAGGGATAGAACTGGATATCTACCCATAACTGCATATTGTAACTACCCATATGTTAACAAATGACAGCAACTATCATGCCTAATTTAATTTCCATTTTTACCAGAAGTCTTTGTTCAGGGTATTTCTCATATCTATGCGATGTGATGTACTGAGACCTTCAATTTCAATCGTATATAACATAACGTCCCTCAGGTGAACCCATCTCTAGATGCTTTACAGGGCAGCTGCATTTTTATGTGGTAGACAAACATCCTTGTACACTTATGTAAAGTATGTCAATTTTGAGAACATACCAGGGATATGTCATAACTAGTAGATACTTAGATTGCACTATTAATGACCATAAAATAAGGGCATATGTGTGAGTGGATTTGGCTATTATAGTATTAGTTCTGCTGTCAGGACACTACAGTTTGAAAGCTTCAGAACTGGGAGCTTTAACAGGACCACTCAAAAGTTCAAGCAGAAGATGACACCAGACACTCTAGGACTTCACACACTGATTACAGGTAGTTAATTGCTAAAAATTACTGCTGATTCTAGGAATACAACTTTGGGAACTGCTTAAAACTGGTTTTAGGAATAAAAAAGAACAACTCTTCATTGTATCCATAAAGAATAAATAAGGAAATAACATGGTGTTATGAAGCAATTAAAAAGAATACCACTTCCTATGGAAGACTTGAAGCTGTTGACCTTAGAACAGTAGAACCACTGGATGGGTAAGAATAACACCAGCAAAAGAGGCAGGCATTAAAAAGTATGTAATTTGTGATTCAAAACCAGACTACAAACAAAATACCTAAAGCCTCGTGAAATTCCAAAAGGCAAGTGGGGCTACACTCCACCATTTCTTACCTACATAACAGAAACCTATATGTTGCATTAAAAGGCAAAAAAAACCCCATATATTTTTCCTTCAATGCAACCAGGTTTTCTTGCTTAGATCTTTAATGCTGTCTATGGCCTTCTTTTTGTAAGTTTTAATATTAGGCAATCTTTTCACTTAATAGTCTTCAACATTGTAAATTTCAGTAAAATGCTGTCATTCATGCAGTCCAATTCACACTTAAATAAATAAAAATAAAATCTACTTACATTTCCTGGCAAGTTAATTCATAATGATGAACAATAATGTACAATGGTTAACATTTTAAAATGTCAAGCAGATTTGTTTAATTGCACTAGTATCTTTGCAGATAGGAATATACAATTTTGACCTTCTGAATGGTCATATTAACATTTAAAAGAAATCTACATATGCCAAGCTATGTGGAATATTTGTGGTAAAGTTCAAAATATTTTGAACGAATTCATGCAAGATTAGATAAGAACATGCAAAGGGCAGAAGGAAGATGGAGAACTGCAGATTCAGCTAACTGTTTATTACCAGAAATAGAGGTTTCAATCTGAATTTGAAATCTTAAAAAAGCATTTATCTCTTGTGTCAAAAAACTTATGGACAAGCATAAAATGAAAATATAAACCAAAATCAAAACTGTTACAAAGAACTGTTACATTACTTTGTATAATCTATTAAAAAATCCAAACACTTCACCATTAAGTAACGTTAGAATTGAACTGGTAGGTTTCTTAAGGGTTCCCTTTGCAAAAGAAACCATTAATATCAATGTGCATTCTTAGTATCTGTACTTGTCCATGAAAATGTAAGTACATACACCTTGAAACCGCAGCAAAGATTATGGAATTTTCAGTGATTGCATTCACATCGAGTTTCCAAAGGCTATTAGGCAAATTGATGAAACCCAGTTTTAAAATTTACAGGGGTGGAAGAATAGAGGAATTCATTGAGTGCTGAAGCACCAGTCTAAATTGAATAGGAGAAGACAATGTGATGCAAATATTCTAAGGCTAAGATTCACAAAAAAGTCTGCTTGTACCTAACAAAGCATGTACTATCTCAATGGTCATCCTATAAGCTTTCATTTTTCCTTTTTCCCCAAAATAAAATTTTAGGAACATACTTATCTTTCTTCAGAATACAGAATATGTGAATATGTTGTGAAAATAAACAAACATAGAATGTGCTCATCTTGTGAAAAATTCAGCCCACTGTTATTATATGTACCATATAAGCCTCATCATTTACTTTTTTAAGCTTGTAGAATGGCAGCCCCCAAAGGCTTTATGATTTATACTGGGTATTGCACGCAGTAAGAGAAAAAGTCCTTACCCTGAAGACATCATTACATAAATAAGCAAGAAAAAATAGAGTAGGGAGAATAGAGAGAGGTGTAAAATGATTTGCCCACTCACACAGCTGCAAGTTCAAGATGTATTGTGGCATATACCCACACACCCATCCATAAATCAGTTCTGGGGATTACCTGTTCTAATACCTGTTATTAGGAAAATAACTTTTCCTTAAAAGCTGTAAAATCTTTCATCTGGTTTGTGTTTCTATTTCTGAAGATTTTCTTTCTACCCCAGCAAATTTATTCTCAATAGCAGATTCAAAGCCAATGCAGAACATAGTGACTGTTCCTGTGCCTACAACTGCCTACACTGCCCATTAATTTAGTTAAAACCAGAATGATTCTCTGCTTCCTGGAACATCCATTTCACTTGATTCTGATGAATTTCTTCTAATGCAATATAATCTTTAAAACTCTGGAAAAGCGTGTAAAATGAGGGTTTCATACCCACTTTTTATACAAATTAATGGCAATCCCAATTTGGGGCAATCCAAAGAAACCATACCTATTCCATACTTGCAGTAATCTGCTTTATTCTATACTTGCACTGTACCTTTTGAGTACTGCAAGAAGTAGGGACTGAGTTCATCTGAGGGCATAATGCAGGGCTGAACAAAGATACTCGAGATAGATTAGGCACTGAAAACAATATGGAGCTCTGCCTAGACTGATTTGCCCTTTAAAAAACAGGAGCCTTCCACCAGACTTGAATACCATGCCATAAAAATGTTAAACTGCTTCTACCACGAAATCCCCGAACCTGTCTCTGAGCAAGCTAATTTTGGTACAGCTCTGTATCCTGAAATGTAGCCATATCCTTTCTTTTAATTGCTGGATGAAATCTATGGATGTTTACACCAGGTAAATTCCTGACCTTTTGGACAGTTACGTTATGCCCATAAGGGGAAAACTGAATAGATATGCAATTGTCTAAACTAGCAGATGATCAGAGCACTCCCTGGTATGATTTTGGCCCCATGCCAAGCAGCATTCTCCAGAACAGCTCCTGGGTGCAGTTTAAAGTGAGATTGCTGCAGGAAAGACAGCCAAGAGACAATTTCCATGCAGCCTCTCTGTTCTGGATGTTAACAGCACAACTCATGCAGCTTTGGGGCATTCTGTCTTGCTTGGCCTGAGGTCCTGGAAACTTCTGTGGCATTCCTTAGCAGATGTAATTATATTGCTCTGTCAGTTTTTACACCGTTCAGTCACTGAAAGTTAACAGAGGCTTATCCAAGGATTCTAAGGGCAGCATAGTTCGTGCTAAGGAAACAGATCTCCAGAGAAAGAGTTTTTGGTGAAAATAAACATACAACCTTGATTTTGCTTCAGTGTTGGTCCCCCAAAGGTATTTCGTTATACCTGTAAATTCAAAGTAATTGAAACTGAGGTTAAAAGCACCAACATTCCTTTATTTGACAGTCTTACTGCAAGACAGGGTTGACACTGGATAGCTGCCTATGCCAAGCATTATTTTTCATAGTGTAACGTGATTTCTTTTAAAACTTATCTTTTAATTTATTGAGTTCATATTACTTAGCTTTGGAGTGTGCATAACATCAAGGGTTTTTTTAAAGTCTTAAATTACTCATGCATACTATAAGCAATAGCAGCTCAATTTGATTTTCCAGAAATACCTATTACACTGGAAAACTTCTATGCTCACATTATGCTTAAGAGTACCTAGTGAAGGATTCAGATTTACAAAGTGGCATATTAGGTAGACAAGCTATACAGTATTTCAAGTAATATTTTCTCATCTCTTATCTTCTACTTGATTCCGTCTATAGGCTAAAAACTGCTTAGGGAATGAGGCAGGTCTTCAATTTTACTTTGTATTTGCATCATTCAATATGTACAACCAGAACTTACTATTTCCTATACTAATGCAGGACCAATAATAAAATTAATAATTTCCTGTTGGGCATTTCTATAGTACTGCTTATTGTTGTATCTGGATAATCATTTAAGGAACTTAATACTCATAACACACCCATTAAGCAAGAAGGGGTTATTGTTCCCGCTTCACAGATGGGGTCTTTATGCATTTAGTTGAAAATACATTATTTAAATGCCATAAGGACTAAATTCCAAATTCAAAAATTATAGATGTTTTCAGACTTACTGGTCATTCATAGCTCTCCTTCTCAGTGGGAGCTGTGATCACTCCATACCTATGCTAATTAGATCCCAGGTATTTTAAAGTCAAGAAAAGTTTTCATTATATTCTTGTTCAAGTCAGAGAAAAAAATCTGATTGAATGATACAGGACTGAGTCCGAAACAAGGGAAATAGATCTTACATACCTCTATCAAATCCTGGTGTAAGCAATTTGTCTTAACATTCAATGTAATTATAGAATAATTTAAGTTAGAAGGGACCACTGGAAGCCATCTAGTTCAATTCCTTGCTTGGTTGTCCAAGGCCTTGTTTGGTTAAGTTTTAAATGTCTCCGTGAACAGATAGTCCACCGTCTTTCTTAAAAACCTATTCCAATACATTTGATTACCCTCATTGAAAGAATTCTTTCTGTGTATCTAATGGTAATTTCCCTTGCTGCAACTTGTGTTTGTTAACTTTTGTTCTATTACCTTGCACTTCCAAGAAGTGCACTCAGGGCACTGAGGTAGAACGCTTCTAGAAAAATGGCATATGATCATTTGCTGAGCAGCAAAGAAGGGGATGATGGAAGTTCACTTCAGCAGCTGTGAAGCTGTTTTGCAGATGAAAGGAAGAGCAGAGAACTGCTTTGTATCTGTTGTGTGAATTCTTGTGTTGCCTGACTCACGGTAAATTACTGAGAAGAGATTTAGATTTTCTGAGATAACAAAGTTCCAATTGAGCTGATTACATATCAAAAGATTAAAAAAGACAAATATACAGCAACTAGATTAGGCAAAATTTATCCTTCCACATTGTGAGACCTGGTAAACAAGAAGAACACAAGACCAGGATTCAGAACTCCAGCAGTAATGTGTTAGCAATCTAGCCAGAATAGAGAATAATTAAAAAAAAAAAGTTCTCTCTCAACAGAGAGATATTGATTGCGTATTTATGTCATGAAGGTGAAGGGTCTTTAGTTATTAATTATTCTATTAGTTAGACACAGGTTTTATTTCAAAATGGCTATGGTTTAACTGTATTAGAGCTATAATAACTACAGTTACATTAATAAAAAAAATCTAGAAAACCACAAAACAATATACATAATAGCCCTTTAGGAGCCAATAGACCTGAAGTAAACAACTGTTTTGCAATTCAAAATATTGACAGAAATAATCTCCATGAGTAGCAGTATGAGAATAATATTTTAGGAATGGAAAGTTTCAATTCAAACAATTTGCTCTATAACAGAAGACAATTACACTGGAAATACAATGTTTAGATAATTCCTAAACCAAATGACTTAAAATGGGACATTTAAAATTTTATCATTAAGATTAATGAAAAAATCCCTCCATAATTACTATTTCCCAAACATGGAAATGGCCTTTCATTTAAAAAAAAAAAAAATAATAAAGGCATTTACAGTAAGCATGTTTCTCAGAAAATGACATGGAAAATTAATACTGATTTGCAAAGTTAACCATCACATGATACTACTAATACAAGAAGCTAACAACATTTATTTGTATAGAGCTCTAGGAAACGCAGTCTCAGAAGATATGATCTCTGTGAAATTACTTTGGCCTCCAAAGCTTTTAGCTAATCAGGATGAACAGATACATTTTAAACTTTGAAACATGTACATAGTAATGGAAGACCATAAGAGACTCTAACTTTAGGACCGCAATGCTAATCTTGAGTAACTAACTACAGACTGATTTTACTAGTAAAGTGACAAAAAGACGCCCTCCCACCCAAACCTTGCTGACCTCTTCTTAGCGTGCAAACAGAACAATTCTAAAAATGGGAGAAAAGTTGCCGAAATAAAGTTTCTTGCAACATGGAAGTTAGGGTATATGGAAAACCTATAAAAGAGCCCAGAAGTGAGGGCTTTTTTCCTGGATTTCATGCCATTTCTTAGCTTCAGGATCTCAAAGTCTAGGTAGGAGATCTTAAATGTTCTGAATCTTACATAGTACGAAGAGATGTCTGGGACTGTATGTCCTTATCCAAATTCTTAGAACACAAGCACATATTTTGATAGTCCCCAACTTAACAGACCCCCTAATAATCTGTCAAAAACAGTGGTTGTGAGAAACATTTTCTGTTCCTAGTATATATAAAAATATATTGTCATGAAAAAAATACTTTTATAATTGAAATCAAATATATTTACTATTCATTTTACAAAATAATTATTGAAGAAGGTGAATGATAAGTTTATTGTATTTCAATTCTAAGTCTATTTTCATTGTTCTTTTGCATGATTTAAGTTATTTCAAGAGATATGACATTAAGAACGGGGAAGCGTTAAGCAACTGGACTTACTTCCCCAGTTATAATAGTTATCTGTATGCATCTCTAACCTAAATACTTTGATTCTTTCCTTTTTTCTTTATTTCAGCTTAGGACTTACACTAAGTAAATTTTTCCATCTTCAAAAAGACTTCTGTAATTTTGCTAGATTTCTTTTGCTCTTGCAAGTTTCTAAACTAATTTTCCAGAGTTTATCTTTCTCAAACCATTCTGTCATTAAAATCAGTGATGTCAACTCTTACCATCAATTAAAATCTACCTGAGCATTTTTTTATTTCCCTTAATGTTCCAAGTTATACATCACTGAAACTAAGCTAAATTTTTTTATTCTCAAATTCTTCAAGTATTCCCTAATCTAACTGCCTATTCATAGCTATTTTAGAGAATTTCATTACTTTCTAATTATCTAGTCATCTTTTCTTATTAAAACTCAGTCTTTTTCTTTTTTTTTTTTTTAATATCATTAGTTTAATTCCCCATTTATCAATCAGGCCACTTTATCTTACTATATTTCTCCTGATAAGCTTGTAAAAGACTTTCTCCTTAACTCCCTTAAGCCTTCCTTCCAACAGCTGTACATGTCACATTGGAGACTTACACTCATTTGTCTGGTCTTTTCCCATATTTCATGTAAAGCTGCAAAGTGACTGCTTAAGCAGTAAAAATCTAAGTTTTTGTTTGGTTTTGGGTTTTTTTTGTTGTTTTGTTTTGTTTTAAAGGGACTCAGAGTATCCTACATACCACTTTGAAGTTCTCTCTGCTGATATATAAGAAAGTCAAGTCCTGCATAGGGCTGGTTCTAGGATCCCAGCAGAAGACTGTGTAGGCCTTAGTACTGTCTTGATTTCTAAGTTGCATGAATCATTTTATGATGGTAACTCAACTCCGATACCATCCCTTTTCCTGAAACTGAATCTCCTTGCACAGCTGTATTATGTGAGCTCAAAGCTTCTTGCATCCGCAGTATTCAAGTGTTCACTAAATTCAGGTGTTTTGCATTTACCAATAACTTCCTTAGTCCTACTTAAGACTAGCTAGCCACTCAGGATGGCTAATTTTCTTCTCTGGATCATAAAGGAACTGTTCTGAATAAACTCGTACTTATTTTTCCTCTGCATAAAATATCAGGATATTATCAGGCAACAACAAGGGCAGGCGCCAAGCATAACAAGGCAGGAAGAGGCAGTTGCCTCATTGACAATTTATCATCTTTGAGTTAATGAAAAACAAAGCCCTGAAGCAACTACCTCAAACTTTTTGGTCAAAATATTGGATAATAATATAGGATTATAGGATATAATAAAACAAAGAAGGCAGAAGATTTGTTCAGAGAAGGATGTAGTAACTTGAAATATAAAGCACAAGATATTCACTTACAGGTGGGTTTAAAATTTTCTCTTCAACAAAACCAACACATTTTTCCCTTGTAGTATAAACCAATCATGTTCTTTTCAGGAGGAATTTATATGAAATAATTAAATTTTAACCACTGAAAATTAATGTAACAGTGACTTTGTAAGTTCCTGTATCACCTGAAATGTACATGTCTGTAGACTCTCAAAGTGAGATTCATATGCTGACTCAAGCCACTATTTAACATAAAAAGCACAGTTGATACTGTACTGGATGTAATCTATCTTGTTCACATAGAAATTTAGAGAACAGCTATTATTTATATGGTCTGATTCCCTTTTCTAGCACAATCTATACTTGCATATATCCTGTTTTCCTCACCTGCATATCAAGTGTACTCCTATTGTTTTCAAAACATTCCTATTCTATCTCAGTAAATCTGTCTCTGAGCAGTTGTTGTTGGTTTTCCCTTTATAGTGTCCTATTTTAATCTGCCCAGGCACAAGGAAAAAGAATTTTTAACAGTCACTCCCTGCTCCTGCATTCTTTCTAGAAGGGGACTAGATGGCTATGTAAGCTAGACTTTTTAAATCCAGGACTCCATTTAAATTCTGTCTGCTCTTCCCTAGATATATGCATATATATATATATACACTAACACTGTGGCAGAAGAAAACACCCTAAATCAACTTCATCTATCACTATCAAAGGCATTCATTGCATATTTCCTCTTTTACATGCAGTGTTTGTTAGGATATTTCCCTCCAAGTTCCTAGAAGAAAATTCCATCAGAAAGGTAGCGTACAGTTTATCACATACCTTCTAGCTTTCTCTAGAATGTCCATGGCTAGTCCTACCTACTTTCATGACACTCTTTTCTTTTAGTTAAAGAGCTTTTCTCTCTGGCATTCCACTCCCTTACCTTTCACCACCAATTTAATGACAGAAATTTCCTCCCAATCTGGTACGTTACTGGTATGATATGTGACAGTCTGATATATTAACTAAACGTACACTTTTAATTTCATTCTGCAAAAAGATCACTGGCTTTACCCAGTAGGATTGTAATTCATATATACATACATATATGTTCTATGAACCTCTTCTTGTAAGAATTCATGTCACAAAAATCATTCCAGTTATTCCTTCCACACCAAGACTTTCTAGTGTCTTCTTCAATGTATTAATGCTTCCCTGTATCTGTGTAAATGCTTTACACAGACTAAGATTGCATTCTTGTTCTTTTCTTGGCAGCATCACATTCATGAACGAGATCTATGATGTGGTACGCAAGAACACCAATTTTTTTTTTTCCTAATTGTTAAACATCTCAAGGTCCCAGTCTGCAGTCAATACTCTTGTTATTCCTCTGTAAGTGCTGTAGTGCTCAATGTTATGCCACTCGTACTACCGTAATTCTTCAGGTTATTCAATTCTTCCTAGCTGATATCGTCTCCCTGCTTTCGTAAAGCTTCTCACCTTTGTGCCTGCAGGTATCTTTAACCTATTTCTACTTTTCCTTCTGTAAAGATTTTAAACTGAAGATACATTTCCTAAAGAGTAAGTTTTTTTGAAGGTATCAATTGGGAACCTTCCCCACTAGTTTCCTTGTAGGTGCAACCCCTTGTTGTCTCATATAGCCAGTTCTTCAAACTGAAACTCACACAGCAATTGAGCTTAATCCACCACTTCCCATTTGACACCATACCAGATGCTTTTTGAATGACCAGATTGCATCTGCTAAATTTAGCTTGGTCAAAACCAGAACAAACAGTAGAAGAAGAGAATCTGACATCATGTCTCTGGTATATTCAATTTGTACCATTTACTTCCATATCTTTTAAGATTTGAGGTTGAATTTATATGTTCAAGCCAATCCAATAAGATCCAAACAGTAAAGAAATGTGGTATAAAACCCATTAATGCCCTGTCTTACTTCAATATGAATGCATCCTTGATCTTGTATTTACCACTGGATTAAAACGCACCTTAGAATATTAATCTTCTCCCTTTCCAATGAAAAAAAATAAAAAATTCATTCAGCCTTTTAAAATAGTCCATTGTATGAGTTACCCTTTGCTGCCTTCTCCCTTTTAATATCTTCTTAATATTCTGTAATTGACCAAAGGAAGCATCAAAGTCAGTCATTTCACTGACTGAATTAATTTCTGCAGATAATACAGTTTAATTTCTTTCCTCTGCTATCGTTATTTTCAGTAGTAATATATGCCAACAACATGCACGATTTATTTTCTTATTTTTACTTCAGTAGGCAGAGAAGACATTGAATATTCAGAATTTAACCTTTTATGTAATATATTGCAGCTTAGTCCATCAATGAAGAAGATAAAACACATATACGTGCACTTAATCATTGTTAGCGCTATTTTTGCCAAGTTGTAATCTTGCTCACTCAACTTGGTGAGAACACTTGTTGATTCTCACAGTGAGAGTTCACCCTTTCCATCAAGAGCAAATCCACAATCGCAAACAAATGCAAGAGAAATGAAGTTCTACGTGTGTATGTTTGAGACGCAGGCAAACAGAAAAATCCAAATAGAAACAATATTAATTACAGGAAGCTCTCCATCTTACTTAGTGAGAGGTTAAATATACTTAAGTATGCCCAAAGTACTTCATCAGTTTTCTCTAGAAAAAAAGCCACATCACCTGCATCTTCACGTTCCCACAAAATCTATTAGCCCTGTAAACAGGCCGCAGGCAAGACAGTGTACAGTTGCCTTCTGGCCTCAACTGATTCTCCTTTGCAATCTGATTAGAGTGAAAGCACAGGGTAGCTTTTATTCTACTACCCTTGATACTCAGCACAAACTACAGAATTTTTAAAGTGTAATTTTATAGCCCTAACAATATACAGGCACTTGCTGCTACTTACAGAAATGCCTTCCCTCCGCCCCCCCTCCCCCCCCCAAATTAAGTTACTGTAACTCTAGCTTCTCTGAATCCACATTTTCATTTCCTCTGCCTCTCTTCCCACAGGCCATATACCTAGTTGAGCTACAGAATCCATAAATAACAGTCTTGAAGACTGCAGTTCAATGTGGTTCCTTTAGCTGTATCTCCTGCACTTGATGCAAACTATATTCTTCATAACGCGTGTGATGTACAATATGAGTGTAATTTCCCAGAAAGTCTTTTTACTTCCTTTCATTCTATTTTTTTCCACTTGTTCTTGGATGCTGCCAACATGAATGGCTTTATATTTTGAAATTTTTTCATTCTATACTTGATCCTTTACAGAACTTTCATGTACGTTACTCTGTAGTCTGTCCAATTTTATAGAATGTTATCTGTAAGCGTATATAACAGCTTGCACCAGGTTAAGAGATCATTATTTGAACAATGGTATTCAGTAAAAGTACTGCCAGTGCTCAGCTTTGCAGAGCCCAGCTTGATATGGCTAATTATAATACTCTAGATTCTTTCTTCTAGTCAGCTTTTGACCAAAGATTCCATCCCAAAATGAATACTCATACTTTCGATTTTTTGATTAGGTTAAGTGACACTTTAATCAGTCTTTAATAAAGACTACATTCTTCTCTATCCCTGAGATTTGTTTTTGAAAACCATTCAAAAACCCCTATCAGATAGTTTGACAAGATCTGTTCTTCGTAAACCCACTTTGGCAATTGATGATCTCATTCCCAATTCTTTTTCAAACAGCTGGTCTTTATATCACTGTGGATTATAAGCCTTCTCTGATATTGAAGTGATCAGCCCATAATTAAAAACAAAAACCTCTTTCTTTTTACCACTTTTTTTTCAAAATAGAACTTCCAGTAGGTTACACATTTTTTAAAAACCAAAATTGCTATATAGTACATTACATTAAAACCTTCAGTAACAAAACTACATATGCTAAAAATGTCGCACATGTATTAAAGCTAAAAATGATAACACATTCATTAGAACTTAAATGTGAGGGAGTGGCACTTCTCCATGTGGGAGGATGAGGTGAAAGCCATGGGTGATCCCAATTCAGACAGTGTCCTCACCAGTTAGGACACAATATCCAAATGTGGGCAGAGCAAGGTGAGGTGACAGGCGGCACTGACAGTCCCGGACAAATCAAAGCAATGAAATGGGTCCATCCAGCAAGTCCATTAAGGAGAGGGGCCCAGAAGCACAACTGGAAGCAAGACTACAAGATAGGTCCAAGGTTCATCCAGGAGCCAGGACCAGAGACAAAACTTGAGAGAGGCACACCTCCAGCATGGCTCCGACCAAGTAGTGCCTGGTCTGACCTGAAATGGGGTCCTGGACCCATAGGCAAGAGGGTGAAGTGTCGGCCCAGGGGAGGCTACCCAGGACAGTTAAGGTCTCGTAGTGCACTCAAGGTTCTGGCACTTAACTAAGAGACTTTTTCAAGTTTCTGTATCTTTCTTGGCGTTGTAGCCTAAATGTTCTGTCACTTTGGGTTTAGTTAAGTGTCAGATTTGCATTAAGGAAAAGCTTAAACATAATAAATCTTGGACCTCAGATCCAATTTTTCAAAGTCTAAATATAAAAAGAAATGAAAAAAGTATACATATAAGTACATGAGTTGCTCTTGATCTCATTCACCAAACTTTTCCATGTAGCTAGTTTTTGTATCACTTTCTAAAACATCCTCTGCTACTGAAGTTCTCAGCCAACAAACAGAACACACTGCCATTAATTTCTGCCATTACCCAGTTGAGCATTTGTAATCCCACTTCAATTGTCTCTACAACTTCAACATTTTTTTTCTCTGCTAGAAATTTCCTGTTTCATTTTATGATTATAGTTTCTCTTTCAGTTAATTTCTTTACACTCATTGAAGAATTAACCAAAATTTAATTCAAATTATACAACAACCACTCTGACTGCATTTGTGTGCTCTTAGCTTTTCATTTTTTAAAATTTATCCATCTTACCAATTCTGCACCACTCAGGACTTTGCAGTCTATAAAGCTGTTATAAGGGGAAACGTGGGTGAAGGTTGCTTGTACATTTCTTTTTTTGTTTCCCCAGGAAAAAACACAAGCATTCTTTTGTATAAGAGAAATAATTTGCCAGAGTTTTAAAAATTAACATTTTGAAAATAACAAGTGATATTTACTTAACTTATGTGACTGTGATTTTACATGTAGGTCTGTTCATCTACTCTTTTTCATGATATTTATCCAAATAAAAATTTCTGAATGAAAGCAATGTAGAAATTATTTTGATTACCAACTCTCCAAATTAGTCTAGATATAAGGAGGCAAGGATCAGACCAACAAGTAGTTGTGTATCTTTGTCTCTACACAGCTTCCAAGCCATGCAGTGTCATCATTTCTAGATGTGTAGAAGTGAGTGAGACATCAGGACAGTACTTTTTCTAAAGAGATGGTCTAATATTAAATATATAGTCTTTATCTACTTAGCTGTCTAAACAGAGGCCAAATTTTTCAAGACTATTAGCTAGTTACCTCCCTCAACTGCACAATCCTATGCAAACTCTGGGTAAACTATGGAGACTTCTATATTCATGTACACAAAGGTATACTTGCCCTGTACTTTGGATAGGGGGAAATTTTTGAGCATGGTACCTTAAGAGTGAGGCAGAGACTCGTTTACAGGGACACATAATTTAATTACTTTCCATTGGTGTTGCATTACTTGCAAGATCACTGAATTCACCCAGTCTGTCATGCATTCATGAGAGGGAGAACGAAGCAGCGCATCTGACGTACTCACACCACCACCAGCATTCTGTGACCAACTAGTACTCTTTCTCTTGCTATCTAACACCTATTCTCAACCTTGAGTCCCATTGTTCCAAGAATACCGTGACTCATTAATTTCAATGAATAAACTTTTTTTTTTTCAGTCAAATGTCACAAATATGCAGTCATCTTTGATATTAGAGTTCAAGAACTGCCATATGGCATCATTATCAAATCAGAAAGGAAGAGGGAAGGACAAATAACTAAATTAAAAAACTGTATTGTTTAGTCATTAATGATGTATCATTGTGTGAGTCAGTTGCAGATCAGCCATAAATAATTATTTCTAATATTAACATTCAGCAAAATGGGCCAGTTTCTGCTGCTTTTAATGGAGCCCTGGTATCTTCCTTAGGAAACTGACCTTTGTTTCATGAAAACAGCTTGTAAAATAATGCGCTTCTCTATGACTGTTAGTAGCACAAGCTTGATCCAAATTATGAAAAGTTTAATTTTCCTCCACACCTAATAACATACTCTCAACTCTCTACCTGCACGTTAACTTATCAACATAAATACTCAGTTAACAGAAATGAATATTTAAAACTATAGATCAGATCAATGTGACAAGGCCCTGTGATTTAAGGAGAGCTGAATCTTAAAATTCTGCTAGGGAAGCTGTAGACTCAGGGAAAAAGTAAGGAGAAAGAAATCACAGCGATTTATGAATGGGATATAAGAAAATCTGTTTTGAAAGTCAAAGTGCAAAACCTGAAAACACAGTTTAGATATCTTAAGGTTCTCTCAAAGACGGTATTTAACACATGTTTCTTTGTAGTCTTCTTTCTCGGGAATGATGTATCAGTGAAAGAACACGACCTGTCAGGGACAGCAAGCATTTGGCAGCAGAATGCCTTCATTAGTCAAAAATGTGCTCCTCATTTAGGACTGTTTGCCACCAAGGGGATCCTCATAAACACATGATAACACACTAACTTCTTTATCTGCCACCTGGTGACCAAGCGTCCTGGTTTCATTTGAGATAGAGTTAACTTTATTACTAGCTGCTGGTGTAGTGCTGTGTTTTGGATTTGGGATGAGAATAGTGTGATAGCACACTGGTGCTTTTGATTGTTGTTAAGCACTCAAGGTCTTTTCTGCTCCTCACACCACCCCACCAGCAAGTAGATTGGGGGGGGGGGCACAAGAAGTTAAGAGGAGACGCAGCCAGGACTGACCCCAACTGGCCAAAGAAATATACCATGCCATATGATATCATGCTCAGTATATAAAGCTGGGGGAAGAAGAATGCAGGGCGGGGCGGGGGCGGAATTCAGAGTGGTGGTGTTTGTCTTCCCAAATAACCGTTACACATGATGGACCTCTGCTTTCCTGGAGATCGCAGGGGATCGAACACCTGCCTGCGGATGGGAAGCAGTGAATCAATTTCTTTTGCTCTATGTATTAAACTGTCTTTATCTCAGCCCATGAATTTTTCCTCACTTTTACTCTTCTGGTTCTCTCCCCCATCGCAACTGGGGGGAGTGAGTGAGCAGCTGCATGGTTCTAGCTGCCAGCTGGGGTTAAACCATGACACCAAGCATACAGATAGTCTAGCAGACAGATGCATACAAAGACATGCCAAAAACCCAGTGATGACACCAAGTTAAGGTATCACACATGGAGTCTGTATCCAAGTATATCAAATGCAGATTTGTGATAAACTACAGCATCAACATACTTAGGATTGTTACAGATTAATTTTAGCTTTATCCCTGATGTTTAAAATAATTTAGAACCATAGTTTTTTAACACTCCCTAGGGAAGAGGGCAATTTAATACATTCACACAACTATCCTGTTGTTCGTAAGAGCCTTCTGCAGATATGGAGATCTCCTTTAAAAAGGCAGCCAAATGCAGAAAGTCTAAAAGACATAGGCCATTTGATATGCATAGAAATATTGTAATGCTAACAAAGATGCAGCAAAATGCAATATAAGATCTTACAGGAGGGGGAGGTGAATTTATTCTAAAACAAACAGTTTTATCCACTCACACTCATACTTTCTTATGTACCAGCAACCACCAAAACAGATGAGTCCAAGTAGTCTGGCCATCAGTTTGTCTGCAAGATGCATGCGTCTAACTGGTCTGACCAGAACTGAAGTGCACCAAGACATATATCCAGTGGCCTGGTCAGGATTAACAATGACACTAATAACAAATGACAAGAGCTATTTAGTCCTGCTAGTCTAGATACTATTAAAATCCAGTCATTCTTGAAACTTTTGCGATCTGGTGATCTCACAAGTTGATATTCCCCTTCTTTATTCATATCAGTCTAACATTTCTATTACAAATCTTGACATAAAACACTGACACCTGACATTTTAGAACTATAGTATGCTTAACAGGGTCCTAGCTACCATGACCTGAAATTCACATTATTCTCACAGTTGCTCAAAATCCTGCTTAAGAACATGGATGATCCTAGAATTTTTTCTTCTGTCCGGTTGATGGCCTGACCCTTTATTTCTGAATCACTAACAATTTTTAAGTATTATTCTGTTTTATGATGCCTTTAGAATAGCCATAAGTATAAAAAGCTCATGCTTATGATTGGCAGTTCTAAGCATTGTCATTAAAGGATTAAATGCAATTAGACTGTAATGTAGATTCATAATGGCACCATAACAACACACGATCAAAAAAGGCTAGCAGGGACAGTCAGATTATATAAACTGACATATAAATTAAATGAGACTCTGCTATCATTCAAGCCGTAAAGAGGATTAGGTTGTTATGTTACTACACAGAATTTATGAAAATAAGTGTCTGCACTGATGCAAAAATAAACTATATGTATGTTATGAGACAGGGAGTGTACTGAAGATAACCATAGTATGTATAGTTCCAAAACCTTCTTGGATGCATCCTGCTATGTGTATAATTTTGAAGGTCATAAAAAAGGGGAGGAAAAATAACCTCCCAACAGAAATAAGAACATGAATGCTACTTCCATGTCCTAATGACATTACTGATACAAACACCAGCACTGATGCAACATAACTTTCAAGGAGTTGGTGAAAATATATACACACATTTCCTTTGGGCTTTATGAAGTCAGCTGAGGGATCTGTGCAGCCATAGTGTAGTTTAGTGTAGTTATATGACCAAAAAGGAGCCTCACAGTGTTAGCCACTCAAAATGTCAAGCCCTCGAATTCTGTTCGGAGCCTACCTATACTTGGCAGAAATGGAGACTTATTAAAGTCTTCCTAGCATTCATGCTCTATGGCATTAACTCTGTAAAACATAGAACCCACTAGTACAAGGATGATGGAGATTTTTGCTTTGAACTATTTTGTAGAAGAATAAGAAAGGAAAAAAATTGATGTATTAAACTGTTAGCTTGACTTCCGCATCACCATTTGTTAGTGGCATGAGCACTCATCTCCAGCAGGCTAAAGGGTTCTGCTGCTTGAATGGCTTCTAATGAAACAGAAAGTGGTAAATCTCTTGCTATAGTATGTATTACTGTGTACATTCCAAGAACCTTGACTCCTCCCTAAAGATTGCAAGCTGAACGATGAAACACCTACAATTCAGGTAGGCAGTGCATCCCAGAAGATATCGAAGCAGCATAATGAACAAAGCCGTTAAATACTGTATTGTTGGAATGCAGCTTGGCTAGGACTCATTTTGTATTCTGTATTGAACTACAAAAGTGCAAGTATTATGATATACAAATTACTCTGAATAGTCCTTCTGTGTAAATGCAATCCATTAACACTGGCTGTAAGAGGGTTTATTATAAGCAATTTCTTTTAAAATACTAATTTAAAAGCATCTATTAGACTCTTGTTAAACTTTGACTATATTGCTGTTGATAACCTTCCCTCGTAACTAACTATATGGGTTATTTCCTTTACCATTTTCATTTTTTTTGCAATTTAATTCAAAGCATAGTCACAAGGGATACTACAAATACAGTGTAGCTCAGTTCTTGATCTTTCCTGAATATTTCCCAGAACTTCAGAGCCACAAAAAAATAATCTAAATTCTGCAATGATTTCAGCAAAAATTATAGAAAATATTATTTCTACCCAAGAGCATTAACAAGCAAAATCTATTTATTCCCATCTTAACTATTTACACAAGCTTTTTAATTCATTGTTAGCTTCAGGCACTCAGAAGCTGGGGAAATTATGCTTTTCCCTTTTTCACCTCTTTCCTTCTTTTTTCTGCCCCCAATTAAAAAGGAAAAGGCCAGTAGCTTATGCCACAAACTTTGTCTTCAAACTTATTAGCAATGGGAACACAAACTTTTTCCAGCTTCACAAAGAGTGAAACTACTTTCACCTACTGAATAGTACTGCCATAGGTTGGAAGTTTGATCATGCTCTAGGTCACTTGTTTCCTTTTTTTCACCTATTAGTTCACACTGTTTACACTTAAAATTCCGCCACCCCTCACCCCCCTCTCCCTGCCCCATGGGCTAGTATTCTAGAGATCTGACAAACATACATTTCCAGTACTTTGTGTTCTCAAGATTTCAAATACCACTTTGTCATTGCTCTTCTAGCCTGTCTGGTTTTTAGGATGTGTATATTATGGATAAGGAGCCTCACAAAAGCGAAATCTGAAATCATCCACTTGTAATTTCACCCCAAATGAGAATATTTTGTATTTTCAGAGCTTTGTTAGGAACATTCTCATTACTTGCACCTGTTACAAGCAGCTTTTGAGAAAAACTGTGAAACACACTTTCATCTATGTTTACTCAGATTTGGTGTGGTGGTACCAATCACCTAGTCACAAGGGAAGGCTAGTGCACAACACAGATGGATATTCCTCTTTAAAACTGTCATTTTTTCCGCCAGTAACATTGTGAAAGTTAGAATTTTGTGATTAAGTCTTTGATAGCAAAAGGTACGAGTGGGGAAAAAAAAACGGCAAGAGACAAACCAGAAAGCTGTGCTCTTTCTTTACAGAACAGGAAGGGGGAACCTGCTGTATCTGCAGTGATGGGAGGCAGTGTCATTAAGTGCAGGAGGCAGCATGGGAAAAACCCTTCTGTTCCTGTTCTTTCTTCCTGCTCTTGTAGAGGCTGTCACTGTCCTTATAACTTCTTATTATCTCCCTTTTTGTTTTCACTGTATGTTTTGTTCTCCTCACTGTGTCTGAAAACCAGTTTAACCCAGTTCTTAAGGCTCTATTCTTTTAGTAAATGGTAACCGACCATTTTGTGGTCTCATGCTTTTACTCTTGGGGGCCTGTGGTATTATCCTGGGCTGGGACTCAGAAGCCCTTGTTACGTTCCATGATTGTGGTACAAGAAAAAAACCTAGGTGTGTCAATGTTTAAATTAAGATATAATATTTTCTTAACACAATAGTCATTAGAACTAATCTTTATCAAAGTTTTCAATAAGCAATATGATGTTAAGCTCAGAAGGATTTGAAAGGTTCCCTCCCAGACTTTCTACAGTTGTAGCTACTAGAGCTTGTCTGTTTCCAGTAGCTGAATAAGTCCCTTTATAATGGTCACTAAGTCAACACTTTTTTGCCTATTGATGAAAAATATTCTGTAAATATTTTCATTTTTTTCTCAGCAAGTACACAATCATTACAGAGTAGGCGGCAAAGTAAACTTTGGATATATGACAACAGTAAATTCAGAAATTCAGTTATGTTTCAGATTAGTTAAATTTCAACTACCATACAACATTATGAGACACAGACAAATTAATTTTTTTTTTTTTTAAAAGAGCACTGTATCACCTTCAGTATAACACTGTTTCAGTCTTTCTTTGTTAACTACAAAAAGGTGGAGTATTAAAACTCTTATTTTATTTGTTGTAGACAGTTTTACCTCTTCTTTGTTGTTTAAACATCTGCCTTTGTACATATATATAAAAAAAAGGAATATTAATATAGTATATTATAATATATTATATATAATGATAATAATAATAAGAATGGAACCTGTGTTTGATCCAAATCTACTGGCGTTAGAAACACTTGCAATAAAAATCTAATTTTTCAGTGTTCTGCAACTTCGTAACTCATGTTACATTAGAAAATTATTTTTTATTCGCATTCATTTGTAAAGATTAGTACCTGATATCTGCTATTTGCCAGTGGCAACTAGAAAGGCAACATAAACTGAAACTATTCCCAGACTGTTAAGACAAAGCACTGCTCTCTCATCTGAAGTGGTCTGTTTTTTGCAGTAACAGGAATCAATTGCATTAGTCATGTCCCATTGTTAAGTATCAAGTTAGGCCCCTGAGGTACAATGAAACACACTCACACTGAAAATGAATATCCTGTGGTGTGTCATTTTAATGGAATGAATAAATACAAAAACTTAATAATAAAACCTTATTCCTGTTCACCTGATCCTGCTTCTCTTCCAAAAAATCTCTAAGCTTTTTGTGATTTCAAGACTATACTGAAAATGGAGTAACTACAGAAAAGAACTTCAAAGATCTGTGATCACTCTTTTTGGCATATCTTATTAAACGTAATAGGGAAAAAATGTCAGCTGCTTTTCATATGTAATCTATCAAAAACTCAAAGTTCTACTCTTCAAAACACTTTTACAGAAGAAAGCAAATCAACAAGATCACATTCAGAAAACGGACTGAATTCTAGCAGTAGGACAGTAAGACAGTGATTCAGTTCCCCTTCTTTTGAAACCAAAGCTAGGCAATACCAAGCAAACTATTACTGAGAAGATATTTCACTGGGACTTAACTTCTTAAAAGTAAAATTTAGTATAATTTTGTTTGTGTATTGCACACTTTGCCATAACTCTTTGACCCTACCTACACACCTCAATCCATTTTACTTTGATTATGCATTCCATCTATTTTTTGAATCCTCTGATCTCTTGCTTCTATTCCAACACTGCAAAAAATGACTAATATTGTATTTGATTTTTTATTCAGACACTGTCTTCCCTGTTTCTACCAGGTCTTTCACTTCCACTAATATAATATTTGATTTTTTATTCAGACATTGTCTTCCCTGTTTATACCAGGTCTTTCACTTACTCCCTGTATTCACCTAGTCTGAAAATTCCCCATTTGAAATTCCATTTGAAATCCCATTCTCCCACCTCTGATGCACTTGCTCACCCTCTTCTCCCATGGCATATTGGTGGTCTCATTATATCAAGAAGTTTAAGGTGAAATTGAATCAGTTTACACAGGAAACCTGTATGAGAAAGCAGAAGGACTAAGTTTCTTCTTTTATATCACAACTATCCCTTCCAATAGACATAAAAAGTCATACTACAAATTCAGTAGACACTCAAAAACTTCTTTGATATACCAGTCACATCCTATACAACACATCTCCTTTCCCTGTTTCCATGTGATCAGGCCACCTTATAATAGATATTAACATGTGCTATTTTTAGCAGTTCTTTTTATTTTCTACTCAGATTGCTCAGAGCTCCACTCCAACTCTCAGCATGAGGTTACTTTGCTTACAAATAATGAGGCAGATTTGTGAAGGCAGAAATCCCTCTCTTTGCTCCAAGATAGCTTGAGGTAGACTGCACTAAGAGCCACATCTCATCTGAGCCTTATATAAACTCTTCAGGGGCCTGATGCATTACAAAAAATGCATCCTATAGATCCTTTTAACACATCAAAATGGTAAGGCTACCTAGCTACTTGGCATACATGTGTTTTTACAGCATGATGCTGAAAGTGCAGCTGATGGTCGATTTGTGTTGGAGGACTGCAATAGGCAGAAGGAATGAGATCTGGTATAGTACTGCCCTTTAAAGCAGCTTAGACCAACTGAATCACCTTAGGTTTTGTCTGGTGGGAAACCTTGCTGCTAGACTGCAGAAAGAATCCCAGGAGTAATGGAGCAGTCACACAGTATAGGCACCAAAACAGAGAGTGGTCCAAATTGAAGAAGAAAATACTCTGAAAGAGTAAGACAAGAAGGAGAGAAAATACTTTTTAGGCATTTGGAACAAGCCATTTTCCAGGCAGAACAGGGTACTGGTGTGCTCCTTTCAGTGAGCATGACAACAAATATTTACTTTTCTTAAAACAATATGCTCATGGTATTATAATATTGGTATGGACAAGAGAGAACTGCAATGGCCATTGATTGATATGTAGACCAATACTAAAAAAAAACCCCAGGTTAAACATGTTCACAGAAAGTACAGTTTAAGGCTCGGAAATGTAATGACAGCGGATGTAAATAATCAGTGAAACAAGAAAACACAATGGAGCGCCTTGTAGCCTATATTCCCACATCCTACTTGCACAGGACTGGGGCAGAGAGGGAACTTTTGAGCATGACAGAGAATCCCCATTTGAATAATTAGGCAGTCAAAAATGCAGGGCACATCACAGAGGGCACCTGCTTTGAAATGCAGACATAACCCTTATTATAAGAGAGTCTCATGGTATCATTCTTTTGACAGTTTCCTTATTTGATAGATCTTTTCTCCTATCTTTTCCCAGAAGAACTCCTTTGAACTAGTAGAGTGACATGGCAACAATACAAACCATTGGATAAATATTTAATAGTTTTACCAACCTGTGCAGAAATATACATTCTGTGCTCTGTAATCCATGTTTGTGCCTGTTTTTTTTTTTTTTTTTTTAACAGAGCATGCAATGAAGCAGTGTGGAGCTATATGTGCCCAATTAAACTAGTGTATCCTGGGTGCCCAGAAGCCTTGCTTTGTATTTCAGATGAATGTTCATCAAAACACTCGGACACACATTAATTCCTTGTTTTTCATATACAGCTTCCTTTAAATTTTATTATCTCCTGTAACTTCCAAACCAGTGAAAAGCACTTTTCACTTTGAATTTTAATGATTATAGCCATGTAATATCCAGAGACCCAATCTGTTGTTACATGAAGCACTGATGATTAAAACCATCCCTGCCTTCCATCTCAACACAGCTACTCAGATCAACTTGAAAGCCCTGGAGCCAATCTGTTATTGACTTGATAATTGGAAGATGGGGTTCACTGACTATTCAGAGCCTAAGTGGTTGTCACAATAATAACAGTAGCAACAATAAAAGGTGACTTGCCTCAGTCTCTCACACCAGTCTTTACATATTTTTCCTGAAAAAAAAAAAAAACAACTTGAGAAAAAGTAAGAGTTTCTAAAGTCCTAACAATAGCCCTTCTTTTAGATGTAAAAGATGCAATGCTTTTCATTCAGGATACTTAAAAGTCACTTTGGTGCAATACCTGATTTTCTGCTATGAACAGTCTATTCAGTACTGTCATTTAAGTTCAATGTCTCTTCAAATTTTTCTTCCTCTAAACACTCTGGTTTCTAGGTCACAGGCACCCTGTAAGCCTGTAGGCAGATTGCAGTGTCTCACCTGAAGTGCAGTCTTCTCTACCAAATAAGAAGACTCCCCAGCTGCTATATTGTAGGCCTCAAACCCCAACTTTTCTAGGTGTCCGTTACAGAAGAATTATATGAGCTGTTTAAAGGATAATACTTTAACTCCTGAAACCTTGTTCATTATACACAGTGCTAGCAAAGTTTGAAAAAGTTTGTAGACAAGTAATTTTTGGCCACAAAGTCCATATACCCACAGAAAACATGTTGTTTCCACAGAAGACTAAAAAAAGGAAGAGAAACCCTATACATATTAAAATTCCAGATCAGCGCAGACCTTCTGAGAAAGCATAGGTGCAAAAGTCTCGAAGTGTTGGACTTCTTCCCAAAATATATCTTTCACCTGTGTCTAGTTCCAGTGCACTAACAAAGAGCAGAGCTGGCATCTCTCTCCACTCAGAATTTGTGAATACAAACAGAATCGCCTCTCTTCAATGAAACCCAAACCCGTGAAAACTGGCTGATGGTATAAATCGATGTAGGATGTCATGGTTGCTGATAGTTTTATTTTCTACTTAAATCATGTAACTGTCAGTTATAAACTGGGACATTTTCAGACCATTTGCACAGAATATTTTGTAGAAAAACACAGCAAGCAGTAACTTATAATCACTTAAATATATTCTGCCTGTACTAAGGAAACACAGGGATCTACTTCCAATTCATCCTGTTCCATGTCATTAATTCAGACGGGAAAAGAAAGATCCAAGAAGAGAGCCCAGAGTCCTGTTCCTATTCAGTCTGTTTTCTGCAGAAAAAAACCCACTTGCACTATGTTTTACACAGATATGAATCTTGCACCTAAATATGACACTCATCAATTTTCATTACGAGTTGTGTACTTTCTAGCTAATGTTTAAAAGGGTTTAGTTCAAGTAGTAAATACCTAAAGTTAAGAATGTAAATGTTTCAGACTTAGAAAATGCAGTAGTTACAATTATCTCTGCAACCCATGCACTTTCCTTTTCACACACCAATTTGTGAACTGAAACGGACCAAGAACCTGTGAGAAAAGCATATCATAAGATGAAAATGTGTGAACTACAGAAACTAGGTGAGCTAAATAGTAATAACACTACCAATATTGTTTGCTTACTTCTGAGTGCTTGGTTTTTCAGCATATGTAACTTCTAGCCTACATGGCATTTTTCGCTATAGAATATACTCTTCTGTATACAATTGCAAAGTATTTTCATCATGTAACACTAATAATCTCAAATGACCATTGTCCAACCATATGACCAGGTTTTGAACTCCGAATTTGTATGTAGCTTCCTGGTTGAGATAAATGCATGGTAAATCATACTGATATACTCAATCAGGATAAAATAATCTCTTCTCTTACATCACAACTGTCCAAGCAAACAACTCTAGGTAGTCTCAGCACAGGGTAATTTTAATGCTGGAGTGGGAACTTGAGCATTGGAATATTTGCGTTGTGTGGTTATGAACTTTGAACAGTCCCAGCTCTCTCAGCATTTACTCATAGAAGAGATACTCCAGTCCCTTAATCAACTTGGTAGCCCTTCACTCTGTCCACTAGCTCCATCTGCCTCTTGTACTGGGAAGCGCAGAAGCAGACACAGCACTCCACGTGTCACCCCACCAGGCCTGAAGAATCACCTCCCTTGACCTTGTGGAAATACTCTTCCTAATGCAGTGCCTCTATATTTCTCCTGGATCACACGATCCTGCTTTCACGTTTTTACAATTGAGTTCTCAGGAGCCTCTTATTTATCCATGCAAACTTCCTGCTTCTTTTGTTTTAATTCCTGCACATAGAAATGGAATATTCTTGGGCTTGGAGTGGATGAATGTTGAAAATCAACTAGCTTTCTTAGATCTCTCTTCTCTCCAGGATTGTATTCCAAGGTGCTCTTCCAAGCAAATTCCCAAACAGGTCAAAGTCTGCTCTCCTGAATTTCAGGGTTTTGAGCCTATTATTTGCCTTATTTCCTTCTCTCAGAATCCTGAGCTCCACCATCTCATGTTCACTGCAGGTAGCAAACATGTCCTGGTTTGAGGTAAAACAGAACCAATTCTCTGTTCAGCAATTTTACTTCGCAGCTAAGCCTCTTCTACCTCTCTGAAATTAACAGCATATTGTGCAGAAACTGTTTGCTCTCAGAGTGATAAGACTATGTTTACAGTGAATACTAATGAGTGGTACGCAGAGAGGCTCTTGCTTATACTTACTGCTATAACCAAGGTCAGCTAATTTTTTTTATTTGCCCTGTTGGAGGGTTGGAAGCAGAAAAGCGTAGAGGAGTTGCACCTGCAGGGAGGAGCAGACAGGGCAGGCGGTTCAAAACTGACCAACCCAGGATCCCCCCCTCAAGCTGAGGGATCAAAGGGTCAGACCTCTTTCTTCAATGGCCACCATCTGAGGAGGACTCTGTTTATCTGTCTTTGATCCCGATCCATGCATTCCTGAATACAAATCCAGAATCCAGTTCCCGTCCATCACTGAGTCCAGACTGGGACTTTCCCAGTGCCTGCTGGTGACATGATCGTCATCCTGGAAGCTTGATGCAGTTTTGCACATATTGTATCTATTTCATTATTTCCTTTCTTTCATTTTATTAATATTTTCATTAAAATGTTTTAATTCCTTCTGAACTCATAAAACTCTTTATCTATCTCCCTCCTCTCCTTGGAGAGAGACGTGGGGGAGATCATCTGTTCTTCCTCTCAGTGGCCAGTCCAGCCCAAACCACGACACAAGGATACCCTTGGTTTTTCACATCCCTGACCAGTTCTTCCTTATCTGTACATATCAGGTACAGCAGAGCATCTTCCCCATCAGCACCTTGATTACCTGTGTCAGGAAGTTCCTCGTAAGGCCCAAGGCCTCCAAACACAAGGTTTCTTCTAGTTGTCTGAAGAAGGCCTCATACACTACTTCCTAATCACGTGGTTTTACCACTTTACACATGTTGGTCTGCCCTTTAATCCTGACCCACTGTCGTGGTTTAACTCCAGCTGACAGCTAGGACCACACAGCTGCTCACTCACTTCTTCCCCTGCCCCCATAGAAGGGTAGAGAGAAGAGGGGAAAAAAAGGAGGGGAAAGGAAAAAACCTAGTGGGCTGAGATAAAGACAGGTAATTAGAACAATAATGGAAATGGAAAATAGCAGTAATAATAATAGTAACAGAATATACAAAATAAAGTAATGCAGCACAAATCACTCTCGCCACTTGATGATTGGTTGCCCAGCCTGTCCTGAGCAGCAATCATGGATCCCTGCTCCACAGCCAACCCCCATTTATGTACTGAGAATGACATTTACAGTACGGAATACTCCTTTGGCCAGCTTGTTCTGTCTATGCTCCCTCTCAGCTTCTATGGGAAGCTGGAAAGAGTCCTTGACTAATACAAAGATCACCAAACAAAACAATACGCATTATCAACGTTCCTTTCAAACCAAATCTGAAACACAGCATCCACTAGAAAGAAAATTAACTCTATCCCAGCTGAAATCCCAACGCCCACCAGTTCTCTGCTGGCTCATCATCTGTTGTGGGCAGAGCTCCATCCATTCCATCTGATTTCTTGCACAAACAGCAACCAAAGGCATTTCATTTACTGTGAAAAGCAGTGCACTCATACATGACACAAACACCTCTGCACTGTTCTGCAAAACCAAATACAACATTTTAATAAAGTCACTCATTTCAATAGATAAAAATTTTACAGCATAACCTATTAATTGATCTTTTTGCATTCAACATACTTTCATCATGAATCATTCCTGAAATATCAAACAAAAAATCTTTCACTGAATAACAATACTTATAACAAAGAATAAATACAAACAACAAAATACCATTGTTCTGGCTAACAGTGAATATAATCTTATTTTAAAAATAATTCCAGTGACTTCAAAACTATTGCACAAATGGCTGTACACTGAGAGCCTTTATAATGTCTGTAGCAGGTAGAACAACTTCTTTCTGCACCACAGAACACTATTCAAAGCTAGTTCTCCTGCTTTGCTGGTTCGACAAGGACACTGTGAAACAGATTTGCAAGACAATATACAAAATCAGGGAACTGCAGAGTTATTTCAGTACCCCTAATTATAATGCAGAGTTGGAAATGCAAGAACTGTCGACACTTCGCAGAGCTCAACTATCTATCTGTTGAAAAAAGCCTTGTTATAGCAAAAGTCAACTGGATAATTACAAGTACCTCCAACACCACTGCATAGTAAAATATCTCATGCATATTTCATATTAAAATCTACTCAATTATACTATTATTCTTAGTAAATCTACACAAGATGACAAGATTTACATTTCAAATTAAAAGACTGATCTAAAGCATGAAAATACACTGGAACTGATTTCCTTTTTGTTCCTTCAAATCTAATTTGAAAAACATCTATTTAAGTATCTTGGCTTAAGGAAAAGGTGTACCAAGCTATGCTGAGATAACAGAGGTGGTCCAACATCCACTGATGTAGGTTATGCATACTACAGCATTAATTCTCCTTCATTCTAGTGCAATATTAATGACAAGTGCTACAGCTGAGAAGATACTGAAGACAAATGCCTTCTAGCAGGATTCAGATCCTCTACAGCAAACAACTGAAGAAAGAACCATTCCTTGCTTTAGAAAAACTGACATGCTACAGAGGCCTGTCTAACAAATTCTTTATATTGATCTAAATATTAAAAGTATACTCCTTCTGTTGATATTTAGATATTCTGTTGAGCTTTTCCTTTTGTAGGGAAAAAAGATATAAACACCCTCTAATTTATTAAGATATCATCCCTTGTGCCAGCATTGTGTTATTGATTCCTATGATGGTTGTGTGAAATTAGAAGATTTTTTTTTTATTGTTAAGCTGAAAATGTTTAAAATCCATTTAGTTAAATCATCACAAAGCAATCCCACAGCATTCTCGTGGAGAAACTGGCTGCTCATGGCTTGGATGACATAATCTTCACTGGGTAAAAAAACTGTTTGGATGGCTAGCCCCAAAGAGTTGTGGTCAATGGAGTTAAATCCAGTTGGCAGCCAGTCACAAGTGGTGTTTCCCAGGGCTCAGTATTGGGAGCAGTTCTGTTTAAAATTTTTGTCAATCACCTGGACAACAGGACCAAGTGCACCCTCAGTAAGTTTGCAGATGACACTAAGATGGGTGGAAGTGTTGATCGGCTTGAGGGTAGGAAGGCTGTACAGAGAGACCTGAACAAGCTGAGGCCCATGGTCTAAGATTCAACAGGGCCAAGTACCAGGTCCTGCACTTAGATCATATCACCACCATGCAATGCTACAGGCTTGGGGAAGAGTGGCTGTAAAGCTGCCCTGTGGAAAAGGACCTGGGGGTATTTGTCAACAGCCAGCTGAATATGAGCCAGCAGTGTGCCCAGCTGGCTAAGAAGGCCAACAGCCTCCTGGCTTGTATCAGAAATAGCGTGGCCAGCAGGACTAGGGAAGTCATTGTCCCCCTGAGGTGCTGGAGTACATCAAAAGAAGAGCAACAAAGTTGGTCAAGGGTCTAGAGAACAAGTCTTATGAGGAGTGTCTAAGGGAACTGGGGTTGTTCAGCCTGGAGAAAAGGATACCCAGGGGAGACCTTATTGCTCCCTACAACTACCTGAAAGGAGGTTGTAGCGAGGTGGGTGTTGGTCTCTTCTCCCAAGTAACAAGTGATAGGACAAGTGGCAACTGCCTCAAGCTGTGCCAGGGGAGATTTAGATTGGATATTAGGAAATTATTCTTTTTACCAAAAGGGTTATCAAGCATTGGAAGAGGCTGCCCAGGGAAGTGATTGAGGCACCATCCCTGGAGGTATTTAAAAGACATGTAGATGTGGTACTTAGGCACATGGCTTAGAGGTGGACTTGGCAGTGCTAGGTTAATGGTTAGACTCAATGATCTTAAGGGTCTTTTCCAACCTAAATTATTCTGTGATCACAGAGGGTCAACAAACACTTATTTCTAACTAACTAGGTTTGTTTTGGTTTACGTTAAATTAATTAGGAATCAGTATCAGCTGAATCAAAAGAAGCACTCAGTATCTAGACAGGCATTTATAATGTTTCAATTCAGTTGATTCAGAAGCAAGTAATCATGGTCTACATTTAAAAATATTAGCAAAGTTTTAAGATAGTCAGCACTAAATATTTTCTTAGGCTGTTCTATGTAAACAGCAATTTTGCATAATGAATTCACAACATTCAAAATCTGAAAGAGAAATATAGAATATTTACTTTTATTCTACTCCTAAGAACAGCTAAAAAGATACAACTGCTTGTAGCTACCACCTTTCAAAACTATCATGTTTATATTTGCCTCCTGAAACAGCTGAAAAGAACCCTGGGCTTTGGACACAACTGAAATAGTTAAATTGTTGTTTCTTACATATACATAATTCTCATGATAATTATTACTTTGAATGAAAGTGTAATTTAAATGCATACATAAGGGCACGCACAAGCTGAATTACAGAGCAGAACACACACCAGTTAAGAATGCTATTTGAAATTATTCCTTGAATTTTTTCCGCCAAAATATTGTGCACCGTGGACTGTTCATGCTTGAGACTTCAGATTATTTTGCATTCTTATTAAAATATTAAAAAATAGGTATATTCAGGAGTCTAGTAACAGCCTAAGGAAAGAATTTTTTTTTTTTCCTTTTTCTCTCTGCTTCTGGAGCCTGTAACAGAAGAATATGATACAAAAGAAAAAAATGAAACCTGTGTGAAAACAGACTCCATAACATAGTACAGAATAAAATGTGTAATTGCTTAACATGAAGCCTCCCTTCAGACAATTCAGAAAGCCACCAGAATTTTTGTTAGTCTAAGTAAATACCATTTATGACTGAAGAGCAAGCATACAGATTAAACCATGTTTTCCTAAGACAAGACAATGCCAGCTACACAATGTGATCTGTTATGCGAGTATTGTCTACTCACCTTCTGAAGTCAACATCCACACCTTTTGGTACAATGGTCTATTTTAATATAGTTGGATATAGGCAATTCAGAAATAGCAGAAATAGCATCTCTTAGAACTGCACTCTTCCCACTCAAGTCATTGCCTAAGGGACAGACATCATAAAATAAATTTCAAAGCCTAATAAGCTTTATTACCTTAAAATGTATCAATGGGTACCCTTTCAGACAGTTCTGTAGAAATTAAAACCCACAGTACGGTTAGAATATCAAGTTTAAACTTTCAACTAGTATAAGAATCAGTATCCTTTATTGCACTAGCTATTTGTACTTTGCAACTGTATATCTACGAAAGAGTAAGGAAACACAAGGACTCATTGTTTTTAAACACCAAGAGCTGGGGGCAATCTCTTGAGCTTTCCAATAGATGTAGGCATGCAGACAGTTCTCCCAACTTTGTCCTCACATGCCTCTCTTGTGGTCCAGGTGTTTATTTACACTGGATAAGTTTTAGGGGCTTTATAAATACGTATTACAGTGAGAGATCAAGAAAGGGATTCATTGTCTTACTATAAAGGAACAGTAAAAGCTATTAGCATTGTTTTCTTCTATAGTCAGATACTCTGAGAAAAAAAGATACTGCAACTTGCACCTGAAATTCTACAATTGCATCTCAAAATTTCCAACCACAATTAAAAGGACACAGGCTTTGTTTACATTTTCACAATATAGCATCCATTAGCTCATTACATTGATTCAAATAACATGCATATAATGCAAATGCTGCAGTAAAAGAATGCAAACTAGTTTGGATAGCTCATCTTCCTTCCTGGAAAGCATGTGAGTCTTCCTTAATCTGGGACACACTTAAGACAAAACATTGTTTCTCAGGGAATTCTATATAGGTTTTAATTATACTGTGTTCAAATTTTAAATGACAATAGAAATTTGATAGAAGACTTGTGTATGGCTGCCATTTTTGATCCATCTCTCAGAAGGGGCAAATCCCCATGAGCCTTCTTAAAGAATCATTTTTCTTGACTTGCAAAGAAGTATTTGAACATCAGTAACAAAGCCAAGTCTGTCACTCCAGCTGAGAACAAAGCTTTTGAAGCTTCAGAACTGCCACCGGGACAGACTTCTTTTGAGAAGCAAATCCAAAGTGACATTCAGGATTTTATGGCTCCTGTGGAATAGGGGTAATTGCTGTGCTTACGCCCCCCCCCCCCCCCCCCCCTTACAGTAAGGTTGCTGCACTTAATTTCATTTTTCGTTTATATCCATTTCTCATTGGAAGTCATAGGCATTCTTTTCCTCTTGCCCCCCTCCCCCTAAATTCAAGCTAGCTCCCAGAAGCTTTGTTGTGTTTGAAGAGATTTTTTTATTATTATTATTATTATTTGTTCTTTTGTAAGTTAAGTCAAACAAGTTATTTTGCCTATTTAAGGGAACAAGGTGGTGTACGGATTAATAGCAACAAAGACATGAGAGTAAACGTGAAGGCTGCACTTCCACCCAGAAAGAACGCATAAGAATATCCAAATACTGAGATTAAAACATATATGTTCTCTAGCTGTATAGCAAAGCACAGCATGCAATAGAAAAGAAAGTAGCAACATTGTGGGTGAAGTTACTATCTTACCCGATTCTGCTGGCTTCAGTCACGTTACAGCAGGATAAATTAACCCGTCTACTCGGCAATCACTAATGTCAATTCACCTTGACTTCTCTTTAAGATTTACCTAGGAAATCAAGTCAGACATTTTTTTTGTTGCATACAAGATATAGAATAGATTAATATTTAACCTGCATGGAAAGCATTAATGTCAATCAGACACTTTTTTTAAAAATAAAAAATTATTGAGAAGAAAATGCAATACAGTAAAGATAGTTCACAGGCTGCTTGTTTAGACATAACAGAACTCTAACTGCACCTCACAGGTCCCAGCTCCCAGCCTTGGCAACTACTCTACCAAATACAGCAGAACTTTCCTGATTTACATTGGACCTCATCTCTCTCTGCACGTTTTTCTTCTTATTTTTATGAGGAGACATTTTCTGCTAACTTCAATTGAAAGCAAGTGAAAAAGTACTATTTTGCCAGTAATGAATTTTGCAATAAGAAGAGATTTCAGCTACAATTGAAAATTCAGCTACAACAGAAGGAATGAGTCAGAGTAGATGTGCAACATTTTTAAATATAACAGTAGTTGTGAACATACATAATTGCAACCATAAAACCAGATCCAGTGTCTTCTACTGAGGCTTGAAACTTACTTAAAGATGTGAAAGTAGTTCTTTTGCCAATCCTCCCATACACATTCTTCCAATCATGTAACTGGAACATATCACCTCTCCATTTGTATACAGGCTAAACGCAGCTGCATTCTTTACTTCTCATGCTCCCAACATAAAAAAAACCCAACCACCATACCATAAAACAAAATATACCCCCATCAAACAAAAAAAAAAAGAAAAAAAGAAAAACAAACTAAACCAAAACAAAAAACCAAAACCCAACAGTTTCCATGTGTGGTTTGTTTGATTTAAGACTATGAATAGTCTCTCTTGAAACTGAAGATCCATTACTTTTGAAACCTCTCCTCTCTCAGTCTTTTAATAATCTCATAATTTACTGTATGTCCTCCAATCTGGGAGTGGTTGTCATTTGCTTTACCTCTTACTTCTGACACATATGGACAATACAAAGGAACTCAGTAAAAGTGACAAAGGCACCCTAAGTGTACACCAAGTGTCACACTTAGCTTTACTTCTTGTGAGGACTAGAGCCCTGGATATAGATCAATTACATTTCCTATTTTCAGCACAATTGATTTTCTCTCAACATCTTTCTTCTAAGTAGCTTTATCCCTCTCTTGCTACTGGACTCTGTGCAAGCTTATGTTAGCCTGCAGACTTCTGCTCAGGTTGTTCAGAGGTTCCAATTTCTTTTCTCCTTTCCTGTGCATAGCTGTAGGTCCCATAAGAGGATAATACTGCCTCCTAGCTCCTCCTTTTGATGCATTCAAGAGCACACAACAGCATCCTTTTCCTCCAATAGCTCTATGAGTTGCCAGATTCAGAGGTCTTCTACCTTTGGGCCAGAAAGATATCTGCCTTAATAAGGAGCTTCTCTTGGATAGACTGCTTAGAAGTGAGTGACAAGAAAAGCAAGAAAGAGACAACTAGGCTTTCCATCTTGAAATAGCAAAATTGGAATGTCCAGGTGGTTGCCATTATGTCACCAGTGAAGACACAGCCCATGCTTTAAAGCATTCAAGCTTTAGTAGAATTAAATGATCTTCTGCATTGAGTTTAGATGGTAAAGTGCTGTCAGCAGGGGGCTGCAGAGGCAACCTGTGTGAGGAGAGGCTGGGATTGCCCTGTGCTGGACATAGCTAGTTCCAGCTGAATGGGCAGACCATATTACTCACATTTTATGCATCTGAAGCCTTAGAACAGCACAGCCAGTCTAGGGATCTTCTATTTCACAAAAGAAATGGCAACACTTTACAGCATGTT
Source organism: Fratercula arctica (assembly GCA_947846985.1). NCBI lineage: Eukaryota > Metazoa > Chordata > Aves > Charadriiformes > Alcidae > Fratercula > Fratercula arctica. The sequence goes on from CANTUZ010000002.1 coordinate 82,466,646, forward strand.
ATTCTGCAGTATTGCAGAGTTTGGGGCTACAAACTCTATAGCTTGACTGCACTTGGCAAGCTGGAATACTGCTGCTTTTTGCTTAATTTATTCATGGAAAAAATCATACCTAACCAATCTGTCCTTACACTATGCAATCATCCATCTAACTTGTAATCTGTTTAAGATGTGTCTCTATTCAGCTATTTGTACTTTGCAGATCCTGCTGACAGCCACTCTTCCTTGCTGATAAGTTCATGAGCCATCTTAATCTGCACGTGTGTTTAATATGAACTTCGAGACTTTTTATATCCTTGGGGTTATTCGTTATTGAAACAAGGAGTTAATTGAGTAGGTCTTCTCCAGCACACGTGACAGAAGGGATTACATTGCAAACAGTATATACTTTTTGGTGATCCTTCTGTTCTTTGCTCTTCTTCCTACATATACCAAAGAATCTCCTGTATGTGTCTTTTCTAACATTGTTTCTACAGTTCCAAAAACATACAGTAATTCACTGTATTTTACATAAATTCTTACCTTCTGCACAATGACATTTTCCTGTGTTACTAATGCACTCAGAAGTACCCTTCTTAAACCCCTATCATCAGTTTGCAAAGGAATGACATCCATAAGACAGTATTCCATGATGTTGCAAGTGTGGGGATTTTAATAGCCCTCCCTCTCTATTTGAATCCAGATGAAATGGAAAGAAATACACATTCTGTGAAAGAAATTTCTCAGAAGCACATATTTTTTGGAATCCATTCTTGAACATACACTTTCTTCGTGCCTTGCATTTTCCCAATGACTTATTTCTTCCATGACAAAGGTTCCAGCTGGAAGCAATTTAACACTATAGAGCTACTTCCTATCAGAAACTGGGGTTTTAAAGGTACCATAAATAAAAATATGTGCAGTATTAAAAAATGAAATATTAACATAATACACAGAGACTCTTTTTATATTTGAAATAAAGTTATCCTTCTTTTCAATTAACTGCCTCTCCTGAATCAGGATAGGAGTATTAAGTGTATTATGCCTTTAACCAAAAGTGATTAAGATTAAATTTGGACTGTTAAACCTAAAATTTTTTCTTTGTGTATTATCTGCAAAGTAAGTTCTACTGAACATCAAAAATTCATTACTCAGAATAAAAATATCAAAGACAAATACTTGACGAGTATGTTTAAAAGCAAAGCTTGGAACGTAGGAGTCAGCGATGGAAAAGGTCAGCTGCCCTGTCTATTTTTAAATGCCTCAAGCAACAAGGATTCTGTATTATTCCTTAGGAGATGAGTCCATTGTCACTCAAAATTTTCCTTATTAACTCTAAGGATGATCTTATTTTATAATCCTTTAATTATAAATCTTAGAGTCAACAAGGCAACGCCATGCATGTATAACATCCTTCTAAGAAGGACATTGGGGATCAATATTCCTTAATCCACTGCCACCCTAGAGTGCTTAATTATAACCATGTCAGTGTTCTGTCAAGAGATGTGTAGGTACACATATTTATCCCATTTATAAACTAAGTAAACTTAACAGACTGATACAGAATGAAAGGCCTCATGCACGTTTAAGACATTTCCCACCAAGGCATAATATCCCAATGGGAAAGAAGAAAGGCTTTTCAGGACAGAAGCTCACTGTTAGCCAAGTAAATTGAGCAGCTGGCTCCTTATTTAACAAAGATGCATCTGCATACTTAAGAGAAACATTTTAAGAATTACCAGGCTGTCTCTTACAGTAGGACAGAAAAGATTAAGCTTCAGAAGGAAATGTTCTCTTGAACTTCTGAAAGGCTCCACAAGGAGACTGGTAGTATGAATTAATGTTTCATTAAATAGGAGTAACCTGAGCCAATTCTAGAAATCAGAGAAGTTAACTGAAGGCAAGTTGCAAGGGTTGTTTCTAAGGTTATCTGGTAGAAACACAGCCCGTTTGGGCAAACCCCCTGACTGAGGCTCCCAAGTAGACCATCTGCAACAAATGCAAACTAAGGCCTAAGGTATGCACACAGACTAATTTTGGTTCTTTTAAGGACCTGGTTCAATAAAAGCAATGACATATTTCTAATTTTCGTATTATCATAGCCAACATGGGACTGCATTCCAAAACCAAGCTAAAATCAGGGATATGCTACAGTTAAGTGGAGATCCAAAGGTCATCATAATGCAACTGATCAGAAGAACAATAAATAGCAGATGTCAAAGTGTGACAGTAATCCCAGGCTGATGTATCAGTTTGTATGAGTCATAGCAACAGTGCAGTGCAACTATGAGAGGAGTTCACATTAAAGTTCTGCCATAGTCAGGCTTTCCACAATTCTTACCAGGAGAAGTGGTAGGACGGAGGGGCAGTGAAATAAACTGTTCTGTCTGATATATTAAATTCAATGGTTTTATGAAGCCTTTTAAGAAGTCAGTTCACAATTAATTTTGAAAAAGTCAAAACCTACTGACCTGTTCACTAAAATAGTGGTCTGACTCTTATGTATAACAAACATATTCCTTCAAACAAATTATCCAATACACTTGAGAAAGGCCTTTAGAGTCACCTGAAGGCTGAGATGCTGGCACATTTTACATCATAATATTTCTAGCATTTCAAGCTTCATAGTACACATACTCTATGTTGTCATTTTAACATCAGTTTATGTCACTTCTAGTTGCATTAGAAAATATTTGAGGAGTAGGAACCACCTTTGCTGATATCACAGAGCAGTGCAAAAAGATTCTCAGCTGGTTCCTTCAAGCACAAGTGTAATACAAACAATAGCATCAGGTTTTTATACCCTATTAATAACTGTTCACACAAGCAATTCCCCACCTGAAACCAAATCAACCATTTAAGCTCAAAAAGAAAAACAGTGAAAATAGTAAAACAGTATTTGAAAGCTTAAGGTTTTTCAGAGCAACTCAACATTCTTATTTTCCAATTCACATTTTCGTGAGCACTTTCAAAACCTCACTTTCAGTAGGTAAATGAAAATTTTAAACACTTTTCCTTTTAGCCTCTTCTTCCTGGGTGATAAATCCAGGAAGTAATGACTAACTGAAAATATTACCATTTTCACTAATGGTAAAGGCTACCATGCTTTCACATTTCCTGATTCAGGAGACGTTGAGAATAATCGTTATACTCTTTTCCTCTTCTCTTGGCAACTGCTCAAGGCCACTGTTATAAAGATACTAGGCTACATGAAGATATGGGTTTACACCATATAGCCATTTGAATATTCTTGTTAGATCATTTCCCTAATTGGGAGACTGGGATGAATTATTTAAATTAACTAACAAAAATCATCAGCATTTAAAAAACCTTGTCTTTGACTTGTTAGGGGAATATAACTGAAATATTGATTTTTGACTGCCAATATGCACATGCAATGGTGCTGTAGAGTGCTCAATTTCTTCCCTAAGACAGACAGAAATTTAAATCAAGAAATCTTACTTGTTTCATTAAACTTTATAAGACTATCCATTTAAATTTCACCTTCCTGTGTCTAACGTACATCTAAATGAATACAGTAGAGGACAGAATCTCTTATTACACATTGCACTGTTGAATTAAAGAAGATATACAGTCTTTCATTAGCTGAAGACTTAGTGTGACATTTTTAGTGCTATAGTTTACAGGTACACCACAAAAGTTGCAGTTCATCGGATGTGAGCTTCAGCGCTTTAGGGAGCAAGTTTGATGTCTCATTACTAAGAGACATGGTGACAAAGACAGGAGGTATTAGCAAGGAGATGGACCCAAGTTAAATTCATAAACCAGCTTCCAACCACTTTAGGACTTGGACACAGAAGTCCACAGCTGGGTCCCCACAACTTTCAGACTTCATTGCAGTCATCTGCCTGAGGAATCTGGATTCCACACAGGGAACCAGTGTCCTGAAATTCAGCTGTGATACAACTGAGTGTTGCCAGGCGAAATTCCCTTTATTATATCTAGCTTGAAATTCTTAAACTATAAACTGAGCACTTGTTTAAGAGTTGGATGCATAGAGAGCGGGTAGTGTAACTACATATTGAAGCCAGTACTCTTAACAGTTGTGTTATTGGGAAGGGGAATAATTATGAGGTGCCATATGAACAATACATATATAGGGGACAACTTGGATGACAATGCATCGTAGATGATGTATGCTTTAGATGACATAAAATATGTTAGTGACACAGTGATTCACCAGAAAAAAAACACTGGGACTAGATTGTCTTCTCAACACCAAGTGCTCATGTATTTCAGCAAGTCACCTAACCTCATCATGATTCAGAGTATCCTGTGAAATAGGGTTCATTATACTGACTCCCTGCATAAAGAACTTTCAAAGAAGTCAAATGTAGAAAACCTCCACATTCTACAGCTTTAGGTGCTTTTTTGCTTCCAAGATTTTGGCCAGTTTTCTGGCCAAATATTCCAGAATATTCTACATCTAGGATCTGCATAGTTTCATTAAGCATATTGAAAAGAAATGCTTTCTTTTTTTCGGTATGTATGTTTCTCCTGATTTTGCTCATGGTCCCTAATTCTCATATTCAAAGAGACAATGGGGTTGATTTTGTTTTTAACAGGCTATACACATGGAGAAACATTGTCTCCAAATGTGGAGCAGATGTTCAGTGGGAAAATCTACTCTTCTGATTCAGGATGAAAGCAGATTATTTCAGTACATGTGTGAGAAATTTGCTACTATTGAAGCCCGCCTCATGGGTCTCAGCTGGGCTCTGTTGTGCATGAGGGAACAGAACAACTGTAATAATAATAGAAAAGAATGTTATTAATGTATTAGACTCCAGACTAAGTACTGTACTTCAGTAAGGGTAGGTTTTAGACAGGAGAGGTGTAAATCTCTAAGCAAGCCTACAAATACTCTCCCAGAGATCAGATTTCACTCTGGAAAAGGTATTATGCTAGTTTTACCAGACCTTGTAACACACTGACAGAATGGATTTAGACCCTCATGTACCATGAGATCTACTCTGACAGTCTGTCCGTTCCAAGTTTTCTCTAGATCTTCTGGCTATCCCAGACCCAGAAACAATGATGCAGACATACTACTGGCAGCAAAGCTACATGGGTAACTCCACAGAAGCTGCTAAGTACAAAGGCCACAAACCCCAAGATGACGAAATGAATCCCTGCCCTCCAGTACTGCTCATGCCAGAACCATCAGAATGAAGACCCTATTGAAACACAAGGTTTCTTTCAGGAGTGGCTGCTTTCACAACAGCCAGCCTTGAAGTGTCACGTGTGCCAAAGCTCCAAACTTTATACTGAAGTTAGGGGAAGCCTTTGAAAATACAGAGACAGGTGCACAGGTCCCTGCTGCCAGCTGTGACCTCTAAAATGTATAGCCACATATAGATTTAGCACCTGGAGTACCATCTTAGCCAGCATGGTCAGTTCCAGATACTCAAGGTTATACAAGCCTAGATATAATCTTGTACCTAATCATGGATTTAAAGAATGCGTACTTCGATACAAAAAGACATTCTGAGGGCAACAGTTTAACAGGTAAGGAAAACCCACTTAATGCATGAAAAGCTTGCTAACTGAGCCATATACAGTGAGAATACAGGAAGAGTGGAGCAAAACCACATCTGGCATCCCTCCCCAAGCAGAGCCAAGGTCCAAGGTGCTGCATGGATCCTGTTGGGCTCAGTAACCTGACACAACACTTGCAATTGCTTGTGCTCTATTACAGGGGACTGCACTGGGTGGTTACATACACCTACAGCAACTGAAACAAATTAAGTACTACAGTTAAAGAAAAGCTATTATGTTATTAATTGCATCTCCTCAGATACTGGAAAGGTTTTACATCAGTTTACTTTCTATCTATGGAAAAACTGTGAACAGTTAGAACCGCTGTGTAAAGTCATAGCGAATTGAGAAGTTAAACTCAATTTCTCAGTTTCTTAAAGCTTAAGATTCTGACTTCAACTTTAATAACATAAATTATCATTATTGGTACATGTATTGGTAACATTTAACATAGCATAGGTAGATCCAAGATCTACTGAAACTGACATAGTAAGAAACAACACTTATCACAAGCACATTTTTAACAGCAAACTACTGACTATGAATTGCTAATTCATGAGATAAGTTGGGCTCTTTGTAAGACTTCACCAGCTTCAGTGAAAGCTAGTGGTGCTAAGGACTCGGTAGGAACTACTTTAACATTTGCAATAAGCAAAATCCAAACATTACAGCTTAACCCTTAAGCCTCACTACAGGGAAAAAAAAAAATTAAAATCATTAATAAAAAGCCATTACAACTAGAAAATATATTAAAACTAATTGGAATAAGTTATAAACCCCCTGGTTTACACTCAATCTACAAAAGCTATAATTGAAATGTGTTTTTTATTAGGGTTTTTCACATGTTCAACTGCACACACTTAGAAATGTTTCTGACTTCAGTGCACGTACAATATTTGTGTATGAATTATAAACAGAATTAACTGAATTTTGTTGAATAAAGGTTCTTAAGTTTTCTAATCTGATTTTTCATGTTTCAAAACTGTATTGGGTAAGAACAAAAAATGCACCTTCTGAAAATGATAGCTTCTGGAAAATCATAGCTTCTGACTTCAGTGCTGAAAATCCCCCTGTATGCAGTTTAAGTATAAAATTTCACTTAAACTTCCACCATCTTGTACACATGCACATAGAAATCAATAATGAAGAACATTTTTCATTATGAGAAGCTAAAATTGATACCTGATTATATCAAATTAATCTGGGGTAATAATATTTTTATTTCATTAAGGAATGACTGCATTAGGTGTCTGGTAGTTCCAATATACATTTAAAACTACTATACCAGAACCACGGGTACAAACTATCCAACATGCAGTCCTTTGTCCTCTTGCCCCATTGCACCTGATATACTCATCAGTTGAGAGCTTATACCTTTATCACACAGCTCTCCACCCACAAGGTTCTTCAGTCTTCCCTTTCATACACATGCAATTTTCTCTATACAGTGGCTAGCAAAGCTAAGGAACTTTAAACTGTGCTCCACCAGGAAAATGAGCTCTTTCTTTGACTCAGAGTAAGTTTGTACTGAAACAAATCTAGACAGTCATCTGACATTTCACTCACTGTCATTTCAAGAACTTGCACATTATTGAATGAGGTTACAGTTCCAGATTTAGACTAGGACTTCTGCAAAAGCTGATCTTGATTTTTACTTTCAGGTCTCCAATAAACCTTAAGAAGTTCATAAGTTCAAAGACAGATGAGGTATGACTACAAATTTTTCAACCATACCCTTTTCTAGAAGTATTCTTGTAAAACAACCATGTTCATCCCAGACTTTTTTTTTTTTAAATGAATGGTGAGCTGTCGGTAAGAACAGGGATAGGTATGTGATTTAAACTGGGTTGCTGTAATTTACACAAGACATAATAAATGAAATATAAGAGAATTTATGACTTTTAGCAATAGCGGAGCAGGCAGAAAGTCTTGGGTGCTTGCTGTCAGGCTTTTAAAAATTCATGGGGAAAATCCAGTAGAATCTTGGGGTTTTTTTCTATCCACAGAGAAAAGATTTTCCTCCAAGTTTTAGGGATATGGAGTTCAAACTTCCAATACTGCAAAAAATGCAGTCCAAAGTGATCACACAACACAACTCAAGAGATCATGTTGCTTGGGTATATATATATAAAAATAAACCTGGGTAAAATGTGAAGACAGCAGGAGCAGGGCTGGTATCTTGGTGTCAATGTCTACACTGCAGACAGCTGCCCAGATGACTTCGCAGGGAATGGAGAGAAATAAATATGTTCAGTGAACAAGTCACATAACCAAGTAAATGCTCCCAAGCCCCAACAGATAAATTGCTCTAAAATTGTTTGTATATGCAGATTCTATAAACACAGTCCAGACACTTCAGAGGTGAAAGTCTACATTACACCTATCTCAAGTTCACACATCTTACTTGGAAGGAAAACATGGCAAGACTAACCCTCTAATAAACCTCATGTCCACAAGAAAATTTAACATTTGAAGTAAGCTTGATTGGGAAGAACAGGACAGTTTATCTGTATTGCTAGTAAAGAACTACAACAGACTGAAATTGTGATTGCCTGTGCAGAATACACTGGTAAAGTTATCCTTCATTCTTCATTATCTTCCAAAAGTACAGAGTTCTGGTGCAGGCAAAGTGTACCTCACCACACCTCTGGCACTAAAAATCTACTGCTAATGTGACTGATGCATTCACAGCCTAATAGTCCAGTCTTTAATATAAGAAAGTATCACCAATCATTGATTTGTCATATCTCCCAACTTGCAAAGTTAACTCTGTACCACTGAAATAAGCAGAGCTTATGTATCAAGAACACTTTGTGATTCTCTGTTTAAATCTTGCCCCCCTGCTTGCTGGTAACAAGGTAGACTTGTTATCGTACCACACTCCTCTCTCAATATATTTTTTTCCCCCCAGAAGAAGCTCTGGAGAGTTAAATTGCAGGAAACCCTGCTCCAGAAGCCCAGCCCCAGGGCTTTGGTTCCCAATGTATAACCCCTTTACTCAGCTCAGCCCTGAGAGCTCATGTAGCAGCAGAGCAGACATCTAGCATGAGGTCAGGAGAGTGGGGGAATTCACACTTCTTTTTTCTTGTCTCCCCTACAGGTGTACCTGACCTTCTGCCAAAACCTGACAAAGAGACCAAGCACCTGGGCTCAATCAGGTCACAAAAAAGAATTGGAAACAGAGGCCTCTGATCTCCTCAGACTATGACCAGAGACTGAAACCACACTGCAGGAGCCCTAGGTCTTTTACATGGTTCCTACCTCTTCTCAGACTGCTTCAGGGGCTACATCTTTTCTCTCTCCCTCAGGTTTTGGGGCAACACCATCAGCACCTCCGCTGCCTCCTCTCCATACCAAAGTTTGCCAAGCTGGACTTGCAGCTTGACAGCAAGACCAAAGTAAAAGCTGTCTCTTCCCTTTCCTCAGGTTTTCAATAACACACACACCCCCACACAAAAAAAAAAAAAAGGCAGGTTTGACACAAGATGCTGCTAGGACTGCACACAGAACACTCAGTAACCACGTAGTTCAATATAATAATCCAATCCACACTATCTGATCCCGCTCACCCACCTCCTCCTAGTCCCTACCCCTTGACTCTGGGTTATGCCCAGCCTTCCAGGGATTCTTCATCCAGAGGACCTGCATGTGTACAGGCACACGCGTGGGGAGGGTAGGCAGGGGGAGTTTCAGTGAACTATTGGCATCTTGATCCCTGCGTAAGAACAGTGTGATATTCACAGAGAGTCCTCCTTGCTGGGAGGGGAAGGATGTTGGAAATTTCTCCCTCCTTTGTCCTGGCTGCTAGCTAGCTTTCCCTCACACCGACATTCCTAAGCATGGCCTAGTCTCTCTTTGGACCACGAGCACCTTACACTGTTACCCTTCTGGCTTGTGCAGATTTACTGTCCTCTAATACAACTTTCCTAAAGTACAGGGATTATTTTTTTTCCCAGTCCATTCTTTTATTTACACCCTATGACACTGTTGAATTTGGTTTTATACATTTATATATAAAGATTTTTTAAATTAATCATTTTCTCCTCAACTGAAAACTCACCATACAATAGGAAGAAATAATTCTGTTAATATTGCAGAGTAGAGAAGTACTAAAGAATGAAGTACAAAAGAGTTGTTTTCAGGACAAGAGTACTTGAAGCACTTATTTTTATTTCCTTAAGTTGTACTGGTGTTCATAACAGTTCTGTTTCTATACACAATGATTTTCATGGAATTATTGTACATGTAAGTAATTCTCATAATCCTCAACTGAACTGCAACCCAACTAAAGTACGGTAGAATGAAGCAAATAGATCCTAGTAAACTAATATAAATTATTCTTTATAATTTACAATTTGTATGCAGTCAACAAGGAAAATAAATACTTATTTATCAAATTTGATTAGATGCCTCATACCTGTAATTAAAGGTAAGTGTTTTGGATTTTAAATTTGTACTCTAGTTAATTTTAAGAACCATCCATCAAGGAGGATATAACCTGGACTGTGAACTTTGAATATTCTCCAGGGTCTTCACAGAGATAAGAAACTTTTGCTTGGGGTTGTGTATCAGATCACCCCTCCCAACAGCCTTCGTCATAGTGCATGGGCATGCATGCTTAATTTGGGTGTCAAACCATAATAATTTTTTGTGGATTAAGCCCAGCAGGCAGCTCAGCACCACACAGACACTCACTCACTCCCTCCACAATGGAATGGGAGAGAAGGGGAAGGGTAACAGTAAGAAAATTCATGGGCTGAGATAAAGACAATTTAGTAGGGAAAGCAAAGGCTGCATGCACAAGCAAAGCAAAACAAGAAATTCATTCACTGCTTCCCATTGGCAGGCAGGTGTTCAGCCATTCCCAGAAAAGCAGGGCACTGTCAGGTGTAACAGTTACTTGGGAAGTCAAACACCGTAACTCCAAACATTCCCCACCCCACCCCACGCCCCCCCAGGTTTTATTGCAGAGCACATTGTATGGTGTAGGATATCCCTCTGGTCAGATCGGGTCAGCTGTGTCCCCTCCCAGCTTCTTGTGCACCCGCAGCCTACTTGCTGATGGGGCAGCATAAGAAACAGAAAAGCACTGTTCAGCAATGGCTAGAACATCCCTGTGTTATCAACTTCATGTTGGTCACAAATCCAAAAAATAACACCATATGATCTGCTATGAAGAAAATTAACTCTATCCCAGCCAAAACGAGTAAAGCATCTAATGAAGTTATATTGCCACAGGCTGCCTGGTATTTTACATGACCTGCAGGAGACCTAGGATCTTCTTGAACTGCCTCCAGAAGCCTGGTTGGATACCCTTGACACCTCATGTGATGCTAGGTACGTATAATGAGGCAACAAATTTGTTGCTGCCATGGGGAGTTGCAGGCCCTTAATCACTGCAGTTTACAGCACTGCTCTCTATCCTGTTCAGGAGCTGATTCTTAAGAATCACAGAATACACACCTGGGATAAGTGCTCAGGAAAACCAAGGTAAGTCCCACCCTACAACTGGAACAGCCTTTTACCAGACTGGAAGTGCAACTGGAACAGCTTATTACAAATAAATGCATGTCTTTTACTCCTTGGTTCAAAGAGCATTAACTTTCAATTGACATTTTTACAAGTGGTTTTAGTTATGAGAGCATTTGTGTAAACAGTGACATTAAAAGTGTAATGCAAAATTCACTCAGCCTGATGCAAAGGAATTTTTAAAATCCCTCATAATAGCCATTAACTTAGATTTTTAATTGTGCAGAAAGCTTCTTTTCTGCAGACGTAATTATACAGAGTTATTTTGACAAGTACTAATATGATTGAAAGCAGAGTCTCAGATCTGCCACCAGATTTTTGCATCGTTCTGATATAAGTCACATCACTGTACAACTCCGTACAGAATTAGCAGCTTTACTTTGTTATGCTTAGCTCATCACATCTATTTGATGGAAAACCGATTGTGTCAACACAATGGCAATTAAATGACTATATTCACTTTAGAACTGAAAGCAATGTAGCTACCTCAGGACAGCGCTGGAAGTCCAGACTAATAAGCACGACTCCTTAGCTACGCCAGCATGATGTACTGTTCCTGGAATTTAATCTAACATCTACTTTGTTGCCCTGTGTTATGTGAATGTACGAACACACTGGATGCTAGTTCGGAGAGCTTTACATCATATTCAATTCCTAAGCTACAAGCCCAGGTTATTCAAACAACATTGATCAACACAGCTTGGGTAACTGGAAATACTGACTGATAGAGTGAACTGCTGCACAGAAAATATTCCCTCAAAGTTAAAAAATGCAGCAAGCCAGTTTTAAAAATAGGGTGCTCCACTATGCCTTATTTAAAAAGAAAGGAACTACTATGATGAATGGAACTGTGTTACTTTGTCAGTTCAAAAAAACAACTACAGCAGATGTCACTAAATCATTACTGTTTATAGTGATATATTATTTTACACATGCATGCATACCTGTGTGTGTACAGGTACATATACCTAAAATACAGATCAAAGCACAAATGTTCCATGAATTACACTTAAAGTCATGATCATAAAGGCTTGGGATCGGAAGTTACCATAAGATCATTTCTCAATTTCTGCAAAATAAAATTTGTTGAATTGACTGTCACGGAAATAACAAGTTTCAGAGTATAACAAAGAATATCATTGGTCCCCAAGCCAGGTCAATATCAAGACAAACCCCTGAGGAACTCCACTTGAAACTGGCCTCCAGGTAGAGTACAAACTGTCAGCCCCTTTTCTTTGGGCCCAACCATCCAGCCAGCGCCCTACCAAGCTATTAGTCTGCCCATCTACACTGTAACATTGAATACAACAAACTTTATAACAAATACAATTGAATATAACATTGAATCTACACTTTGAGTACAACAATACTTGGTAAACAGAGTGAAAATCTTTTCCAGTCATGGCAGAAAATACCCACCGCTCTGCCTACATTCATATACCCAGTAGCAAAGGATAATCTTTTCATAAAGGACAGACAGGTTAGTCAAGCTTGATTTACCCTTGGTAAATTCATGCCGGCCCCACCACCTTCATGTCTCCAGTACGTGTTCCATTCACACCATGGTACTACCAGGGAGTGAAGTGTGGTTAAATAGCTTCTACCCACAGTTCCATTGATATTCCAACTTAGCCTTTAAGATAAGGGCAATATCTACTTGTCTGTCTGTCTCCAGTCATCGAGGACCTTTCCTGGCTTCCATGACCATCCTAAGATGACAGAGAGCAGCCTCCTGATGACATCAGCCAGTTCTCTCAGTCCCTCTCACAGCGAGGGTTAACAGCCTCAGGGACTCTACAGTCTCTCAGCAACACCACAAATTCTGCCCTTAAATCCATGGCAAGCATAAACTTCCTGTGATAGCACACCAGGCCAGCAGTTAAGTGCTTCCATTCCCAGCAGAAGGGGATCTCCATCTTGGTGCTATCACTCTGTTCAGGCCCAGATCTCTCCCATGTCCTCCTTAACGCAGCCTATTCTCTGTACGGGCTATTACAGCACAGTACCCATTTCTCTAAGCTCAGATCTGACATCAGAGAAGTAGCCTTTCTCCTACTCCCGAAAGCCAAAAGCTTCCAGCCTCTCCCATCTTGCAGGTCTCCACCCACGGGTCACTCAACCATAGCCTCGATATATCTCCCTTTCCTTCCCTACATCACAGAACTTGGTCTCTTCCCTCTGCAAAGTTTCTATGAAGCCCTAGTCAGATACCCATTTATCCTCCCTAATCACACACAGACAGCTTACCTCCCTCCTCAGGAGCTTCATGTGGGATATAGCCTCCAACGTGTCCAGGTATCAACCCCAGGAACCAAACCCTGTGGGGCATCAACACCTATGCTCCCACATAGCTTAGAGCAGCCTTCAGGCACTGCTGCCTGCTGAAGTCTCTGGCCATCAAGACCCACCTCCCCCACACCAAGATCCCCCAAATAAACCTACTCCCACCCTGCAGCTCCTTTTACAGAGCAACCCACCAAACAGACGATAGCTAACAAAACAAGGACCCACCAATCAGGAAGGAGCTAACATAGGCAGTGCCCTGCGGAAGATCCTGGAAGGTACCAGAAGGACCTGACAGTGCTTTTGTTGATAAACAAAAACTAGACCCAATGAATAAATTACCTCACTAACCACCCACCCTAAAAACAACTGTTAGGAGGTGATGAGGAATAAAAAGCTACTGAAAAATAAAAAATAAATTAAAACCAGCCAAATAACAACCCCCCAGAAAACTACCACGTGGTCAAAGCTCAGCTTTGTCCCAGACCCATAATTTCTGAAATAATCACTAGCACACTTAAGTGTAAGTAAGTTATTTCTTCATTTTGACCTCAGTCCCATGGCTACTTGGTGCTCATTTAATGAGCTTTAGTTGACACTGGTTAGAGTAGCCTCATCAGATAATAACAGCACAGGTCCAGTTGGGTTAAAGTACTTTCAGACATCACTTAATTTAGGATGCATTTGTCTTTTACTGAACACATAGCCTGGCATCTGTCTTGTAATTTTAATGGTTTCTATGGTGATAAGAATATTTGGCAGAAACTAGTCACATTTTCTGAGCACATGGGTTGGTACTTATTCAATATAACAATTGTTTTTCCTTTTCTCTGTCATTTTCCTAAAGCTGACTTGAAGCAACATTATTATTAACTCTTTGTGCTGGTTTTGTCTGGGATAGAGTTAATTTTCTTCACAGTAGTTAGTATGTTATCAGTATGTGCTGTGTTTTGGATAGTGCTGGAAACAGTGTTGGTAACTCAGGGATGTTTTAGTTATTGCAGAGCAGAGCTCAAAGTCGAGGCTTTTTCTGCTCCTCACACCACCCCACCAGCGAGTAGGCTGGGGGTGCACAAGAAGTTGGGAGGGAACACAGCCTGGACAGCTGATTCCAACTGACCAAAGGGATATTTTGTACTATATGATGTCATGTTCAGCATGTAAAGCTGGGAGAAGAAGAAAGGGAGGATGTTTGGAGTTATGGCATTTGTCTTCTCAAGTAACTGTTGTGTGTGATGGAGCCCTGTTTCCCTGGAGATGGCTGAACACTTGCCCGCTGATGGGAAGTGGTGAATGAATTCCTTGTTTTGCTTTGCTTGCCTGTGTGGCTTTTGCTTTCCCTATTATACTGTCTTTATCTCAACCTGCAAGTTTTCTCACTGTTACCCCTCCCCTTCTCTCCCCCATCCCACCAGGAGCGAGCGAGTGAGCTGCTGGGTGGTGCTTTGTTGCCAGCTGGGTTAAACCATGACATTCTTCTTCAAACAGATTTTAAATATGAAAGGCAAAAATCCCAATGCTTAAAGCCCTGCCATGAAGAAGCTATGAATATGTTCCATATTTTTTCCACAGAGCAGGCTAAACAGTAGTCTATTTCTCATATTCACACTTGAACCTGCACCGATTTTAGTCTTATATTTTCAGTTTAAGCAACACTAATTACTCAAGACTGAAAGTTCTTGCTGCAATTTACCATGAGATTTATCCGGATCAAAGATTGTAGTAGTCTGTGAAGACATATGTACTCTTTCAGTTTCCTCTGGGATAAAAATATTCAAGACAAACTCTCTCACAGTGAAATAATTTGTAATGAAATACTGTTTTCTGTCTAGACAGCATTGCAGAGTAATTGCCAATCACAGAGTTTCTGAAAAATTGTAACATTTTATAGTCGTCTATAATATTAAGACAACTCTGCATAATTGAAAAGCTAATTCTAATGTAATTTGAATCATCTATCTGAGCTGCAGCTGGGAAAAACTCACTAGTTACAGTGAGCAAAGAATATGATGAATTTTTATCTTCTGTTTTGGTTTTCCCAAGTGGGGCCTTTATCTGGAGTCCGCAGAAAAAAATTAAAGTAACCCAAACTTTCTGGTTATTTTGACATTTACAGAGAAAGTATGTAAAATATGAAAATGTATCCTTTGATGCAGATATTCAATTTCATTTTAAATTAAATTTTAATGTCCATTTTTCTATTGTTGTCATTTGTTTTGTAAGCATAGGCATTATGTTACAAAATAAAAAAAACTTGTGTTTTTTCCTATATTTTTATATATGAACCTGTGTCAATTTCCAGAGAGCTTAAAAACAATTTTTGTTGTAAGACACATTTGTGTACATACATAAAAATGCTCAGAAGTCCCACAATTCTTTCTTCCTCCTGCTTTTAGTGTAGAACTGGTCACTGCGGGTTAGAATTTCGGTTATCCAGGTGAATTTTCAGAAAATTGACCAGTGTATGTTAGAAGGCTAGTATCAAACAAAATGATAAATTCAGTTTTGAGATTATGATTTGGTCAGACACTAGCAAATACAAAAATACAAAAAGTTGTCATTTGTTGATGTGATGTTTTTAGCTTTGTTTGCTAATGAGGTCTCATGTAAATCGCTGCTGTGGTGCAGTCTTACTGCTGCTATTACTGACTCGGTACTTACTGCAACAAAATCTACTTGACATCTTGATAGCAGTTTCTTGGTCACCCATGTCAGCAAAGCCTCTAGAGCCATGTAGCCCTTCATCCTTGCCCGAGTAGCACAGAGAAAATCTTTTTCTTATGCTTGCTGTCAGGAATCTTGCTGACATTGTCAGCTGCTCAGTGAGTACAGCTATCAGCACCCCTTTACATGTACAGGATGCACTTACCCATGCTATTGTTTGAAAACAAGAATTCAGCCTTCCAAATGATCTTCCCCGCCTTGCTGAGTTTAACCCTTCAAGTATTATAAGGGAACTGACCTACTCTTTCTAAAACAACTGCCAGCCTTTGTTTCACTCAGTACTTGGAGTGAGTTACAACCCAACCGAGTTTTCTGAATTCAAGCATCTTCAGGTAACGGTTTAGTGTTTGACCTACTTTCTCGGGAAGGGTTCAGGTAGACATTCTGCATTCACAGGAATGTCTTCTGTCCTCTAGTGTCAAGATATTGAACATTGCCTAAGGTCTCAGTTGAGTTCTGACCTTTCTAATTGTTCATGCAAATCTGATAGTCTATAGCAAAGGTCTACTAAGGCAGACACACAGGAAATCCTTATCTATTTTTGTCTGGAAGGCCTTTATGAAAGCTGCCAGGGGGAACTATAGACACCACTGGAATGCATGAAGCTTATGTGCCATTCACAACTGAAATATAAATCCAGTTTATGCCATAAATTTGTATCTGTAATTCTGTTGAAACACACTCCGTTTTACCTCTTGCTTCCTCTGTAGTCTACAAGACTCTCAGTCTCTTTAAAACTGTAAACTCTAAGAGCAGCAGATATCTCCAAGAATGCTTAGACAAAAATGAAACAGAGTTCTCATCATTAGTTAAAACTTATAATTATTGGCTTAATTAAAGTAATTATGCATGCACACTTACAGGTATAAAGAATCAGTACTTCATTGACATGAACGGAATGGCCAAAAACTTCAGCCATTTCAGTATAAAGTGCTACAGAACCCTAAAAATAGTTCATATTCAAATTTTTTATCCAATTTCCATCTTGTAATGTAAATGTACTAAAACATTCAGTTTGTTAACATTACACTGTCTTTGAAAGTAGTTTTCACTCAGCTAACACCATCTGTTTATACCCAAATATTTTTCTTCCATTCAGCCAAGTTGAAAGTATCAGTAAAAACAGTCTATGTACGGAAAAGAAATGTGCTGATACACATACATATTAACACAAGAGCCATTTTTAATACTGCTTTACTCTGTAGACAGAAATTGAGCTCTTGCTTTTGAAATTCAGTAGAGGAAAAAAATGAAAGTATCTTGTGAACATCTGGAACTGGGATCAAAGCCAAAAGCAAAACTTCCATTTATTTCCACATATAAGCATCAGGCCCCTGATTCAATTCACTTTAAAAGAAATGTTTGAGAAAGTAGACAATAATTACTACGTCATTGACATAACATTCATCTCCCCTGAGACAGCAACACTTATGTTTCTGAGCTCACCTTCTGCAAACTGAAAAGGAAAAGTCATTTGGTTGGATCCTTTCTTTTTCTATTTGCCCCAATGCAGTTTTTCATCCTCTGCAATCTTACTGAAAAAAACCCAAACAACAAACCAACCAACAAACCCTACCTTCATTCTTTGTAGAATTTTGTATTCTTCTCTTCCATTTGAAAAATACTGTCCCAAGTAATCCCCACTCACTGTTCAGCTTCTGCCACTGACCCCAACTATCTGATTTATGCATAGTCATGATTCTCATGAAGTAATATACAAAAAACAACAATCAGAAGGATGTCTCCAGGAGAAGACAAGCTAAGTATACTGGCACTTAAATCTTCCATTGTGCTTTGGCAGGGGAAGCATTTATAAATGCTTCTTTAAAACTGTTTACATCAAGAATCTTAATATATCACTGAGGGAAGGATCAGAACCTCCCTCTGGAACTATATAGACTCCACTAAAGTCTTTTCAGATGGCTTTGTTGTCTGTATTGATTTCTGGTCTCAGTTGCATTCAGCCTAGAAGACAAATAGCCTCAGTAATCAGCAGCTCTTCACATCAGTTGCTTTTCTACAAAGTCTCTTTTCCAGCTGGAACCAGGAAAATTCTTTCATCTGCAGCTCAGAGGAACTTACGCAGAAGTGGTTAATAGGAACAAACATAGAAAATTATAGCCTGACTTGTCAAAAAAGTGTGTGTTGTGACTAGGCAATTTTCAGAGAAATGGTTCAGGATTTATAGGCTAGTTGGTGTTGGACTGTTCCTCTTAAACATCTTTCTTTTACTCATGTACTATTGAGTTGGTGACAATACGGGAAACTGAAGTGAAATAATTTGTCCACTGTTGTAGCACTGATCATTAGCTCACCAGTTGCAGGCCATGAAACCAGGATTCTTATACTTTTACTCCCATAAATTGACTTTTCTATCAGTTTTAGGTTCACTGTTTTCTACTAAGTTCAGTGAGAACATATCTGTTCAATTTAATGAGCATTGGATTGTCTTGCTCTTGTATGTACTACATTTGTATTTTAGTGTTGAAAATGCTGACAATGAGGAAAAAATGAACTTTCATTTTAAAAATAAAAGAACATCATTTGAATATGCCATCATTACTCAGAAAAGGGGTACTTTTGCTCCAGTGTTACCTATGGCTTTTAACATCTGTAAATCAGAAAGTTGTATTCACTGATATGGCTTTGTCATAAAGCAATATGGTGTGAGTGAGTCAAATTAACTAGCTTTCAGGTTAAAATACACTAATTCAGGTGTATATTAGCAGGATATTTGCAGAAGATAAGTCCTAAAAAAAATTGTAATTATTCGTATTGCCAGATAAAAATACTTTGCATTCTCTCACTAATTATGATTTTATAAAGAGAAAGAAATATTAGTTCTCTGTGTCTAAAGATGGCATGAGTCAATGTTGTAAATTTTTGAGGAAAACAAACCAGGGCTACCAAGTGCTTTCTCTCCTAAGGAAAAAAAAAACAAACCCAAAACAAACAAAAAAAACCCAGGAAAAACCAAACATATAAACAAACATTTACATGTATGTATACGTATACATACACAAACACATCCCAGATGAACATCTAGCCGGAACATGAAAACTACTACTGACTTTTTGTGATGTTTGGTTTCTAGTTTTTACACATATGAATGAACAGATGGAAGTGTTTCTACTGTGAGTTTAATCTGCTGATAGCAAGGGCTATGAAAAAGTATATGGCAGTTTCCAGCTGATAACCAGATGACTCTTTTTTCAAATGCATACAGTGAGCTTCAATAGGCCACGGTATCAAATAAAAAAATAAGCTGCAAAGTGACAGGACATAGGAAACATGACGGTTCTCAACGGTGCATTGGTATTTATTGACTGACTTGCCAAATACGCAGCAACAATTTATCAAATGGTTTGCAGACCAGAATGATTTCTAGTCAATCCTTTGTTTTGAAAACCAATTTTCTTCCCAGAAAGGTTATTTTTGAAGTGTCACTCTGAATTCCTGTATCACTGCTTGAAGATATTTTACAATACGTTTCTGTGTTACCAGAAACTAAAGGGGCAATTGAGCCAAAAATGAAGCTTGGCATCTGCCATATATAAACAGAGATACTGAGACAGAGCTCTTTGTCCATACCATGGTTAAAACTCAAAACAAGAAAATAAAGCAAT
This sequence comes from Fratercula arctica, assembly GCA_947846985.1. Lineage (NCBI taxonomy): Eukaryota > Metazoa > Chordata > Aves > Charadriiformes > Alcidae > Fratercula > Fratercula arctica. Next base: position 82,486,343 of record CANTUZ010000002.1, read on the forward strand.
CCAGCTTTGACCTAAGGCACTGAAGGGATAAAACCAGGCTCCCTAGAGATAAGCCTATGGGTGGCACATCAATGTATGAAGGACAGTGGGCTAGCGAGGTCCTTCAGTCTGCCGGTCTCAGTGGAGGTAGGGGATGGAGATCCATGTGGCAGCAAAGACGCAAGGGTTATTGATGTGTTAGAAAACACAAAAGTACATGGGAACGGTCACATAGGAATTAGGATTTCTCCACCCAAAAAGGTGGTGAGATCAATAGCCCAACTGAAGTGCATCTACGTCAATGCACACAACATGGGCAACAAACAGGAGGAGCTGGAATTCACTGCGCAGCAGGAAAACTATGTGATATATTTGCTATAGTGAAAACACGGCTAGATGACTCACACAACTGGAGTGCATACAATAAAAAATGTTTCTATATATACATTAGCAACAAAGAGAGGGCTAAGGAGAATTTCCATCCTTTATTGGATGTGGGGGGAAACATAGTGAAAAAAAAGATGAGGAAAAGGCTGAGGTACTTAATGCCTTCTTTGCCTCAGTCTTTGATAGTAAGACCAGTTGTTCTCTGGGTTCCTGAGCTGTAAGACAGGGACAGGGAGCAGAATGAAGGGATAATGCAAGCATAATGCAAGGGGAAATGGTTAGCAACCTGCTATACCACTTACACTCACACAAGTCTATGGGGCCGGATGGGATCCACCCAAGGGTACTCAGGGAGCTGGCGGCAGTGCTCACCAGGACACTTTCCACCATTTACCAGCAATTCTGGCTAATCAGGGAGGTCCCAGTTGACTGGAAGTTAGCAAATGTGACGCACATCCACAAGAAGGGCTGGAAGGAGGATCCGGGGAACTGCAGGCCTGTCAGTCTGACCTCAGTGCAAAGAAGGTTATGGAGCAGATCGTCTTGAGTGCCATCATGTGCAACATGCAGGACAACCAGGTGATCAGGCCCAGTCAGCATGTGTTTATGACACACAGGTCCTGCTTGACTAACCTGATGTCCTTCTATGACAAGGTGACCCACGTAGTGGATGACAGAAAGGCTGTGGATGTTGTCTACCTGGACTTTAGTAAAGTCTTTGACACCGCTTCCCACAGCATTCTCCTGGAGAAACTGGCTACTCATGGCTTGGATGGGTATAATCTTCACTGGGTAAAAAACTGGATAGATGGCCGGGCCCAAAGAATTGTGGTGAATGGAATTAAATCCTGTTGGTAGCCGGTCACAAGTGATGTTCCCCAGGGCTCAGTACTGGGAGCAGTTCTGTTTAAAATCTTTGTCAATGACCTGGACAAGGGGACCAAATGCACCCTCTGTAAGTTTGCAGATCACATCAAGTGGGCAGGATTGTTGATCTGCTTGAGGGTAGAAAGGCTGTACAGAGGGATCTGGACACTCTGGATCAATGGGCTGAAGCCAATTGTATGAGGTTCGACAAGGCCAAGTACCAGGTCCTGTACTTGGGTCACAAAAACCCCATGCAACGCTACAGACTTGGGGAAGAGTGTCTGGAAAGCTGCCCCATGGAAAAGGACCTGAGGGTATTTGTCAACAGCCAGCTGAATATGAGCCAGTAGTGTGCCCAGGTGGCCAAGAAGGCCAATAGAATCCTGGCTTCCATCAAAAATAGTGTGGCCAGCAGGACTAGGGAAGTGATTGTCGCCTTGTACTCGGCACTGGTGAGGCCACACCTCAAATACTGTGTTCAGTTTTGGGCCCCTCACTACAAGAAAGACATTGAGGTGCTGGAGCGTGTCCACAGAAGGGTAACAAAGCTGGTCAAGGGTATGGAGAACAAGTCTTATCAGCAGTGTCTAAGGGAACTGGGGTTGTTCAGCCTGGAGAAAAGGATACCCAGGGGAGACCTTATTGCTCCCTACAACTACCTGAAAGGAGGTTGTAGCGAGGTGGGTGTCGATCTCTTCTCCCAAGTAACAAGCCACAGGACAAGTGGCAACTGCCTCAAGCTGTGCCAGGGGAGATTTAGATTGGATATTAGGAAAATTTTCTTTTTACCAAAAGGGTTATCAAGCATTGGAAGAGGCTGCCCAGGGAAATGATTGAGGCACCATCCCTGGAGGTATTTAAAAGATGTGTAGATGTACTTAGGGACATGATTTAGTGGTGGACTTGGCAGTGCTAGGTTAATGGTTGGACTTGATAATCTTAAGGCTTTTCTCTTTTTCAACCGAAGCAATTCTATGATTCTACATTTTCAATAAGCAGTGCTGCATCACAAATGTGAGACCACATTTTGTGTGAAGCCTGCCATTAAGAAAAATCTATTTGTGGTTGCAAATCTCTTCAGCCAGCTTATGTTTATGAATGACTTAAAATAAATTAAGAGAAAAACTGTGTAATTAGAATTTGTGGAAGTAGCTTTGAAGAGGAAAGCATAGTTACTTTAGATGTTATGAGAAAGAGAAGATGTTCATTTTGTAAATCCTCTGTTCCCAGGGATATACAGATGACACAGACCTTTCACTGAATAACTTATACATTTATTTACATTTTAAATGGCTTAGACAATCTAGTTTTCAAAGAAAATACAACTGTTTTAAAGCAGCCTATAATGAAATACTTCATTGTCACAAGGATTCATTCCTTGTGAAAATTAAGTTTTCTGATAAAGGTTTGCATTTTAGCTTTCAGCACTGGTATTCTAAAAGCAAGGTGCTGTCAGTTGTACCTAGTGGAGTCAATCTTGCCAGGTGTTACACAAATCTTTGACGCACAGACACACTGGAGGGTTTTCTTTAGGATGATTGGGTCAAGACTGTTCTTAGAAATGGGCGGGTCATTTCTTTTTTTTGTTGCATTTTTCAATAAATTCTTCTTTGACAGAACTTTTTGTGAATTAATTCTTCATTATTGCTTTTTATCATCTCTATTTTATTTCTCAACATATATGAATGATTTCCAATAGAACAACCATCGCCTCCAAAATGGCAAAACTGTGGAGGATCAAATAATCTTTCTATCTTAAAAAAAAAAATAAAATAAATAATTGTTTAAGGAACATATGAAATTATTCCATACTACATCCAATTGGAGAACGGGCACTTTTGCAAACTATTAATTTTACTGGACAGAAAAAAAGATACACTTGACAAGTGTAACTGTATAGCCAAGTAAATGCAAAAGAGTTATGTTACTTTCATTAAAGTTTCAATAGCAATTCAGAACATTATTAAGCTACAAACTAATTTGTAGCACTTGAAGGCAAAACTAGCTATTCACATTTTATATTTTTAGATGAAGGCATAGAATCTCTCCTACAGTATACAAATTTTTCAAAAAGCTTAAGTTACTAAATTTCTAATGAGGTCCTAAGTTGTCTTCGGTGGCTTGGAGAAAGCCACTATCGCAAGTGAACTCCTGTATTAGTTAGTACCTTTGGCGTTGGTCCGTTATGATGAAGACTCAGAAGTTCACATACAGCTACTAATATGACATATTAATCTCTCTCTGTCTTGGTAACAAAGAAGACTAGAAGGAAAAATACATATTTATAGGAATACACACAAGAACCCGAATCTTGTAGAGAAGTCGTAAATTGAGCTGTCCCATGAGACTCAGAAGGTCTGTTGAGAAAGGCATTTTTAGACTGGAGGTAGAGCTGCAGATTATATCCCCCACATATGTCCTTGTTCTCTTAAACTCACAAAGATAATGCATTGTACATCTCCTTGAGCTTTTAAAAAATTCAGGGTATTCAGTCCTTTTGAAAAACATAATGAGGAGAAAATTAATGTTTTTCTACTTGAATAATAATTGGTGATTAAACTCCTCCCAGTAATCCAACTAGCCAATGTATACAAGGGTGCACAAGGGAAAAAAAATTTCTTGCCCTAGAAAGTGATCATCTTGTGATATGAAGCATGAACTTTCATTAGGCTTCATTTAATTTGCATAACTGTGATGTTAGACATACTTCAAGTCTATCCATCCTACTGGATTCATCATTGAATGCAAGATCCAATTGATCCAAGAGATCATTCTCTTGAAGAATAAATTAGTCATTCACAGACTGGTTTATATACTACAGGAGGTAAATTTCCTTATACCCCCATCCACCCCCTGAAATTACTGTACTTTTTTTTAAACATACTTTATTCTTTTATGCTGCACCAGAATATAAACAATGTACCAAAACCAATCACTATAAACTTAGTAATTCTGGACATCTAAGTCAGATTTTCTTGATTTTTTGTTTTTGTGCTATTGAGTGACCCTAAATTTTATCTAACTTTAGATACAAAATTACTTCCATTCCTGTGCTATGAGTCATGTCACATTCTCAAAAGGATCCTTCTTAAAACTCAGGAGCTAATTAGGTACATTACTGAACAACTAAGTGTCTTTTGGAGGAAAATACAAAGTAGTTACAGTTATGTATATGTTGCTTTCTAAATGCATGTAAGCATCTAAAATTTTGACAACTATTGTACACTGCACATTTTTATTGAATTATTCACAATTACTCTTGTGTCTTTTTTTTTTTTTTCTTCAAAGCTCCCTACGCATTCAAAACTCAGAATATCTGAAAAGTTGAGAACACTATTGTAAAAGTATACTGGCTTAATACTGATCCAACCAGAGGTTCATTTGCCACTAAAGAATATATATTCCTGTCTCTACATTGATCTTAATGTTTTAATAATAAAATAAAGTTTTGAAAGTAGAGATAGCATGCTTATAGATGTCTCTTCCACTTTTTAATCTAATAACCTAACAATCCAATGATAGTATGCTGTCAGCCACAGTTCCTAAGAAGACCAAGTAAAGGCACTTCTTACACAGACATCTACAATGGTTGCTTGCAAGTAATTCTCCACATTCCACAGTTCTTCATCATGCCAATATTAAAACCTGTGTGTCTATCATACTATTTGCTTTAAGTATCTAATCTGTTAGGAACTGAGACCTCCTAAACCTACTATGAAGAGAGATGTGCCTCTGAATCACGCTTCCAAGGAGATTGCTCCGTTATCATAATCACTGACTATGCAGATTAGCAGAGGTTTTTGTGTTAGTTTCCTACAATAGACTATGACAATAAAAATCTTTAAAATAATTGCCGAAACATTGGAGTGTGAATTAGGAAACTTTAGAACCACAGCCTACTTTCTCACCCTAGATAATTCTGTTTTCTCTGCAGAAGTACTAGAAATGCAGATATATTGCCAGGCAAAAAGTTTATCAGGGCTATTAAAAAGTTAAGAATTTTAGAAAAGGCTTTGTAATAACAAAAGCATAACTAAATACATTTTATACAAGTTTTCCAAAGCATTTAACACTATGTTCTTCATCTTTTTGAGGAGCTGGAGACTACTAAAGAGGCATAGATTTTCTGTAGAGAAGTACATTCTACACTTTCAGCTCTTAGCCTATTCCACATATAATCAGATTTCTTTTTCATTGAATCAAGGAAGGTTCATGAGAACGAACAGTCAAAAGTCATACCTTGTAATACTGGAAAGCAGAAAAAGTTACGGGGCATGGAGTTTCAACTGAGGTTAAATGCATTCTACAATCTCAAGGTATAAACAAAAACAAAAAATCAAGAAAATCTGACTTAGATGTCCAGAATTACTAAGTTTATAGTGATTGGTTTTGGTACATTGTTTATATAACTTTATATCAGCTGGTGATTTAAAGCCTTATTTTTAATGTTTACCCATATCAATAGCACTTCTTCCTTCTAAACCATTATAAGTATAATGTAAAATCCTGAGTCTTACAAGACCACATTTCCAAAGTCTGAGATGATTTCCAGCAGTTTGTTCAGTTATTCCAAAGCATCCCCCTGAAATATTCCAGTCATTATATCATTTAATTAGTCAACAAGCATCTTTTTAAATAGAAACTTTTCCTATATCCTCTATACTTTCCCCACAATTCACAGGGAAGCTGGAAATATGCAGTTATTATGGGAAGTGTGCAAGGATGAAGTAATCCAAGTTAAGATTTATTTTACATCAATCTGATCTTTCTAATAACTGAAAGCACCTGACAGCCCAGAAGAGATATAAGTATAAAAGCACCAGGCATCTAGCCCTTTCTCATCTTAGAGGAATGCCAGAAGAGAAAAATTTAGAGCAGCTATCATATTTATTAAGTCATCAGCTCATAGTATCCAAGACAGTATGACACAATTTTCTTCTATATAGAATGAAAATAACTACAGCATTTACAAGGCACAAATTTTCACAAACGGATAGTTTTTCCCTTCAAACTGGATAGGCCTTAATGTATGAAATAAAGAGGTAGAAGCTCATCTGCTTCAGCAACATGCACGAGGAGATGCAGACCCTGGGCCTGAATCTCTGGCAAAATAAAATGATAGAAATTTCAAGAGAAGACAACTACTCAGCATCCATTTACATACAAGGATATGCTCTGGAGAGTTGGAAGACAGACCTCTTCACTGCAGGAAAGCGTGACCATCCTCAGCACGTTAGAATGGGCCCTTCATGGAGCCTGCAGAGACCTGCTGAGGATGCACCAATATATGCTCCAGCCAAAACAAGCATCAGAAGCTTATCCAGGCTTCTCTGCAGCATAGATGCTCTGAACCCAAATACAACATAGGCAATAGCTAGCAGGGTGGGAGGAAAAACAAAACTCCTGCAGATCTCAGGGCTTTGCTTCCTATCCCAGCATTCAGTTTCAACACACACATTTCAAATAACAGCTTAAAAACAGCTGATGAGGCTGAGGCCTGTAGCAAAAAGCGCATGAGATATTTAACTCGTATCAGTGGAGATTCAGCACAAAATCACCTGAGGATCTGAAGTGCTCCCTACCCCCAAATCCTATAAGAAATCTGTAACAGAGAAGGCTTTGACTAATCTAGCTTTGACTTCTTACCTTTTTGTTCAGCAAGTAAAATTACACATCTTAATTTATAAGCTGCAATTCAACTTTTGTAATTGAAAGAGCAGCAGCAGCAAGAGTAGAGTGGTAGATGAGGGCAATTTTTGACATAAAATTGTTTTAATATCAGCTTTCTTAAGCAACTGGAATTTTGAATATTTAGCATATAAGCAATCAGTGTTGCTGTTAATTCTTCAGAGATAGGTCCTTTCTGTAGCAGAGGAACAATGCACCATCTGTGTATAAGCTTGACAATAATTGCTAGTACAACAAACATTAAAGTTGATTAACCAGACTTACAAATTATAATAAATACAAGTAAAACTGAAGACAGCCTTCTCCCTCACCCCCCCCCCCCCAATAAAACACAGAATATTTAATACAGAACAAAACATTCGTTTTTAAACACAATTGGTCGCAAGTATTTTGAAGAAATTCAGTTTGCCATTGGTCTATATAATTCCTCCCTGATTGTAGATAATGATCATGACAGGATTTGAAGGGCAACGGATTTTGTTTCAGGCTATGGGGAATCAAAGGCAGAATATAAATCCTTTTAATAAAAAAGAAATTTTGAAGGTGTTTAACAATCACCACAAGATTTTTGAGTTTTCAAATATGACCCTTCTATTTTTCTAGAGTGATAAAAGGCAATAATGAAATTTTTGTACTCTCAGGATTTGCTTATTTTAGTAAAGTATCATGGCCAGGTCCCAGCCTTATGTGCTGGCATATGATTATCCGTACTGCCTAACTGTTGGTCTGTTCTTTGGCATGGGAGCACTCCAAATTAGCACCTTCCCAGACAACACCTGTACACAGACTGGGTAACTGCGTGGGCCAGAGACTGTTGTCAGCAACCTGTCTGGAGGAGATTACGTGTTTTTTAAGGGAAGTGAGTTAAACTGTGAGGACAGCCTTAACAATTTCCCTGAAAAATAAGGAGTTTGGAATCAGATTCCTCAAACCCATCACTACTCAAAGTGTCTCGTTGACACCAAGGTCAGTCTCAGTTAAGACAGGGAAACAGGAACTGAGCTGAATGAGGAGGAGAGAAACCTTTCTTAATGTAAGTAGATGATGATAGTTTTTTCTTTCTTTTTCTATGCCTGTAACAGACTTTTGTATCGCCTGTCTGGTTTTATTCACTGTCAATAAATGTTTGCATTAGCAACATTTGGAGTTAGCTTAGTCCAAATGTGATTTAAGATGCCTAGTTAACATCAATGGACTTCCACCTCAAAGGTATGCCAAATCTGTAAACCAAGACTCTAGAATATTTTAGTATTGCTAAGGGCTATAGCTTCCTATTCAATGCATCCAAAGGCTAGCAGCATTTAAGCTGAATGCACCAGGTGAAGAAATGGCTAAAGAAGGGGCAGAGAGGCTAAGGAAGGCAGATGCATCCCCCAGTGACTGCTGTTGACGTGGAAACGTCTTTGGCACGCAGTAAGATATGAGGGTGCACACATGAACCCCAGGGAATACAATGTAGAAAGGGTACACACAAAAACTGTAACATGCCACTTGCTGTCAAGGCCAGCAAATAAAATCTAGCCAACTTCGTTTACTAACAGTAAAGTGGAAAACCACTGAAAAAGCTGACTGAACAAATAGAAGTATTGAATCAAAAGATGTATGAAGTCCACCTCAAAATTATAGCCCCTAAATACTATTAAAACTATAAGGTATTATGCTAGTCAAATTTTCAATTATATGATTTATTCACTGTCATTAATATTCAACACATTTCTTCTATCATGATTGATATTCAAATATGGATAGAAATATTTCATACTGATGTGTGTGGTAAATATTTTCCATTGACATTGGAAAACAGGGCTGAGAAATACTACAATTTTGAGTAAAGCATAGGAAAACATCCATTTAAAAAATGAATGGACTTTTCGGTTGCTAATGTCTGTAGATTCAAGCAGTCTATTTTTACCTACGTGAGCATCTAGAAAAATGAAATATAATTTAGCATCCTCAAATATTTGAACAGGACATTGTAGATGGCTTATAGTGTCAAAAAGAGTTATAGGATCAGGGAAAGATTTTCAGAGGCACATTGGGCATTAGATGACTAATTACCCACGTCACACCTCCAGCACTCAATACTAATTTGTCTTCCCAAGCCTCCCCAGATCAGAACCCATTTTTGTTATTTGGGGTCTGTGGTTTGTGTCAGTGACAGGCCACTCCACAAATGTTTGATGGATCAGTATAATTCTCTGATACAGTCTAAGTACTGGTTTCTCTGAATAATGGTCTCTGTCAAGGACTGAAAACACAGGTGAGCCAAAGTCAGAGATCTCACCACACCTAGGCTATAAAAGCTAAGATACTCAACCAAAGTCATACAGAAAGGCTGAACCTTTGAACTACCAGCTTCTCAAGGAAACAGAAAATGAGCTTAAAGAGTGGGGGGAAAAATTTTTTTTGATGTATCCTTATGCAAATAAAGTTACCTCTCCATTTACTGTTCCCCTAAGCAGTCTCCCTGCACTTCTCAAGAGCAGGAGTGCACACAGCTACTCCGTGGGTACACTGCCAGAGCCACAGAGCCATGATTCCCCAGCTGCCCCGAACAAAGAGCCTGTGGGAATATGCCGTGGCTCTCTGTGGCCCTGCATGCAAACTCCCCTTCCATCAGAAATCACTGGCTGTAGCTGTGTCACTGTTGCATTGCCAGTAAGGAACAACATTCAGAAATCCATTTCCATGGGTATCTTCAATAAGGCCTTTTCTTTGCTCCTAACAGTTTCCTGCTTAGTATTTTTGCATAGTTTTGGTTCACAAATGGAGTGCTGCTCTCACATTTTACTCACTAATAAGTCATCACACTCTCAATATCATGAGCAGTTTATGAAGCATTCAGGTGTATTTTTCTTCCCTTTCTTATTGCCTCCTCCAGTGTAAGGGTGAGGCGCTGCACTGAGGCTGTTCTTTATTTGAGATCAGTGGTAAGAATAAAGAGGCTGTGCAGTAGTAATTCAGAAAAGTTTCCAATCACAATATTGTCAGTATTGTCAATACTCCCAGCAGAAACACAAAATTAGAAAATAGAAATAACTACCATGTTCTTCCAGTGTGTTCATATTATCTATTTTTAGTCACCAAATAGAATCAGTGTTTGTTTTAGCCCACTCCTCAGTCTTTTTCTGTTACTATTTCCCGGAAGGTTCCAGATAGTAAATTTAAAAATCATTTGGTATCATTACACTTTCTGCCTCAGTAACATGACATAATGGCTTTCCCAGAACCCAAAACATGATTTCTGCAGCTAAGAATAATATCACATTGCTTCTTTCATATTTGTGGTCATAGGGTTGTTTAACAGGAGTGCACTTGAATTAATAGGCAATTTCATCCATTGGAAAATGCTACCAATAAACAGATTGTCTTGTAACAGACATAGTCTGAAGTGTATAAATGAGGTATGATTTCTGTATACTGCAACTCAACCATCAGTGTCTATTTTTAAATTCTCTGTGTGGCAAGGGTTATTATTGTAATAATGTCTTCCTTAGCTATATTTAGCTAAGAGTTAAAGACAACATGGGTGTCTCATCTCTAGCACACCTAGACAACCACCAATTGATTTATGCATTGTGTCTTTAGATTTAGTTCAAAATAAAAGTGTGTTTGAAATAGTAATTTATTTCTCTAGGTGCTAAAAATCAGCAGTAAATCAAAATTCACCAAAACTTCAAATCTCTTCACAGTACTGGCTACCTTTGGGAGGCGATGTATGATTACCAAGCTTATGAAACAACACTCTTATGAGAACAGGATTAGGTCCTGCTGCACTATGTGAAAAAAATACTGACTTTGTTTTTAAGTAAGCTCCTGTGCTAATAAAAACTAATAGATCAAAGACAAATGATTCAGAAATTATTCATCCTGTCACAGCATAAACTTGTTACAATGCAACATATTACCTAACTATAGCAAATCTTTCTGTTTTAATTGGAACTTGAATCACCTTGACCTTTCCTAGCACAAGGCAGAGTGCCCCTCTGAACCAACGGCAGCATCTGCATCCTCATTCCATTTTAATCAGAGCTCAATTTGGATTTCTATGTCTCGGCAATCAGTGCATTGCAGAGCAAGGAAGCTGCAGAAATAAATGAGATGTTGCCTTGTTCCAGCTGATTAAAACATGATTCAAGGTGACTTTTAGGTGACACTACAAGTTGTCGGAACAGCAGTGTACTTTACTTTATGAAGGAAAAAAACATGTGTGAGGGATGTTTATTTCCCCTATCTGAGATAAGTGACAGAATTGAAATGAGAGCACTGGTGTGTCCATGAAAATATATCAGTGTTTAAAGAATCCTATTATTAGACACAGTGGAAACTACATCTTGGATAAGCCTCCCATACTGTGGGTAATTATCACAAGGCAGAATGCTAATTGCTTTTCGATCTGCTCTGTGCCTGCGATGAGTCTTGTTGAGGGCTACTGGGGCTGTACCAGACACTAACACTTAATGAGACAAAGTTTATCGGAGCACAGCATCAGCTATTACTAAGTGAAGAACTGGAAAAACACACCTTAAAATGAAAAGAGGGGAAAAAAAAAAAAAAGAGAGGAAACTATGGAACAAGAAGAACAAAACTAAAAATTGTTTTCATTATACTTTCTTTTGACGTCCTAAGTAACTATGTCTTCACCATAGTAAAAATGGTAAAAAATTTGCATGTTATGGCTTGGTTGCCTGAAACGGTAAGTACTTGTTCTATGTTTAAATATTTGTGCTTTATTCTTCTATTTACAAGAGAGAAGTCTATCCATCAGTTAAGAATTCATAAAGCATTTTTTTGTTTTTTTTGACAGTTGTGCCTGTTCTGGTTAAGAACTATCAATGGTTAGAGTTTACATGTTTTTTCACTTTCTTGTGGGGAAAAAAAAAAAAAAAAAGGATTGGAATCTGTCTTCTGGATAGTCTACCACGTCTTCCATGGTAGATGTTAGTTTACCCACTGAGACTCCAGAAAATAGGTGGGATGGGAAATGTACATTTTGCAGAAAGCCTAACTCAATAAAAATGACCTTTCTGAAGAAAAGCTGGAAGATTCCCACATCTCTCCATTTTATAGTATTTGCTTTCTTATGATTAGATCTTTTCCATATAAAACCAACAGTCATGAACTCAAAGAACAATGTAGGCAATTTGCACTGAAAGTATTCCAAGTAACATTAAAACACGGTAAGATATATTGAGTGCTTTAAAGCCAAAATAGTGAAGTCACCCCAGTTTTACTGAAAGTCTGCAGGAGAGGGAGAAAGAACACAGAGGTCAGTGCTTCCACTCCCGTATTAAATGCAGCGGCATTCTCCCCTATAAAACAAAGCTAATGCCTCTGCAGAAAGGCAATGAGCACAAAATTGTGGCTGCACCATAAGTTATTTATTGCACTGATGCATACTTTGTTTTGCCTCTTTTTTTAATCTTTGATTTAGACAGCGTAAGAAGAAATAATTTTAGTAAGGAATCAGAGAAAGGAATCTTTGACTTTTGTTCTGCAAAAATCTGTCGGTTCTCTGTGCTGACAGTTTCAAGTGTGGAGGTCAAAAGAGCAACAATAGAGAACAAAAGAAAGACCAGTAAGTTAAGGACCTCAACAGCAGTAACACTAAATATGAGTCACAACAGCTATGAAGATGAAAACGAACCTGAATGAGCAGATTATATGACAAAATTTGAATGCAGATGTCAGTATTTCTGCATGCGTATGTGTGTTCACTCTTCTTTAAAAGAAAATACTTTGCCATTCTTAAGTTACCATTTAAAACAGTAAGACAGACTAGCACATAACATAAATCTACTGTTCATAAAGTCTTTAAGTCCTAGTGGTTCACACAGGCTGATGAAGAAAAGCTAGTCTATTGTCAGTAGGCTGCTTTGAGCCTACAGCTTTTTGGACTTCAAAAGAAAAACTTTTAAGGGTCTAATCCAAGAGAAACAGAAAAGTAAATCACTGAACCCACTGATATACATGTAGAAAACAAACATTGAGTTCTTCATCTGGTTTGAATTGTTGTTTTTCTTGTAATTGTAACTGTAATTACATGACATTACAGATTCTAACTTCTGCTTCTCATAATAGGTGCAAACTTCATAATAAGTATTTTTAACACCTGAATCATTGTGTTAACCTTACATTGCTCCATCTCTAGGGCAATCTCATCCTTCCTCAGAAAAGGTGACCTACTTCTGAGATGAGGTCTAACAATTGGGTTGTTCAGTGACAATACTGCTTTTCTTTTCTTTTTCTTTTCTTTAGAATAGTCTGTTTGCCTTAAAAATCCCTTGCCCTCATTCTCTAACTCTTTTGATTCAAGTAAACTTTTGACAGCTTGTCTTAATATCAAGTATTATGGCAAATAAGATAAATATGCCTCAGCAGTGACTATAACTGTTCCCTGAATTCTCAGTACAATCAGTCAACAAAAATGTTTCATTTCATACATCATTTACCATTTCTATAGGAATCACAAAAGATACTGTGAATGAATTCTAAAGTGAAAATTTCATAGTAGCAGGGGATGCATGGTGCATGTATAAGATTACCTTTTACCAGTTCTTTCCACCTCTCATCATAGTGATCCATACAATGCCTCCCCTTAGGGATAAAACTTTGGAATGAAAACTACAGAAATCCCACGGAAAGGAGAAAGAAAACATTCAGAAAGAAAAGATGGCTACATAGTAGATCTTTGCCCACTGTATGGACAAACTCAAACTCATGTGTTCATGGGAGAAATTGGGTAAAGCAATATTTGAATATTGTTAAAAAAAAATAAAAATGAAGGAGAGAGAGAAAAAAAAATAAAAAGGAAAGCATCCTCTACTTAATACAAATACTACAATAAGCATATGACTTCAGCCAAAACATTATCTACCAGCTCAGTCATTTTCTTCCCACATTTTATTATTTTACAGAATAGAAGGTAACAGCAGCATGGCTAAAAGGCAACAGAGAGACCTTTAAAGACAAGCAGCACACTGCAACAAAAATCTGTGAAGTTTAGAAAGTCTCTCACCAAGGAATTAATCTCAGTCTGATGGGAACTGTTTCTACCTGCTTACTCTCTAGTTGTGCTGACCATGGCACCAGGTAAAGAGGGGATGAATCTGCTCAAAATGGAAACAGCAAGTCAGAAGAAAAAGGCAGTTTTCTCCTGTGTTCCTCCCATATTTCCAAGCAAAATATTAAACAGAAGTGGTATTTTTTTTAATATAACAGGAGTGATAATTTTTTATATTAGGAAAAATATAAATTCTGATGAATCCTGAAGACATATTGTCTTTTGTCAGACCCCAGTACATATTTGTCTTGGAGATACTGAGTCACTCATATTAGTACCTAGGAATTATAGCGTGGTTTTGGTGGTTTTGTATTTTGATTTTTTTTTTTTTTTTTTTAATATCTAGATAATGTTGTGATCATGCTATTCTTTTGGTAGTTACTGTAGCAGCTCTGGCTTGTGTTGTGGGCTACTGGCCAAATGCTGTGGGTCAACCCCAGCAGACAGCTCAGCCCCACCCAGCTGCTTCCTCACTTTCCCCCCTGGGATGGGGGAGAGAATGGGAAGGGTAAAAGTGAGAAAACTCCTTGGTTGAGTTGAAGACAGATTAATAGAGAAAGCAAAAGTTGTGCATGCAAGCAAAATGTATGCACTACAATATGTGTCTTTCTTTAGACTACATAAATTACAAGGGGAGCAGTGCAGTAACAGTAGGGGTCTAGCAGTTCTCCTCCTCCTTGTACTCCATAAAGTAGGGTTTAAATACTGGGCACCCTTGCTCAGGATCTCCCTCTGGGGATTTCAGGCAAAGTTTCTATCACATAAAGTGTTTACAGTGTGCTACAGTAGCTGTTACTGCAGTGTAAAGATTGCAGCATGAGAAAGTGAATGAACTCCAGGAAATACGAAGAGAAACCTTTTAATGTAACAAAACATTATGTCCCTTATTGCCTACTATTTATTAACCTTTGGCACAATTGATAAACACCCAGAATTTATTTTCCATCATCCAAAATGTATATACTTAAGATCAGCTGCTTTATTCAAGTTTGCTGTACTGCATCAGGATAAAGGTCTGTCAAGATGAGAACTGCAGCAGAAACGGATTTATAGGGAAATAGTGTAGCAAGCAGAGCAAGCAAAACCATTTTTCCCTTCTCTTTCTACCACAGATCTCTTCCTTCCTCTTTTCCATACATTTCCATCCAGAAAATATGCCAAAATACATATCTGCTAGAATTCTCACAAAACACATTTGTCTGCATCATGCAGAAGGTAAGAATTGAAACTCACGCTGGCCCCATCTGATCTGTGAATATGACACTTACATGCATTTACCTTGAAGAGATTGTTTGAATAACTGTCATTCTCCCTTTTAAAAGGTATTTGGCAATGCTAGCAATGGTGACTATAAGCACGAGGGACATCAGTAAGGTAATACAATTTTTTTCTAATTTTGCTTCTGTTACCTCTCAATATTAATTTTTTGAGCAGTTAAAACAAGGTGCATCATCATACACAAACTATATGAGGGGGAGAGAGAGGACAAGACTGCAATGGCTGAAATTTTGTGGTATCTGTGTGAACTTGAATTGTCCCTCACTATGAGCTATGAAGAAATCGGAGGTTTGCAATGGTTTTGAAGACTTTGGCAACTTTAGCGGAAAAAAGTTAGTAATTAGTTTACATCTTTTACTGAAAAAAACTCCAAGAATACAAACAAAGTTTGCCCAATTTTTCTCTTTTTGGACATCTGCAAATATGATACATTATTATGTCCCTTTGCTTAAGGAAGCCAGTATTTTGAAGAACCAGAGAGATTGAACTCTGTTAGTGTGACCAGTTCTACCAGATTCAAGTCACACGAACTCTGTATGTAAGGGGCCACGCGACACACTGCAGCAAGTTAAAGTAGTAGTTCAGCATATTTCAAGAGAAACACTCTTTTGCAGCATCTCTTAAGATGACCCAGCACCCAGGACTTTATGTCTCTAGGTAATATTGTGGAATTCGCTGTCCATAAAGCCATAACCTCTCAAGTTCCCATATAAGCATTTATTTTGCATTTAAAAAAATATTTAAAGTGTGACAAATTAACAGCTAATGTGGACAAGCATAAGCAATCATCAAGGTTAAAAGATAAGAAAAGTGAAGAGAAAAGTAAGTTAGCACAACTTTGAACTTTATATGTCATGAAATCGTTGCTGCTTTCAGAAATGGTAACATTTTGAAATGGAAGATTGTTATCTCTTTTTACACTTTGCTTTTTTAATTCTCTCCAGTGTCCAAGTTTACAAAGGTTAAATGCCAGTATGGTCTAGAATAAGACCATTTATGTACTGATTTTGAAAGGTTACTGAGAGGGGAATCTGATGTGTGAGAAGCCTCTGGAATGCAGCCGACTCCTATTGTGTCTAATAGATCCGATATCCAAATGAAAGGCAAAATTGCTGAATTCTTGCCTGTATTTCCAAACAACATATCAGAATATCTAAGTAGTCAAATTTAGAACACATTTCCCCCCTCCTCCATATTGTGACCAATTTTTGTCAAAATTTGATGCTTGTCAGGTATGCTGTGAACACTACCTGAATACCATAAACATAATCAAACAAACGTGCATTTATTCTCTACAACCATGGAAACCAGTTCAACTTTCACAAGCCCTGCTTAATAAAATAGACAGGATATTACAGTAGAGAAGCAAGGCCAAAATTGACATTCATCACAGTATTTCTGCAATCGCCAACCTTTCTATCGTCAGGCAGCACCTATAATCATGGTTAACCTGGAGAAAAAATTATCCAGGTGTCTGAAATAGCACGGTCTAGTCCCATAAAGGGCTTTGAATATTAAAGTCAAAATCTGTACTGGGATCTCTATGGGACACCAAAGCAGAACTTTGGCCACGTCAAAGAACTTTGACCATGTATTCACAGTAACTTGACTTGCTAAACAGTGGGGCTGCATTGCTTTGTACCCAGCAGTTTCATAGGGAATGTGTATCATTCAAAAGGTATGAACCAAAGCAATCAAGCTTCATATATTTGGACTTCAGGAGCCTAATACTGTGCAGCGCTAATCAGGATTGAGAGAAAATTTTCAGATGAATAATTTATTTGCCTGAAGTGGAAGTGAAAGTCATCTGAACAGTTTTTGAATAGAGTGATCTACTCACAGAAGAAATACAGATATAAAATATTTGCCAATTTACATATTTCACTTGGGTCAAATGAGATACTTTGTGTGACTTGTAAAAAAAAAAAAAAAAAAAAAAAAGCAAGTATTTATTTCAGCCACCAAACCAGCCAATCATCCACACAAGCACAGCTGTCATCTACCAATATGCCATGAAATACACATACTTTGTACCCTTGATAAGAACAGATTTCCAAAAATCGCTGTGCAGTCCTGACTAGCAGCATGTAACTACCAATTAGAAACAGGAGGGCTTTGATGTAAGGATCGATTGCTTCTTCCTCTCAAATACAATGATCTCCACTCTCCCCTCCATTCAGTTTCAATGAAGGTGCAGATTCTAGTGTGACTTTGGGGAAACTGGGACAAGATATACAAGGGACATACAGGGATGTCATCTGCACAGAAAGCATGGAAACTTGTATACTCTTACCCCGTCTCACAATAGCTACCTATAAATCAGGAACAACAGAGAGGAAGAAGAGTGACTTCAAGAAGAAGAAATATCGCCCCAAATGAGCTGTATTGCTGTTTGTGCAAACTCTTGCAGAGAAATCACATGTAATTTTGAAACTCACAGCTCTTAAAAGTTTAAGAATGTTGTTTCTGAACCACCTTTTCCCCTTCATCATAAGGAAGAATATTTTTAGTAAAACTTTGAAATAGACAAACTTTTAACTATAATTATTGACATGTATATACCATAAGAAGTGTTACCTTTAAATTTCAAGTATCAATTTGGGCAGGGAAAAAAAAAGTGATGGTACTTCAAGAATCTAGAGACATATTAAATTCTTGATCTAATTACTATTTCATAAGTTATACAAATTTTCATAATTACTTAGATCTACATAAGTATCTGTATTGGCCATCTAGGAGTCTAGACTGGCAAATACAAGGTTATGTCAAGGTTATGTCAAACTGTACCAAAGTGTTTCTTGCATTATGCCTGTCAGACAGTCCAGCAGAGAATGAAAACCCTAGACTTTTCATCCCTAATCTTTAAAAGTAAATTATTTGTGGTAACCTCTTTAAATTATTTTAATGAATGAACTTCTTGTTATTATCCTTTATTAAATGAGGAACTTAAAGCCACAGAACTAAAATGGTAGTCTATTTTCATGCAGTTTCTTTTATCAGCCTAACCATGTTTGAGTTTTCACCTTCTGTCTACCATTTCAGAAACACAAGGGAGTCTGGGAAAAGCCATTTTATTTACAGTTATTCAGCATTTCAGCTCAGAGGAATATAAATTAGTTGGAGAACATCCTGAATATTTTTTTTGAAAACTGGAAATAATTACTTCATGCTTAGTTCACCCTCCTGAAAGCTGAATTGCACCCACAGTTCCAAAAGCAGAGAGAGAGTAAAAGAGCAGAGACCCGAATCTCTGGTTTCCCTGATTCCTCCAAACATTTTCTGAGTGGCTGTGCTGCTTCTGCTGAGAGATGTTTGGAATTTGAGTATGTCATCTAACCAGGTATCTTGGTGAGATAAAACAAAATCCACAGTAAGCTAATTGTTTCCTAGTCAGGCTTGAATCAGATCAAGATATATCAGCTAGTAAGGTGTTCCGTTAAGCTGACTAATCATACAGGCAGGCTGTAGCAAGTAGCATTCTTAACTGTAGCATGTAACGAATTATCATAGATTCCTTTAAACATTAAAGATAAAAAAGAATAACCAGTTTGCTTTGTATAAATAACATAAAAACAGAGTATCATGTTGTTTTTCAGTAATGCATGTGGTATGTAAGTCATTAACAGGTTTCCAGATAGCACAATGGTTACATTTTCGCATCTTAGATGGGGTGTAGAAAGCTTTTTTGGGTGGGCAATTTGGGCTTCATCTCTCACTTGGATGTCTGAGTGCTGATGCAAAGAGACAAAACAAAAATAAACAGAAATAAAGCAGCATGCTTCAACACAGTGTGCCACTATATGGAATTTACATTTACACTGAGTCTAAGTCATATTTTTGTCCTGTACAAAATTACAGGACATAACATCAAAAAAGTCTAGACCATGGTACAACCAAGCCAGATGCAAGCCTGAATATTACAGAAAGTTCCAATTGCAGAGAAAAAGCAAATGCTTTCAATACAGCAGACCTGTGAGACTATATTCCAGATCCCAAAGAACTTTAAATAAAGATTGATGCAAAACTGCTGTATCTCGACAGAACATTTTGCCTGCAGTAACATGTGCTGCAGATCCATTTCTTCACTTGTCTTTTTCCACAACTTCTGAAGCATCTTTTTTTGTTCACCCAGTGAAAGTACACTGATGCTGAAAAGCTTGGTGATTACATTTACCAGAGTTTGACATATGATTTCAGAATTTCAGAGGTATAGTTTTTAATATCTGTTTCACTTTCTGTATTGAATGTGCCAATAAGGAATTAAGTAGAGATTCCACCCCACCCCCCCACCCTATTTGTTTTTTAAAAAAAATAATAGTTTTGGAATTTTATTTTCCATCAGTCAGATTTTTTTTTTTTTTTTTTTTTTTTTTCTGTGAACTGCTAACTACAGATGTGAAATTTTGAGAGTCTAGTCAAAACAGGTTTTGGTCCTTGAGGTCCCTTGCCATTTACTCAGATTAAGGTTTCAGTAGTAGGGGGGAATGTAGGACAAAAAAGCATTAATAAAAAGAATATTTACATTAAAAAAAAAAAATCTAATGAAGAAACAAGATACCAATGCTGCACTTCAGGTATTTGCTGAAATCCCAGGCAGAAGAGAAGCAGTAACAACTAAGGCTGTCTAGTTAGAAAACACTTGAAAGAAATGAAGACCAGAAGTATAAACTCAGCAAATACGTCTTCCTGGAGACAGAAAATGTTGCTCCCAACAATGCAGTGACTTGACAGTAACTCATGTCACCACAGCCAGAAGTTGCAGTGGTCATCTGTATACACGAGACAAGCTTACATTACCTTGGAGTTCTCACACAGCTATTATTGCTAGCTAAATATTATCTGGCTTACTTTTCCTCACCAATAATGAGCAGAGGGCAGTGGCAATGCCGATTAGCACACTAAAGGGAAGGAGTTTTACTTGATATCACATATTTGCTTCCTGCAGTTGGCAACATTAGTGTAGATATTATTCGCTAATAAGCTAGATTTCTTGGTGATAATTTTCAATTGAATTAATTCCATTGTGGTTTGAACACATGTAGTTAAACAGGACTGTAGATAATTGTATCTGTAACTCTTACTTTTCAAGGCACCTGCAAATTGGTAGATGGTCATTAGATGTGTTTAACATGTATGTTATGGAGACAATAGAAGGACTGAATCTAAAGGAGTATTGGTTAAACCTTAATTTTAGTTAGGCTTACTCTGCTTATTCTGAAAAATGGTTCTGCATAATTTAAACAAAGTGCAGATCCCTATTATAATTTTTCAGTTAAGTAGAAAGCTACCATGATCTGAAATTATCTGTTTATCTTCTCGTAGCTTAAAAGAACACATTCAAGTAATAGTGATGTAAAAATCAGGATAAGAAAAGAAGTTTCTATTATATTATTTCTATTGGCTTAACCCTGGTTGGCAGCTGAGCCCCAGCCAGCCACACCTTCACTATCCCCTGGTGGGATGGAGGAGAGAATCGGAATGGTAGAAGTGAGGAAACCCATGAGCTGACCCAAAGACAGTTTAACAGGTAAAGCAAAAGCTGTGCACGTGAGTGAAGCAAACTAAGGAATTCATTCACTGTTTCTCATCTGCAGGCAGTTGTTTAGCCATCAACTGGAAAGCAGGGTTCCATCATGTGTAACAGTTACTTGGGAAGACAAACGCCATCGCTACAAATGTAACCCCTTCCCCTTTCCTCCCCCAGATTTTATTGCTAAGCATAACATCATTTGGTGTGGGATATCCCTTTGGTCAGCTGGGGTCAGCTGTCCCAGCTGCGTCCCCTCCGAACTTCTTGTGCAGCCCCAGCCTACTCACTGGTGGGGCAGCATGAGGAGCAGAAAAAACCTTGACTCTGTGTAAGCATTGCTCAGCAATAATGAAAAACATCCCTATGTTATCAACGTTGTTTTGGTCACAAATCCAAAATACAACAGCTGCTTTGAAGAAAATCAACTCTTATCCCAGCCAAAACTAGTACAGAATTTCACTACAAATGGAGTTTAATTCACATCCAGAGATCCAAATTTAACTGATTTTATAAAAATGTAGTGGCAGATCTGCTGTGAGCCATTTTAAAGCTCCTGAGGTGAAAGATGAGCGCAGGAAATTAAAAATGCTTATGCATTTTTCTAAACTCAATTAATCAGTATGAATTTTTAGAAGTTTTTCCCGCCTATGCTGCACTGATAATAAAAAAAGCTGACAAGAAATGCTGAGCATGAGTATTATGAAGAAAATAAAAAGTTATATTTCAAAAAAGATTTAGAAGTAATGCAGGAGAGAAAACATGTAAAATTATGTGATGGCCAACTGCAGTCTCAAATGAACATCTAACTGCACTGACAAATTCATGATGTTTCCCAGGTGCTGAAAATTTCTTAATGAGGTACATTAAGCTGAAGCACAAAATTAGAGCTAAAAAAAAGTATGCTTCATAAGTCCACATTAAGGAGTGGTACACTGGGTGAAGAGGACACTCTGAAATACTTTAAAAAATAGTTTTATAAAGTCAAACTAATTAATGCACACTCTTTTTTTATATTATAATAAGACCATTGTCAAATGTTATATATTTTTAATCTTCAACAAGGTCAGCAGCCTGCCTTCTACTTATTGTAACTATTCCTTTGTGCTGCATAACAACTTGCATCCAAAGAATTCAGCATCGGTGTGGAGCTCTTATTATAGGACTTTTGAATACATTACCCCTCCATGTTGTAATTAATCTTTTAATTGCCTGATACTACTTCAGCAGAAAGAGGCGGTCAATTAGTGCAGATGCACGTCTGTGTCTACTGTCTGTGCCTGCCAATAGCCTTTCTTTGAAACTGCATTGCATGAAAATAGTTTTAGTGATCCTTTTAAGCATTTACAGTGCCTGCATGAAAATAGTTTTAGTGATCCTTTTAAGCATTTACAGTGCCTCCATGAAAACACTGATATTTTCAGTAGTAACAGTGCTTTATCTTTGTTTTTTCTAAAATTTGAGGTTTTGTTTTATTTTGCTACTCTGAAAAAAGTTTCTCCTTCCATTTGCTTTTTGTTTCTTTCCTAGCTTCACATACCCAGCACATATGCGACACGGACTCTAAAGGCACTTCTGAGTGCCTGAGACTTTAATATCAAGGAGCGTAGCACTCACTTCTTGTGACCTATGACATGGACAAGCTATTTTCTCAGGAATGCTGTGTACCTTGACCAGCAAAACTATCATTACTAAACCCCTAGTGGTTGCATGGACTCAGATTCAGTCTGTCAGTAACATATTTGAAAAAAAAGTAGCAGCAAAAGAACACATGGCAGATGGGTACAGTCTCTACTGAAATGCACAGTTAGTTTTTGTGTTAATAAAAAGTAAGACTAAAATGCTACCCATCAAATTTGAAATCAGCTTCCAGTTCTGTAAAAATTTGCAGAAAGTGCTTGAAAGTAAACAGAAAAAATAACTTAGGCCCAATTTCCCAATACTAGGTGCCAAAAAAGGAGTATTACATTCAAACATGCACTATTCCTTCAACTTTGTCCTATCATTTGAATTTATTTATCAATTATGGGATTAAGATATTACTTTTTAGTCACCAATTTGAAACGTTTGTATGAATTTTATTCAAGGTCAAATTGAAAAAGGAATTCTCAATAAATGAAATGGTAATAGTGTTTTCAAAAATAGAAGCAGTGTAGAAAAATAAGAGGTAAAACAGTTCATTAAAAGTTTTTCACCATGATGCTTGAAAACTCTCATAATCATTGAAATGAAGCAAGACAAACATACTATGTAATCCAAGGCTTCAGTATGAAAGGAATAAGTACATGCCTTTCGTAACTACTTCTCTAATATTTTGAATTCAGAATATAAAAGAAAAGGAATTTGTGTTTTAACTTGTAAATAATGGCTGTTAAGAATGCAACAGGCCTATTTTTTTTTCTAATAGACAGTTAAACAAACCCACAGAATTTTGAAAATTTCAAAATCTTACACTTCAGTCACATAATTTTGTGAACTTTTACAGTGTTTCCTTCTTACTAAAAAGTTGTTTGTAAGGAAAAAACCCAAACAAACTCACGAAAGAGCTTTCAGATCAACAGAATTAGGCTATTCAGTCAACGAAGAAAGCAAATCAGGAATCTGAATGGCTTGTAGGAAAATACCTTTCTTTTAGTTGAGCTTAGACTAAAGAATCTCTTCCGATTGCCATTAATGATAGCATGCTATTGGATGTGAGACTGGTTTTTTGTAGCAGGCAACTCAAGTACTTCTTATCTCTATGGAGTAGAAACAAACCCCATCACCTTCACACAGACATTGCCAGGACCAGTTTAAATTCATGCTGACATTTGCACTTAATCAGCTGGCATTCTTACCTATCTGTGTTCTACAAGCACATATCAGGTTCCACATTACGTGATTATATACTGAAAATAGACACAATGAGCCATCAGAGGAAGCCATATGAAAGGCACAAGAAGCGTCTCTATTTCCCCTTTCCATATTTGAGACAGTCTAAATGTACGGATGACTACAGTATTGATGCAGCAAAACCAAAAATAATAAATAAAGCTCAGTTGCTGAAACCATAATTTGAGGTATGCTTTAGTAATGTACCTATTTTGATCTACTACAATATTTTTAGATATCATAAATAAATATGACCTGCCAGCCATTAAGCCTGCCTTAGAGACTATGACATATGTCTGTTATACACAGTCCCTTGGTTTCTTACTAAGGCTTACAAAGGTCAAGGAGTCCTGTGCCTTTGATCTCTCATTTACATTTTATTCTTTAAGACCAAGATGAGGCCCTCTAGACAACTATTGCTGAGTAACACAGTAGATGGGTATGTTACAGATCATGAATTAGCAGGGTCAAAAAGTGGTCTAACTCACCTAGATTTTGGAACAATTGCCTTCACAGATACTTAAATTATTAGGAAATAGATTAAGACAGGTTAGTTCAACTTCAGAAATGCCTATACATCAAAGGGCTCTTACATCTTTTCTTCCACAAGAGGTGATCATAGTATTAGCAATGGTATTATCAATTCTTTAGGTAGTGCACAACCAATATTTTCTGACACATTCATCATTTGCATATTTGTATTGATATGGCTAAGAACTGTTTTGGTTTTCTTTACGACATATTTCTCTGCCAAAGACAAAATTCTGACCTGTGCCAGTTTTCAGTCTATCCATGCTAAAACTGAAAGTCTAGACCTGGAAAGAAAAAGTAATAAAAAGAAAATACTTTTGCTAAATGTAAACTGAATTGTGAGGTAAGTTCTTTGTTGCCTTACAGAATCTCAAACACTAAAATAATGAGATCATCTCTGGCCTCAGGCTTGGATCCTAAAGCTTATGCACCCACAGGGCTTATGAACTTGTACAGTCTCATCAAAATCAATAGGAGTATTCATGAGATGAACATTATTTGCATCCTTAGGTCTTTTCAAAGTCAACGCCTTTATTATTTGGATTCAGGCTCAAAGTTTTCAGTGACCAACCATGTCAGTAGCTCAGTCAAAGAGTTACAGAGAATTTATGCCGTCATGCTGGATTAGAAGACAAAATACTTTCTTCCCCTCACCTTCATTTCCTCTTCTGTGTGCTTTGAATATGTCAGTGATCTGATATACCAAATCAGCATGCCAGTGGTTTATGAAAATTGTTAAAGTATGTTTCAATCAGCATTCAGCAAGTAGAGATTTTTTTATTATTGTGACATTATTTTATGACTGCTGAAGTGCAAAAGCATCACAGATTTTATACATAAATCATGCAAAAGCACAAAACTAATATATGAAAAAAAAAAGAGCTAGAGTGATGAAGACACCTAGGTTCAAAGTGCAGATAGACATCTAGTAATCTCAATTCACTCAGCAAGAGATGGAGGATGTGGAACAGAGAACATGTCTGTTAAGAGGACAATCAGTGACAATGCACAGAAATCATCTGACCCTGATCTTTGCAAAAGTCATCAACAAGATGCTGCAACTGGGTAAAGCAAAACCAGAAACATCTGGTTGATCCCTTGTTAGAGACTCAGCACTAGCTGAACCATTACAGAAGTACCAGTGAGATGGCAGTGTCTATTTTCTAATTTCCTGGAGATCAAAAGAAGGCTGTCCCTCTTACCTGTCTCTTCTGTAATGAGAATTTGATAGCCTAGTGCTCCTCTCTTCTTCAGATAGGAGTTCCAGATGAGAAAGAAGGAAGATAGGAACACCAGTCACTCTATTTTTTCGAGAACTTATCCTAGTTGAGACCTTCCAAGGTGTCAAGTCCACCTCTGGACTGAAAGGTCACTGCTGGCACTGGAAGAAGGGAATCTAAAGACTTCCTTATCTACAGGTAATATGCTTATAATAATCCAATCTGTAAACCACCAAATTAATAAGACCAAGTATAGGCTATTTAACAAAGTGCAGCAAAAGCCTTGCATGGGTAGTCATTGTGGTGTCTTCATCACAACTGAACTTTTAATTGTCTCAGTTCTTGAAACTGTGAAATAACAATCCATGGTTTTGTACAACTACCCCAGTAGCTTCATATGTGGGGCAGGTGATTTTACAGTGGGGGTCTGGTACAGGCCACCTGGCCAGGATGTTGGAGCGGATGAGGCCCTCTATAGACAGATAGGAGCAGGATCACGTTCACAGACCCTGGTCCTCATGGGGGACTTCAACCAACCGGATATCTGTTGGAAAGACAATACAGTGGGGCACAAAAAATCCAGGAAGTTCTTGGAATGTGTCAATGACAACTTTCTTCTTCAAATGGTTGAGGAGCCAACGAGGAGAGGAGCCATGTTGGACCTTGTCCTTACCAACAAAGAGCGGCTGATGGGGAATGTCAAGCTAAAAGGTAGCCTTGGCTGAAGTGATCATGAAATGATAGAATTCAAGACCCTTAGGGCAGCAAGGAAGGTGCGCAGCAAGCTCACTACCCTGGATTTCAGGAGAGCAGTCTTTGGCCTCTTGAGGGACTTTCTTCTCAATGTAACATGGGAAAAAGCACTGGAGGGGAGAGGGGCTCAAGGAAGTTGGTTAGTATTCAAGAATCACCTCCTCCAGTCTCTGGAGCAGTGTATCCCAAGAAAGAAGTCAGACAAAAAAAGCCAAGAGGACTGCATGGATGAACAAGGAACTCCTTGACAAGTTCAAAAGCAAAAAGGACGCCTACAGAGGTTGGAAGCAAGGACAGGTTGACTACAGAGAAACTGTCCGAGTGGCCAGGAACCAGACTAGGCAAGCTAAAGCCCAGATAGAATCAAATCTGGCCAGAGACATCAAGGACAACAAGAAAAACTTCTATAAGTATGTCAGAGATAAAGGCAAGACTATGGAAGATGTGGGCCCTCTTCATAAGGAAACAGGAGACCTGGTCACCCAGGATATGGAGAAGGCTGAGGTACTGAATGACTTTTTTACCTCAATCTTCACTGGCAAGGACTCTGACCACACCATCCAAGTTGCAGAAAGCAAAAACAGGGGCTATGAGAATGAAGAACCACCCACTGTAGGAGAAGATCAGGTTTGAGACCATCTAAGGAACCTGAAGGTACATAAGTCCATGGGACCTAATGAAATCCATCCACGGGTTCTGAGGGAACTGGCAGATGAAGTCGCCAAGCCGCTTTCCATTATATTTGAAAAGTCGTGGCAGTCCAGTGAAGTTCCCACTAACTAGAAAAGGGGAAATATAATCCCCATTTTCAAAAAGGCAAAAAAGGAACACACGGGGAACTACAGACCAGTCAGTCTCACCTCTGTGCCTGGCGAGATCATGGAGGAGATCCTCCTGGAAACTGCGAAGGCACATGGAAAAGAAGGAGGTCATTAGTGACAGCCACATGGCTTCACCAAAGGCAAGCCATGCCTGACAAATTTGGTGGCTTTCTATGATGTTGCCACAGCATTGGTAGATAAGGGGAGAGCAACCGATGTCATCTACCTGGACTTATGCAGAGTAATTCATACTGTCCCACATGACATCCTGGTCTCTAAACTGGAAAGGCATGGATTTGACGGATGGACCATTTGGTGGATAAGGAACTGGCTAGATGGCCGCACTCAAAGTGTTGCAGTCAATGGCTCGATGTCCAAGTGGAAGCCAGTGACGAGTGGCATTCCTCAGGGGTTAGTACTGGGACCAGTGCTGTTTAACATCTTTGTCGGAGACATGGACAGTGGGATTGAATGCATACCAATGACACCAAGCTGTGTGGCACGGTCAACACACTGGAGGGAAGGGATGCCATCCAGAGGGACCTGGGCAGGCTTGAGAGGTGGGCCCATGTAAACCTCATGAAGTTCAACCAGGCCAAGTGCAAGGTCCTACACCTGGGTCATGGCAATCCCAGGCACAAATACAGGCTGGGCGGAGAATGGCTTGAGAGCAGCCCTGAGGAGAAGGACTTGGGGGTGCTGGTGGACGAGAAACTCAACATGAGCCGGCAATGAGTGCTTGCAGCCCAGAAAACCAACTGCATCCTGGGCTGAATCAAAAGAAACATGGTCAGCAGGTTGAGGGAGGTGATTCTACCCCTCTACTCAGCTCTCATGAAATCCCACCTGGAGTATTGTGTCCAGCTCTGGAGTTCCCAGCATAAGAAGCACATGGACCTGTTGGAGCGGGTCCAGCGGAGGGCCACAAAGATGACCAGAGGGCTGGAGCACCTCTCCTATGAGGATAGGCTGAGAGTTGGGAGTGTTCAGCCTGGAGAAGAGAAGGCTCCAGGGAGACCTTATAGCAGCCTTCCAGTACTTAAAGGGGGCCTGCAGGAAAGATGAGGAGGGACTCTTTATCAGGGAGTGTAGTGATAGGATGAGGGGTAATGCTTTTAAACTGAGAGAGGGTAGATTTAGATTAGATATTAGGGAGAAATTCTTTACTGTGAGGGTGGTGAGGCATTGGAACAGGTTGCCCAGAGAAGTTGTTGATGCCAGGCTGGATGGGGCTTTGAGCAGCCTGGTCTAGTGGGAGGGGTCCCTGCCCATGGCAGGGGGGTTGGAACTAGGTGATCTTTAAGGTCCCTTCCAACCCAAACCAGTTTGTGATTCTATATTTCCTTCATAAATGAGTAGTTTATGATCACCCTTGGAGAGTGTCTGAGTCTGCATACATACACATACATTTGCTGTTGTGTAGGAAAAGTAGTAAAGCCCGATCCAATGCCCACAAATTTAAAATATTTTCTGAATACTATAAAGGATTTCTTGTATCAGACTCACTGTCAGTAATTTCCCTATCACCTTCCTATCTTTCTGCACATTCCTTTTAAAAAATCATGATCTTCTTAACTTCAAAAATCATTGAAAATTAGTGTTTTTTTAAATTATAGGTTTTCCATTTTAAGTCATTTTGAAACACTTACCATTTGCCTGTGTTCAGCCTTTCAGCTACTAGACAAATTCTCTCCAACTCCCAAAACACAAAAAGTTCCTTTTAAAAAGATAAATAGATTTACTAATACTTCCTTTGTAGTACAGGAAAAGGTTTACGTATTTCCAACAGTTAAGATTCCTGGTGCATTTGCTCTTCCAGAGTAATCTAGAGAAATCAAGAGAAATCTACTCTAAATCAATAGCATTACCTTTAATTCTCAAGATCTGAATGGCAGGTTAATCTGTCCCACCAGGTTTTAATGATTGACTCAATGTTGGATCTTAAGACCTTTAAGAAAAATCTTCTAATTGAAAGTGCTGGCTATTGATATTATATTTCTGTCATGTAGTCATTTGCTACTGTATACTATGAATTTCTATTCTTGGCAGTGAAAGAATGTGTTCCATTAAAACTCCCTGCATTCATATCATTTTTTAAG
This sequence comes from Fratercula arctica, assembly GCA_947846985.1. Classification (NCBI taxonomy): domain Eukaryota; kingdom Metazoa; phylum Chordata; class Aves; order Charadriiformes; family Alcidae; genus Fratercula; species Fratercula arctica. The sequence continues at coordinate 82,515,427 of CANTUZ010000002.1, forward strand.
CTGAAGCAGAATACACAAAAGTAATCTTCTATTATTTACAGAACCTTGCTTTTTGTGTAAAAGAGCAAAGGAACTTAAATAGAAGATGATTTGTATAATGCTATTTACAATTTCTCTGTTATTTCATATAGATATGCTTAGTACTGGATATACCTTGCTCACTATTTTATTAAATTATTCATTAAAGATTTTGACAACAGGATTACTGATTTTTTTTCAATTTCCTTCCGTGACTTGGATGAATTCCTTTTTCAGGTACAAAAACACAGCTAAGTGTATTTGTATGCTTAATGAAAGTGGGATAAGATTATCTCTACTAAATTGCGTAAGTAGCAAATAAGAAATACCATAAAGTTCGATGAGCTCATCTTCCCCCTCAAAAAAGCCCCAGAGGAATACCCACAAGGACAGTATAAGCAATGTGCTTAGCATTAGCAAAATTGTAGATGCTGAAGTTCCCAAAGGTGATATATCTAAGAATATTGTTACAGTTGAGTTAACTGCAGTCCTTTAAGAAAGTTGAATACCAAAATATGTTTTAAAAGACCCTTTGAATGGAATGAGCCCAAAGCATTTCACAATATGGAATGAGATTACCATTTACATGTATAGAGATGCAGAATAGTTACAATTCATATTTTTGTTCATGCTGTATAAATCTATTTTTCAGCTTTTATCAAATCCTGATTTTCAATTACAACATTGTGCATCTTCAATTAAAACATTGTGTATCTTCTTCTCTAAGCTCCAAATTCTTAATTCTGATTAAATGACTTTTCAGATACACGCTGTATTTATCTACTTTTCACTGCCTTAGGTATACTCTAAGTCAACTATTACAACACTTGCAACCACCGTAAGTCAACTGTATTTTCTTACAAAGGATTTCTTTTTTTTTTTCATTACAATGTATGTTTTTAAGTTTTCTCTGCAGACATAGTTTTCATTCCCATTCCTCCCATGCTGCTGCTTCTCCCAAACAGCAGCATTGCCAGGAACTGCAAAGAAAAACACGCAACCATTGTTATCATGGCTGTTTACTTTCATATAAACTCTGGTAGTACTTAATTTATTAATCTGCTTTGTTAAACTTTGTTTGTGAAAAGTTGATGAAGTACTATCTCTCAAATAGAGTCCATGTAATTGTTTGAGCAATTAATTTAGAAACCCAGAAAATTATTACTCTGTAAATTTAACATGCAACTCATGCAACCTTTATTTCCCCTTTTAAAATGAAGGGGTTTGTGTAGTAGGAGAAATAATGTATTCAAACCTATGTATTTAAATATGTATTAATTTACATTAGATGTGTACTAATTTACATACATGCTGAGAGATACAGAGTTCAGATTGCTCACATCGCCCTTGTATGGTATCTCCTGACAATTCTACAGACTTAATGCTGGTGCAGGGCTGGGGTTTTTTAAAATGCTTTTCTTTCCCTTTGCAATTAAACAAGCATTTGCTTACTTGTGAAACTTAATAGCAAATAAGCCGTTGACACCCAAAGCAAGAGTTCCGCAACAACTCAAATCTGAGAAGGAACACAAATAAAATGCTGTATTTGGGTTAAACAGTGCCAAATTCCTGCAGCCTATTATCCATGAGAGAGCGAGGCACTACATAGTTTGTTGCTGGCATTACTTTGCCATGTTACTATCTCTTCTCCATTCTACAGACAGGAAAGATACTCTACCTGGTATACTTAGAAGCCCTTCAATGTTCCTCTGCAATGTGACATGAGGAAAAAGAAAGCTTCAGTCTTCAGACAAACGTAGGTGTAAGTGTGATGGTGCACTACTGCCTGGAGAGGTGCCTGCACCCAGGGCATGTGACTGACAGCAACTGTGGAATGGAGAAGCTGCACAGCTGCAGACTAGAGCTATGTGTGGCGATCTTGTGACTCAAGCATTTAACTTCTTATCAGTCACGGAAGCTGTTCTAGCATACATAATCACAGAAATGAAAAAAATACAATTGTATACATTCCTAAGCTACCTGTACTGGCAAATGCCACAAATTGATAATCAATGCCATAAAACCATTGTTATTCAAAGTTATTTGATTCCCTTTAGTTTCAATTTTTAAAAGCTTTTAACCAAAGTAGAAGCAGACTTGTGCCATTTTCCTTGTTTCTAATTATCAGTACCTCATCCATTATCTCTGCTGTGATGGATTTTGTATCCACATCTGTCAATTCGAATGTATTTAATATTAAAAGAACACAAATCTGATAGAGCACAGGTCTGACTCTGTATTATATTGCAGTATTACAACAGTAACTCACTGAGAGGAGGCAGTAGCCAGGCAAGTTCTTTTGGGTTTAGTAGTACTGTTGAAGGGGGAACACTGCCACAACACCTTCCAGCTAGCTTCAAACCAAAGGAGCTTCTAGCACTTTCTGCTTCTGTGTAGGGGATATGTACAGAATATATGTGCTGAAGTGTAAGAAGTTGCCAGGGAGATTACACAGGAGGAGGTGAGAGAAGAAGATTACACAACTTGGAGGTGGAGGTGGCAACAACAGAATGAATTTGTTTCCCCAGAACCCAAAATGCGTCTTAAGGGGAGATGACAGCTGTAGTAACCCCTAGAGCTCATTGCATTAGATACCGTATGCATACCAAACAAGCAAGTGGATAAAATTCTGACATATTAATTTTCAAGGCACTGCTCAGAATCATAGAATATCAAGCTGGAAGGGACCCATAAGGATCATCGAGTCCAACTCCCTTATATAGGCGAACTCTTCTTAGGAACAGGCTATCATGTTCTGAGTGTTTTTTAAGAAGTTGATTTTGATCTTTAAACCCAGTTTTAGTTTTATAGAAGTTTTGTGGCTACACACATTAAAGACTGAGATGCTCAGATATTGTAGTAACTGGATCAACTGGTACAATATACAGCTACTAGAAGCCAGTAGAATTTTCCTCTTTATTTTCATTTCATACAGGTTTGCCATGACACATGGCTCCATGTCCTGTGACTCTGTCACAATAGAGCCTTAAGTAATCTTTCTGCCATTTGCTCAAATTCCAGTAACTGCTATTAATGCTACTTTTGTACCCAAACCAAGTAATACTCACACCAGACAGATTGAGAAATATTCTCTTAACATTTTAGAAAATTTCACTGCAACATGCACATGCACTTCAACAATGTAGGCAATAATTACAAAATTTTCTTTCTTCAAAAATGACGGGTTAATTGTACCTTCTTATTCTGAGAACATTAAAATCTAGCATGACTATGGAAAGGCTGCATCCAGTTCCAGTCCCGACAAGGAAGAAATTTTGCATGGGTCCCTCAATGGCTGATGAAAACAATGTAATTTCTGTTCCTATAGGAGATCTTTTACTTACTGTTATTTTCCTTCTTTCTCAAAAGTGCTTCTGCACTTCACCATGATTTCTGGACACAAAAAGTACATGCAGTATCTGTCTGGCTTGTAAAAAAGACAGCTGAGGGTTGAGTCCATCTGAGGGCTACAAAGATGATCAATGAAATTGAGCATGTCTCTTATGAGGAAAGGCTGAGAGACCTGGGTCTGTTTAGTCTGGAGAAGAGAAGACTGAGAGGGGATCTCATCAATGCTTATAAATATCTAAAGGGTGGGTGTCAAGAGAATCGGGCCAGACTCTTTTCAGTGGTGCCCGGCAACAGGACAAGGGGCAACGCACAAACTGGAACACAGGAAGTTCCATCTCAACATGAGGAAAAACTTCTTTACTTTAAGGGTGGCAGAGCACTGGAACAGGCTGCCCAGAGAGGTTGTGGAGTCTCCTTCTCTGAAGATACTCAAAACCCACCTGGATGTGTTCCTGTCCTGCCTGCTCTAGGTGAACCTGCTTTGGCAGGGGGGTTGGACTAGATGATCTCCAAAGGTCCTTCCAACCCCTATCATTCTGTGACTCGGAGCACTTCCTGCTGACAAAACTCAGTACAATGACACACCAAGCTTTATAAAAAAAAAAAAAAAACAAAACCCAAAACCAACAACAAAACAGTAGTCTAACTAGATTACCTAGGATTTTTTATGTGGCTGCTTAGTGAGTAGAACATCTCTACAGCCATTTCTTCACACTTGTGGGACCCAGAACAATGTTTCCTCTGTTTTCCGCTAAAAGTATTAGATATAGTCCCATAGCAAAAGGAAATACATAAATTGTGAAGAGACAAGTCTGCCTTTGAGAAAAGCCGAAGTACTTCATTCTCTGAGAAATGAAGGACTCATTGAAGACCATGTGAAAGACATGGGGTTTTTGGAAGGCAATATTAAGTCCGACAGCCTTCATGAATGTATTACTGAATTACTTTTCTGTAAACTATTAAAATCTGAAGTTTGTTCAGTTTAATTCCAGCCTCATGCTCTTGTCTCTCTCCACAAACCAAGCATGGGGTAGGATATCAACTGAAATGGCAGAGTAACCAACCTTCTGACATTATTTGCCAAAGTTTTCACAGCAGTTCAGTTAAAAAAAAGCTGTGCATCCCAACAGCTTGAGCCAAGACCAAGTGCTCACCTCAAAACCAGGCAGAGTTGCCAAGTACGAAATCTGAGAGTAAAAGCCCTATTCCCAGTTCTTCATATACTTTGATCCGGTGCATGCAATTATGTCTCCCTCTTGTGGCTGGTTGAAGCAGCTATTGTGACCTACTATTGACTTTGAAATAAAGACAACCTATACGTAAAGTGGTAGAAAGCTAAACTTTTGATTTTGACCACTTCCTCTCTGAGGCACTCCTTTGTTTTCCTCCAGGAGTGATACATTACGTATCACTGTTTGGCTTAGAAAGCAACAACTTTTAAAATACATAAAATTCCCAGCTTCGTTCACATTATTCCTTCTTCAGAGGTTCAGAGGCCAAGTGCTCTTAAGACTTCCGCATGTTATAATGATGAAATTCCCGTCAAGGAACAGAAAAAATACTATGCAACTCGCCAGAAATAAGCATAGTTCAATATTCTCTGTGAAATATAGTTGGTCAGTTCAGAGATTAAGAGTCTTGAGAAAACATTATACAAATACAGCTGATCAATAAATAAAGCAATAGGCTCAGATCAACTGACACTAGAGCTAGATATACAGGTAGATAGTTGTTGATATTTTTATGAAAAAAATAGTAACTAGTTCACTGCAGAGAGGAAACACCAAATTAACAGTTTTGAGAGAACTGAACGGTAACCACAGTTGAGGAGAGAATATAGCAGACACAGAGCTGGCTTGACTTTGCTTAGGTGCTTATATTGGATTTTGAATGTCTCGTATCTTAATGAAATTATTTGGTTTTAAGCATATAATTACAACCGGTCTCATAATTAACAGATGTTTATTAGATCAATCAAAGTTTGCATGTGTGTAATCTTTATAAAAGTCTGCTCAGAAAGCAGAATTAAGTTTGATAAGGATACTGAATAATATATAATAATAAAAACAAAACAAGTTATTTTAGTGGGTTGTATAATAGGAAATGTTTTTTAATGACGTGTCAAGGCCTCTGGGTATCTATAGAAGATACCAAACATAAATTAATTTAAGCCATGAAACAAAAAGCAATATGCTTTGTTAAGCATTAGCACTGTATAACTGTTGAAGAAACCATGGTACAACCAGACAACCAAAAATTTCTCATATAGCAAAGACTTCACTGGCAAGTGCAATTTAGCAGGTTTATGGCTAGAAAGCATCTTATTCATTTGTGTGAGAACTTTTTACAGTTACTTGGCTGGGACAATAAAAAAAGTAACACATTAAACCTTTGTAAATGGGTACTGTGCATAAGCTGAAAGGGTTCTTCTTTATGTCTACCTAAAAGCCTAGAATGAGAAAAACAATAGTGTCTCAGTAAAACTGAGAAGCTGTATTTACAGAAAAGAGGCAAAAAAATCACTTTCATGTAACACTTGCTGTTCCTAATCTCAAACTGAAAACAAAGAAAAGTAGCAGCTCCTTTGAACTGCAACATGAGCATGTATAAAATCTCATAGATTTTCAGCCAAGGCAAAAGGGTATGTAAGGCACCTTTACAACGTTAGGTGCACGTGTTCTTTAGAAATACAAAGCAGACAACCTCATGGAAAGCTTATCGAGCTGTGATACAAATAGGCATTTCTAAGAGAACAAACTTGTTACAATGTACTCAGTGGTCCTGAAAATTAAGACACGTCAAACTGGACACATAGTGCATTGCAAAAAACCTTGGTCTAGTTTCCTATATATGACCATAAAAGTGAGCACTGAAGTATTTTTTTCAGATTTCTGAGGAGAAAAAGACAACTGATAGAATTCATCAGGACCAACTGCAAAATGCTACATTCAAGCAGAAATCAGCTGCATAATTATAGGATATGGAACAATATCGTACGCTGCAGCTGTTCAGGAAAAAGAAGCCATGAATGATAGCAAGACAAAAGATCAATTGAAGTCAACACTGCCATAAGTGTTCTAACCAAGACAGATGCTACACTGGGAAAATAAACAGGACAGTATCTCATTAAATCCTCAGGTATAATATTGTGAATAGTTCTGAATGCTAAACTTTGAGTAAAACAAACCTATTTGAAAAGGATCAGTACAATCATGTTTCCCAGAACTGCAACTAAAGAAAAAACTGAATGAAGTAGCCTTTCTCAGAGAAAACATTGGTGGACGTGCAACAGGCACATGATGATAGTATTCAAATATGTGAAAGGCTGCTGAAGAGAGGAAAGGGAGAAAACAGACAGTGAGTGCACTAGGACAGGTGACATAGACCTGCATGTACTGGTACACAAAAACCTTTTTATCAAAATACTTCTAGCAATTGACAAGCCATTGTTTAAACTGATTTTCACATCAGGTGACAACAGAACCATGCTGAATAGTCTTAAATAGTGCAAATGGCTAGAGGACAAAATGGCATAGCCTGTCAGAATCATGTATCCATAAACATGTTGAAAAAAACTATACCTGTAATATCTAGCATTCCCAAATTAAATTAGCTGCACAGCTGCTAGGATGCTTTTTCACCTACCTAAAAATTCAGTAGATCAGAGCATCAGTTTGTCTTCTGCAAGATTCTACAAGCACTTGTAAAAATTTATAGAATTAAGATGACAAAGTTAAGTAGCATTATTTTCTCATTCTTGTTATTTAGATAGACATCCCAAGGAAAATTATACATAGCAAATCACAATTAAGAGAACCGAAGAGAACCAGTCCTCTGAAAGTGACAGATGTATTTCCCTGGATTTCTGAATTTCAGACATAATCCTGAAAAAAGAAAAGGCTGTGACAGAATACAGCAGAAGCTTAAGAGAAAAGGTCTCTCAACAACAATATTGATATTGTGAAAAACAATAACAATAATTATATCAGCTTCAGGGAAAAATAACCCCAGTAGCTTAGAAAATAGGCAAATATAAGAAATATATTAAATAAGCCTTACAGGGTTTGAAAATCAAGAATATAACACCAATCCAAACAGAAGCCTGCCTAGTCAGTTAAGGATAGATGTAACAGTGTAGGTCTTCTCTGTTGTTTATTTGTGTTTGTTTGTTTGTTTTTTTAATAGGCCAACAACATTTCCAAAATCAGAAGGTACTATGACTCTAGTCTTCATGCAGAAAGGAAAGATAATTGTTCTCCTCGCAGTCCCAAAACACAGCTTTTTGTTCCAGTAGTGTACTGTTTTATTTGGCTGACAGAAGAGATGTAGACTATCATGAAGATGAACAAATGTTAGAGTTTTGAAGAATGAGAGATGTAGTGTAGCCTTGTAGCCCACAAAGGATGGCATTGCCACTGCTAGTAACGGGCCACAGGCCATTTGTTAGGCTCATGGGCCCTGGTGGTGTCAGGCCTTGCCTGGACTCATCTTGGCCTGTCTGGAGCTATGTGTTAGCTTTTCTAGCTGTAGGAGCAATTATCTAACCATCACTTGATTAATGTACTCTTTTTATTTCTAGCTTTTTTTTAGCTTTATCAATTATGTCATGGTTATTGTTGTACATACAACTATAGTAATAACTGTTGGGGCAGCCCATGGCTCTGTCATGGCTCCGTCATGGCTCCTGAGGACACACTTCTCACAGCTCATTTGCGCAATTAGCCCTTTCACCAGCAGCCCAATTCAAGATCACACAACTGCACCAAAACCTGGCCCTGAGCCCAGCCCGCAAATACTATGGGAGGTGGAGAGAAGAGGTTGTGCTCAGGACCTTGACAATAACACAATTAATCTGTGTAGAATTATATATCTATAACCCTAGAATCAAATGCAAGGTAGAGAAGTACAAGGAGACCCAATGGCTATGAGCAAGTCATCAATGGTCCTTTATTGCTCATTAATGGAATGCAACCATGGGAGCTGGCAAAACCAGTTTAAAGGGTAACAAAACCCCCCAAAGTACCCAGAATCTATGTAAGACACTATATATAATAAATTTGGACATAATGGGGAATTGTAAACAAAAGAAGAACAAGTAAGGTGTTAGCAAACAGATAAAAATGATGGCAAGTAGACAAAGGAGTGAGAAGGGAGAAATCATGAACATCAGTTTTCTCCTGGTCAAGGGCTCTGGATGCTGATGGCTTCCTCTAACCCCATTACCAGAATGCAGCACTGACATTAGTGTCCACAGGAGCAGTGGAAGTGGGAGCAGAACAGCACAGAAAGGAGTAGATACTAGAAATTTTCTTAATACTATTTCAATGGTATACCATTTGAGTGTTAAGTGTTATTATCATTGCAACTAGACTATTAGTAATTCTTTGATTAGATCTTTAAAACTTTAGTCTAACACTAAATTCTTGGGTTTGTATGTACAGTGTGTTCCTTTGGCCCACAGAATGCACAAACTGTAGCACAATAAACTGATGAGTTTGTTGACATGATTTGTTATAGGGAAAAAGAGGACTATATTAATGTCTGACACAAGGTTCATATTACTATATACAGGGTTCTTCCTGAGAAATACATAACATCTGAGACTGTACAACATGTAGCTATATTGCTTATAGTAGAGTAGATCTCTACTGGTGAACTGCCAAAGCAGTCTAATTTTGACTAAATATTGTTCCCATTTCAGTCACATTTTACTGCATGAGGAATTTTCCTTCTTTGGTACCTACAATAGTTGCTTCTCAGAGAAAATACCAGAAGGAGCTTGTTAAAAACCTGGATGAAAATACGACACTACTTGACCACATCTATTCTTCAGAACAGGTTTGGAGACAGGGGTTTCAGAGTTAGACTGAAGGCTGCAATGAGATACACTAAGACTTTTCCTGCTTGTGATAGGATCCAGTAACTAAGAAGTATCAAAATTTCACTTAGAATACTCTGTCATACCTCACAGTTTTTTGTAGGTAAGGTTCTTAGGTAAGGCACTAGAAGCCTTAAGTGAAGTCATGATTCCAAATGAAATACAACTCTACAAATATCATCTATATTGATAACTCTTCTTTGAACATCTGCCTAAACAATTTGTTCTTATGCAGCTTTGAAAACCAAAAATTACAAAAACTCTGCATGAGGTGCCTGAAGCTTTCCTTCTGGAAAAAATGCAGTCTCATAAAGCATACCTCTTTTTTTATTTTTTTTTTTAAAAACTTACATGGTCTAATCGATACTGTCTCATTCAAACATGAAAAATGTGTGAGTAGAACACATCTTTCAGCTGTTACAATAAAGAATAGTTAATCAGAACTTAATATGTTGTCATTTGCAAAGAGATAGAAAAAGACTGTAAATATTTGTTCAGTAAATCACTGCACTTGACATAATGAGACATTCAAAACGTTGCAGCAGAGATAATTGTGCAAAAGCTGTTATTTGTTTAATGTATTGTCTAGTCTACATTCCCCCTCCCAAGAAAGTGACTGTTCCTTTTTTTCCTTTTAGTATTGTTAAGAGAATGTTGTAAAGTACCTCAAGACAAATTCTTAAGATTTCTCATTTATGAGTTTGTTCACTGAACAAACTTATTTCTGCCTTAATTGCTACAGCAATCATGAGTGCTTGCAATAGTAAAACAAAGTATTTCCTGAAAGTCATGTTTGATACAATGCAAATCAGAAATGGAGTTCTTTATGTGATCAGAAGAATATTTATATTTGTAGCAAATTATTTACTTTCTATGAGAGACTGCTTTGTCTGTTTCTCTCTATCCATGTAACTGACACTAAGTTATTTCCTTTCATCACCATTCTTGCAGTATAAGGCTATAAAAAAATCTATCCATTCACACAATTTTTCCTACATAGCAAGTAAAATCATTCTATGCAAAATTGAAGTTTTGTATATAGTAAGTAGAGAAGGGAAGACTAAATCCACTTGATGCAAAATTATAAGCAGCTTGTGGAGACTGAAACAAAAGCTTCTTCTTGAAGAAAACCATAATATTTTCACCCTATACAGAGATTATGGATTGCAATTTGCTTTTATTACATTTTACTGTTACCAAAAATTGCATTTTTTAAATATAGTAAAAATTCAACGCATTTGCCATTGACAAACACCCTCCCATAAATTGTGTCCCTTTTGTCCAAGCAAATTATTGAGGCTAAAAAACATTCACAAAACCCACAATTTATCAAATAGGGCAGAATCCTTTTCTAATTTCAGCTCTTCAAAGTTCTTTCTTTTAAGAATAATGCTGTTTGCAATTTACTTCCACTGAGAGACAATCTCTTGCATGCCACATTTCTCCAATGAAACTGAATAGAATCAGAATCCTGCAGGTTGAAAGGGACCTCTAGAAGTCATGTTGTCCAAGCCATTGCTAAAAGCAGATCCAGTTAGAGTAGGTGGCTCAGGGCCATGTTCAATTGAGTTCTGAAGATCCCACAACCTCCTGAGACACCTGTTCCAGTGTTGGAACATCCTCACAATAAAAAATATTTTCCTTACATCAAGCAGGCATTTCCCACATTGCAACCTGTGTTTGTGGCTTCTCAGCCTTCTACTGTGCACCTCCACAAAGAGTCTGACCCCATCTTCAATATGTCCTCCCAACAGGTAGTTGTAGTCAGACTTATAATTTCCTCTCTACCTTCTCTTCTTGAAACTGGACAAGCCCATTTATCTGTTTCTGCTTTCACGTCATGTGCTCCACTCCCCTAACCATCTTGGTGGCCCTCTGCTTGACACACTCCAGAACATCATAGCTTTTCTTGTACTGGGATGCCCAAAACAAAACGCACCAACCCAGATGTGGTGTTACAGGTGACAGAGATGCTGAACTCCTCATGACCGTCCTTTGCAGACTGCTATGTGAGCAGGGCTTGAAAAGGAGTGGGGACAGAGTCTGCCTGCGCAGAGGCGTGGCAGAGCTGCAGACAGCATAATTACCCAAACATCAGCCATTCAGCACAGAAGGTTGCCAGGATAAGATGCCAAGACATGAGGCAATTTATAGTGGACTCCTAGGAGGAGCACCAGGATGAAAGATACCTCTCCTGTGTTTGTGCACTTCACTAAAACTAGGCATTGCCTGCCTTCACCTTCTTTCCCTCCTGTCTCACAATCCTCCTTCACCAAACTCCCACCTTATAAATTCTATATTCATGCAAAAAGTAAGTATCACTTAGGTCTAAAGTCCAAAAATTCACCTGTGTTTCTGCAGTATTCATTGACTCGAAATTTTTTGCTCAGAATTTTTAAAAGGGTTGAAGGGAGGAGTAAAGCTTTAGCCAAAGGGAAAACATATAACAAGGTAACTCCACTACTTGAACAAACACTGCCCAAGTTCAAATGACTTGATTTACCTGTGACCCCTAGAATGGAATAAGGCTCAGAGGAGACGGGCAAGGGCGATGTGCCCATGAAGGTCAGGGAATAATGCAGGCTGTGACTGACCATAGCTGTTGCAAAGAAGGTGACTGTATCTCAACACAAGGGAGACAGGAGAGTGGCCTTTGTTTTAGATAAACAGCTATCAACAGCTGCGTGGGTCAACTCTGGTGTAAATGTTTCTCCCTGAGTTCATTAAAAGAGTGTGAATGTCTCCCTGTGTTAGCCAGACCAGTATGGGAGGAGGATGGCCACCATTGTGACAGTGAACATATTATAGAGACTGGTAATGGGAATCACATTGGTATTGGCATTGAACTGTATATTGCAATTGCTCTATTTTTCTAAGTGTAACTTACATTTGTATTGTATTTTCACTATATTTTGTATCACTCTGCGAAATCAGAAATCCCAAATTTGGTAAATAAATTTGGGAAATTTGATAGTAAACATTACACCCTCCATGCATGGAATATCTAAAAGAACCCAGTCAGAGAGTATTGGTCTCTGACACTCCTTTCACTTGAACCCACAAGTAACTACCAAGTACAACGCTGTACCACTGTAATGGCAGGTGATTCACAGGAAGAACAAACTGTGTAAATCACGAAGTTCAACTAGGTCACAAACAGATTGGTTGTCCATGACTTTTCTTGCTTCAGTTTTTGACTTGCATGATCTTCAGCTAAGGATTTAATTGTAAAGGCAGTTACTTGGGGTCTGGGTTTGGAAACTTCTATAAGGGAGGAGCAAGACTGCTGAGTGCAAGAGTCCTCTTTTGACAGACTTAAGGGTGTTAACACCTTCTGTAGCTCCTTACCATGTCACAAGCTAAGTCCACCACAGAAGACATAGAGACAACTATCCTTCACTCAACATAAAGATGTCCATCTTCTGAACGGGACCTTTCTTGGCACTGTCAAGCACATTATAGCTGGCCTTATTATCCTTGGCATTTCTCACAGTGAGAGGCCACCAACAGATTAAACTGTAACACACAGGTTTTAGATATAATCAGTGACAGAATATTTAATTCTTACCTAAGAGGGCAGAAAATCAGCTAATAGCAGTAACAGCATCACTGCAAAGGGTGATGAATGAAGCCTCTGCTTGGATCTTTCAATTAGATTTGTACGCAGCTTATAATTTCAGTTCTGTAACATATTTTTATGAAGATAGATCCTTAATACTGCACAAAGTCCCACTGAAATAGATGAGGCTCAGCCCAGTTTTCTCCTGGTGCCATAAGGAACAAAAGCACAGTCAAACAAGGCTGAGAAATTGCACCGCTACTGTTAGTAAATACAAAAGGTATTGTCAGTCCCTTTTTATATATAGATGGCAAACCTTTCGTATTCAGAGCTCTTTTTAACTAATCTTTTTTTTTTTTAAAGGGAAACGGGAGGAGAGGGAAATGTTCTCCTGTTAGCAGCTACAAGTCAAACTCAGCTTGAAAAACCATACCTGTTGTTTAACTCAAGAGAATAAATTTTCAGTTCAGAAGAGAGGAATAACAACAGATAATACAAAGTCATATTAGGGATCAAGCAATATAAGATAAGAGATTAAAGAAAAACACAAAGAACCTACAAAAGGCTAGGTTTAATAATGAACTGCTGTGACAGAACAAGGAGGCGGAGCATTGTAATTGATCTGACATAATCTAGTCCTCAGTGCCAACACACAACAAAATCATGAGAGAGCTCATGGAACTAGGATCAGTGCTTACATGAAATTGAAAGAACAACCTTTTTAAAATCATACATCTCCAGTCTTATCAGACAGAAAAAATAAATGGAATTGAAAATCACACTACTGTGACCTCATATGCTACATCCTGTCTTTTATCCCGAGACCAACTTAAATACTAGGCCATGTGTAGCAGAGTATAGCATTATGGAATAGGAAAAAAGGGAGAAATCTCCCTTTTGCTAGGCCACAGACTTTTAGTGGAATATAATATTGTAAGCTATAGGGCATATTGTTTCTGGTCTGTTCTTTAAGCAACAGATTAAAAAAACCCAAACATCTGGGTTGGGCTTTTTTAGCTAGAAATAACTTAATAGTTTGAAGTTGCTCAAATACAGAGTAGGTCCATAGTTAATAAAATTGTCTTTACAGTTTTTCCTGCAAATAAGTAATTTATAATATTAGTTTATATTATTCAGTATTCTATCTAACGAAATACATGCAATACTGTCTTTAAGCATTAGGCAGTCTAAGCATGCATGTTCTTTCTTTCAAGGCATGTTTTATTGAAACTGAAGCCTTGTTTCAGTTGCAAAAGTCACTTTTACTCAAGTGAAATCAATGAAGTATCACAACTTACTCTAGTTAAGGAATTAACTTCATAGCTCATTTATAATAAGGGACATTTTTTAATTAGATTTTATAGTTACAATAATTATGCAGTAACAATAGCAATTAGTAAGTAGAACTGATAGTCAACCATCACTAAACAATGACTAAATTTAAAAAGCAAAAAAAAGGCCAATGAGTAGCTACTCTCTTCTTTGATGTACATAACATAGCCATTAAAAATATACATTCAAATCAGGAAATTTTACATATTTTTATATATAGATATATCTCCTTCAGAAGTTTATTTATATTTATATTTATTTTGATATATATAAAAAAAGCATACAGATATCCTATTTAAGAATAATTGTTGAATCGTGTTTTATTTGTACAAATAAGTAATTATATAGATTAATGGAACACAGTAGGATAAAAAAATATGAAAAACTATGTAAGAACATAGTTATATGCTGGTTAGCAGAATTGCTACCATGGATTTCTGGAGGACAGGTTTTGGCCTGTTTAGGAGCCTGGTTGACAGACTCCCTTGAGAGGCAATCCCGAAGGACAAACGAGTCCAGAAAGGCTGGATATTCTTCAAGAAGGAAATCTTGAAGGTGCAGGAGCAGGCTGTCCCCATGTGCCAGGAGATGAGCCACTGGGGAAGAAGACTGGCCTGGCTGAACAGGGAGCTTTGGCTGGAATTCAGGAAAAGAAAGAGAGTTTATGACCTTTGGAAGAAGGGGCAGGCACCGCTTAGACACACAAGTCTATGGGGCCGGATGGGAACCACCCAAGGGTATCGAGGGAGCTGGTGGAAGTGCTCACCAAGCCACTTTCCATCATTTATCAGAAGTTCTGGTTAACTGGGGAGGTCCCAGTTGACTGGAAGTTAGCAAATGTGGCATCCATCTAGAAGAATGGCCAGAAGGAGGATCCAGGGAACTATAGGCCTGTCAGTCAGACCTCAGTGCCAGGGAAGGTTATGGAGCAGATCATCTTGAGTGCCATCATGTGCAACATGCAGGACAATCAGGTGATCAGGCCCAGTCAGCATGTGTTTATGACACACAGGTCCTGCTTGACTAACCTGATGTCCTTCTATGACAAGGTGACCCACGTAGTGGATGACAGAAAGGCTGTGGATGTTGTCTACCTGGACTTCAGTAAAGCATTTGGCACTGCTTCCCGCAGCATTCTCTTGGAGAAACTGACTGCTCATGGCTTGGATGGGCATAATCTTTAATGGGTAAAAAACTGGATAGATGGCCAGGCCCAAGGAGCTGTGGTGAATGGAGATAAATCGCGTTGGCAGATGATCGCAAGTGATGTTCCCCAGGGCTCAGTATTTGGAACAGTTCTGTTTAAAATCTTTGTCAATGATCTGGACAAGGGGACTGAGTGCACCCTCAGTAAGTTTGTAAATGACACCAAGTTGGGTGGGATTGTTGATCTGCTTGAGGGTAGGAAGGCTGTACAGAGGGATCTGGATAGGCTGAATCAATGGGCTGAGGCCAATTGTATCAGGCTCAACAAGGCTAAGTTGCAAGGGAAGCAGTCATCCCCCAGTACTCAGCACTGGTGAGGTCACACCTCAAATACTGTGTTCATTTTTGGAACCCTCACTACAAGAAAGACGTTGAGGTGCTGAAGCATGTCCAAAGAAGAGCAACAAAGCCAGTGAAGGTCTAGAGAACAAGTCTTATAAGGAGTAACAAGCAATAGGACAAGAGGCAATGGCCTGAAGTTGCACTAGAGGAGGTTTAGGTTGGACATTAGGAAAAATTTCTTCAGCGAAAGAGTTATCAAGCATTGGAAGAGGCTGCCCAGGAAGTGGTTGAGTCACCATCCTTGGAAGTATTTAAAAGACGTGTAGATGTGCCGCTTAGAGACATGTCTTAGTGGTGGACTTGGCAGTGTTAGGTTAACGGTTGGACTCAATGATCTTAAAGGTCTTTTGCAACCTAAATGATTCTATGATTCTATGTAGATTGGCCAGGTCTCTCTAAATTAACAGATGACTTTTTAAAACCAAGTGTTTTCATGCAAGTTTTATCATCACTTAAAGTATTGAACAAGATGATTTTTTCTTTCTACACAACACCTTGAATACAGCATACTTTTCATACCAAGGGCTATATCTACACTGACTCAACTAATAGATGAGGTTAAGTGCATCCTGGCTGAGTTGCTAGGAGTTGCATATGCACACCAACCTCAAACTCATTTTTCAGCTATACTAATCATGAAGACTCGGCTGCACCAAGATGTATTGCACCCAAAGACTGAAGCAATTTGGAATGAAGACTTTGTGCCCTATTCATTCAAGCCTTTGTTGTTTCTCTTCTGAAAAAAAATCATGACTTCTGCACAGCTCTTAATTAGCAGAAATACATAATTTGGAGGCTATATCCACCAGATTATTTGCTATTGATTTATACTTGTAACAAGTGAGCACTAATTGAATTGCAAGAGCTTTATAACCTCTCACCAAAACAATGTCATTTTTGAAAAATAGCTAGATTTATTGAATTCTATTTCAGGAGCTGAACTTATTCTAAACATTATACCAAAGACCCATGAGGCAGAGTAGCTATCAAAGTCTTATTTCTAACTGTGTGAGGATTCCCTTGGTTCAGGAACTGAGGAAAACAGCCACAAGGCAAACCACTAATGAGCATCTGAAAATCTGGCTAGAAGGAGAGCTGGTGAGCCTCTAACATGGCTGGGTGTGAAAAAGGTACTGTGGGACTCCAGAGCTTTTGCACAGCATATTGGTACATAAAGTATGAATTACAGAACTAGTTCCCAGGATTTTCTGCTATGTCACAGGCAGCAGAGTAGTCTTGGATTAGAAAATGTAAAAGTTAACTTAAAGCTGCCTTAACTATTTGCCTTCAGCTTCAGGGATGTCTTTCTACAGGAGAGCAGCAGCAAGTCATTTAACAGCACAGTAAAACAGTATCTGATGAAAAACAACCTTTGCATATTATAGAAAGCCTTCTCTTGGCATTAGAATTGTTGAACTGAGCTGCCATCATCAGTGGGTGCAAAAAGAAAAATATTTTTGTTGTATTCTATGAAAATTAAGTTCCTCAGAAAATTTTGAAATTAAATTAGTTAAATTTGTGTTTGTGACAACAAGCAAAACAAACAATAGTAATATTTTAAGGAGAGGTATTAAGGAACAATAGATACTGTTTGTCAGCAATTTATCTTGCAAAACTATTGGATTAGAAATTTATAGAATAATTGTATTAGTTTTCCCCCTAATCTAGGTTGTGCTCTCAAAACTACTTTAGAAGAAGAGAAACCCTGTAGTAGGTTCATGATATGAAGAAAGATGATCCATGGAAAAGAGGGAAAACTTCATGTCTTTTCAGACTTTTCTGTATTCCAATGAGTTTCAACTCACTCTCTTATCTGGTGACAAGGTAGAGTGGGATCCTTCTCTGACTTGCCCTTCCTGGTTCACTCTAAGGGATTACTTGTGCTTTTTGTTACTTTGCCATTTGATGTCTATCAGACACTTTAAGGTAGCCAATCTTGGTAATAATTTATACCGTTCTTTCTATTCCTTTCAAGAACTAGAACATAATAAAGAACATATAAGAAAGTATTAAGTTACAGTGTATGCTATACACTTAGCTGAAAATAACTTTGTGAGAATTGGCCTTATAAGTTGACACCAATACATGTTCCTACTAAAAAAATAATTTAAAAAAATAGTCTTCTGGGTATTATAAATTTATAGATTGCAATACTAAGTTTAACAGGGAACACAGAAAAGAAAAAGCAAATCCCAAGAAACTTGAAACTCAGAAAAAGCTACTGAACATAGTCAGTGTAAAACAACATATTTACCATAAAATAATTTCATTATTATGAAACATTTGAAACAGAACTTAAATCCTCATTTCCACATAATATGACTGAAATGTTCTACACAGAAACTGCAATACATCTATTTTGCCTCATTTTGATGGCAGACACGAATTTAAAATATCCTCCCCACCCCTCATTGTCAGTGTTAGTGTCAGACTGCATGGAGAAGTATAAAAAAGCAGAAGAGTGTTGCCTTGATAAATTTCTCCATCATTTATCCATATTTCACACTGTTCCCCTGCAGACTTTCCAGACAACCACTTGCTCGAGGACAGAACCACTTAGAATCTTCCTTGCAGCACTGAAATGCTACATTTTGTGAATAGTCTAAATACCTCGACAAAGAATAAGGAGAATTTCTTTTCTCAGGCCTAAGGAGCATGCTGGATTAATTGCAGTGAAGACAAAGAAGGCAAAGGTAGGTTGACGAAAAGGTCTTAGACTATAACAGAAGACATCAGTGGGAAAAAGAAGAGAATGCTGAGAGCCGGAGTGGACTGGCTGTACAAAGAATCTGAGTATTAAAACATGCAGGGAAACAAAGGAAATATTTGTTTAATGCAACCATAATTAAGGAGCATAAAAAGCAGAGAACAAGGACTATCAGTGAACAATTCCATGAGAAATTTTAGGGAAAGCTTGTGTGGAACAGGGCAGAAGGAAAATGTGTCATGAAAGTGTTCAAATTAGCCTAGGTCAGTGAAGAAAAAATGGAGAAGAAGTTGGAGGAGGTGGAATGAGATATCCAAAGTCTGGAAATTACAGAGACAAGTAGAATGAGTGTGGGATAAGAACTACAGATGAAGAGAGACAGGATGGAAACCATTTGGAAAAAGAACACACGAAGGTAAAATGGGAGGAAGCTTACATTCATCAGCACACCTTCTCTTTCTCATACTTGAAGTAAAAAAACCCCATATTAATTCTTTCAGAAACCTCTGTAACTTTATTAACTCAAATGGCAGCAGTCTGCACAGTTACTCCTTGGGCTCAGTAGTACGGTTCCACATGATGGAGTTTTCAGATAAAACAGAGGGAAGGACATCAAGAGGAAGAGCAAACTGGAAACCACCTCCTTTTTAATGACTGCATTAAAAATGACAGAATTAGGATTCTAGCCTTAGTTCAGAACTTTTAAAATGAAAGCTGTATTTATAACATAAATACAGAATTTACCTTAGTCTTTGTCAAGGTTTTCTTCTCTGTGAAAGGCATACAGAAAGAAAGGCCATTCACCTTGGCTGTCAGGTCCTTAGACTAAATCATTAAACCTTTTCCTTTTTCCTTCTGTTTCAAGGAATATGGCCTAGTCATTTCCCAACTTTCTTTCTGATTTACTGTCACAGTTAGTTTGGGCTTAAGTGGCTGAGTTCACCTGTACTATTTTCCCATTCCAACAGCTCCTGGTAGCTCTCAAAGCTCTCATTAAACTTAATGCTTAGTCAGCTGTTCACTATCTTCTGATGACTCTTCTTTACATTCATTCCCTTCACCCAGCAAGGTGGCAAAATACGGCACAAGTGCAGCTGAAGTACAAATTGCTGATAGAGGCAGCTCCCTTCCTGAACGTCCTAACTGAACATATGGTTTAACATTACTTGCTTGCTACCAAAGTGGCTGGAGATAAAAATTATTACAGCTTATTTAGCCTATATTTAAATTGCTGCAACAGCGAATGAACAGAAGGTAAGTCTGGATTTCTCTTAGTAACTATAACAGAAGTTCCAGCTGCTTATACTTTAACAGCCAAAGAAGCTGTTGCGGCAATTTAATAGGATATTCCACATCACAGAGAAAATGTTCAACTAGTAGTACTTTTTGTAACTTCTAATTGAGTTAGAATATATTGTTTGCAAGAAAGCCAGTGACAGTTTAAAGAATATGCCAACTTATTAATGTCCTTTCAGGTTTTAATTAGCATCTATGGCTGCCTGCTCTGTGTGAACTAGAACTTCTGATCATGGTGTGAAAAATAGTCTTCCTAACTGAAAAGCTGAATAGGACCATGCAGAGGCTATCTGTATTAAAACGATCTTTACAACTGGAACAGTGGGGCTTCCTCCAAAAGAATCATTGCCTTTTAGCAATGTTTAATCTCAAAAATCTGTTAGGGGGATAACTGGGTGAAATATAATGCTTGTGATACACTGTGTAAACAGGTTAATGATCTAATGATTTTTCCCAGCTATAAAATCTACTTCCTCTGGCAATAACTCAGTGTGGCATAAAGAGCACCCTAGACTGTACAGTGTGATTCTCACAGTCATTAATATTCTGTGGATCAATGGAATGATTCAAAAAAGATCAAAATAACATCTTAAACATTCGAAAGCACTGGCCTAGAGACAAACATTGGCCCTGAAGGGGAAGGGTGATACTGTAAGACGCTTTGGAGAGACGATAGCCTAGCGGGCATGCAGGATGGAGGCAGTGACTTCATACAGACCTGGTGTGAGGCACTCAGAGCAGGCTAATGGCAGTGTAAATTCTCAACCAGCACCTGCTAATTCCCAGAACAGAGACCAGAAAAGACCTAAACTTCATTGATCCCAAGGAATTATCATGTTGGAGAGAGTCTTATCCACCTCATTCCTAATGGCCAAGGCTAGGCTAGTTAATGACCCTCCTCTGTTTGCCAACCACAGATTTGCAGACTGATGAGTAGTCAATTACTTGTTTTCAGGAAGGTTTTTTCCTTTATTTTAAAATTAAATCAATATTACTAAAAGGAATATAATGGATATACCTATATTTTATGGAGAGATATATACACATCATTCTGATTGTTCTGTTCTAGAAATCTCCCCCTTTTAGTACCTATTCCTTCTACTGTTATATTGAATTTGAAGTCTGCAAATTTCTGTATCTTTCTCATATTTCAGACATCTACCAGTGTATACGATACCTGAACCTCTCTGAGCACATGGTCTCATTTAACAGGAAATGCCTAGTGCACAGACACAGAACTGAAGCAGGACAGAGAACTAGATCAACCTTGGAAGCACAGCAGGAGCACTCACTCCACTCCTCAGAATCTCGCTCCTCTCAAGTAGGAAGTTTTGGCCCAGGTTCCAGTATGTCGATCCATGACTCCACTTTTGGACTTTCTACAAGACATTGGTAGCAGCTGAAAGCAGCTCCTGCCACCAGACATCTGGGAAATAAACATGAGAGGTAAAGATAGGGGAAAAAAATTGAAATGAGTGTTCAAGCACCTGTCCTGGAAGAACGTGTGGGTCTGGCCTAGCTTTTTTTTGTTAAGACATTTATGCTAATCATTCCACTGACTGCACTTTCCTGAAACAAAATGGTCTATTTCTGAAGTAACCAACCAGCAGAACCACATTAAAGAACATGGAAGAACAGTCAGGTGATAGACTTGAGCATATTCAGCAGCTGTATTTCCAGGATTAGTCTCAATACAAAACCTACAATCTTGATTCAGCCCACACATCTGATTTCAGTGACTCCTGTTGAGATGACTAACTACTTTGCTCCTATATTTTCAGTCTAATGGTGATTTAAGCAGAGGATCATTATGTGGATGAGTACAGCTTTGCACAGAAAAGTGAGAAATACAATACAATCAAACAATCACACTTCTAATTTCTGAGAAGATGGAGGAAAATCTTAAAAATGGTTGCTAACCACATGCAGAAAAAACAATTAAGCATATAAGATATTAGGAAGGAAATGAAGCAAAATGAATGAATGAAATTAATGGAATAGGAATGAATGAAATGAAAGCCAAGGGGTTTCCAGCTGAAATATTTAAAATATGTCTTTTTTGGGGGAGGGAAGAAAAAAAGAAAAAAAAAAAAAGAGAGATACTTGCCTACTAAGCATATCTGTGATTAATTTAAGGAAAAAGTCATGGGTCATTTTCAGGAACCTGTCACTTATGATTCACTCTTCTACTGAAATTATTTTCTCTCAAATTCTGCAGATGGTAATAAGCTCCTAGCTACTGTATGAATAGCCATGTAAAGGAAATACAATTCACATGGCTAAGAAGGCAGAGTTAAAAGGGGCACTTTATAGAGAGATTATTTAATTCAACTGTCAACATTAAGGTGTTTATCACCAGCTAAAAAATCTCTAACAAATTAAACTGAATGAAGGACTCCAAATTCATACTGTCTTTCCTCTTTCCTTCCACCTTCATCCTCAAAGAACATTTTAACTCACGCACTTCTTCAGATAAAAGAAAAACAGAAGAAACTTTACATAGCTTTATTGACTCACAAAGACTATGAAAGTGAAAGGCACCTCAAAAATGGCTTTCAGGATTTTATTTTTCTTTTTTTAAAGCAAAGAGATTGTATGTATTGGAAAAAAAATGTGAGCAATAAGTAAAATAAACTTCTTCTCGTTTCTCATTCTCTACTCCTACAATGTCTGTTAGATCTTCACTTTGACTGAAAACTCTTTCACTTTTCCGTCTATTAGCATTTGGGTTTTGCTGCTTAGACTTCCTGTCTTTTACTGTTTTGTTGGCATGTCAAGTCTGTGAAATCTCAGTGATTTCAGATTACATAAAAGAAGGTCATCTCTCTCTGATTCTCACACTGAAATTATGTGAACGTTTCCTAGTTCTATGGAAGAAAAGTCTATATATACAACAACAAAATATTTGCTATAATGTACTTGGAATGTTATTACAGACAAGAAAATTCTAGTGAGAAAACCTGTTTCTAACAGAAAAGAAATTAACTTTCCTGAATCCATGTCATTTTTGGGTTAGAAAGGAAAATAGTCAAGGCTCTTCATTTTAAGTAACCATTTGTTTCATGTTAAGGTGTTACTGATGTCTTACTAATGGAGTTTTTAACTGCATAGGCATTAGTCACAATATCTTGAAAGTATTCCCGTTGTGAAAATTCTAACTTACTATCTCAGAAAAAGATCGTAAGGATCTTTAATGGCTGTTGTTAGGCTTACTGGGCTGCAAAATATCACGAAGAGTTTCATTTAAGCTGCTAGCACATCTATCTGTATTTGCACCTCAAAAATACAGTTCCACTTGCCTGACATTTGAATTGGTTTGTCAGTCAGCAGGAAAACAAATTCACACTTGCAAATAAAAAAAAATATAAAGTTAGTTTGTACTATTACGTTTCTCCAAGGAGCAAACCATGGAAATGTTACAACAGTAAAACCATATTCCATTTGTCATATCTAACTACTTCTAAAACCACCAAAGCAATGTTCTTAATAGACTGTATATGAAACATTAAAGTCCCCTTACACTATGTTGGAACACTTTATTAAAATTAAATGTTTACTGTTGTCAGGAAATATTAGTTTCTAAAAATAAATGTGATAGGGTATTCTATGATGCATGTGGTAGCTAAACCTTGAAAGCTGGTGTAGTCTTTCTCCCAGAAGATTAGGTTTTTAGACTCTTACATTGTATTGATCGCCCTCATTCCATCTTTCATCAAAAGTATTATAACAACCTTGATCTCTCAGGAAAATAGTTTGATTCCTGTATTTTCAGACACTTACACATAGTATCTTAATGGTAAGACAACACATGCAATGAAACTGTGGAGGACTACAAAGTTTAAAGAAGCCTGACTCTGGGTTTCTTCCTTTGTGTTTTTTTTGTTTGTTTAGTTGGTTTGGGTTTTGGTTTTTTGTTTGTTTGTTTATTTCTTTTTTGTTTGGTTTTTTGTTTGTTTGTTTGTTTGTTTGATTGATCGATTGTTTTAATTCTCTTGCCAGGATGCCAGATTTCTCAGATTTACCTAATTCCATGGAGTTTTGTTTTAATATTTTATTGAGGCTATTGTTTTCACCAAGAGATTTAGAAAGTTATTTTTCCTCATTCTAATGTTAATTTATGATTACTCTTCAGTGCTGAAACACTATACACTTCTGTAAGAAAAATGAGCATTAGAACTTTTTGTGAAGATGTAACATGTGCAAAAAAAAAATAATATTAACTTTTTTAGTGTCTGGTTTCTGATGCCTATTACAGAATGGCATTGAAATAAAGGCATTATTTAGACAAATAGAAATCAGACACTCATCCAAAACACTATTATGAAATTAACTAAAAAACCTGCCATGTTTCTATGAAGTCCTGGCAACCAGAATATTGAAAAAGCTGAGAAGGTTATCATCACTTAGTATCAGTAGTGCATATGAAACAAACACACATAGGGAAATAATGAGAGATCAAATGATATATGGGAAATCTTAAGTCTTACCATTTAATACACTGTTTAAACCCACTGAAAGGTTACAGCAATGAAAATGGGACAAGAAGATGTCTGGAACAAAGGAGGAACTGAAAATATATGCCCCTATCTTGTTTGAAAAGTTGAAGAAAACACGGTGGCTCCACAGCAGCTACCTTGGACAGAGACACAGTTTTATCTACTGTATAAATTTTTGCTTCATACCCATGGAAAATAAAGAAGTGATTTAGCTACAAACTGCTTCAGTGACCAGCAAAATGGATTCCTGTGCCATTTTGTGACTGCTTGAGCCATCAGTTCTTTTCTTCTATGAGGAAAGAAAATTAATATTCTGTCTGTTTTCACAGCTGGTATATTGCTTTGCAGAACCATTTTCATTTCAACTGCTGTATCTTTCTTTGAAAGGATTTTATTCTCAGAACTGACCATTATCTGGATATTTGTTTTTGGGATCAATCTGTTTTCACTCCTAGCTACACCAGATTTTCCCCTGGATACCATCTAGCACAAGCTCCCTCCAGTTCCACTCCAAGAAAGCTTTTAATGTTGCCTTTTAGGATACCCTTCTTGTTCACACTCTTTTAACAAGTCATATTAATGCAGAAAACTGCTATAAGGTGAAAAGTTAATCTGCATATTTATGGCTCAAGTTGTAAAATTTTATTCCCATAAACTTTTTGTGAGAGTACATAGAAGACAGCAGCAGAAGCAATAGGTTGTTTACAGTCCTGTAGAAGGGAACAGAACAGAACAGGATAAAGCAAAACAGAACAGAACAGAACAGAATAGTTCTAGTGGGAAGGGACCTACAATGATCACCTAGTCCAACTGCCTGAGCAATTCAGGGCTGACCAAAAGGTAAAGCAAGTTATTAAGGGCATTTTCCAAATGCCTCTTAAACACTGATAGGCTTGAGACATCGACCACCTCTGTAGGAAATCTGTTCCAATGTTTGACTATCCTCTTGGTAAAGAAATGCTTCCTAATGTCAAGTCTGAACCACCCTTGACACACCTTTGAACCATTCCCACATGTCCTGTCACTGGATACCAGGGAGAAGAGATCAGTACCTCTCTCTCCACTTAACCGTCCTCAGGAAGGTGCAGGGAGCAATGAGGTCTCCCCTCAGCCTCCTTTTCTGCAAACTCGACAAACCCAAAGTCCTTAGCTGCTCCTCATAGGACATTCCTTCTAGCTCTTTCACCAGCTTTGTTGCCCTCCTCTGGGCACATTCAAGAACCTTCATATCCTTCTTAAATTCTGGGGCCCAGAACTGCACACAATATTCAAGGTGAATCCTCACCAATGCTTCCTGTAATCCTTCCATAACACTGTTATCTCCTTCTGGGATTTTTCTTCAACTTCCCCTCTGACCAAGTGCTCTAAACATGCTCATAAAACAGCCTGGGTTGGAAGGGACCTTGTAAGATCATCTGGTCCAACCTTTCATAGGAAAGAGACCCTAGATAGAAATTGTATAGCATACTGTCCAGTCACATCTTGAAAACCTCCAGTGATGGGGACTTTACCACATCACTGGGGAGGTTGTTTCAGTGAATCGTTTTTCTCACTGTAAAAAATTTCTTTCTTATGTCAAGATGAAACCTCTTCTGGTGCAACTTGCACCTGTTGCCCCTTGTCTTCTCCATGTGGCTCCATGTGGCTCCATGTGATGAGAGCCTCTGTCCTCTTTGTAGACACCCTTTAAGTACTGGAATACTGTGATGAGGTCCCCCTTGAGCCTTCTCTTCTCCAGAGAGAAAAGACCTACCTCCTTCAGTCTTTCCTGATAGGACGGGTTCTCCAGCCCTTTCATCATCGTCGTGGCCTCCCTTTGGACCCTCTCCAATCTTTCTGTGTCTTTTTGCATTGTGAGGCCAGAACTGGACATAGCACTCCAGTGCCTGACAAGCACAGAGTGCAGCACTTCTAGACACATATTCTACCATGTCCTCTAGAGGAAAATGTCTGTTATCCTCTGCCAGCTTCATGAAATGCATTTATGTTTTGGGTTTGTCTGACTTTTTTTTTTTTTTTTTTTTTTTAGAAGTGTTTACTTCCTTTCCTTCAGTGTTTCAGAAAAAATAAAATAAACATAAGCAAACTTAAAACCAAAAAAATTATCAAGATAGAAAGCATTTCCTTTTCCCTGGTTTTCACCATGGAACTTAAATGTCTCCCTAACCCACAATTTTTATCTTTTTTTCCTTTTGACCCAATCATCTAATAAAGAACAACCAACCAACCAACCCAAAAAACCCCCTCAGAAAACATAAAGCCCAGAAATAAAATAAAATCAAAGGTAAAAATATTCCTCAGAGAGAGGGTACACCTGTTATGTGCACAGAGTTCACTCTGATTCATCAGAGCACATCTTACATCCTAAGACTTGGATGACCAATTCAAACATTTGCTTGCTCCCTGAAGCTAGAAGATGATAAAAGTCCATCCCTCACAAAGATCCTTTGAAAACGGAGAATCACAGATTAAACAAGCAAACAAGGAAAAACTTATTTTCCCAATGTCCTGCCCACTGGTAAAATAGAGCTCATTTTTGTTTGGGATTTTTTCCCCTTGAAGTGATATGTATTTATTAGACTATGCCATACTGCATGATACCCATATGTGAGTATATATACATACAAACACAATCATTTTTCACACAAGTCCAGGCAGACTTCAAATGCATTACCAGCCTCAACAACAGCAACAAGACATTCTCTTACCAAAAACATCTGAGGACCTCATTTTTTCTTTAAAAACTGCCTCTTACCACCTCTAAAATATCCTTCAAGTTTCCTCTTTTGCACCTACAATTCACTCTAAAATACCTACAGACACCGAGAAATATACTGATATCTAAATATTGTATCACAGTGGAGTTTCCTTCAAATTCTCGTACTCTTGGGTTTCATATGAGCCAGAAGGTAATTTCAGTGCAGAAGTGCAGATCACAGAATGTGATTCCACGTCTAGATCTATTATCACCTGGCAATAAAAGCATACACTGTATAACTTCTCTCAAAGACTCGTAACTGAAAGGTACCAAACCTCCTCATAACAGCAAAATGATCCCTGGAATGTAGTTTACCATTTTTCTATGCTTATGTTTGATCGAACCTCAAGCTAGTAATATTGATAAAAAACCTGTTATTTCCAAAGATATTTTCCAGTCTATTTCATGGAAGTGATCTACGTTGCCCTGATGGAAGCTTTTACATGAATATGAACATTTTTAATACAACCCCTAAATTCTAAAATATGTTTACCAGGGGTATCAGCTCTGACCAAAACACTCTCTCTGTGGCCTCACCAGGCAATTATTAGCACTAGTCTAACTTTAAAGTCCTTCTGAGTTTTAGTATTAATATTTAGTATTAGTATTAGAAGTTGTGGTATTAACCAAGATACATTCAACTAAATCACGTTACTAAAATATAAGGTAGCCTGGGAACCTGTAAAATTATTATAGCTTGCTCTACAAGGGAATATGCCAAGATTCATGCCTATGGTATTTCTCAAAGTGATGATGTGGAACAGAACCTTGTCATACATCTCTTTTTTCCATGTCTCTCCTTATTTTTACCATCTGTGGACTGGCAAATCAGATGATGAAGATGGACTCGCTCTGTGTACAGGCAGACACTGATCTCTGTCCCCTACCTTTTGCTCCTGCCTGCCCTATGCTTTATTCTTTATTGACTAAATAGGTATTATACTTCCATGTTTACTATTACTTTCTGACACATTAAAAGATACTGCTTTTAGTATGGCCAGTATTAGGAAGTGGTAGTAACCTTCATTATAGTAAAATGACAGTGGTGTACTATCCAGGAAAAGGAATGCAGGGAGAATGGTTGGCCCAATCTAATCATGCCTGTATGTCTTATAACAATTATCAATATGTAGTAAAAGGGGGAGTCACATTAGAACACATGATGTCTTCATAGATTATTGAGGGAAAAAAACTTATGTTGCATGTACAAAAGCACATTAAAGCTAGAGGGAAGTCATTAAAGAACTGCTGGCTTTTTTGCCTGATTACTTCAGTTCTGAGCTTTATACTGAGAAGTGGCATGGCTTTC